>CM076411.1:10123858-10723858 GCA_038363315.1 Mugilogobius chulae
AAAAAAACAGCTCAATGACATAAAAAACGAGTCCCTTGTCCCTATCCGCTAAATACATAAACAGTAGTTCTAAGAGTATGTGCGTAGACCATACGGGCTTTTACGTAGGCACATGCAGGTTACCTGTGCTGCTGCGGGGTCCTGCTTCTCACAGTAAACAGTGATGGACATCCGATGCACATGTTTTGAAGCAAGAGATTATAATGCAGCTTCGTCAGGACAAAGAGACGGAGGAGGAAGATGGGACAGCTGACTTGTGATTGTACATCGGGACCAGAGCAGGACTTTAGACAGATGTGTCGGGCGGATGTGAAGAAGAGGTGAGTCCGTGAACGTGTTTACATGAAAAGCTTCACTCTACTGGCCAATGCGGCGGTGGATATTTGTTTTATATTACGCTTATGCATCGCTGGAGAGCGAACGGTCTGAATAAAAGTGAAATCTTCGTAATTAAAGCCGATGCGCATTGAAACGCTCGTTGTTTTCTATGAGCTTGCATCATGTCCCATTTGGGGAGTGACTGTTGGCAACCGTACCGCCCAGCTTCACAACAGCCCCACTCAGCCTCTCTTGTAATGGAAATGCTCTCCCTTTGAGCGGGGCTATGCGGGGTAGAGGCGCGTAGAGTCGAGTTGAGTAGAGTAGGGCCAAGCAGTACTAATGGCAAAGCCCTATAAGTGTCCCGGAGCAAAGTAAAGTGGCAAATAATAAGCAACAATGTCTAGCTTTTCTTGAAAAGTCCGTCTTGAAAAAGGTTTTACCAATAAATTTGCAAACAAATCAATTTCTTCTCTTTCTTTAGCCACTGTGACAAAACTGCTATCAAAACAACTTGATTGAGTGCAGCCAATCAAATGCCGTAGTTATCCTGATGCCTTCAAGAAGGCCTTGGCGTCGTTGATGTAAAATCTGATTGGTTGAAGCAACAGTTTGATACGTACTCATTTTAAGAGACGGTGCCTTTTAATGTTGATAAGACAATAATGAGACTGTTTTATAAAAGTTTTATTGAAAGTATTTTGACCTTCTGCGTTCAGTGTTGGGGTGGAGCACTGTCTATACAAAACAAAACTAAACTGGAAAAGACAGTGCGACTAGGAAGCAAGATCTCAGGAGCACAAATGGACAGCATCTCGGTTTTAGCTGATAGGTACACCTTGAGTCTTGCTCAAAAGATTGTAGCAGATACACAACATCCTTTGAACCCTGAATACTGTCTCCTACCATCTGGGCGAAGGTTTGCAATGCCCAAGATGAAAACCAGAAGAGGCATCACATCCTTTGTTGAGTAACTGTATACTTCGTGGAACAAAGTCTGATGTAGATGTTTTTATGCCAAATATTTTAACAAAATTGTGTTTTACGTGTTGTGCTCTGTGTGTGCAAGACAAATTCCCCATTGGGGCAATAAAGGTTTCATTCATTCATTCATTCAAAATTGATTGTGAAGCCCTGATCCGAGCTTCTGTGCATTACAAAAGGGCAGCTGACCAGCATTGCTCTCTAGTCCCCCCTTACTAGGTTGGTAAAAACAAGGCTGGTTGTCCACAAAATACCTTCTCCTTAAGGTGGAGACTCGTAAACTGGCACCAAGATTTGTGGACCCTTTTCCAATTTCCAAAGTTTCTTGGACCTGCAACTACTCTTGGGGGAAGTAATACTGTATGTATACTGTATATTAGGGATGGGACGATTCACTTAAGTCACGATTCGATTCAGTTTTCGATTTTGTAACCACGATTTTCGATTTTGTTCGATTTTGTTAGTTTATCTATATTAACTTTTTTTTCTTAAGACATAAACAAAACCATAATAAATGACATTTAAAAACATGGCCACTGTCGTTAAAGCTTAGAACTAGTGTTTTTTGTCAATATTCAAACAGTAAACAGTCATATTTAATGTCCATATTTAGAGTCGTTAACCCGTCAGTTGTTAACGCAACATAATAATGCACATTCTGTCAGGTCTGGCACAAGTTCAGGCTTTGTTTCTTCAAACATTGTGACTATTTTTGTATTATTGTGTGTATTATACAAATACAGAGTGTGTGTGTGTGTAAGTCAGTGGCTGCATTAAAAAACTGATCAATTCTGGCCTTACGATTCGATTTCTACGAACTTCGATCAATTATATATATGTATGTATATACACTCCTAATCAAAATCTTAAGAGCAGTTCAATATTTGCTAGATTTTGCACATTTGGATCTTCATGAGGTTTATTTAGAGCTACATTACGCCGAAGCAAGAAGGGGAAGTGTGAAAAAACATTAAGAACTTAATAAATAAAAAATAAATAGAATTAAAACCGCGCGCGGTGATATAGCTCTCGCCCCCCTTGCGACCCGGAGCATTGAGCCACCGCGGGCTACGAGCCACCGCGACGAGCCCGTCTGTCGTCCTTGGCATTTTCTGCCAACAGCACTCCTTCCCTATTGCTACAATCTATTCACTGAAAGGACAAATTATGACATTGTGACAGCCGCACGGTTGAAGATAGAGGTATGCTTTCATTGGCTTTTTTGTTCGTCATCTCGAAGGCAATAAGTGTGCCAATTTTCAAGTCTTATGACAAAGTAATTTTTTTCATTCACTTTGAATTTTTTCTATGTATTTCAATGGGAAATGTTTGACGTTGCCACCGTAACACAGTTGCGAATAAAGATATGCTTCCATTGGCTTTTCTGTTCAGTATTGATGGAGAATGTGTGTGCCAAATTTCAGCTTTCTAGGACAAAGTAAAAATTTCCACCCTACCACTCACCCTACCCTCCACTCTGGCCAAATCTGTCAGTTCTCCATTGAATAACATGAGTTTTGCCTTTTTTCCTTTGCCATGGCCAAACGCTTGCAGATAAACATATAGTCCCATCGGGTTTTTTGTTCAGTGGGATGTGGAGAGTTAGTGTGGTGAATTTGATGCATTTTGGTGAAACTAAAAATTTTATCCCATTCAAAAGTAAGGGGGCGCTGTGGTAAAACGGTCAAAGATAGAGGCGTGTCATGATTGACTTTTTTGTTGACAATGTGAAGGACAATGTGTGTACCAAATTTCACCCTCCTAAGAAAGGAAATAATTTTTTCCCCATTCAAAAAGTTTTGCGTCTCCATTGGAAACATGGGTTTTTGTCGTTTTTTACGTTGCCATGGCAACACGCTTGCAGCTAGAGGTTTGCTCCCATTGGGTTTTTCGTTCAGACTGCTGAGAAGATGTCTGTGCCAAATTTCATGCGTTTCCGACAAACTAAATTTTGGCTCAATGCAATTTTCAAGGGGCGCTGTGGAGCAATTCAACGTCGTAGATTTTTTTTAAGTGTATCGTTAGATGCCGCTTGCGATTTAGAACAAAATGTATATTAATGCCGGAGAATAGAACTTTGCGTGTAAGAAATACGCAAATTTGAACGCATTGAAAAAGTCATCACTTTGATTTGTGGCGTGGCCACATATTTTAACGATATCAGAAATCTATTGAAAACCCAAAGGCACAAGGGTCTGTTCTGATGTTAGTATCCAAATTTTCATTCCATTTATATAATAAAATTAAAATGGAAAAAAATAAAACGTGAGATGAAAAATTTCCCAAAAATCAGGTTCCGCCACATAGCCACCGCCCTGTAGGGTTTAGGGTGAGGTCATAATGCAATTTTTTACTTGTCTTGAGACAAGCTATGTTTCTCCAAATTTCATTAGTCTGCGATGAAAAGGTCTGTCATTGCCGTAATGTATTTTGATTTTTGAGGGGGCGCTAGCGAGTCGTTTTGGCACATTTTTTTGCAACTCTTTAAAAATTCAAATCTTTTTCGCCGCTTTAATTTTGGGTCCATGATCATTAAAATTTTGACTTTATCGTTAGACGAACTTTCTCAGGGGTGGACTTGAGTTTAACGGCAGAATTACACCATAGCAAGGACCTACAAAGCCACATCAAGAGAATGCACATTAATATATTGTATTGATGATTGTAATGATTAGCTCGATTGGGAACAGCATCTGACAAACGCAAGAAAAGTAGATTTTACATTAGGTCCCTTTTTACAATGACATTAATCGATCATACCCAGCACAAGGGCTAGTGGGTTTACTAAAGTATCACTATTTAGCAGGAGAAAATCGAGGTCCAGTTTAATAATCTGTACTAACCCTCATATAATTGCATCGTTGCACTACACCATAAAATCCAGAAGTTTAGATTCCCATTTAATATTGAGTTGAAAACGTAAATTTCATGGCTATTCCTAGAGGTCACTTTCTTGGCTGTTGATACTAGCTTGGACAATCGCTCCACATTTTGTTTGTATAGAAGTAAGAAATTCGATCTTCAGCGCCTTTAGAGCCGCACATGGCTTGTATGTTACTTTTTAATAACTTGCCTTATTGTGTTGTAGGATCTTATCGGAAAGCTACACGCTGTGTTATATGCAGGAAGAACAGATTTCTTGAGTATTTACCAGGCTGTCGAGCTTTGCATTTCGGCCGCCCTATACAGGTTCAAATTGGCCTTTTGGTCAGATCGTTGTTTCAGTTGTCGGTGCGTGGTGCTTTGCTTTGCTAATGAGCTCCGTCCAATAAATCAATGTAAGAAGTGAATAGCTGCTCACAGACTGTAAATGTCAGCTGCTAATGCCTCCGTCGACTGGTTTAAGAGGGAAATACACTAAACTAAGAACATTTTGTCAACAGAAATAAAGAGTGACATTGCGGATGAGTTGGAAAAATACAAATTAAAGTGCCTATGACAAGTGGATAGTCAGTCAAACATTTTGCAAAATTTTGCCCAGTTTATCCCTTTTTTTTTGGCTGATGAGATCACAATAGGAAGTTGATAATGTGAGAAATTGTGCCAAAACTTAATGTAACAGGCTTTTCTATTTGAAAAATAAATGTTGATGTTATAAAAATGTAGCCAGGCTAACCTATGCTGCAAAAACAATATATATAGAATTGCTTAAAATGACTTGAATCAGAATTTTAATCCAGATTTGAGCTGTTTTAACTGAATAAGATTTAATTGCTTGTGTCATGTAGAATATTTCACTGGTTTCAAAACATTTTAACTGGTTATAAGAGAATCTGGCTTAAAAATAACAACAATGGTTCGGAACAGTTTACTTGACCCATTGGCAAATCATTTGGCTTAAAAAAAAGAAGCAATGTCTTGAAATCAGTCCAAAACAATTTGAAACAAGGAAAATAATATGTTTCTGCAAAAATTAATAATCGTTGCTGAGCGAGTGATGCAAGTTTTGTGTCTAAATGGTCCTGACGTGTGTTTTTTTTTTTATGAACCTTGCAAACATTTGTATGAAACGTTTCCTTTACATAAGCACATGAGTATTTTGTCTAAATTAAAAATGAGAAATAAAAACAAAACAAAAACACTATGCGAGTTTCAAACTTGCGACCGCTTGCGTCTTGCAACACCTACTTATCCAGACAAACCACATAACTGATGATGTCATAGCAGAGCAGGTGAACCCTTTTTCAGTTCCAACACCAACTTACCACAGAGGTAGTAGCAGAGAAGGAGTTTTTGTAGTTCACCTATGTGGCTCGACTTGGTCAATGCGATTTGACGTTGGCGACGTTTGCACACATAGTAACTGCAAAATAAGCAAGCTTTAACTGATCTTTATTTAACCAGGAAAGTTATGAGGTTAAATAAGTCAAAATGTTTAAAATTAGATTTAAATCCTAGACTCAAGCAACTTTAACTGAAATTATTTTCTCCAGTGTATCGCCTCCGCTCCGTTTCATTTCACTGCAGCAACTAGTTTGCACGGAGTGAAATGAAACCGGCGGATACATCAGGCTAATAAAACTGTGTTTCTTGTAAGAAAATCTAAAATGTCCTCATCTCCCTCGTGTTATGTCATCAGTTTAGATTTATGTTCTGCTTTTGTGATTTTCAACATATTTTCAAACATATTTGAAAATATATAAATACATTTAAAATATAACTTATCCTTACAAAGATGTTAATCTACCAAATTAAGCTAAAAGTAGAAAACTGCACTGAGCATCTGGCTGCAGACCTGTAGAAGAGTCTAATATCTCCCCTTCTCACATGTATCTACAGCTTTACTTTACTATACTGTTTTTTTATCGATCAAGTTTCACTTTTTATCCATATTAACTATTTTTTTTCACGAGTGTCTGGCTGCAGACCTCCATCAGGAGGCACCAAGAGGACCGGAAGTAAAGCAAAACAAACCTAATTTGAGAGGTTTGAAAGCAGCCACACAAGATTTTTTTTTTTTTTTTCGTTTGCTGATTAAGTATCAGTTTCTATGACAACCAATAACTTTCACAGGACATGAAAGGATACACATAAAAACAATATAAACACAAAGGGTTGGAGTAATGGGTACATTTTAAAAGGTTTGGGTAAAGGTTGAGATAAAAAAATATAACGTTTAGGCCTAATTATAACAGTAACAAACTCATTACCATGGCAACCTGCTCACTTCTGTCCCTCCGGCGCATAGCCTACTGTCTTTTTTCTGCATTTATGGTTTGTTAACACCGTAACACACGGCGACAATAAACATCTGAACTAGTCTTTTGTTTTTTTCAACATATTGCAGGACGCAAATAATGTTTCAAGTAGCTTACCATATACTGTACCATGGTTTCTAATATGGGTGAACATCCAAACCTTAGAAGACTTCTGCTAGGCTACAGGTCTGCGAGAGGACTCCTCATACAGGTCTGCAGCCAGGTGCTTCTTGAAAACTCTCTTTGTTTTGTCTAGTTTTTGCCATAAATCTATACTCTTAAAAATCAACAAATTCCATACCAAACAAGTCAAAATGACCGAACATTTGGTGGACAACGCCTCAGGGTTGTGTCATTATTTACTAAACAATTGTAAACATTTGAGTAATCCTCGTTTTCAGAGCCAAAATGGCCGCCTGCTGCGCTTACCAGCCTCAAGGCATAAAATTACACAAGATCCGCATCTCCTATTGTCGTTAATTAGCCTTAAAACCTTTGAAAGCGGCTGAAACTGTGGCTTATCGAGACAACCACGGCATTTCTCTCACAGCAGGACTCGCGGCGGCTCGATTCAATTTTTAATTGGTTTTGCGGCGTGCGGGGGCGGCCATGTTGGATTCGTTTAGAGGAGCAGCATGGTGGAGTCAAGCTGGGAAGATATAGGCCTCAGCTGAGCGGAGAGAGAGTTTAAGAGAAGGCAGTTCAAATGAGGCCAAGAGAGCGAAACTGGAGGAATAAAGCCGGGCTAAGCTAACAATAGAGGTTATGCAGATGACATCACAGTGTTCTACATAATAGCAGTGAGTGGGAAAACTGTATGAGAGTCAGGGATGAGAAAGACTTTTTTCTTTAGAAGCTTAAAACACAATTAAAATGGGAAAAGCAGGTGCAATCTAATAACAAACACAAAGAACATCAAGTCTCCAAAGAGAGTGACTTGTATCTGGCAAGTAAAAATAGAAATCAAGTAAACAGTGTTAGAAAAGCAGATAAACAACTGGAACACAGACGTTTCTTTTATATTGCAAGCCTTTGTTGTGAAGGAATGTAAAGTTGTTACGAAAAGCCAAAACAGAAAATAATTTGGGTTGAAGCCACGTGGCAACATTTTCTTTGGGTTTAACAGGTAATGTATGCTTTAAGTTACTAAATAGGTAAGTTTAGGGCTGTGGCTTGGGATAGGTTAAGATCTTCAACCAAATGTGTGATTATTTCACGTTTTGGCTTTTCGTAACTGTATCATCCTTTAAAAGGTAAAGACTGAGACATACCAGGGATTAAGTGAGGTCTGGTCAGGGTCGATTTATTCAGTAGATGAAAGGTACAATCCAGAATCTGAACAAAAGGCGCACACAGATCCTTACATGCAGTATATTTATAACCATTAGGTTAAGGAAGGCGTGATACTATATGACGGCATTGTAAGAGCACAAAACTTTCGCCATATATGGTTTTAGTACACGGCAAAGGCTGCGTACATTCCAGGCACTGGGCCCAGATGAACTCAGATGTACCATATATTATCTAGGAGTAGTCAGAATGTACGAAAACAAATAATAAATCCTTCGTTAGTAGATATGGACTTTGTGAACTTCTTTGTTTGGTCAAGAAAAACTTCTTCAACCATTAGCATGAAGGAAAGTCCATTAATGGCGAGGACAGACTAAAATTCATCCTTACAGTAACATATAAAAAGCGTGATAATGGCCTCATCATACGTTTTTGACATTTTGTTGTATATCTACAGTATATTTTCTTCAGCAACTGAGCCGTCACATGTCACAGATGACATTGAAATTGTCTGACAAATCTGTCAAACTGGCCACGTTTGGGAATATGCTGTAAGAGACACTTGACAACACCAGACATCACCAAGTCCTGCAGCCAAACTGTCAGGTAAATAAGCATTTAGATTAGTAAACTGTCTTATTACAAGAAAAAAGAAAGTTAAAAGTAGAACCGTATGAATTTTCCAAACATTGAGCTTTGACTATCGGTGCTCACTTTATGAACTCTTGTTGCACAACGTATCATAGGAGAAAGACACTTGTGCATGTTAAATAAACTGTAGAAAACATAGGGCAGTGTCTGTAATCGTGCTTTTTGTAAGCTAAACATATTTTACATGGAAATACTGTCCATTTGCTGACCAACACATGGACAATATTTTTCACCTGCAGCAGCTTTTAAGACGCCATCCACTCTACAAAGTCATGAACATCGAGAGGCTGGTACAAACTCATCGTCCACCTTAAACACTGGCCTTGTAATAAAAAGGGTGTTCACCATAAACAAGGTTAAACATTTGCATTTGTACAGATTTCTGACCTGTTCCCCCTTATGACTTTAAACATGGAGTTATAAAATGTCACCAACAAAGCTCTGCACCAAAGATATGCTTCCTGCGTCACAGTTTTAATTACATACTGAAGATCTCACCATAGAAACATAATGAGCCCATATGTCACACATGTACATTCATACTCTTTATTATCGCAAATAGACTCTGTCATCAGTGAATGGAGCTAACAGAACGTGTTGCCTGGGGGTTAAAGGTGGTTTGTTCATAGTAGTGTCCTTTATCTTATACATACAACAATAATAAACATCACATTTTGTCATTTTTTATGTTCAGTTATTTGTGTATGAAATGAAAGCATAGAACAAACAGCTTAAGCATTTTGAGATGAAATAAATAAACTCCTAAACTATAGTAACCTTTGGCAGGTAGAACAAATGAACACACTTGTGGCGTTCTTAAAAACTTAATATTATTGAGGAAGTTCCTCCCGTTTCTGTTGCTGAAGTTTTCATAAATGTGTGGCACTTGTAACCTTCAAGATAAACACTGCTTCAACTAATGCTGCAAATAAATACATTTTCCCATGTGATTTTAGTCTTTACATAAAGTTTTAATATGCAAAGAATGTGAGTTTGTAGATGCTCTGTAAAAACCTGAATTTTAAAGTGTTACTTTTTCAGCATTAGTTTAAAGTGAGGCTAAGCACACAGTCATAGACTTAATCCACCACAGCTGAACCTCAAACAAGCTCGCAAAAGTGAGAGATGCCTAGAGGCCTTTTAAGGGACGTCCAGTGGGTGTGAACAGACATTGATTGACAGCACAAAATACTGACAATGATCATAGCTGAGCGAGTGATGCAAGTTTTGTGTCTAAGTGGTCCTGACGTGTGGTGAGGTTTACAGCTGCTGAGACTGTTCAGATCTAGTTTCTAGTTTGTACTTCAAGATTTCTTTTCATGAATTTTGCAGACATTTGTATGAAACGTTTACTTTACATAAGCACATGAGCTCATGAGTATTTTGTCTAAATTAAAAATGAGAAATAAAACAAAACAAAAAACACTAGAGCGAGTATCAAACTTGCGACCGCTTGCATCTTGCAACACCTACTTATCCAGACAAAGCAAAAACAGATGATCGCAGGTGAACCTTTTTCAGTTCCAACACCAACTTGCCACAGAGGTAATGGCAGAGGAAGGAGTTTTTGTAGTTCACCTGTGTGGCTTGACTGTGGTGTCAATGCGATGTGACGTTGGCGACGTTTGCACACAGTAACTGCAAAATAAACAAACTTTAACTGATCTTTATTTATCAGAAAGTCCACTGAAATTCTCTTTTGCAGAAGGAGTCTGGGGAGGGGAGAGGCATCGATGAACATGTTTTCTTGAGCTAGGGGAAATAGGAGTACCTGGAGGAATCCTGACAGGGAGAACATGCAAACTCCACATAGAAAGGCCACAGGTCGACTGGGATTTGAACCCAGGACCTTCTTTCTATGACGACAGAGCGCCAATCTTAGCACAAAAACTTCTAAAAACGGCCAGGAAACAGTAGATAATTCAATTTTAACCCCAAACACACAGTTTGACGATGAAAAAAGTTGATTCTGCAATTTTTTTCACTTTAAGCAGTGTGTTTGTCAATTGTACTTAGATGAAGATTACATTTTAGGGCAAAATCATGCAGAAATTCTAGAGCTATTTTTTGTCTTGCAGTGACCCTTGGACCAGAGGTACACATTTATATTGGGGGATTGCACAAACTTTTCTTATTGTTGGATCTGTTTTAACGCTTGATTTGTGGAAATATAAAATACAAAAGCCATTTAAATGATAGAACTTGAACTAAAATCAGACTAGATACTCAGAATAAATAAGAACATATGTATTTGATGGTGGGTCTTGGGATGGATTTAATGAGTTTGATCTAGTCCCTTGCTTTATGTTGAATAGCTTTGTCCTAGTGTTTCCAAAAGGTGCAAATAGTTAGTCATGTAATGCAGTGCAAAATCAAATACTCCATCTTTAATCCAGAGTAACTTCTTTGTTCTGGGGTTGTGTTTGCTCTTAACAAATCAGTGGCTGGACAGCGGAGGTAAAGTGTTGTCTGACTCTGCACAGGTCAAAGGGACGTCCTCTTTGAGCTTGGGACCAGGAGCACAGAGTTTAAAACGTCCCGAAACGCAGCCACAGACAAATGAGAGCAGCCCCAGACTTGAACTGAACATCTGCTGCGGTGGACAAAGGGACCTTCAGACGCAGAGGACAGCAAGGCACAGAAGGAGAGTGAAAATGCATACTAAAAAGGCTATATGTCAATGTAAAAGAAGAGAAAAGAAAGTTAAATGTGATGGATGTTGATGTCAAAGCAATGTGTTTTTTACTGTCAATAATGATGTTTGTTGATTAAGTCAACCAACACATCAACACAACCCTCATACATTGTGGCTGTTTAAACACAATCTAAACAGCCACCAGGAGCAGAAAAATGCAGAGTGAACATGCACATGATGTAATGCTACACAAAAATGACGAAACATAGATAATAATAATAATAAGAATAATACATTTTATTTATATAGCGCTTTTCTACACTCAAAGACACTTTACAGTCAAAGGCAGTTAAACTAAGGTACAATACATAAAAAAGGTTAATCAAACATTAAAGCAGATTTAAACAGATGGGTCTTTAGATTTTTAGTGGTGAGGTCGGTGCAGTCTCTGTCCCAGAGGGAGGGGCGGTGATGTCGCCCCAGGTTTGGAGCTTGGTCCACAGAATAGCGCTCATGGACCATCTCCATGATGTGGTTGGCTCGGTCATGGCCTTAGCTGGAGGAGCAGGTGCAGTTGGAGGTTTGGTTTGGTCTGGTCTTAGCTGGAGGAGCAGGTGCAGTTGGAAGTTTGGTTTGGTCAAGGCCTTAGCTGGAGGAGCAGGTGCAGTTGGAGGTTTGGTTTGGTCAGGGCCTTAGCTGGAGGAGCAGGTGCAGTTGGAGGTTTGATTTGGTCTGGTCTTAGCTGGAGGAGCAGGTGACGCAGGTCCAAGTGCATCAGATGAAATTTCTGTTGTTTCAGTCGGTGATAAGACCATCCTCTCAAATATTTATCTGTAAAATCTACTGCTGCAACAGAAGTAATAGTTCTGTAGGAAGCATTACATTACATTACTTCGGAAACACTGTCCAGATGAAGACATTGAAGACTTCTACTTAGTACCTATGAGTGGTGTACATTTTTTCACAAAGTGCTGCATTTATCATATTTTTTAGTGGAAAACACAAAGTTTACTAATATGCAACCAAAAAAGTCAGTTACCCCACTTTAAGCTGTTGTTTATACCGATTTTTACTCTTTATTTACAATATAGTTGCTAGAAAACAGATGTGAAATCACCTTCACATAGGCCTATGTCATATTTGTTGAGCAAAAAACAATTATAAATATCACCAACATAACTGAATTGGGTGAACACAAGCACAATGTTTAGTGTAATCTTGAAAATAATAATAATCAGTGTGTTTTACCAGTGGTCTAACCTGTCATATGCTTCTATAAACCTACACAGAGATCACAGAACACAGACCAAACATGTACAGCAGCTTTAGTGAAAGAGATGCCAAATGTAGCTATAATATTACACCTTTCATAACTCTTTAGGTATTTCTCTTCCTTGTTGTAAGTTGTGCAGTGTCACTTTAAACAAACCCAAGAAAAGAAGTTTAAAACAAGCCGTTAACTGTGCGGTAGATAAACTGCTACGAGAAAGTATTTCACAACAAAGTTCAAGACAATTAGTCACTTGGGAAATTTTCTCTTACAACAGATAATTTAAAACTGGCTCCATTTGCCCCAAAGTCTTTCTGATCTCACTTTTAATTAGTAAACAACAGACTCTTTAGAAGCCATAGTTTATTTTAGCAGAATGGTTTTTCAATGGGCCACGCTTTTATAATTATCAGAAGAGAATGAGTCGAGTTTAAGCAACACAGAAAATGACTTCAGCGCATGTGAGCAGCAATTTTAACTTTGTATTGTATTTTGATTAGTAAGTGGAGTATCATTTCACTTAGAATAAAAAACAAGACAAAGATTTCGAAAAGAAGAGAAAATGAGAGATTGAGAAAGCTGATTATCTTTTTTTTAAATTATTTTAATCATTTATTTGTGTACTCGCTCCAGACTAAAGACTAGAGAGAATATAGAAAGTAAAACATTTAGATGTATGTGTTTGTCTCTCTTTTTCCTACAGTGACATGTCCACAGGCCTGATTCTGATGATCCTCTGGCAGCAAAGACATAGGCAGGGAAGGTTTCAGCTGCTCTTAAAACAAGGAAATGTGTCGGCCAATGTAGGTCATAAGTTTTTTTTTTTTTTTTTCATAAGCACCAGATCTACAGTAAGTTGCAGTGTTTAAATTGATTGATTTTACTTAATTTTTAGTTTTTTACAATAAGTAGTCTTTTCCTTATTATGAATATTACTTTGTGTATTTTACTTTATTATTTAAATTTATAAATTAGCATTTAAGCCATAAAGCAAAAGAGTTGAATATTTGAAATGGAAAACTTGACTTATACACTGCTGATCAAAATTTTAAGACCTTTCGAAAGATGGCTGTAACATTTTACACATTTGGATCCAAATGAGGTTTTAATCAGAGCTACATTATGCAAAACAAGAAGGGAAGTGTGACAAAAGGCACTTTGAAAAAGTAATTGATTTAAAACAACAGTTAAACTGAAATAGGCTGTTTTTCACCTGATCAAAAGTTTAAGACCATCACTAAAAAAACAACAAAAAACTCTCCAACCCAGAACAAAAATGTTCTCAGTAGGACTCAGTAACGAGGATCTCCACCGTTCTTGTTAATCACTTCAAAAATTAATTTGGGCAGCTGGATGTGAGTGTTTATAAAAAGCGTTTTGGAACGTTGCTCCAAGTGATGAAGATGGCTTCACAAAGAGCATCAACTGTCAGGAACTGATAACCATTTTCAGAAACTTCCCTTGTCATCCATCCCCAAATGTTCTCTATGGGATTTAAATCAGGAGAACATACAGGATGGTCCAAAAACGTGATGTTATTCTCCCAGAAGAAGTCCTTTGTCAAGTGACAAAAGACTTCTGCAGCGTTGTCCTGTTGACAAACCAGCTGTTCCCACACAGACCAGGCCCTCAGTCATGAGGGAAGCTCCTGCAACATCTGCACCTAACCAGCCGCCGTTTGACGAACTGCACCACCTGAAGCTCCAGCGTTTGACCTGCACCACCTGAAGCTCCAGCGTTTGACCTGCACCACCTGAAGCTCCAGCGTTTGACCTGCCATGAACTCACACTTGGAAGCTCCCAGGGTTTGATCCCTGCTCCACCTGGAAGTCTCCAGACCGTAATTAACCTTTTTTCCACCTTTCAGTGTCTCATGTTTGCTGCCCTGGCAAAGTCTAAACAGTTTTTTGTGGCGTTGAAGGAGACGAGGTCTTTAAAGTGTTTTTTGTTTTTGAAACCCTTTTCCTAAAGATCCGTCTGATGGTTATTGTGCTGCAGTCGGCACCAGTGAGGGCCATGATTTGGGTCGAGGACTGCCCTGTGTCTTGACAAACACCCATTAGGATCCTCCGGCTCAGCCAGGTGTCATTTTTTGGGGTCTACCACTTGACTTTGTTGTTCCATAATGCTCAGGATCATTTAGTGTTTTTGAACATTTAGAATGAGTGTCTTGAGAGGCTTTGCTTATGCAGCTCGATGGATCCCGGCCATGGGACATAACTGTCTGAAAGCTGACAGAAAAGGAGAATTTGAGCAGATTTTGGCTTTTATAACCTGTGGTCTTAAACTTTTGATCAGTGATAAACAGCCTATTTCAGTTTATTATTTTTTATTTATAAAGTTCTAAATGTTTTTGTCAAACTCCCCCTTCTTGTTTTGCATAATGTAGCTCTACTTAAAACCTCATGAAGATACAAATGTGCAAAATGCAAATTCTAGCAATTTTTCAACTGGTCTTAAGATTTTGATCAGGAGTGTACCAGCAATAACTTGTTTTAACTATCTTCTAAATATTTCTGTGTTTAGAAGATGGTTAGAACAAGTAACCCTAACCCTACAGATACTAAAGCATCTGTAGCTTCTGTGATCTTCCATCTAGATATTGACCAATGTTTTGATTACATTCTGAGAGCCGGCGAGATCAAGCTTTGACAAACATAGCAATCAGAGAGTTGCTAAGATTGAAATGTTCATAAAAAAAATTTGCCACAAAATCTGATCTTTTTTAGCTGTAGGTCCCTTTTCTTTAGGAGAAAAGTGTGAAAATTACAAAAAACGAAAAACATTGAAATTTGCAGATACAACTACATGTTTGAAAAATTCTACTTTTGTGAAAGTCAAGTACAAATCCAGGTCATTCCAATTATTGTGTTTTTAAACTTTGGAGAACATTGTTTCCCAAACTGCCGTTGTCATGGCGTTTGCAGCATCTCACCACAGCGACGGTATCCATGGCAGCAGCAGCAGCAGTGGCAGCAGCAGAGCGTTGGCACAGAAACGAGCAGGGCTTTTGTGTAAATAAAGTAAATACGAGCTGCAGGTGATGCTGTGAGAGAAACACTGTGTTTTATACGAGAATGGAAAGTGCCTTAAGGACAATTATAACCATCTCTCACACAAGACCAGAGTAAACTGTGCTATTTGAGCTGGTTGTGTCTGTAGGATGAAGAACTTAGAGCCATACAATAGAGTTAGACTAGGTTTAATCAAACTAAAGCACCTCTGATAGTGATCATCCAGAATACACAGGATCTGCAGATTTGGAAACACTCTAACCAGCTGCAAAATATGGTAAACTTATTAAATTACTTCTCTGATAAATTAGTTTGGGGACAAACTTGTGCCTATTTTCAAGTATTCATTAGTACATAAGTACACTTACATGTGTGAGTATTGAATCATGAGATTTCTCTGTTTTCATCAAACTTTGCAATCCCGAGATGGAAAGTAATCAGATTTTGGTGCATGTGAGAGTTTTTCAATGAAACAATCAGACAGCCCAAGCTGTAAAGCAGATCAAATAATCTTTCTTTTTTAACAGGACAATGTACAGTTACATAATGCCTAAAAGGCAGAGATGCTTGTACCAGATTATAGCTAGAAATTAATCTAATTAAGATAATTTCCATCTGCAGTCCTTATTGTTGAGTTCAGTTTTCTAGAATTTTAAGTTGTTGTTAGGTCTGATGATGGACAAAGACTCACATCCAGACTACCTCACAAACAGACCAGTTTGTGACCTGCAGTGGGGGGCGTGTCCTTTCTCTTCACTGTTACAGCACTTAAGCCCAGGACAGCTGCGTCCTGCAGACGTTCTCTGATGCCAGGTGATGAAACCACGAGAAATGAACCAGGAGATGTGGACCTCAGATGCCACTCCATTGCACAACACTGGTAACATACAAAAAGTGAACTGGAGTGGACATACCACTGAACATTACTGGACTGGACTCACAACACTAATGCCTCCAGTAAGAGTCAGAGGATCCTGAGGATTTTATGACTCTGTGGTGACATCCACCTCATACATCTGTACAATGTGATTGGACAAGTTCATCTGTCCTCTGGAGTGCAGGAGGTGGGACATAAGGGTCCTTCTATCTAGATCTATGCTGGGCCATGAGTCTCACCCTCTGCAGGACGCCCTGTCTTCTCTGGAGAGCAGCTTCAGCAACACAGACTGACTCATTATTCTTTTTGTAAATGAAAGGCAGGTTCTTTATTCCTGCAGCAAAGAGACTGATTTTCTCTTTCATTTTTGCTACATAAATGTGTCCCATTTTGTCAAAACCATCACTTCCTGTTTTGTTAAAACATCGGATGACTCTTATTAGTTACACCTGTTTACATGTGATAATGATAACCTCAGATGTCAGATAATGGTCAGCTTTTTGCATATAAACATTAAAGAATATTGATCTTTTTCAAGTCAGTCATTAAAGTGAAGCTAAACTCAAAAGCAACTGTGCATATAGAGTTTAGTTAGAGTTGCCTACCATTTCAAGTCATTTTTGCCGTTTTAGTGCACATTGAGCAAATGATCAAGTTTCAGGTCAAAACCATCACAAGTTGACTGTATCTCACTGCAAAGGCCAGGGTCATTTCTGTGACATCAGTGTGTATTGTCCACTCAAACCTGAGCAGTGATTGCAGTCACCTGCTGTCAGACTAATCACACTGCTGCTCTCCACTCTCAGCCCTACTTTTTCTCTTTCAACAACCTTTTTTCAATCAGTCTGCTGAGTCGGAAATGCTAAGTATCTTAATATAAAAAGCACCAGGTGTAACTTTCAGATGGAGAATCATAAAGAAGCAACAAGAGATCATAAATGTGACCAGAACATTTTAAAGCCATGTCTTAACTCTACAAAGCCAATATTTATCATGTTCTTATCAATTCCTTCATAGAAAATACATGTTCTTTTATAATACAACCACTTTACAATACTTTCTGCATCTTTACAAGACAAAAAGCACGAACAAAGCTGGCTGCCTCTGTATTTTTCTCACATTTGGTTTAATTAGCTGTGAAAAGAGCAGTGAAGAGGATTAATTATGCAGAAGTTTCAACAGCACCAGTATTTACTCAGGTTTTCCCGGCAGACCACTAACTTTATTCAATCAGAAAACTCCTTCTTAAGAGTTTTAGCGGCAAATCTGGCACAAGTGGACTCTCCATGTGATGTATGCTAATGAGCTGTGATTACAGGACTTTCACTGAGACACAAAAAACTATGAAGAAAAAGCAGGACAACTTAAAATAACATTACTCAACAAGCAGTAAAAGGTCAGCAACGGAGAGTGAACACTGACTGGATAATTAAGTGGCTTCAACAGGCTTTTTCCTTTTTCACAGCAGAAAAAATGAGTCTTGAAGGAACCTGTTAAATATAAAATCTGCTTCTCACTGACCCTAACCTTTTTCTTTTCTTTTAAGCGCAACACTGTGATTTCAGTAATGTTGTGTTGTCCTGCAGCTGATGTTGAGTGCTTAGAAAATCCTTGTCGTTGTTCATTGCAAAACACAAAACTGCAGAACTGATAAGCTCCTCCTATTTACTGTAAAACTTTAAGTATTCGATTTATAAACTATAGACTAGGCAATGTAGTATGTGGTCTAATGCCTAGAAAATCCAGATAATATATGATAAAAATATATTGTCTGGCCGCCGGTCAGTCTTTTGAATTTCAGTGGGAGTGATTGATAGATTAATTAGCCAATCAGGGACACACATCGTCTCCTAAAGAAAACCAACATGGAGCCGGTTTCATTTCAGTCGAGGAAACCGTCTGACATCGTATCATTAGGGTTCATTCGCTTCACAAATTTAATCAATCACTGCTTTTTGATCGTTTTGTCGTCCAGGAAGTAGAGCATAAACATGTGTGTCAGTGATTGTTGCAGTGTCTATATGGTAAACTTTCAAACCAATATCATAATCTAAGTTAATATTTGAAACAAGGTCAAATAAAGAGAACATATAGGCTAGACCCTCTGCATGTTAGTAAACAATTCTGGTGGTTTAGCCGGAGGCAGAAAAGACGTTGCCTCCATTTAAACCAGTGTAAACTAAGTCGTTTTTGGAGGGATTTTTAAACACAAAAGCAGAAAAAAACGGCAGATTCTGGTCGGAGCTATCAGGATATGTATCGTAACTTACTCTATGGGACCTGACACAGACTTTGGTGAATTATTTCTGACGGATGGAAGCATTTTGTCTGAGCTTGTGTAGTTCGTCTTGGATCTGGATCTGCTCTTTCACGAGACTGAAGAAGTGATTTTTACATTTGTTTGAGGTATGTTTTACTTTTGCTAGACCCAGTAGTGGCTAAAATGCTTCTTTTAACAGTTCATTCGTGTCTTGAAGCTAATGCTAAATATGCTAATGTGAACACCTCCTCCTAATAGTGCTTCAGAGGCATAACATTTACTAGTTATTATTTTTTTAATTACTTAGCTAGTCCGACAAAATTGGTTGTTTGTAGCTCTGAAAATCTGTTACCTCTTGTCAAAGTCTTTGCTAAAGCAGGAAATGAGAGTCTTGTGTATAAAAATTGAATGATTGACAACAATACAGTATTAGCTACATTTCTAAATAAAACAGACCAATTTGTACATGAAACTGCAGCTGCACGACTGGGTAAGGTCAGGCTAACTTTAGACACAAAGGTCTTAGTCACAGTTCACAACAAAACGACATTTTAACCACCAATTTAACCACTGCTATGAGTTTTCGTCTTTTTTGCCTTCAACTAGCGCTGTGACGTCACTGTGACGTGGCATGAAAAGGGTCTATACAGTCTGCTATTTTAACTTTGGTTGGTTCTGGCCAACATGCCACTCGGCTCCTGTTCACTGATTGGACGACCGTACTTCCTGCTTTTTGAGAACCGTCTGCAGTCCTGCGATACCTGACCTAGTAGCTGGAGTGAAATGAAATTGAGCTAATGGCTAATCTTGTCATAAGGACACAACAACATTTTCTTCTCTTGTTAAGGACACAGCTGCATCTGCTTCCAGTGGTTTCCCATCCAAATACTGCCAAAGCCAAACCTGCTTAGCTTAAAAAAATCAGACAGGATCAGTTTTCTGAGCACTCGAGCATTAGCTGTATTAGATCACTCCAACTCAACCCACATACTACTTTGAATAAACTTATCAGGAGAAAATACATTCAGAAAAGTATATTTTACATAACGTGTACATAACCTTTTCAATTTGACCCAAATGAAGCTGACATACAGTTGTTTGAGAACCACATTTAGATGAGTTTGATTGAAGAAAGAGTGTGAATGAACAAAGACCTGTTTATTATTGAACAAACAGTAGACAATTGAGCATCTTGATACTATTTAATATTACTAAAATAAGTTTTGATTTCAGTCACAATAACTTCCCAGAAACATAATTCACACTGTAAAAATATGGCCATCATCACACTTAAAAACAAGTCACAATTACAGCAAAAAGTAAAGCTTTTAAAACTCACATCAAAAAGCAAAATTAAAGAGAAAAAAAGTCTAAAAATGCTCTGTGAAAGCTTTATAGAGGGTTTGTTGCCTTCTTGTCTCCATGGAGATGCTGTTCCTAACTATTCACATAACTCTCACCTTTCCACAGATCTTACCTGTAACTTGGCCTGATAGCACCTGAATATTTAAGTAGTATCATCTCTATGGAGACAAGCATGAGTTGGACTAGAGAAGTTACACAGTGCATCTTTAAAATGGATTGCATTGTCAAGTGCTGAGAGTCAAACCTAGTTTTGTGTTGCACTTAAGAACTTATAGGCTATATTCTTTTTAGTAATGTTTTTAGGTCCTTTAACATTTTTTTTCAACACAAATATTAATGAAATGGATGTCTGCAGCAAACTTTAGCAACCCCTTTGCGAGCCAAATTAGGCCCACCAGAGGACCAAGTTTGGCACCAACTTTGGGGAAAATTGCATTCATCGCACAGCAGATAATTTACTTTAAAAGCATTTCTAATAATGTCTTTGGCACTACAATTTTCAGGCAAATTCCTCTCTCAATATAATTTATATCAGTGTGATTTTAGATAGGCAGTCAGTGGTGGAAAGTAAAACTAAAGCCTTCTGCACACTACAGGAGATTTGGCCTTTGGTTTTAAGCCCTATTTGCCCCTCATTGAGTTTTTGATTTTTGTAAGAGAGTTTTTGTTGTTTCCCTCCTTATGTCTGTGCATCACTGCGACTATTTGCATCATGGTGAGGTTCACATGCTGCATGAGCGTGAGGAGACAGCATCTGGTGCATCTGCCTTGTGATGGCGGCTCTTAAAATGTAAAATAAAGAAGAAATATTGCCTCATCATCAGTAAATTAATGTAACGCTCTGTGCACATGGCCAAACTGCAGGATTGACTATAACATGGCCAAAACTGTTTGTTTAAACTTTTTCATTGCACGCCAACAATGCGTCATGTAACAGCTCCTTACCTCAAATAATCCTCTGCTTCTCTGTGATCTTTATAAACCTAGTTTAAAGGAACCGTAAGGTGCACAACTAGTGGTTTTAAAAAGGTATTACAATCACAAATGTACTTAGGTTGCCAGAGTGTCAAATGGCCCATACATTGAAGAAGCTACTGACAAATCACTGGTCCACTCTTTGTCATGGTTTGTTCCCAAATATTGCTTTTTAACACAATGTGGGAGGAGCCTAATGAGAACTGTGTAGAAACAAGTGCATGAGCCTATCACAGACAGTTGTGTTGTGTCCTGGTGCAACATCACTTCAAATCAAACTCAAACATCTGATCATGGTTCAAAATGAACTTCAGGTTCTAAGAAACCAATCTGGCAACCTAAATGAGAGAGTCATGTGAGGCTCATTCTGCTTTCTGATTGGATTAGAAATGTAAACATCAACAAAGGACATCATGTCCAGTGCTTTTTGAATTAACAAAAACTCAGAATTACATTGACTTTCAGTAAAAATAATAGTATATTTGGACATGTTGACCGTGTATCTTTGGACACATATAATTGATGTTTATGAAATCTGACATCAAAATCTTACATACGGTTCCTTTTTTCCATTTGTATTTCATTGTTGTTGTTTTTTCACTTTTATAACCATAAACAGGAAAGAAAACACTCAGTGCTTGCTCACATGACGCACATACTGTTGTCTGCTTGCTGTTGCCCTCCACAAGTCTGTGTTCTTCTGTTCTTCCTGCCAACTGTGAGACAAATAATCTTTTGTAAATGTCATTATGCCTGTGGCCAAAAAGGTCTTAAACTCCTCTAGTGTGCAGCTGGCTTAACAGTACAAAAGTTACAATTAAAGTATATTTTAAAATGATCTCAACTTAGTAGGAAGAGTTTACAGTACAAATACCTGTAGGTTTTACTCCAGCATTTTTATTTGAACTGGACTGAAAATAAAAAAAGACTTTTCTTTCACCTTGATCGGCCTCGCACTTTTCTAAGCAGCACACTTCCAAATGTTTTAATAATAACAAACTGGTCATATTCAGATGCGTCGATTGTTTGAAAGCTTAAATCCGTACAATTTAGTCTCGGTTATTATTTCTATTTAAGATCGCCTCACAAATCAGACAACCTAACATGTAAGCTACACATTTTGATAATACCACTACATTTGGTACTTAACATCTCTCAAATGTGAGTACTTCCACCACTGTAGGCAGTTTAAAATGTCAGTGAACGCAACCTATCGTCCAGTCCTTTCAGCCGTATGAGTGATGTCCACACACAGGGTCAGTCTTCGTCCTCGCGGTGTCCAAAGGTCCACGGTTTGGAGGCAGAGCTGGACTGATCCTCTGCCATCGATGAGGAGGCCAAATGATGTGAGACGCTCGGCCGTGTAAGAGTCCAACTGAGACCTGCCAAACACACAGGACACAAACACAGTATTAGCATTTCCTCTATTCTTAAAAGGGCGTACGACAGAATTTGAGGGTTTTATTTATACTAAAGGCTATGTGACCGACATTTTTATCATTTTGACTTTTGTTGTGGTAAATATTTAACATAGATTTGCATGTGTGAGGTTGCATTTATGAAGAAATGTATCTACAAATAGAAAATTACAGGAAAAGCATTGATGTTTTTGCTTTAAAATTCAGTCCTAAAGCAGAAACAGTTCATACATGTCATCAAAAATCTACATACAACTGACAGTTTCCTGGGAGATAAAGCAAATATTACAGTAGATAAGTCTGTGTCTTTTATGTGAATTTTCTCTTAATTTTACAATGTGGTTGTGAAATTACAGGTGTGGAATTACCTCTACATATTTGCTGGACAAAAGACAATAGTAAACTTCATCAAAACAGCCAAACTGGGAGAAATTAAGCGAAATGCAAAGTGAAATCTTAAATACAATCATGCTCACAGTTTCACAGAAAGTAATACGCACTACGCTCATTAATAAGTTAATGAAAAAGTGTTATGATCTACTTCATTTTGTCTTGCTTGAATCCATTCAGAGTACCATTAAAGAGCATTTTAAAGAGTGTGTTTGTACCGGTCCAAAGCTGTTGCTGTCCAGACTGTGTCCGTGATGATCTCCTTCAATCCAGAAATGTCCATCAGGAACTTTCACGTATCGGTTCTTGTAACCCAGCGTTCTAAACACACAAACACACAAAGACTTTTCACAAATTCATAAGATGTATACATGGATAGCTAAACTGACTTGGAGCTCTGTGACTTGATGCTTCTCCTCAAACAAGCGTGTAGCTATAAACTTAACAAACTAGAGCATGTCCCTTCTCATTTTGTTTTTGTGTCCAGAAATCTATTTTAAATGATAATTTAATAAGTAAACTGTATATGGAATTGTAGAAATACAAGTTATATTCTGTACTTTGATATAAAGACTTGAATACTTGAAGCTAAAGCAGAAGATTTGGATTCACTTGGACTTGTCTCTCTTTGACTCAGACTTGTCTCTCTTTACCTGAGACTTGACTCGGACTTGTCTCTCTCTGTGACTCGAGACTTGTCTCTCTTTGACTTGGGACTTGACTTGGACTGTCTCCTTTTTTTGGACTGACTTGGACTTGTCTCTCTTTGACTTGGGACTTGACTTGACTTGTCTCTCTTTGTCTTTGGACTTGACTGGACTTGTCTCTCTTTGACTTGGGACTTGACTTGGACTTGTCTCTTTGTTTTGGACTTGACTTGGACTTGTCTCTCTTTGTCTTTGGACTTGGACTTGTCTCTTTGTCTTTGGACTTACTTGGACTTGTCTCTCTTTGACTTGGGACTTGACTGGATTGTCTCTCTTTGACTTGGACTTGTCTCTCTTTGACTTGGACTTGTCTCTCTTTGATTCGGACTTGACTTGGACTTGTCTCTCTTTGTCTTTGGACTTGACTTGGACTTGTCTCTCTTTGTCTTGGACTTGACTCGATCTGTCTCTCTTTGACTTGGACTTACTTGGACTTGTCTCTCTTTGTCTTGGACTTGACTTGGACTTGTCTCTCTTTGTCTTTGGACTTGACTCGATTGTCTCTCTTTGACTTGGACTTCACTTGGACTTGTCTCTCTTTGTCTTTGGACTTGACTTGGACTTGTCTCTCTTTGACTCAGAATTGTCTCTCTTTGACTTGGGACTTGACTCAGACTTGTCTCTCTTTGTCTTTGGACTTGTCTTTCTTTGACTCGGGACTTGATTGGACTTGTCCTTTTGACTGAACTTGTCTCTCTTGCGTCGGACTTGACTCAGACTTGTCTCTTCTTTGAACTGACTTGTCTCTCTTTGTCTTTGGACTTGACTTGTCTCTCTTTGACTTTGGAGAGACAGAAACATTTAACTAAAGCTGTTTTCTAGAGTTGTTTGTCTGAATTATCACTCTCACTTTCATCCCAAAAAATAAAATAAAAATCTCATTAAGTTTTATAATTTCAACTTGATTTCATCACCTTGGCATCTTTCAGTTCATTTTGAAAATTCCGTTTGATGACTGACTTTGGAGAGAAGAGACGCACTGCAGAGCCAAAGGAGTTATATTTTTTCATTTCTAAAAAGGTAAAAATATGTTCGTTTTGTCTCTATCAACAGAAGAGTGAATAACTGTTTGATTGCCTTGGATTCAATCAAAGGACATTTCTGAGGCGAAATAAATGTGGAAAAATGTGTAATTAGGCTGGAAGTTGAGTTTCAAAAATGTTCACATTTTTATATTTTGGCAAAATTGAGGACATTTAATAAGTCTGTGTTTTCTCTTTGACCTTTATTACCATTCTTCTACCTCAGTGATTCATAGCAGTAATACACTGTGTATAAGGTGTTCCAATATTAATGCCTACTATTCCAAGTCTCTTTCAATTTTGCAATTTTAGTGGAAACTGCCCTAACTGGCAAGTTTCAGGTGAAAAAAGTCTCAAACTGATTGTGAGCTCGCTGTAGTGTTGTTGTGACATCATCATAGATTCTTCTCCAGAGCGTTCAGTTCAGATGTTACATACACTACATACAGCCCGCTCCTCCCAGTCCGCCTCTGACATCCTCTGCAGACCCCTCGCCCACTGTCTCCGTTCCAGTCCACTCCGGAGGGCTGCGTTGCCCGAGGAGCTCAAGAAAAGCATTCGCCAAAGTAAAGAATAAAGTCTCGTTGAAGATCAATAACTATATCAGGAGCACAGACAACTCCTGTGTTGATCACAACAGTAGGACATTTTCCTCCCCGCTGAGGTAAGAGCTTTAAACTGTTACGAGCACAAACTCAGTCACGTTTTCCTGTCCATGTGTGAGTGACATATTATGTAGTTAACATTCTGCTGTGTCCAAATATAAAGAAACTTTATGTAAAACTGCGAACTTTTGTTGTCTGATCAAATCAAAGTCAGTGCGCAGTGATTTTACTTTGTAAATCAGACACACTGTAGTTCACTTTTTTTTTCCCTGTTTGGTGCGTTCTGATCTGCGGAGATTGACTTGGCTGGACCAGACCGGACTTGGCGGAGAAGAAAATATTTTGGTTGAACGACGACGGAGCTGAGGCGGCGCCTGCGCAGCTGATATGGAGGATGTGGAACGGTCTTCATTCATTAAAACAGCTGCGCAGCTGATCCGGCAGCCGGAATGGAGTGGAGCGGAGCTGCATGTAGTGGGATCCCCGCGTTAAGTCAATGTAAACCTGCGTCTTGAGCCGTCCGCAAATTTGCATAACGTTTTTTCGGGCGAGCTGGGCACTGCTGAACTTTCAATTGTCTGAACACGCGTTCACCAATCAGACACTCCTCTCTGTGACGTAGTGACATGCTTTTTCCTCTCACATCAAGAGGAAAGAAGGACTGTTACTGAAGCCTTTTAACAACTTTTTTTTAACGAAAGGTTGCTTGTTTTAAAGCTTTTTTCAAAGGCTTGATCGCTCGTTGCTTTAAAAACTGGTGACAAGACAAAGAATATAGGACATGATCTGGACTGAGTTCCATAAAGGATCTATTAAAATGCTCTTTGCCATGTTTAAACCACTGTGGTGCGACGTAGCAATGGAGGACAGTGACTTTCATTGTCTGGAGGAGGAGAAAGTTGTGCTATCGGGTAGGCTACGCTTTATAAATGCAGCAGAGCCTCCTTCTCTCTCCCCCAACACCCTGAATCACTTTGGGGTGTTTAGGGGCCTGTTAGAGCATCAGCTTCGGAAATATTCTGCATCAAAACTTGCGAAAGTGGACGCTGCAATGCTGTCTGGTCTGAACGCAGCATAAGATGTTTCTCTCTGTGCATCACTGCAACTCTGTTAGGACTATTTGTCAGGAGCATCATGGTGAGGTTCACCTGCTGCACAAGAGCGAGGACTTCACAACAGAAGCATCTGGTGCATCTGACTTGTGATGGCGGCTCTTTAAAAATTTTAAAATAAAGACGAAACATTGCAGACATTGCAGGTTTGACTGGATCAGTCCGAGCACAGGCGCAAATCAAAGCATGTCTCATCATTATGCTGAGTAAAAGTTAAAGACACTGCATTAACGCTGATCATTTTTATCTTTGAAATAATCATGGTTGTTTGTATGAGGCATTTATATCTGACCGGTTGTTCTCATAAACTCATATACATACACATACATTGAACTTATCCACAAAAACCTCTGTCTGGATCTGTTCAGTCTGCTTATGCTGCAGTGACTCTGTTTCTGAAGCTTCTTCTCTTACAGTCTCACAGTGTAACAGTGACAGAACAAGGTGAGATTCCAAACCTGATGAAGTCTCCCTCGAGGCCGATCACTCTTTTGATGATCTTCTGCTGTGGATTCCTTGGAGACCTGAAAAACAGAAGAATTTATGTAAAACTACGTTTTTCACAAGCTCTGAATGTAGTCTATATACTGCATGTGTTTTGTTTTTTAAATAGCCTATATTTGGTGCAGCTTATACTGATGTGTGCTCAGAAGTATCAAAAGTACCCATAAAGAAGGAAAAGGAATAAAGATACACAGTGAAACTTGAATTTTCACTTCAACCTTTAAGCTTAATTCAGCTGAAATACAAAGTTAAAACTAAGCATACTTTTGGACATCCATAATGAAGGTAAAATCTATTTATATTTTGTGAAATAAATACAATTAAGGAATGCAGTCAAAGCACAACAAAGAAATCTAAATGACAAAAAACACTCTTATTATGTCTACTCTTTGCCAAAAAGTTAAGCAATGCATCTTTAAAGAAACTCAACACGCATGCCAACATTTGTTTATGTTTTTGGGACCAATTTCATATTTTTTTTGACTTGGTAATTCACTATTTAATTTAATCAATTTATAGCAATCATTCTCTCCTAGCTTCTTCTCTCCATCTTTTTTCTTTTTATTTACATCTCTCTCTCTCTCTCTCTCTGCAATTCTTCTCTCCTTTGTCTCCCTCTCTTTTCTCATTTTGTCTCTCTTCATCCTCACTTCTCTCTCTCTCTGTTTCCTTCTAATCCACTCTCTCCTGTCTTTTTCTCCCTCTCTCTTCTCTTTCTCTTTGTGTTTCTCCTTTCTCACTCACTCTCTCTCTTTCTGTGTGCTTTTCCCCTCTCTCTCTCTTGCCCTTCCTTTCTTTCTCTCTAAGCTTCTCCCCCATCTCTTCACTCATTTTATCTCTCTTATTCTTACTTCTCTGTTTCCATCTCTCCTTAAACTCTTTATCTCCTTGTTTCTTCTTCTCTTTCCTTCACTATAGCATTTAATCAACAACTTATTTACGATAAAAATATTTATTGTATTGCGATTGACAAAACTAGAAAAATAGCGTGCAGCAGTATTCAAACATGTCAAAAAGAATAAACAAGTTCAGATTGTTAACAATACAAATATTGTCAAGAAGCCATCATCCATTATGATTTTTATTTTATTGAAAAAAATGTGCTTAATACATTATCAACAGTTCGTAGCCTCACACTTTAAACAGCTGTGTCACCATTTTAGTCATTTCCCTTCCACTTTTTCTTCAAACAAAACAACAGGTGCGTCTGTAAACTTTTAAAATCCATCATTACGAGGTATTTGTCAAAACATCTGGACACATCTGCCTTTAGTTTCATTTATCCTCCGCTTACTACATCTGTCTGAACATTTATTTCAACTGGAATCACAGGTTCTTTAGTGCACAATATGAGAAGCGGTGGTTTTGTTCGGTTTGTGTGCAGCCGGTGGTCAAGTTCAGCTTCAGGCGCTCGTTTCCTCTTTATTTGGGACAATATAAAAAGAGAATAAATGTTTTGTGTGAGTCTGTCCCAGAGGGAGACAGTTTAGAGCAGCAGATGTCCAGCCCCAGCTCAGAACTGTTGTGTCACTTTTTATGAATGAACGAATAAGTAAATAGAAGGTTTCTGAATTGGAACACTTGCCTTAATGTCTTTCCTCACTCTTCACCCCATTTTACTTTATGCTTCTCCTATCCCTTTTTTCCCTTTTTTTTACTCCGTTCTTTCTTCTCTCTCTTTTTCTATCACATTGTCTCTCTTTTGGTATCACTTCTCTCTTTCTCCTTCCTTCCTTCCTTCCTTCCTTTCCAAGCTTCTTTCTTGCTCCCCTTTCTTTGTTCTTTCTCTTTCTTTCTTCTCCACGTATCTCTCTGTTCTCTCTTTTTGTGTCTCCTCTTTCTCCTTTCCTTATCCCTCTCCTCTCTACATTTTTATCTTTATTCAAATCCTGCCTTTCGCTCCCTCTGTCTCTCTCTCTCTGTGTTTGTCCTCCTCTCACTCTCTCCCACTTCTCCTTTCACTTGCCTCTCACTTTCTCTCTCTCCCCGGCTTCTAGTCTCCATCTTTTCTCTTTTATTTACTTCTGTCTCTCTGTTTCTCTCTATTTGCCACTCTCCTCTGTCTGTCTCACTCTCTCTCTTTGTGTTTCTCCTCTCTCACTCCCTTCCGCTGCTTTTTCTTCTTCTCTCCCTTCATTTCTCTCCCCCCCCCTCCCTCTCTCTCCTTAGATGTCTCCCCTTTCTCTCTCTATCTGTTTCCGTCTAATCCTTTCTCATGCCTCTCTTTCTTTGTCCCTCTTGTTTCCTCTTTCTCTCCCCCTTTCTGTGTGCTTCTATTCTTCCTCCCTCTCTCTTGCCCTCCCTCTTTCTCTACAAGTTTCTCTCCCCTCCCTTATGTTTCTTCACTCCTGTGTTTGTCTCTTCTCCCTCTTTACTCATTTTGCCTCCTCTCTCTTTTTCTCTCACTTCTCTCTGTTTCCCTCTAATCACCACTCTTCTGCCTCTCTTTCACCCTCTCTCCTCCCTCACTTCTCCACTCTCAATCCCTCCCCTGCTGCTGCTGCTGCTTCTTCTCTCGCTCTATTTTCCCTCTTTCTCTTTCTCCCATTACTCTTCTCTATGCCTCTCTTTATCTTCTTCTCTTTGTTTCCCTAGCTCTCTCCTTTCTTTCTCCTTCTCCTCTGCCTCCTCCTGCTTCTCTCTCTCTTTTACTCTCTATCTCTCTCCTCCCTTTCAGTGTTTCTACTCCCTCTCTTTCTCTTTTATCCTCACTTCTCTCTCCCTTTCCCCCTAAATCCTCCCCTACTTCTCCTGCTCTCACTCCCCCTCCTTCCCTCTCACTCTCTCTCTCTCTCTCTCTCTCTTTATTTCTCCTCTCTCTCCGTTGCTGTGGGGACCGAGCCTGCTCACGCTCTGACAGACGCTTCTCTCGTCCAATCCCCTCCCTCCCTGCTCCTGCATGCCGGCTCCTGATTGGCTGCGTCTCTGGGGAGAGGTCCGGAGCCTGTATCAACGTGTGGGTTAAAGCAATGCGTTTCTCTGCCACTTTCTCTGTGTATATAACAGACCGACGGACACTCTTCTCCCCTCCGGCACGGCAGCGGATTTGTCCATTTCCCCAATCCGTCTTTGAACACCTCCGCCTGCTTGCTTTGCGTTTTTGGGAAGACACGTTCAAGGAAAACTAGGAAAAATCCACCCCTGAGTCAAACAATCCCGGCTTGTCGCGGATGTTAACATGCCGTGCGGCTTGTCTTAATCTCACAATAGAGAAATCTACGTTGACAAATGCAGTAACGATGCAGTGATGTCGGGAATTAGCAGCTGAGGAGAAAGAGAGAGAGAGAGAAAGAGAGGAGAGAGGACAACACGGCATGCATCTTATGGTGAGTGCGCTGTTCGAGTCTGTTTTTAGGTTTTTACGCTATAGTCCTTTGCAGCTTCGGAAAACTCAAGGGTAGTTTTGACGCAGAATTCTGACAAATCACATCCCTAAGAATTTCCAAATCCATCCAAATGTAAAAAACTATAATCAGGATCAGTTTTGGAGCAAGATTTCTGAGTGTTATCCAGCAAATTGTGTAGAAAATATTAGTTTTTAAGCAAACGCAGTGAGAAAAGATGCATGCAAGCCAAAACACATCAAATTGTAGATTGTATTCTGTTGCTAAGAGAGAAAAAACTTGCAAAAAACGAACTAATTTGTTGTTGCAAAGTGGCAGAAACAGTTCTGCTACAGCCTCACTCCACAGGTTCTACCCTGAAGGCAGAAAGGGTGCAACAAGCGAAACAGAAGCATAACTATAGACAAAACAACGGTGCTAATACAAATATACGTGGAAGTATCTTGTCAGCAAAAATAGGCGAGCTGTGAAACCTCCTGAAGCAAAAATATATCGGGAGGAAATGGCAAAAAAAGCCTCAAGGGGAAAAAGAGAGCGAGGAGGGCAGGAGCTAACGAGAGCTGAAGTCCACCATATTTGACAAATCTACAGTGAGAGAGGCAGAGGAAGCAGGAGCTGGTGAAATGTGGGATTGTGACTGTTTAAGAAGGAGATAAGATGAGAAAGGTGCACTGTGTAATGTTTGGATTCATGCACGATTAATACAAGAAGCAATTGATCAGGAATACATGTTTAAACAATGGACCAATCAAGACTTTTTGTAAAGTCTACTTAATTTGTAATGTTATAATAGCCTACTGTGCTCTAATCTTTAGTTTACTCAAAGTTGGATGGATTGATTCATGCAGGTTTGACAAATCTTGTTAAGTTAGGGGTGGGCAATTATTTTCCTCCAAGAGCCTTATTCGATCCACACTATAGTGACAAAGGGCCGAACCACAATTATTCAAGTAGGAATTTGTTGTTATTTCAAGCACATTTTGTACAAAAATAGGCTATAATCTATCAGTTGTGTCCACTCTTTGTATACATTAAGGGCACAAGTGCAAGACCATCAAAGACAATCAAAAAGACATGTACTGCAAATAATGTACTTCTAGATTTGCTAAAATGCCTTAAAATCTGTATTTTAATCTTTATTTTTTCTGGTTAAGATGGTTTCAGTTGATGGTTTATTTGACTTGTTTCAAGGTGTTTCTGTCTTGTTCAAATGTCTTAAAACAAGTCAAGTTTGTTGCCAAATATTAGCAGTTTCATTCTAATCTGGCTAAATTAACTATAATTAAAAATTATCAGTAGTTCTAACCTAGACTAGATCATAACACTTTGCCGTATAAAAAGTATTGCTTATTCTCAAAACATGCTGTTGGCCTGATTAAAACAGGTGGAGGGTCACACCTGGCCCCGGGCCACAGTTTGCCCAGGTCTGTATTAAGTGCTCACAAAGTTTCTTGAACTAGTTTTAAGCATGTTGTGTCAAATAAAAAAGAACAAATAAATACATTCAAACATAGAAGCCACTTTACTCAGCAACAGTTGTGAAGATGCATATAACTTAATCCACAGTGATTCTTAAACAGGGTTGTAGCATCAAATTCTGGGCCCCGGGTACAAACTTTGTTCATGGGCCTCATACTGTACACAATCTTATACCTGTATGTTTTAAATATTTAGTCGCTAGCCATAGTTATTTTCCCCTGCCTTTGGGTTTTATTTCCTTCTAGAATATTATGCAAATATACATTTATTTAGTTTCTACATTCCAAACACAAATTGCCAAGTGTTGCTATTTGGGTTTTTGCAAGCTTCAGCAGATCAAACTGAATGTTTTAATGCTCATTTTCAAGATTTCTATTAATTAATATTTAATCAGTGATTTTCTATGTGCAAAGTCCATTTGCTGTGTTTTATAGGAGTGATAGAACGTTGTGATATCACAAATAACTGCATTTAGAGGAACAAGTCTCTCAAATAAAAGGGATATGCTTTTGGGGGCCCATTCCTTCCCTGGGCAAAAAGGAAACTAGTACCATTTTAACAAAAATTAATAAATCAATAAATAAAATAAAGTTGCTTTCAAGTGTCACTTTAAAGATGGCGTACCTGATTTTCACACTGACAAATTTTAATGTGTCTTAGCTCTTAAAAACTTCTCCACACAAGATTAATATCCACATACATTCATTTTCTGGTGCAATTACGACTCAAGAGCATCTTCTTACAAACAGCAAAGTGAAACTAAAGTGGATCACCCAAGCACAGCCAATCAGAGCGCTGCTTTTGGCCAAACTTTGAGAAATAAAATGCTTTACATTTGCCATTGAGAAACCATACAACATTGTGGTTTTGTCACAATGTTGTTTACATACAAAATATTTGAAGATGGAAAAGCTAAAGTTTACTAATTTACAAAAATGGAAGATATCCCTCGTTTAATTTAGGCAAGGTTAGGGTTAGGTTTAAATAATTGTCAACTAATTGAGTTATCGAATAATCGGTAACTATATTTACTAATAATCGGTAACTAATTTATTTCAAAACATTTGCCTGAGATCCAGAGCCCACACTTCAGCAAGTTGTCTGGTCACCACGCCCCCCGTCAGCGTTTCTACATTGTACTGGGCAATCAGATTAGTTTATATGGCTGACACAGATGAAACAAAGAAGCTGATCGGTCGTCTGTCATTTTGAACAAAATCTATCGCCACTCACCTCACATTAAAATAGTTTGTTTTGCTTCGCTCATTGATTTAGCAGAAATCCGAGGTGTTTTTCTGTTTGACATGATATTTTTTCCATGTATTTTTTTTGCCATGTTGGCTTTCATGGTTGATGCGAGTTCCTGATTAGCTAATTAATGTGTCAATCATGGTCACTGATATTTTTTTATATAACGTTTGGATTTTCCAATTAATCAATACATGCCCTGAACTAAGAAAATATCAGATTGACCAGCAGTGATGATAATGAGCAATGAAAATAGTGTAAATTTATTATTTTTTATGTTGTAACCACTAGTTTCTACACCTTTAGAATGTTCTCAGAAGATGTTGTACTTGAAAAAAAGTTCACTCGAATAGTCTTATATGAAAAAACATAAATTAATCAAAATATGTTTAGTTAGGCATAATTTCACTTTCTTACTCTAAGATTTGCCAAAAGAACAAGCAAGTTTGAATTTTCTTTTGAAGTGAAGTGCTATTTTTTTCCCTATTTTTCAAGTTAGAAAATGTTTTGTTTGGTTTTTCTATATTTACATATCTTCTTCCATCAACAAATCAGCTTAAAACCTACTCAAAACAAAATTATTCTCTTGTATTCTAGAGACTCTAAACAAATAATCGACAGAACAATCGTCCAACTATAGTTTAGCAAAATAATCGTTAGTTGCAGCCCTATTTAGGAGTCAATAATCTAGCAATTAAGCATCAATTATCAAGCCAAAACTAATGTTGCGAATGTTAATTGGCACAGCTTTGGAAAACGTGAAACTATAAATAATTAAATTCCAAAAAAGGCAACACAAACAGAGAGGATCAGATTGACATTGTGTCCTTGCAGAAACAAAGAAAGAAGAATCCCCAAATCTAATTTGAAATCTTGTTGTTCTTGTCTGTTATTCTCACAGACCTGCACGTCCAGCCAGGTTTAGTCAGATTCAGGACACTTTCTGGGTTTTCCGCAATCGGATTAAAACCGGCATAAATCCTGATTTGTTTGACTAACGAGCTTCTGTCAGCATTTATCAGCGCGACGATTCGTTTGGTGAGAAGTTGTCCCTGGAGCGGCCGTCTGACGTCTGCGGCGGTTTGGAGAGATAATGACACTAATACAGCGCTTTGATAAACAGTCTGCATCAGGGGTTACTTCAGGATACGCAAGCAAGGAGTTTTTAATTATCACTGTACAATAGTTCCATCATTACATTAAAAAAAATATTCGTCATATCATATTCTTGTAGCTTTCATATTCATATATCATATTCTTGTAGCTTTCAATGTTCACTTGTCTGCTTTGATTGTTATAGAGTGGGGGCATTTTTATAACTTATTAGGAAGTAAACTAGTACATATGTAAAAAAAAAATTATATACATGAACAATTGTAAAAAAGCATATTTTATTCAATACGCTTTAATAATAGAAAGAAGGCCATTGAGTTCTTATTCCAAGCTAGGGTTGGATCTTTTAAATGATCAATGTGGTCATTATTGTAGTCTATATCATCTAGATTCCTTGTACTATTTTCAACCAAATACAGTATGTTTCTTTTTATGCATCTATGTGCATAGTGGAATAGAGGCAAGTTGATGACAATAGAGACGTTTTGACTTGATCCTAAGCGTCATGTGCCTCTCAGTGAGTAACAATGGGCTCACACTGTATTCAGTCCATACTTACCAACACATACTCCGGTCTCAGTGTAAGTGACCAACCGCCCCCAGACGGATCAGGATCAGGATCTGGACTGGAGGCAGTGTGAGCCCGGGGTAACAATTCTCATAAGAGATTATTTGTCACTCATGACGGCGGAGCAGCGGTTAGAGCTCTGGCCTCATAGCAAGTCCTGAGTTCTCAGACGAGCTAGTCACATTTCTATGTGGACAAAAACATGTCCAGTATCCCCTTCCCAGGACTACAGATGGAAATTATCTGTAAAACTACAATCTGGTCCAATCTCTGCTGTAATTGTACACTGTCCTAATAAACTTTAAAGATCTATAACAGATGGTCACGTTTTTCAAATATGGGCTTAGTTTGGTGATAGTGCTGGTGGTAATTAGGCTATTTATTAGTTTTAAGGTATAAAGTTGCAATTTAAGAAAAAATCTGAAAGAAGTTACAGGATAGTCCTAAAACGGAATTAAAAAAAAATACGAAGACAATTTATAAACAACTGACACAGTTTCTTTGGAGTTTAAACAATCATTAATACACGGAAAGTGTTAAATGATACTATCATTTGACAAATTGTAACTTCATATTTGTAGATTTTGTACTTTGTACCATTTTGTTGCTAGGTAACAGTTGTGGAGTTACCTCTACATATGTCATATTTGTTGGACAAAGGGGTTTATAAGCCGCTTAAAAACAGCCAAATTGGGTGTTGTGCAAAACTTGTGCAAACCTTTTAATTTAATTTCATCCACAGAAAGTCTGTGTAATAATTCCAATGACTCTGCTGTAAGAAACCAGGTTCATCATTGAAGATTTAAAACATCTGTCAAGTGCAGCTGACTTAAAACAAAAGAATAGTTTCTCTCCTTTTTTTTATTAAGCTAAAACTTTTTTAAACAAACCAGAAATGTCATGAAACCAGTGAAGAATACAGCTTTTTTGTGAAGTTCCATAATACTGACAACAACAAAACTAATATCAGACTTTTACCATCTAACAATCACAAAAACAAGCCCAGAGAGAGTAAAATAGACCTAATCTATATGCTTAAATAGTCAAAACTGATGAAAGTTCTGAAACCCTCTTTAAGCGACTCCAGACGTATTTCTCCTTCACAGTCTAATAACCTTTGATTACTGCTGTTAAAAGTGTCTCTGGCTCCACAAAACTGTCCATGTTTTACCACCCACATTCATCTGCTGCGTCTGCTCCGTTCTGAGACTTTAGGGCAAAACCTTTTCCATCAGCTACAAGAACAAGTCTGAAAAACCCAAAAGTTAAGCTGACAGATTACTGCAGTGTTTGATTTCTGTCGGCCGATAAGTGAAAATTAAAAGTCAAATGTAAAAATATATAGAACGAACTGCATAAATGAATGTTATTCGTTTGGTATTAAAGCAGGAGTATTTTCACCAACAGTCATATGGCAGAAGTTGTCAAGAGCCAGTTAAAGGGATTTTCAATCGACGTCACATTCCACCCTACTGTGTATGCGTTATGCAGAAAGACCTGTTCTCCATCTGCTTAGCTGGGGAAACTTCTTTGAATGAAACAACAAAATGGGACGACAGTAGCTGTTTCAATCTGGTATGAACCGGTCTGACAGATGTCTGTCCCTGAAGCGTTTTTTCACCACCTGAATGTAACTTTAAGGGTGGTAGGATTGCATTTCATTCAAAATGTTGACTTAGCAGCAGAGGTTACATTACCATAAATTTTCCATCATTTGCGGAATGTATTTTGCTTTAACAGAAAATTTCCAAGCTCTCCGTCATTTTGATGGATTATAAATGTAGCTGTGCTTTTACATAAAGCCTACAGATTTAGAGACCTGCATCCCGACCACTCTCGCTCTCCCGCTCTCTCTCAAAATAAGGACAGGTGCTGCTTTGAATCCCATGTGCGAGGTTGTTATGTAGTTTATAAATCTGTACACAGGAGACTGCAGTTTCACGGACCACACTCTAGATACGGAGCGCAGGGATAAGGCTTCATTCAACAAAAATAACAGGACATGTTGTGTCGATCTGATTTCTGGAGGATTCGCTCTTTTGACCATGATTGCTTTACAGACAAACATTGATGTTTATTCAGATTCATAAACTTAGCGAAAAGTCGCTCCTGCATTTTCCTGGTTTGGCAATTGTCAGATCTGCGCCTGGATAGGCTCTCATTAGAAAAACTTTCACAGAGGAATAAAGGACTGGCTTTTATGCAAAAGAAATGCTCTTTCAACTTGTTTCCACTGTTTGTGTCTATGAGCAGAGGCTCTTTTACAGGCGGGTGCCTGGTGTTGATAAAACAATTCTTCTACTGATTTCATTTATTGAAATTGATGTTTTTTAAGTTAAACATTCTTTTTGCAATATCATTCTACCATTTTTACATCAGTATCTAATTATACAGTGTCAATCTTTCCTGAGCAAAGCTGTTAGGATACAGCAGCAGTTTCACCAAGATTTTATTACACTTTTCTTTCAAAAAGTGGAGCGTTCATGTGCATTCTTCATCGTTCTCAAGGACTACATGAGTGTGGCAATTGCAGCATGAAATTTCATCAAGTCAGTGTAATCCCTCCTTCATTCAGGAGCGGAAATGTCTTCAGCGATAGCCAATGGTAGCTTGAAATTTCTTCCACAAGTAATTTTTTTTTTTTATTTGTTTTTTAGTTTTTTGGAGCCTTTTCTACAAACAAATGAAACCAATTCTTGCTATTTAAAAGGCCCTGAATACACATGAACCACACTTTGAGAAAAAAAAAATCTAAAACATCACTTTGTATGTTAAAATCACCTCTTGGGACCTGAACAGTGGATGAATGCTAATGCCGGCGTCGCTAACGAGACAAGCTAGCTCAATCACATAGTTTAACAGTAAATCAATGGGACACAGGGAGGAACAGACGGGGTTTCATGTTGATTGTATCTGGATGTTTTGGTACGTTTCAGTCGCAGCCGATAACACGCAGCAGAGAATTCAATTAAAGCCAAAGGGAGGAGAATTGCCAGGGTTTTGCCGCGATTGAGATGTATTGATAAAATGGTGAATTTGCGGAGCTAATCCAATTTTGTGCAGCCATGTGTGTCTGCGGCGTTGAATGATTTCCAGTGATGGGTTGAGGATAAAAAAAAAATGCGTTGTTTTTTGGTAATGCCGTGTTTGGCGTTCAAAAGAGAAGGTGAAGCACATTGTTAAAAGACTGCTATTTTTAACCGTTATCTAATGACGTTCATAAAATACTTGTGATTTCTTCTTCCTAAATAAGGTCTAAAGCAAGCCTATTAGCCCGTTTTATTTCACTAAATGGATATTCGGGGACTTTTTTTTTTTTTTTTTGCATTAACTAATAACTGGATAAGTAATGTGCCCAAAAACATCATTCTAGTCTGCAATAAACGCACAAATTCAAAGGTACAAAATCAAGTTAATCTTTAACAAGAATCACAGCAAGAATGTGCTCATATACCACGACATAACAAGACATGTCAATAGCATGTGATTAGCACGATTGCATGCCTATTTTTTGCGTAAAAAAACAAAAACAAAAACAAAACATGATATCTTTCTATCATATAAAGGGATTCTTTGTTTATTAACAAGGGCAATGAGCCACTTGAGCCACGAAAGAGCACTGCTCATGGACACAAACAGTGGAAACAAGTCAAAAAAGAGTTTATCACTGTGCGAAAACAAAAGTGAAGTTGTAAATTAACATTTGTGAATGAAATTTGACCCTATGGCCCTTAAAAGTTACATTCAGGTGAGTGAAAAAACAGCAAGAAAAACGCTGTCTCAAGCTTCAGGAGACAGACGTCTGTCAGACCGGTTCACATATGTTACGCTGTATATATTGTACGTTATAAAAAAGCGCAAAAAAAATCACATGATATTTCATAGCATAAATAAACATGAGTTTTGGTTGAAACCATTGGTTGGGGACATTTTCTTAGGATTAATGGGCAAGTTTAGGCTTCAGGTTACTAAAATGGGTAAGTTTAAACATGTGGCCATATTTGGATAAATATGGCCACATGTTTAAAACCATCATAGGAATGAACTGGGGATGCAACACATGTCATATTTACGCTAAAAAGGCGTGCAATCATGCTAATCACATGTTATTGACATGTCCTGTCGTGGTATTTATGCACATTCTTGTGAGATCGGGTTGAATATCTGCAAACAGTGGGAAGGATTGAAATGGCACCTTTTTCTCGAAACACAATTAACTTATTAGAAAATTGGTCATACAGTATATTCAACTTTGAATTAATGTGCAATTATCAACTTAACAGCTTTATGTGAATAAAAAAAGAGAGACATTTTGGATGAACACCTGTCTTAAATTAGACATAATAACCAACCCTATTTACTGAGTTATGGTTATTGAGTCTAATTTAAGACTCATCTAGGATATTGGCAGAATCAAATTTTTTTTAATGATATTTAAAACAAATTAATAACAATAAACAACTTTTTGCACAGTCAGATTTGGAGCATTTCTGCAGCATAGCAGAAAAGACAAGATTTGATGGTTTAGCCTGTGAAATTTTCTTTGCAGTCAGTAAATGGAGCTCTAACTTAATTTCTGATGTGGGAAACTCATTTGTGCTTTATTACACTCTCTTTTATTAGTTCTGGTGCCTGGGATTCCAATGTAAATGTTCCAGGGGCATGTTTAAAGGACAAGAACAACACAAAAAGCATAATATTTGCTCTTTAAACATAGAGCGCATTGCTTATAATGTATAGGCTTAACTTTAAACTAAGAGAGTTCTTACAGACTTAATCAAGACACAAAACACACACTAAATGCCGTTTTACCAATTAAGCCCTGGTCCTTCTGTTAGTTTAATGTTCACTAATGTCTCTGTCCTCACATGAACCTGATTTTGAGCTCATACATCAACGTGAGCCGCAGACGAACATGACGGATAAACACATCCTCTGTATAATGGAGAACAGCCTCTTGTGGTAATGAATCCTGATTAAAGTTAATATTGCGGTGAGTCTAAATCTGCGCTGGTGTCAGGCTCAAACAGGAGATGTGGGACAGTCAGCGCGAGGAACAGGTGCAGCCCAAATCTCCATCTGTCCTCAGACGCAGACACAAGTGTTTGTCTTTATCTAGAAAGTCTGCCGTCCTTGTTTTTTCAACTTGTTTTTTGACAGAAAATAGCAGATGTCTTTTATGAGGATTTCAAGGACGATTTTTTATTTTTCTTTGCTTAAATTATCTTATACCTGGGATCAATAAGACACACCGGTACAATACTGTTTTCAGAGTGGGTTTGGTCACAACTTCCATCACTCTGTCTCAATCCAATTTAACTTTATTTTTACTTAATTTTAAAAACAACAGTTAAAGCGACACCGTGTAACTTTCTAGAGGTGAAAAGTCAACTTCACAATCCAGTAAAAATAAAAAGATGCAACATTCCTGTTGTAGATAAATATATAATGTTAAAAAAGCTGCTATAGACAGGAGACCGTGATCTTGGCTAAATAATGCGTCATTTTGTGACCATAAAAAAGCAACACAGTTTTAATATTTATTTAATGTCACAAACACATCTAAACTAGAAAAGCATTACTCATGAGTAAGATTTTTGGTCAAAAAGTACACGGTGCACCTTTAACCTAGTGTGATATAACATTCACTTCACTCCATGAAAACCGTCTGATGTCTCAGCATTAGAGCTTGTTTGTTCTATGGTAGGCCGGTCCTTTTTGCATTAACCATAAATCGTTTGTTGTTATCAGACGTTATCGTATTGTATGTGCTGCGACCAACCCATAGTCCAGTAGAAGTACAGAGTAAACATGGATGTTTGTGATCGTTGTCATTTCCACAGAGTTGATACATCAGGCTGGAGCAGCTCCATCAAAACATAAATAAGGTGATATTTGAATCAAAATTACTGATAGCTACTACTTTAACGGCAAACTTGTGCAACTACAAACAAATGCTTGAGTTTGACGTCAGCGCTTAATTTCTGTTCACTGATTGGTCGATCATTTCTCAAGCTTATTCAAGCAGCAACAAACACTGAAATTCCTGACCTAGTTTTTGATGTTAAATGAAATAGAGAAGAGGCACTAGGTGGCGCTAGCCTACCTTTAACCAGAGTGCAATACACAAACAATCATTATAGATACAGTCAGCAATGAGTCATATTTGGGGGCGTGGCCTGCTGAGGGGAAAGTAACATTGGAAATCCTATGCTAAGGCAAGGGACGCTAAAATTTTACCTCCTTTAAGAGGTAAATGGAGTGTATTTTTAGCACAACTGATTCAAGTTGAGTCACAATCAAGTTTAAACTGAGGTTGCTGAAGTGGAGTTACAGCATCTTAGAAAAGAAATAGAAAGCGCTAGCATCACATTAGCATTTAGCTTGCAGTTACCATGAGCATCTTTTGGACAGTTATTTCACCATATCCATCTGTCGTCATATCTGTATTTGACACAATATACTAAACCTTCCCTTAAGTCCACTGTTGCTGTTGTAGTTGTTGAGCAGTGAGTGATAAAGCTGTTGTTCTGATGCTCTTTCATGTTATGTTTCCCCCACAGAGGTCTGTTCATTTTCACTCGAATGCAACATCCTTTTCAACTAGAGACATGGTAGTAACTTAGTAAAGTGAGACAATAGTAAAATTAAGTTACTTTACATAGTCATAAATGTGTTTCTAGTGAGAAAATGTAAAATATTCTTGTCTCCCTCATGTGACAAACTAAACTGTTGATGTGTAAGCTTGTGCACACATTACATTTTTTGTCAGTTCTATTATTAATTTGACAAAAAAAAATACACATTACAATAGGTTGTGTTCAGGTGACATCCCAAAATGTTCTATGCAAGTCGTGTTTAACACAGATGTTTGGAGCTCAAATTAATCGGTATTGTTGTAATACAAAAGATGAATGGGTCTAGTAACCAATAGATACAAAATGTGTGAAACTGCACTTCAGAAATTTCATGGCAAAATACAATATTATGACAGCAGCCAATACTGTACCAGTAACTTTAAAATTCAATGCTTTTAAGGCCTCTAATTTGCAATACTAAACTGAAACTAAACTTGTTTTTTAGACCCTGAATCTGCCGGTCTCTTAAAGAATCTAAAACAGACTGAATGCGGTCTACAAACTGTCCTTGATGTACACTGGACCAGGCTGATTTCTGGGGCAGTTTCGCGTTTGCCCGAGGGGAGGTCAAAAAGCACTAACTGTAACTGCTCATGTGTTTGCTCAAGGGCACGAGGGAAAGGTGAAGGTGGAATTGACAGTAGTGGTTCATATAGATTAGCAGGGCATTAGGTGGAGCGTCCCCAGGGATGGTCCATTACTTACAACGGAAAGGGCAGCGTTAATCACAGATAAGACTAAAGCAGTGGTTCTCAAACTGTGGGGCGTGTACGGCGGCTGGGATGAAGAGAATAGGCAGTTACAGGCTGGTTTAGTCATGTCTTGTGGACAGCAGCAAATTGGGCTGGTCTGATTGAAAGATTGGAAGATGGCAAGTAGTAGTAGTGGTAGTTTTTGTAGCAGTATGTACAGAAAAGGAAATTTCAATCTCAGAGAAACTTTAAATAAAGGTCAAATACATCCCAGAAATTGTGACACTGCTCTGACAAAAGTGTGTACATCTGTGTTTTCTCTGCCCTGGACACACAGAACAGTCCTGGATCAATGACGTAATCTGCTCACACTGTTGACGCCTGAAGAGTTTTACAGGGGCAGATCTAAGATTGAGGCCTCTAATGGACATGGTTATGTCTTTATTCATGTCTTTTTGCATAAAATAAGTCAATATGATTATCTCTTTGTGACTGGATTGAAGCATGGACCAACCTCTAGAGATGAAAAGTCTCCTACATATCTCCTACACAAGGATATGTTTTATGCTAAATGAACAGTGTTTCCATAGAGACACAGAGGAGGCTCTCCTTCAGATTAAATAATAGCACCTTTTCGGTCAAACTAAGGACATGGATTTGTACAATTTTTGTTGCGCAAATACATAAAAAATAATAAATTATGCTTTATTTAATTTTTTTTTAGCATAAAGTTAAACACTGGAACTGGGAAAAAATAGTCTTGATATTTTGTCACAGTGGTTTATGGTTTAGTGGCATGTTTGAAGTACGACAAGGAAAGTAAGTAAGTAAGTAAAAAAGGTTTATTTGTATAGTGTTGTTGAGTGTGGATGAGACACAGTGATGAAGTGTATAGTGACAGCTCAGCCTAAACACCTGGCGCCTCAACCTCCAACCACCACCAAGCGTTTCCTAACATGCATGTTATTGGTTGGTGGGGAGACCAGAGTGCCCAATGAAAACCACCAAGACATGGGAGGAACATGCAACCTCTGAGCAGGAGTCGAACCTGCAACCTTCTGCTGTGAGGCCAGACGATACCCGCTCTGCCACCAGCTGCCAGCTCGAGCTTAAAGATTAAGTTTTATGCATAAGGAGGATTTGAAAGTTTTCTGTGAATTTAAAATTTGTCAAAACGCAGACATAAGGACAATTATTTGTCTCACAGTCGCAGAAAAACATGATTAAATCTGTGTGTAGACGTGTTCTCTAAGCCGTCACTGAACAGCAGAGCCAATGCTGTTCTGATTGACTTTATTAAAGTTCCTCAAAACCTGTTAGAACCTTAAAAGAGGCGGTGCCTAATTCACACTGCAAAACCTGAAGATCCAACTAGTTCTCACCTTCACAAATCCTTGAGCACATGGGATTATTCATGTATTTTTTGTTTGCAATTATATCTTAAAAACATATTTTTTGCAAACTAGATGTGACCACTCAAGCACAGCCATCAGAGAACTGAATTGTATACTTTTATTTTGATTCAGACTATACACAGTGTCTCATTTTGTCACAATGTGCTGCATGTGCAATATCTTTTAGCTGAAAAGTTTTTTTATTTTACAAAAAAATAAAAGTCAGATGCTGCAGCTTTAAGATCTGAGAATCACACTTAACTCACACAGACATAACCTCCCTGAAGTGAATCAGACTCTGTGTTCAGAAAGATTTTGATATTTCCATGTTCCTTTCTTTGGCAACAAAACTTGTTATTTTATCCATCTTTACACACAGCAACACACTCCCATAATGCAATATTAACAAACTCATTTGACCAAAGTCTGCACTATTTTTGGACTTTCAAAGCGGGAAACAGTTTAGACTTTTAAAGCAGAAACAGCCCTCCTTAAATTGCTTCAGAGTGCAAATAGCGCACCGAGCGTCTCTAAAACCTCGGCGTATAAATGTATAAAATGAGTGAAAATTGCGAGTGTGTAATATAAGCCGGGTGTATTAGCAGGCGCTGAATAAAACATGGAGAAGTTGAGGCATTTTCTAAAGCGGCTGGCACACTGGGATAGCAGAAAGCATGAAAGCTGGCCCCTGACTCCTCCGCGCTGTTGATAATGCATGAATATTTCACAGTGGGTCCGATCGGGTCCATTTGCCGGATGCCAATAGTCAGCACTTAGGGAAGTCCTGCTGGTTTAGGCCCGGACTGAGTGGCTCTGAGAATGAAGCACTAAATAGTTTTATCAGTAACAGGACAGAGACTGGAGCCGCACTAAAGGACAGTTTGAGCTTAAGTGCTTCTGGAGATGATTGTCGTGAAGCTACAAAATACAAACAGATGGCAAAGTGGATTAAATCTATTGTAAGTATGGAACTATGAGTACCGGTCAGTTTATGGACAAAAATCAGTCTAAGGCAGAACGTTGTGAGCTTTTAGTTATTTTTGTGTGCGTGTGTGTAAAAAGTGAAGCTAGACACAATAATACATTTCTTGCTTTTGCTGTTGAACTGTCAATATCAGACCTGGGCAAACTGTGTCAATCAAGCCCCTGGCATGATTTTGAGAAATTTATGATAAAATTAAGGAGACAAAAACTTGGGCTACGACAATAAACTAGTAATATTAAATTCACAATGTTGTGAGAATAAAGTCAAAGCTTCACAAGATTGAAATATTGTAAAATTGAAATTTGGATCATGGAACATTGTTGTAAATATAAAAATTCATTTGTATGCAAACATTTGACTCATCCAAGTCCTAATTTTGTTGTTGTTGTTGTTGTTGTGTTTTCTCATAAAATTATGATTTCAGTCTCAAAAAAACTTCATATTTAATATATAATGGCTTCAACTTTATTCTCAGAAAAAAATATGACAATTTTCTAGTATTTATCATGTTTTTCAAGTAAAATCATGACTTTCTTAAACTTTGACTTTATTTTCATAAGAATACTAGCTTAATCTTGAAATGTTACAAGTTTATTATGGTAGAGCAAATCTTTTATTTGTACTGGTCTTCTATAGTGTCAAAGAATGTGTTTGCAATAATGAGAATGTCAGTCCGGCCCTCCACCACTATTCTGGGTTTGAATATGGCCCTCGAGTGAAAATAATTGCCCAGCCCTGGTCTGTATTTTAGTGCAAAATGATAAAATTAGCACATTTCGAGCCAAAATATTCTGATTGTGTGACTTGCCCTGATTGCAACATTGTCAATTCAAACTGCTCTTCTCCACACTCACCCTCTCCTTTCACCCTCTTCTTTACTCCTCCAGCACTGTCCAGTTTACCAGTTCTTGTGGGTGTCAGAGGGTTGGGATCACTTTAACATCTTTGAAGCAGACTCACACTGCACTGACTCCGCTGCCAAAATAGAAAACTGCCTGCAAAGTTTCACAGATTTGCTAAATTTCAGATGACATCAGAGCATTCTGTTGTCTTTTTATATATACAGGTCATTGGCACCTGAATGTTAAAAGGTTAAAAGGTGTATTTTGTAGAATTTTTAATTTGTTTAATTTCGATTTGTTTAAACAGTGAGAGGTCTCTTTTTCATGAGTGGACTGTTTAAAACAACACAATAAAAACATAAATCATATCATATATAATAAAAACAAGCACAGTGTTACCAAATTAACAAGGTAGTGGCACCAGTGAGTCCAGCTTGGCAAGTTTCTGAAAACTACTTCATTTATAGGATGCCTGCTTCATTCAAGGACAACCAGATTCAGGCCTCAAACAGTCCAGAGATCTTGTGTTATGAGTTGCACTTACTGTACATCCAGTTGGATGCACTGAAAATTCTCCCAAACATCATAACGGCTGATGATAGAGAAATTAAGAAAAATGCCCTAACAGCTCTGAATGACATTACACTTATTCAAAACATCTGTGTTCTTGTACGGTGCTAAAAGTTATTGTGGCCAACCTAAGACACACATTTGAATATTAGTGCTGTCTAATCAGCATTTGTGATTAGTGATGCACCAATCCAGCCTTTTCTGTTCCGATACAGATAGCAACTGATACCAGTGTAGGGACTAAAATACCTAATTTTCTTATCAAAACATAAGACATTTGGTCATATATTGTTATGTAACTACAGTATAATTTATGAGAACAACACTTAAAACAACTTATGATCAACACGATTCCTTGAAGTTCAACCCATCCACGCCCAGTAAATACACTGTAAGTTAGCAAGCCACTAATTGTTCCTCAATTATGAAAAACATGTATCTCCATATGATAAGCAAATCTGAACCGGAATATTCAATAGGAACCAGCATAACAATTCATTCTGCGAATCGCCAGCTAATGTATGTAGTGTCTGATCGGTGCATCCCTACTTGTGACAACTGATATAATTATGAGGTTCAACAGTTAGAAATAGCTTTAGCTTTTGGATATTCCATGAAAATTTTCAAAATAAAATTGTCCTGCCTACTAGGCTGCATGATTCTGGGAAAAAAAAAAAACAATTACAATATTTCTGACCAGTATTGGAATTGAACTTTGATTTGTGATTAACATTTTAGTTAAAACCTAAATCACAAATCAAAGTATATGTTGCAGTTTAAAGATAGACTGTGTAACTTTTTGACTAGAAATAGACTTAAAACATCTATTTCCATGTAATAATTTTGAAAAAGTTTACAATCTGCATTTTAACTGATAAAAACTTTGGTTATTTAAGGGACCAATGAGTGATCAGATGACTAAAATATCACTGTCTAACTTTATTTCAACATTTATATTGTAATTTCTTAATTTGATGTATTTTTAAACAACCTTTTTTGTTGCCTTTTTACTACACACAATATACTCAATATTCTACTTTTGCACATCTTCCAGACAGCAATCAGGATATTATCTAAAATTCAATATACTGCACACCTCTAATCACTTGAGCTATTTTAAAACTTAACACCTACAAACATTTTGGCGAGCATTAAAGCAACCCAAATAAAAAATCCCTGGTGCTTTTTAGCATCTTGTACCTGCACATGGCTCACCCAGCCCACCTCAGCTCTGCTTCTGTGTCTCTGCATTATTCATGAGACGGTGAATCGATGTTTGGTGGAGGCAGGTGACAGGTCTACAGCGCGCTTTGCTTATGTCGGCGCCACGTATCGATGTTTTGATTAATTTCTGACCTTGAGAGCAAAAAGCCAACGCGAAGCAAAGATTGTGTTAAAACTGTGTGTGTGTGTGTGTGTTGTGTGTGGAGTCATGGTTGACGCGGAGCTGCTATGACACTTCATGCATATATTAGTCGGTTTATGCTCTCAGTGTTTACAGTTGGAGAACAAATCAATCCCTGTTTTTATTATGTAGAGAAGGAAAAAGAGAAATGTTTGGGTTTGCTGTTAGCTTGAGCACAATGAGTCTTAAGTGGTATTTTGTTAATTTAGTCCTGATTTAGTAGAGAAAACGTGAAGTGGATTTAGCATAGTTTTGATTTGCAAAGTACATTTTTAGTCTTGGTTCAGGTATGTCAAGAAAGTCACAATTTCAAAGTATGAAATCACATGTAGCTGCATTTGTTTTAGTATAGAATGCATTTTAAAAACACTTAAATTTGCTTCAAACATTGTAAATTGTTTTGGTTGAAAATGGCCACATTTAGAGATGGGTAGATTTTGTATTATGTATCATCAACATTATTTTATATCTGTTATTTTACCTTCTGATATTTGCGTTGAATTTGTATAAATACCAAGACTTACAAAGTCACAAATGTTTTTCCACAGCAAAAAATATAAGCAAAAATGATTTACCTGAGATAAAACACATCACACGCTAAATATTAGTGTTTTTTTGTTTTTTTTTTGCTTGAATTTATGAAGTTTTTTTTGTGTGTGTGGTGTTGTTCCGGTCATTTAAGCTTCTGAAGTCCTCTATTTTGGAAACCCATGCACCTGAACCAATAAAGAAGTGTAGTAAAGCACAGAGGACATTCAAGTGTTTCCCACGTCAGGAATTGAGACGAAACAATCAAACGTATCTTGCCTGATGAGCAGCAGAAAAGCTCAAATCAAGAGTGAATGATTTGTAGACTTAAAAACAGAATCACAGAGATCTATAACATAACAGATCAATTTGCATAATAAGTGCCCTTTAAAACTTTAATAAAACCTGCTTGGAATGAGATATTAACCAACTGATGAGACAAAAACCTTCCAAATCTTTTTCAGTCCAAAATTGCAAAGTTTGTTGTGTATAAGAGCAACTTCAGAAGCTGATATTGACAACACAGTGACGGACAAAAGCATTTTAAGAAAACATCCTTACAGTTTTTGATAGAACTCTATAGATGAAGTGGATCACATTAAATAATACAATGTCTTTTGGAGAAGATTTGTCAATTTTGTTGTTTCCACATGAAAGCATTGATACTGAAAGAGCAAACTGATCAAAGCAGAAAATGGAAAGATGCGTTTTGCCTGCATTTTCTGCCTTAAAATGTAACATGACTGCAACAGATAATACTTGAATTTCTGTATTTTTGTATTGAAAATATGAAGAAGATTATTAGTTGATTGCGTTTTTCACATCAAATGACAAACATAAGCATTAAAACATAACTGTCTCACATATATGGAAGCAAATAAGTATTTTTAATTCATTTAAGTCTAAAAAACTATTATTCATATTATTGACGCCATGATAGTTTGTCTTGATCATAAATTTTAAACATACAGCATACATATTTTAAAGACTATGGACACTTAATTCTTCTTTTCTGATTTCTAATAAACTCTGTCCCACTGCCCTTCATGGTTTTAAAGACTCTCAAAAGTGCTGTATCTGACTCCCAACCTTTAGAAATAATAAACGCGGGTCAATTTAATCATAAGTTATAATTTTGACAGCTCTTTGCAAAGCAATAAAACCAAATGAGGCGGAAAAGATTTAATAAGTTTCAATATGGCTAAATGTCACCGTGGCGACGCACACGGAGCTGCTGTGTTTTTTAATTTAACATTTTTTCCTTCTCTCTCTCTCTTTTCTTGTCGTTGCAGATGGAACATGACATTGAGGACAGCTTTTAATAATGACGGACAAGGAAGTGGAGCCTGCAAAGCGCTGAATTCGGAGTCGAAATCGGCCCGGACAACCACTGCCGAGTTTAAGCAAGACTTTAAGAGCAAGATTTTGTGGAAAGCCATTTTGTCGACAGAAAACTGCCCTCATTGCAACGGATGCATTTTAAAGCTAACCGCTAACTCTACTTTTAAGTACTTTTGCTTGCCAGAAAGCAATTTGACTTGCAATTGGGTCGTAAATGGTAAAAACTGGCACTCATCAAACAATTGCAAACATAGACATTACGCATTTACGGCAGACCAGCCCTCTGGACAAGTTTTACTAAATGTTTTTGTGAAGCTAACATTGCCAACTGCTAACTCTATTTTGAGGATTTTTTGCAACCAAACTGGACTGACATTGGTTTGTAAATGGACAAATCTAGCTCTCGTCAAGCAACAAGGAGAAACATTACACATTTTTGGCATTTTTGGACAAGCTTTAACAAATGTTAATGTGAAGCTAACGCTGCTAACTGCTAACTCCTCATAAGTGCTTTTGTTTGCCAGAAAACAAACTGGATTAGCATTAAATTGTGAAATCAGGCACTCCTCAAACAACGGCAAGTGTAGCTATTACTGGACAATGGACAAGCTTTACCAAATGTTTATGTGAAGCTAACGGCGCTAACTGCTAACTCCATTTCAAGTGCTTTTTTCTAAACAAACTGGATTGACGTTGGGTCATAAATGGGAAAAACTAGCAAGGGTCAAACATCAGCAAGCATAGCTGCTGCACGTTTTTAGCAGCCCTTGGGACAAGACAAGCTTTACAAATTGTTTATGTGAAGCTAACATCGCTAACTGCCAACTTCTTTTTGAATGCTTTTGTGTGAAAAAAGACAAACTGGTTTGACATCGGGTCATAAATGGCAAAATCTAGCTAGAGTCAAACAACAACCAACATAGACATTGCACCTTTTTGGTCGAAGCAACCCCCTGGACAAGCTTTACCAAATTTCTTCTCTAAAGCTAACATTGCTAACTCTACTTGGAGTGCTTTTCTTATTGCCAGAAAACAAATTGGATTGACATTGGGTTGTGAATGGTCAAATCTGGCACTCATCAAGCAACAGCAAGCAAAGACATTACACACTTTTGGCATTTTTGGTCAAGCTTTACCAAACGTTTAAGTGAAGCTAACACTGCTAACTGCTAACTCTTTACAAGCCAAATCCAAGGCTCCGTAAAGAGGACAAGAAGAAGCCAAGATGAAGGAGGTCGATTTTGTAATAGTTTGTTTCTTAGCGAAGATTTCTTTTATTGGTTTGGCGCTGAGTTTCGAACACCACTGCCCTGCGTTGTGTCGATGTGAAATCCGGCCGTGGTTTTCCCCAAATTCGGTTTATGTTGAAGCTACAACAGTGGATTGTAATGACTTGGGGCTGTCTTTGCTACCAGACGGACTTCCATGGAAACGCAGGTCTTGCTTTTACAAACTAACAACATCGCAAGCGTAGAGAACAGCTTGGATTACTTGGAGAACATTACAGAAATCGACTTATCGCAAAACAACATTACGTCTTAAGTGATGTGCATTTAGGGACTTTAACGCAGCTACTGTCACTGCATTTGGAGGAAAATTTGATCCAAGAGCTGGAGAGAAACTGCTTGCCAATGCTCTCAAACCTGCAAGAGTTTTATATCAATCATAATTTCATCTATTCCATCAACTCGAGGCGTTTTTGGGATTAGATCGTCTTGTAAGGCTACACCTCAACTCCAATCGACTCACAAACATCAACGGTCAATGGTTCAGACACCTGCCAAGCCTGGAGATTTTGATGTTGGGAGAAAATCCCATCCTCGAGCTGTCAGAAGAGAATTTTAAGTCGCTCGCTAACCTTCGTAGCCTTGTGCTAGCTCGAATAAATTTGACAGAAGTTCCTGAAAATGCATTGGTGGGGTTGGATAACATGGAAAGCATTTCGTTTTTTGATAATTTACTCCCTCGGGTTCCACGCGCCGCCCTTGCCAAAATTAAAAACCTGAAATTTTTAGACTTAAACAAGAATCCGATCGAGAGGATTCAAGGAGGCGACTTTATGGATATGGTGCATTTGAAAGAGCTTGGCATTAACAGCATGCCTGAACTTGTATCTATAGATAGTTTCGCTTTGAGTAATTTACCAGAATTAACCAAAATCGAAGCTACAAATAATCCAAAATTGTCCTACATTCATCCAAAAGCTTTCAACAAACTTCCCAAATTGGAAACTTTAATGCTAAACAGCAACGCCCTAAGCGCTTTGCATCGAAGTAACATCGATCTTTACCAAACTTGCGCGAAGTTAGCTTGCACAGTAATCCAATCCGGTGCGACTGCATCATCCGATGGGTCAACACCAACAAAACCGCAGTTCGATTCATGGAGCCCGATTCTTTGTTTTGCGTCGACCCGCCCGAATACCAAGGCCAGCACGTGCGCCAAGTCCACTTTAGAGAAATGACCGAAACTTGCTTACCGCTAATATCTCCGAACAGCCTTCCGAATCAAATTGAAATCAGCAAGGGCAGCTCGATTTCGTTACATTGTCGTGCGTTTGGCGAACCCGAACCAGAAATCTACTGGGTTACACCTCTCGGAGATCGTATTGTTCCCGGGAGCATTTCGGAAAAGTACTACATGCACCCGGAAGGAACTTTTGACATTTACGATGCGACAGAAGTAGAAAGCGGGTCTTACACTTGCATCGCGCATAATCTTGTTGGCGCGGATCTCAAAACTGTCACCATTTCCGTTGATGGATTTGTTGCGCAACACTTGTCCCCACCTGTACATGCGTATATAACTTCAATCCAAGCTCATTCTGTTGTAATATCTTGGGAAAGCGCTAGCAGTTTGCTTTCTCGCCTCACTTGGACAATTTTATCCGAAACCACGCAACTTTCCATGCCTTTTGTCGCAAGACTTCCTTCAGACGTCAAAGAATATCGGATACGCCAGTTAAAACCAGGAACCCGCTATCAAATCTGCGTCGAAGTAATCGCGACGCAGCCTGAATCCGGCAAAGACTGCGTCAACGTTACAACCAAGGAAGCGCCGCATCCGAAGGCAAAATCCGCAAAATGGGACAGTCTCGTATTGGCGACGTGTGCTGTGTTTTTTGTCGTGATCGCTGTGGCTTTCTCCGTCATGTACACGTCTATGTCCACGCAAATATTCTACAGACAAATAACAGACGATGCGGATAAGACTGTGCTTATCCCGAGTGATTGTAATTCAATTCTTGAAGTCAGTGCGCCCGGTGGGGTCAAAGTCAAAGCGACAGTAATAGACTTACCAAATGACTCTTTGTAAGAAGCCAGAATAACTTGGGATTACAGAAAGATTGAGATCGACGGACACTGGACAATTTAAATAAAGTGACCGTTTTCAGTGACTTTCAATGGGATGAGTTGGACTGAGGAATATCCCTAAACAACCAGCTAAAAGATACTATTTTGTATTTTGTGTGAATATAGCAAGCTTAATCCGACTGATGTTTGGAGCATAATCTACATATCAATAGGTTCTGTTCACTTTCTATAGGTCAAAAATATTTAATAGAAATAAGAAGTTTGGCAGTTAATATGACTTAAATGCTCTAATTGAAATAACAACAATGAAATGAAATTGAAAACTGGCTTTTGCTTGCCATCTGACTGAATGACATAATCCAATCAAGCTGGAACGTGAACACAACCTATTGAAAACAGTTAAACACAGCTCTATTTTGGTGTCTTTTGCTGTGTCCTATTCAATAGTTAAAAAGCCATGTTAGTTTGGAGAAAGGCTAAGTCTCACACATCGTAATCATTAGGAAAATTGTGAAATGCAAATACTGTCAATGAACTTTTGTGTTGTGTTTTAGGGAGAGATCATCATAGGTAAAAAAAATGTAATAATTTTCTTGTCAAACTTTCAAAAATGTACCAAGAGGTTGTTGAGGTTCTAGTATCACACACAAAATAACCAAAAAAAGCTTACATTTCTGCATATGTATGTGTATGAAGTTTGGTAATATGGATTTCACACTACTTTTATAATTTTGAATTTCTCCAAAATATTGTATTTCATTTTATTCCAGACGACCATTTTTGTGCCTTCATAAAAGTGTAAAATGAACCTTACCAGCTCAAAACCAGATTTAAACAAAAATACTCAACTTTGAATCAATTTCTTCCCATTTAAAGTATCTATTCAGGTGGAAATGAGTCCATAATGTCCTGACTATGTCTAAAAATGTCCTGTTTGTTCACCAAAATCCACTAAGCTTGTCTGTTATTGTTGTTTGCATTGTGGCATTGTTAGAATACCTCCATGTCTCACTCAAAACAGTTGTAAAAAGAACAAAAAACAGAAAGCATTAGGTAAATAACAAACATTTGGACTGATATAGGAAGCATAAAATTAAGTATTTCTGTTTGTTTACATGTTTAAGGAAGCAAAAATCAGGTATAGCACTTCAGATGAATATTTAGTCTTGACTCTTTAGATAATTTGTCTGTAGAAAGACAATCAACTATTTGTAGTCAACAATTTGCACATATTCACAACACAATAATTGCTACATCATGTCTGCTTGTTGGTTGTTGACAAGTCATGTGATAAGTGGTGATTATATGCAACAAGAGTTCAGAACCAGATCGTAAAGACTTTTTATGATGTACAAGGCCACATTGTTTGTTGCTGCTTCAGTGAAAGTTAAAATGATTTTGATGTGTGACTTAGCCTTTCCGCTGTGGCAGAAAAACCTTGTTAGTGCAGTGTACAATAAATCTCATGTAAACAGTTTTATGAACAAAATACACTTTTCAATAAAAACATGTGTGTCTCATTTTTTTCATTTTCTCTTCTCAAACATCTCAAATATTGATATAAAGATCCTTGTAGATTAACAGTGAAAGATACATGTTCATTTCCTTTAGATTAGTGATTCTCAAACTTTTACCACCAAGTACCACACAAGATTGTTTTTGGCTTTCCGGGTAGCAGATATCAACCCAGATTTTATCTAAATTCTGCCCAAAAGCAATAATTTAACTAACTGAATAAAAAAAAATGCTTTAGATTAAACAATTAATACACAATGTACAATAGTAAGATGAATCGATAACAAATAAATTGTTAGCTGCAGCCCTAGTTTAGACGTTTTCTGTTTCTGACAGGCTTCAATAGCTTAGAAAACTCCAGACTCAACTCTGTACCAGTGTTTGAATAAAATGATACAAAGACCAAATACTGTATTTGTCTTGGGTTTTTTCCACTAAATATTAGGTATTCAAAATCTTCTCTGTAAAAAACACACAAAATCCTTTTTTTCTATTTGAAAGCATGGCATTATATATAAAAAAAACTTGTCATACATTTTGTTACCCATTTATCTATAGATACAGTCGGCATCAGAGGCCACGCTCACAAACAGACCTCCGTGGGAGAAAGTTAACAATGAGAGTGAATCAGAACAACTTTATCACTCACTGCTCAACAACTACAACAGCAAATGTGGACTTGAGGAAATGCATTGTGTCATTTACAGATACGAAGACATGGAGATGAATAAAGTGATCCAACTGTCCAACTAGGTAAACAATGCTAGCGGTAGCTGCGAGCTAAATGCTAACGTGATGCAAACCCCACCTGGTGTGTTTTAGGCTATTTCTTTTACTTTCTGTTTACTTTTCTGATGAAACGCTACATCAACAACCTCCATTTAAACTTGATTGTGACTCGACTTGAATCAGTTCTGCTAAAAATACACCTAATTCTCGAGAAAACAAAAAAGAGAGGCAAAAAATTTAGCTTCCCATGTCTTAACATAATTTTTTATTCCAGACTGGTTTACATGGAGAGATATGTATTATTTTTTCTTATTTACCTGCAATGTCTCTCCTTAGATTTATGCATTCTTATTGTGATCTGTTTGTCTCAATAAAGATGTTTACACTGGTACAAACTGCATAGCAACAAACAGAAAACGTGACTCAGTGCCTCTTTAAGTGCATGTGACCACTACATCGCACAATTTCCACTTTTCCCTAAAAACTCGACACGAACTGCCGACGCAAACTTGATGCGCGGTGATAAATCGGCTTCACGCTCGGTCTGATGGGGGGCATTTATCAGGAGCGTCCCGTCATAGATCAGGCAGGCTTCAGCACCACGGACAGCGGCGGGTTTTCAGCACCACGGACAGAGCGCTTCATTCATCACAGCCCCAGGGAGCTCCAACGCCACCTTTTTACAGCGGCGGAGCAAACAGGTCAGCAGGAAGTGGGATTAAGCTAACTCAATAAGCAGCAGCAGGGAAAGCTCAGCAAACTACAGGACTTTAAACTAGATTGAACTAATACGACTAATTTGAGTTTTAATGAAGTGTAAGGCTGTAATGATTAATGGACTAGTTATGACTAAGTGACTATAAAAGCACTGCAGATGGAAACTGTTTAAAGTCTGATTTTATTAGTTCATTTTCCCTAAACCTTGACACACAAATTGATGTTAAACTAGACACAGAATTATTGTTGTATTTTTGATAATCGTAACGGCTTCACAGCATTCTAAATGGCAGCAGTGAGCGACAAAATGAATGAGAGTCAATGAAGACTATTTCTACTGTAAGGACAGCAAACAGTACTAAAATAGGAATAAGCAGCTACAGTCTGAAAATAAATAAAAACAACCACATCTACGGCTAAATATTGAGTTTCTGTTAGTTATGTATAAAAGGAAAACAGTGGCAGAAAAGCAGAAAAACTACAACACTTCTGTTTCTCTCACATGTCTCACTAACAGACTTCACGATCACACACAGCTCATTACTTTTCTATGCTTAAAAAAGATGTTTTTAGTCTGTTTGATGAGTGAATTGTGTGTTGTGCAACAGTAAAAATATCCAAAATGCTTTGCCATTAGCAAACAAACTGCCAAAATATAGGCCTTTTTAACTGGGCAATAAAAAAGATCAGGTGTTCTTGTCATTTTTTGGACACTCTAATAAAAGTAAGAAAAGTTTATTTGTTTGGCACTTTCACAGATTGAGTCACAAAACGCTTCACAGTGAGGGCCTCCTCTCCACTCAGTGACAGAGCATCCCTGGGGCAGCTCAGCAGAAGAGAGTCACCTTAACACCTGATGCCTCAAACTCCGACCCTCACCAATAAAAGATTGTGTGCATTACCTCTACAGCACCTCATGGCCTACTTTATGGGACAGGCAATATGGCTTAGCGAGCCACATTTTTTCTTCTGCCCTGCTCTAATATACACAATGACAATATAAGCTGCTAACCAACAGATTTATACAAACATGTTCTCTTAAAAGGTGACCTGAAAAGAAATAAAAGGTCGACATAATGGATGTTAAGGGAAAGTATGGAAGAGCTGTAGAGTTTGAATGTTTGGACTTTATCGCTGTAAATGGTTCAAAGAGAGAGAATACGTAATAAGAAATCTGATAGTGTGGATATGTTTCTGAGCTGATCATCAAGAAGTGCCAAAATGCAAAGACAATTTACACAGAACTGACAATGTCCCGAGGTTTACGCAAATACTGAGAAAAGTGTTACAAGATGCTATGATTTGTCCAATCATAATATTTGTGTCATTTATGTAGCTTTTTGCTTGTGTTTGAGATATGGTTGCTAGGTATCTGTTGTAGAATAATCTCTACATACAGTATGTCAAGTTTCCTTATGGAATATATGTAAATATGCATACTGCAAATAGATGAAAATATGCATAATATATTTGCATGGAGCGCGAAGCTGACAGGCAGATTAGTGCAGTCAGCAGTGATGCAGTCGCTGTATCGAACCGTTATGGTGAAGAAGGAGCTGAGTCGAAAGGCAAAGCTCTTGATTTACCGGTCAATCTACGTTCCAACCCTCACCTATGATCATGAGCTTTGGGTAATGACGGAAAGGACAAGATCGCAAATAAATAGTTTCCTACTGGGTGGCTGGGCTCTTCCTTGGAGATAGGGTGAGGAGCTCAGTCACATGGAAAAACTCTGAGTAGAGCCACTGCTACTCCACATCGAGAGGAGCCAACTGAGGTGGCTCAGGCATGTGTTTCGGATGCCTCCTGGACTACTCCCTGGGGAGGTGTTTCAGGCTTGCCTCACCAGTCAACCCCTCCTACATTCTGTTACCATTCTGTTTGAATGCAGAAGGATTTGAAACTGGAGCCTCGGCCAATAATTTCCCCGTTAGGATGGTCCAGTCAAGCACGGCAATTCTGACACGTGACACTAAAAAGTCAGAAGTGCTTGCAAGCCCGATTTCAAAACATTCAAGAAGGAGAACTTCGCTGATTCGGCTCATGCTTCGGTTTTGAACAATGAACGTATCAATTCCTTAAACCTGAGCAGCAAACCGTGTTGAGGGACTTCAGACTGAAAAAATCCTCGTGCTACATGTTTAAGAAAACATCGTGTCGCTGTTTTGGTGGAATTTCCGGGTTTTCTGTGATTTGGTTGAACTTAGTTTCAGGCATGTCCCACCAGAAGAAGACCTCGGGGAAGACCTAGAATGAATGGGACTATGTGTCTCGACTTGGGATTCTGCCAGAAGAGCTGAAGGAAGTATGTGTGGATAGGGAAGTCTGGGCCTTTCTACTCAGACTGTGCCTTCGGACCCGATTCGGATAAAGCAAAAGAAACTGGATGGAATGTCATATTTGCAAGAGAAAAGACAATTATAAAGACCATCAAAACAGCAAAACTGAGTGAAAACAATCAAAATATTTAATGAAATCTTAAATATAATTATATTATATTATATAACCTGTCATTGCACTTTTAATCTTTCACTTCTACGACCTCAAGCTGTTCAAGTGAGACCATTATCCATCCAAAACTGAACATTCATTCAATTAAAAACCAAAAGTCAAGCAGAGTTAGCACTAAGCAGCCTGTTTAAACGATGAATATCATATCCAACATATCTGACTTTACAGGATTGAATTAACGACTAAAACCGAGGAGAAGAGGCCCTCAGGAGCGAGAGATAAGTGCCGCTGCAAAGATGGAAGAAAGGAAACGTTATTATGTGAGATATACAGTGGGAGAAACGCATGGATTCAAAAGGAGAGCTGCAGTCGACAGATCTGAGACGAGGAAGCAAAGGAGGATTTCAAAGGACTCATATAATGTAATGTCAGCGGTTAAGTTCAACAAAGAGTCACGCAGGGTTTATATATGTAACAACTCCAGAATATGATCTGGGGAAAACGGTGTATTTCTGTATTTATGAGAGGTAATGTGAATATGATTAGAACTGTTCACAGTGCATCTTCTGGTGATGACTTGTGATAAATGAGTTGTAATTAGCCTGACTTGAAGGAGAAATATGGATTATTTGTATTATCGCTGACTTGCTTTGGTTTCTCGAGCTCAGGGCTGGCGATATGTGTAGATAGAACAGTAAATGTGGTTTTGAAAATATGGAAACATTGATTATTGATCATATAGTTTGTAGTAAAATATATAAAAAACACAAATGGAAAAAAAAATGCGTTGGGAACTTTCAAATAGAGCATATCAGCACTTTTGTAATTAATTGAACATAATTCACAGTTATTAGAAACACTTATCAAAAAATTAAAACAGTAAAGTTTTTTTATATATATATTTTCATTTGACCTTTTTATAATTTACTTGTCAATAGAACAATAAAGTGGTGTTTTTTTTTGTGTTTAGTTTTTCACTCCGTTGATCTACTGTGGTTGGGCCCAACAATAACTTCTTCATAGATCGTCAATGCATTTTTGGAGACTTCAAACTGCTCGTGCTCGGCTCATGCGACATCCATAGCTTTAACAAATGTAATTATCTCTATTTTCACATCAGAAACATTTTAAATGTTTTAAATGCCCCGAGTGCTCTAGTTTAATGTTCTGCCTCCTGTCTCCACTATAGCTGCCTACCCTGAAGTAATTATTTTCACGATTTAGGAAATAGCATGGACGAGAAAAAATAAATAAATTGTGATGTTAATTACACCGTCATATCCAAAGCACCTGCTCCTTAAATGATGTGCGAAGCACCTTTACTAGAAATAGAACATGGACAACACAACATTTGATACCCACAATGAGTCAGCTCCTTACTTCTATGACCCTCCGCTCTCCTTTCTAAACCTGCTTTAATCCACGTGCGTTTCATCATTTCTGTTGTTTCACTTTAATAACGTCGCACATAAAAGAAAACACTCTGCGCTCCATCACGTGACACACACTGGTCTCCGCTCACTGCTGCGCTCCACAAGTCTGTGTTGTCTCTGTTCTCATGTGACTGTGAGACAAATAATCATTGTCAATGTCCTCATGTCTATGGCCTGTTCTTTTTTTGACACGCCAAACAATCATAAACTACTCTAGTGTACAGCCAGCTTAACCTTAACCATTTTTAGGGACTAAAAATACAAACATTTGTTGGCACAGCACAGTGAGAGGTGACTATGGGCTTCTGAGCTATACTGCTTTCAGCCTGTAATGAGAGGAAGCTCCTGGTCTTTGGGGGAAGGTGGGCAATACCTGTCTGCAGCCAGACACTTTTGCCTGTCTTGTTTATTGTTATTATTATTATTTTGATTTTACAATCAATGCCTCGCAAAGGGCATAAAAACTTCTTTCGTGTCTCGTCTCCCCACTTTTTTTGTTGCGTCCAGAGCAAGGAGCAAAACATCATCTTGTAAATACATTAAAATACATCAAATATTATTCACTGAGAATGTTGTGATGTCACGAGAACACAACCAACTTAAGTCAATCAATAAATCTGAAGTAATTTGCTAATTTCCACAACTTAAATGTGTCTAGTTCTCCGTTTCATTCTGAAGCCTCTCCTGTTGTTAATAATCTTTAAAACAGGCTGTGCACAGACTCTGAAGTTGACTAATACTTCTCATTATAGTGTTTTTGCTTTAAAAATCCTTCTTCTATACATTATTTTTCTCATGAGTAATTGCCCCATTACCAACAGTTAGACCAGGCTGTCGTTATAGCACAAAGTTAAAAATACATTTGATTTATCTGGACTTTCCAACGCGGCTCCTGGGCTTTAGGTAATTATACAGCCCAACGTTAAGCTAAAAGCATTATGAGCTTCGCTGGACAAAGGATGTATAAGTTTGAGCTATTATTCAAAGCAATTACACACAAAGAAAGCTTCTATAGGTTAAGTTTATGTTCAAAGGGTCAATAATACTTAATGTGCAAATGCTGTGACCTGTTTTAAGGTGAGTATTTCTGTAATTACTAAACTTATTCATATAAAAAAGAACTGACACAAACTTCATCGTTGTCTCTGTCAGTTATGGCTGCAACAAAATTAATGAATCACAACTTGATCATTGGAAGAGTCATCAACTAATTTAGTAATCAGGTTGAGTCATACACAACTTTACACCTCAGACAAGCAGTAAATAAAACATGAACTAATAATTATGTAGTTGATGAAGATGTCTTGAGCTGCTAGGTCAGTTATCGCAGAGCTGCAGATCGTTCTCAAAAACTAGGAAGTACAATTGGCCAATCACTGAACAGAGATGAAGCGTTGTCTTGGCCAGACTGTGTAAGTCAACAGTCAGTGAAATATGTAAGTATCTAAAGGTGGAGTAGCTGATTTTCACACTGCAAACACGATTTATGCTTAAAATCTCACAAGTTTCTCTTGTACATCTTTTGGACATATTTAATATTAACATGTATTCATTTTGGTTGCAATTATGGTCTATAAATGTCTTTTTACAACAACAAAGTCAAACTGGAGGATCACCGAAGCACAGCCAATCAGTACTCAGTGGTCTCCTTTTTTCATAATGTGTTTCATTTAACATATACATTTAAGTGGAAAAAACAAAGTTTAACCTAACTTTAATTTACAATATTTACAATAGTGTACAATGAGAAGGTTTCTAGCCCTTTTTTGTGTGTCAAATATACGTGTCCTTATCTCACGCTGTGAAAAGCATAAAAAAGACAATATTTTCTAGTATCTTTAAGACCAGTGGTTTCCAAAGTGTGGGCCGGGACCCCTCGGTGGGTTGCAATTATGACTTGACATTTAGTAATTTTTGGGGAATTGGGGTCATATAAAGCAAAACACTATCACAATTAACACAATGAAACCTAATTTCATGGTTTTGTACCTCAAAGTCATAACAAAAGTATATACAGTATATATATTTTATTGTGCGATCACAAGTTGGTTGTTTTAGACCGTTGTTTTTGGTTGAAGCCACACACATTTATGTCTGAAGTTACAAAAATTGGTAAGTTTGGTAACATTTTTAGATCCACCAGAGAAATGAACTGAGGCAGCATTGTAAATCACATAAAAAAGGGGAAATTGGGTGATATTCAGTGAGATCTGGTTGGTATATATTCTCTTTTGACCTTGTGTCAAATATCAACTTATCAACAAAAATCTTGCACCTTTATTTAGTGAGTTTACTGCACAAAAATGACAATTGCTGACAAGCACGTTCTACACTAAACGTTCTACACTCAACACTACAAGTATGAAGCAAGTATTAGTGATGTTTTAGGAAATGTATAACAAGAATAAAAAGTTATCAAATGAAAAAACATATTGTAATAAGCAGGGTGGTGTGTGCTGTTTGCAGGGATGGATGATGGTAGAGGAAACACTGATATTATGCAATAAGATGCAATCCTTTTGGCTCCTTGTGTGTTGAAATTGTCAGAATTTAAACATCAGCTGCCCTGTGTATTACCACCATTTTACTGCGATGTGTGGTGTTTGAGCTGGAACAAGAACAGTTAAAAATCTGTCTTTAATTTTTACTGATAACATGTTGTTCCCGTTTTTGACAGCAGCAGATTCGGGGCATTGTTTCAGACGTGTCTTGTGTGTCTGTGATGATTCAGACTCGGGACATTGTGTTGAGCTAAAACAGCCTGTTCCACACTTTAACACAGCAGCCGGAGTCCTGTTCACACTGATCAGCCTCCAGGAACAGAGAAGATTTTAAGATTCTGTTTCAAAGACTGGAGAATAGATTAGAAAGAGACGGCTCCAGCTGAACGGACAAAAAGGCTCAGGGTTTTTTAATCGGACGGTAACAAATGTGTGAAATAGAGATGTTAAGATTATGAGGTTAAAGCTGGGTGACCTGATTTTTATGCTGCAAAGCTGGGTGTAAATATTTAAATCTGTAAAACTAAATAATCTCAAGTCTTTCATAAGTTTTGGTTGCAGTTATGGCTTAAGAACATACTGCAAAGTGAAACTGGAGTGGATCACCCCAGCACAGCCAATCAGAGGGCTGCTTTTGATTAAGGTTACGGTTGTTTAATTAGGACAATGTGAACGTACGTTAACCCTTGTCTGTCCATTGCTACAGTTTTGCAGATATTTCCATGATTTCTTGTTACAAATCTTACTTTGAGCCATATTTAAAAAAAAAAAAAAAACAACTTGCAATTTTGTTAAGCCCAGAGTCATGTCATTTAATACACTTCTGTTCTGACAAAATACTCAAGGTTTAATTATTTGTAAAGAGATATAAAAAGGTAGATTCTCAGAGAAGGTGAAAATGTGACACAGAATGGTCAATTTTTCACATAAAATGTGAATCTAAACTGGATTTGTTTGAAATTTTTTATTACAGCCTTGGACATGTTATAAGTCAGTCCCAACTTTCACTTGTTGATTTTGTAGTTTTGTGCAGAAGCAGTTTGTATTGTTTTTTCTTTTGGTTTGTTGAGCCATTTTGTCTCATTGACTTCCATTATAAACACTTTTTCTTATTGCTCTGAAAATGTTCCTTTTCATAAGATCTGAAATGTGTCACTTTTCAACACAGTCTCAAAGAAAGCGTACATTTACCACGACACAAAACAGCGTATTATGACCACAACTTCAGGCCTTTTTTGCGTACTTATGTTAACGCCGTGGATGGAGTATGACATGAAAAAGTATAAAAATGATTTCACACGAGTTTTGGTTGAAGCCACGCAGGGACATTTTCTTCAGGTTTAAAGGGGAAGTTTAGGCTTCAACCTACTAAAATGGGTAAGTTTAGGTCTGGGGCTTGGGACAGGTTAAGATTAGGATCAGGATTATGTTAATATTAAGAACATGTCTCCACAACTACCATAGAAATGAACTGGGACTTTGACATGTTATAATTACGCAAACTAGAGCTAATTATTTACGGGCTCCATTTTTAAACTTGATGATGAATTGTGTGTATTTCCCATTGAAACAAGTCACAGTTTCCCCATGCTTCCCTATGGAGCTCTCAGGAGACAGGACATGTTTGGTTTTAGGAGGCTCCTGGGGGCGTGGCCTCACTTGGGGCAGGGTGTAGTTGTGTGGGGGGTGTTGGGGTTATGTGCGTAAATTTGGAACAGTATGTATATTTGATTGTAGTGTCCTTATTACAATAGGATGAATGATTTTATTCACGCCACACAGGAAAATAGACAGTCTAAAATCCAAATCCTGACTTGGCTCCAAGAAAACTTTGACATTATTTCTTGCCATATCACCCGGCCCTACTCAGACACACTGAATGAATTACGAAAATCTGTGTTTTACCTTTGAAAAGGCTGGCATGGCCACAAAATGGACAATTTCATCTTCTCCTGATTCTATGGAAATGCTTTGACTATGAAGTATAAACATCAGTAATTAGCTTTCTGTTACTTCTTTCCTCAAAGTTGGATCTTGAGAGAATAAATAAAGCAGTGAATGTTTGACAGTCCACAAGGAGCAGAGCCAAAGTGATGGGTCTTTTGAACATCTGTAACCAAACTGCAGGCTAAATCCATGCTTTATTGATAAAAGTGTTCTGAGTTTGACAAGTGCACAGACTCCAGATGGGTCCAGGGAAAGCTCACCTGAATAACACAGCCTGAAAATGTACAATGGCCTGACTCTGGAGGGTATGAATGGCTTGTTAAAAAGTTTGGAAAGGGTGAACAGCAACAAAGGAAACATTCAGAAGTTGATCTTGATGAAAGAAAGAAAAATGTACATGCATAAAGACATTTCGAACTAAGCTTTGATCTTTCTTTTTAAATTCTCGTAGTAGAAAGCATAGATAATGCAAAGTTTCTGAAGAGCATGCATGAGGAACAACTCAAATAATACATCATATTTGTCATATTTGTAAAATGCTTGTTGTAGTGTCCAAGCAGAAGCAGCGCACATAGGTAATCCAAAGCTAACATGCTCATTCTAACAACAACACTCGTGTCTCAGCCATTATTGCCTTTTTCAAATTTGAGCATAGTTTAGTGTGATTGTCCTTGTGGTAGATATTTATCATAGTTTTTACCAGATGTTATGTTGCACAGTACGAAGAAACAGTTTTGGTTATGCACTAACGTCTGCCGGTTTTAGATTGTCATAGGTAGCAACATCGGGTAGCCTAGTTCGCGCACACTTTTACAATTTTTTTTTTATGAAAATCTGGTTCAGAAGCTGCGCTGTTCCTGCTGTTACAACCATCGCTGCGTCTACAACAGATGACAAAAGAGAACTTAACATCCCTCGTCTGATGTCCATCGCATTTGGAGTAAACAACTGTGTCACTATGCCAACTACGCCACCGGATGTAGTGACTGTCGCGTCCCTTTTCGTCCGGAAGTTCTTTTTAGGTCAACTACGCATGCGCAGACCGAAATTACGTCTTTTTCTACAGTTAATATTATTTCTTTATATTTATATTGATATTTATGAATGAATTTTGCAAAAGTTTGCTAATAGAAAGCCCAAAACGAAACATTTATTTAGCACCATTTTAAGTTAGCAGATAGCAGCCAGAACTAGCTTAATCAGGCATTTACGGCTTTAAACGGTAAAATACTAATTTTACAATCATTTGCTTTGTTGAATCTGTCAGGAATTTTGTGTTTAGCCGTTTGGTTTGTCTGTGTTTAATTAAATTTCAATACAAATAAAACAATGTAAAAGAAGTAAGGCTAACGGTATGAATCGGGTCTTCCGGTACAAAAGGGACCTATGTCAGTCTGAGACCTGAAGACGTAAGTGCATAAGTGCATTGGCTGAGTGTAGTTGTCTTGTTTTTGTTCAAAACAGTACATCCTATACATACAACCATTTCCTGTTACAAATAAGTACTCTTTAGATCAGACAGTTGTGGTGAATGTTACAGAAAACAGACTTTACACATCAGAGGAATATTTCACCAGAGAACACGTGTGTTTAAAAAGAGACATGATTGTGTCTAAATGCTAACGCTAACAGGAAATGATTGTATGTACAGAAGTTAGCTATTTGAACATACAAAAGCCAACTGAAGTTCCGTGCACAGAGCCTATTACAGGAAGTAGTTTGAGTTCTAAAGCAGAATCCCTGGTTTAGTTGGTTGGTTGGCTTGTCATTTGTTTTAGCATGATGTTACCTGATGCTGCGTTCCAGAGTCACAGAGGCAAGTGAACTTTAGAGACAAACTAAAACCAAACGGCAATGTTCGATTTTCTACCTCGGACTCTCTGAGTATCCATTTGGGAATTTCAAGATGAAAAGCTGTTCCAGTGGGAACTTACAAATAAGAACTCGGAAGATCCGAGCTCCGAGTATCACTGGAACGCACAATGAACTCTGGCAATGTTTTATCTCACGACTAAAAACTAGGGTTGGGAATTCATCGAAAAATTAAATGATCAATGAAAGACAATCATGTCCAATCATAATGAACTATGATGTGGATGAACGAAATAATCCCTTTTGTTTATCATTCTAAATAAAAACACCATGAAATAATTCAACTTCATAGCAACATTTTAAACTGACATCATGGACAGAACACAGAATAAACATGTTTTATAGTTTGACGTTAAAACAATAACCACTTTAATTAGATCAGAAAGCATAAACCTAAAACAATCTAGCTAGAAACAAAAACATATCAGTTGATTGAATTCATGTAACTGTTAGAGATTAAGAAACAAAAATGACAAATGACAAGTGGACACTGTCTATTTCAACCGTCTTAATAGAATAAAAAGAGGAAATGTAGTTATGTGCTGACATTGTGGCTGGCCTGGCTTTAGAACGAACTTCAAATTGGGCAGTGGCCTCCCAGCATGCACCTGGGCTTCATCAGTCTCCATTGTCTTGACAGTCATTGAGTGCAGCTCTTTAAACAGACAGAGTTTGGACTGTGACTGCTGCAGACTGTACGACCCTGAGGCTGCAGGCTACACATGTTTCTGTGGGTTTACTGTGGAGATAAGCAGAATGGGTTTCTTATGTTGTAAGTGAAGTGTTCTGGGAGATTGAAACAAGCTGCCCCTGTACGACCTTGCAAATGGGTCTAGTCTGCTTAAGATAAAGGAGGTGAACATTGCAACAGTGATTGGACACGAGACAACACAGAATGTGAAAAAAAAAAAAAAAAAAAATTTGTAACAAGCACCAACTTGATCTTGCATTTAATACTCTTATTTCCAGATTTTTCTTCACTTTGTAGAAACCATGACATTGCACGATTGGGGTTTGTTTGCATCACGGTAAGTGGGCATTTATTTTTTGTTTTAATCGAGAGATGAGTTTTGGTCGTTTTGTAGTCGAGGAATTAAATGTGTGTCTGCAATGGCTGCAGTTTCTGTGTGGTAAAGTTACAACTGAAAATATAAAATATTAGTTAACAAGTGACACAAGGTGAAAGGAGGAGAAAATGTACAGTCTGCACGCTCAACTTGTATTGGTTCTGACCAACAACGCTTCACTCCTGTTAGATGATTGGTCAGTTGAACTTGCTGTTTTTTTGGGAACTGTCAGCCTGTTCTCATGGATAAGCGTGTGAATACCATGCTATTGTAAACAGCGTGTCATAAGAACGCAACTTCTATTTTGTGCGTGTGTATTTGACGCGTTTCTGTCCTTGTTCATTTCAGTGGTAAATGTTAAGACGTGTTGTTATTCATGAAGACAAACACAATCCTAATCCTACCCTTAACCAACTCCAAGCCTAAGAGCTAAAATTACCCATTTTTGTAACTTCAGACTTAAATTTAGCAGTTAATCCCTTGAAAAACTTGTGTTTGTTGTCAACCACTAGGCGTGTCCAGACCACGCCAGAAAAAACGAGCGTGTAATTGCACGCCAAAACAGGCAGAGGGCGTCATCATGACACGCAATTTGTCATGGCATGCTATTTTACAATATCCATGAGAACACGTTGGAACTGTCAAGAGTTCTGTGATACCTGACCAAGCTCGAGTGAAATGGCACAGATGGCACCACCAGGCTAACGCGTCCTGTACACTGACTCTGAGGCGACTTCCGCGAGATTTAAGACTTGAAAGTCACATCAGACCACTGCAACCTCTGTCAACTCTCTATGGGTTCACTCACGCGACTCTCAGAAGTGCACTTGCACTGCTCCGAGGTCTGTGTACAAGGGCACATTGTTTTTAAGCACTTTCTAAGTCGTGCGAGTCCTGCCTCGCACCGAAGTCGCACTCAGCAGGGGTAACTTACATGTAACATAAATGTGATTAAAATAGTATTACCCTAAGCCAATGCAATGTAATCGCACAGATAAAATTTGATGATAAATTTAAATTCTTGCTAGCGCTATACATACATTTATTCTTGTCTTCAGTCCAGTTCAGTCATGGAAAAAATAATAATCACTATTATTTTTTCAGAGTCTATAATATAATAACTGTTATTGTCCCTCTGATAACGGATTGTTGTCATCACTGATTCTGAATTTCAAAATCGACAGCAACACCCTTCTTTATTAATTGAAGCAAAAAATAAAACCAAATATATTTATTGGGACAAAAACTAATTGTGATTTGATCATATAAACATAAGGATGTGTTTACCATAATTGTTTACTTCCATTTTTCTTTTTTAGTCAACCTCAACCTAAAGTGTTGACACCAAATATTTGCTAATACCAATACTGATATCAATAAAACACAGATAAGCACATTGAACGGACACACATAAGAGATAATCTTGGTTATTATGATTACTCAAAAACATATTTTTTTATTTAAACACCAAGACAATAAGTGAAATTACAAATGTGATTAATTGCACAGCCCTCATTTGTTAATGTGTTAAAAATGTTCAAAATGAAGAAACACAAGATAGATTATATATTGATGACTTTCCATGAGCACATACGAGCTTGGAGCTGCCTGACACTGTCCACCTCTGCAAACCAAAACAATATGGAGCCATCTGTCACGTTAGAGCCGTCCCAGAGCGAGGATGCAAAGACAAAATGACTCCATCAATCTGAGCTGCAGCTGACAATGTGACGAGAGAAACGCAGAGGACATGAGCTCTGTGTCCAGGGACAGAATCACTCAAACATATCACTGCGTCTTTCCACACAAACGGCTCCTACACGGGGTTAAGGGGCACAGGTGAGAAAGAGGATGATTTCTGACCAGAAGGTTTATGATTCAATCTCAGATCTTCACATATTAAACTATGTACATGACTCGTGTGCACTGAGCAACATTAATAGTTTGAAAAGCATTAACAGCCTGATTTTAGTCAATATCTTATTCAGACTAGAGACTAATTCTGCTGTTCATTCAGCCCAGTCTCACAGAAATGCTCATTTGAATGTATGTATAGGGTTGGGCGATATATAAACAAAAGAATATCTTGAAATATTTTTTTGACATACAATATGTTATTAAAATTTGGACAATATTCTGGGTTAAAATCTGTCTTTAGTTTATTACCAGACAGTTGTAAAGATTTGTCAAATCAATAATTGAAAAAAATCTTAGTAAGACAACAATAGAAAATAAGCTTGAAATAAGTATTGTTGTAAACCGTTAACACTTAAAATGTGAACAAAATATACAGTTTTTTTTTGGCAAATCTTTTTTGTAAAACAATAAAAACAGGGCTTTATCATGACAGATGAGTGACAACTGGATTTAACCAATCACAGTAAAATAGGAACTTTTAGATGATTGTATTTACCTCAAAGGCAAAAGACAAAATCGAAATCGTGATCTTTAGAAAATCGTGATAATAATGTTTTGCCAATTTGTCAATTTACACAATATTCTTCTACAATTCTCATATAATTTCTGCTGAATCTGGAGTAAATTTTTGAGCTCATGACATGCTGAAGACTATAGAACTGTCTAAATTTGTTGACTATTATTTCAGTTTTTGATCAGTTGTGAATAATCGACTTACTCATCCTAAAAGTGTCTTAAACTTCACTCAAAAGGACAGTTCCAGTGTGGCAGTATTCTTGCAAATCCGTCCCTTTCTGCTCTGACTTGATTTAGACGGATAAACATGTGATCCTTGTGTAGGCTGAGCGAGAGCAGCCAAGAGACAGAGGAAAAACAGGGAGCAGCTAATAAAAGATTCAACACATGATTCTGCCATGTGCGCTGTGAAATATGCAGTAAATAATGCACTTTTATCAATTATGAAGCGTCTTTATGTTTAATGGAGATGGAACAGAGGAATTATTCAGAAGCTGCAAATGTCGACTAAACGGCACAAGTCAAATGGTTTGGGTTGAACTAGATTTACTCACAGCATTTATTTTAGATCCAAGAAAAAAAAAAAAAAAAAAAAAATATATATTATATATATATATATATGTATATATATACATATATATATACATATATATGTATATATATACATACAGAATGTATATATATATATATATATATATATATATATATATTATATACATTCTGTATATATATATATATATATATATATATATATATAATATATATATATACAGAAATTATTCTTTTTAATATGATTTCAATATTTCAATCACAACACTGCATCTTCATGTGGATGGATCAAAACCAAAATGAATCAATTGTATATGATAATTAACTTAATGATACATACAATTCTTCCAAATGTGTGTGGCAATATTAAAAATGAGGAACCTGGTTTTTACCCAACAAAACTAGAGGTTCATGGAATAAATTTCAAAATTGTGACAAGATAAAATGATAAAAGGCAATCTTTGGTTTTTTAATCTCGTTAAAATACAAAGTTAACAGCCATCCATGTTTTAATCTCATCTATAGTCATGTCTGCGTAGAAATTAACTGACACATTACGCTTGTAGAGGATATTGTATTTTATAATGCTTGTTTGCTATTTTATCAAAGCGTATTTCAAAATGTGTTCTTGTTGCACAGACTGCTGCCTCTGAGGGTTCCTCTTTCTACTTTTGTAAAGATTGTTCCTCATCTGTCTTGAGTAATGAATTATGTTTGATCTTGTATCTCAGAAATGATGCTTGCACTATTGTATCATGTTTGTATATGTAAGAGTTAAGTAAATAAAGAAACTCGGGGAATGGTGACTCTTGGTAGCAAGACAAGCTGTAATGAAGGCCACTACCCACTTGCAAGTTAAAACAGTATCTGCCTGTTGTGTTTATTCTCTTATCTAGACGAATAGTTAGAAAAGTTTCTGTTAAGCATACTCTCGATTATTAATAACGGTGTAATTCTTAGACAATGCTTCATTGGAAAAGAATCGAAACACAGCATATAAAGTGAGAACAACGGAGGCACAAAGACTGACCCTTGAGGCACTCCACGTGTCATGGTAGCCAGAGAGGATCTGCATCGCCAACGTGAGCGGAAAAACTGCGATTAGACAAATAAGACCCAAACCAGGATAGAGCCACTTTTCTAAATGAGACAATAAAATCTGATCATCCACTGAATCAAACACTGTGGTTAGATGTAATAACACAAGAGTGAACACAAGAACACAGTGTGATCGACATCTAAGGAAGGACTGATGTAATTAAAAACTCTTAACAAGGCTGAGGTTGACCTTGTACACAGATTTCATCAGCATAACTCATCATAATCAGACTAAATTAAGTTCTCATGAATAGTTGAAAGCTGACTGACTGTATTGCATGCAAAAAGACATTGCCGAATTTCTTGTAAGCAGTATAAATAGCTGGACAGACTAAAACATGAATTTCTTTTAAGCAGTAATAAAACATGCTCCCCATCTTGGTAAATCCGATTATCAGAACATTGGTCTCGTGTCCTTTCCTATAGACCATCGTGTCCGGAGAGTCACTCTGAGGTTATTGCTGTTTTAAACCAGGGTCCAGTCTTATGTGTGCGTCTCCGCTGGGCCCAGTATCGACCCAAACAGTTAATTGTTCTTGTTATCAGATGTTCCTGAACGCATCGCCAGGACACTTCACTGCCCTTGGAGATAACGTAAAGCTCGACAATAAACGTCCAATATGTGGTGTCGGTACGACCAGAAAACAACCAAAACAACCACTTATCTCCAAAGCCATCAGAGGTGGAAGACAACAGGCATTTTGTTACTTAAAACGTGCATGACAGTTTTTTAAATGTATTATTTTATTTGTATAACTGCTGTGGGAGGTGGTGGTTTATTATATATAACAATTACACAGAAAGATGTCTTCCAAAGTGCTTCACACAGCAGGCCCCCTCTTTACTCAGTGATAGCAGCAGCCCTGGGCAGGAGCGTAGCACCAAGTTCTCAGCCCACAGGATGATTTCTGAATAGTATTGATAGTGGCTCACAAATAAAATATATTGTTGAGTCTATGCAAACTCTAAAATGCACCAAAATACAGCAATGATCCATTTTTTTCCCCAGGGGAGAAAGCCTGACACAGGTTACTCACTTTTGATTCCTTTATCACTTGCGTGTGTATGATGTAAAATAATGGATGTCTGCTTATCATTACAGTATATGTTAAATTAGGCTTCTGCAGCCTAATTGCCTCATTATATAGAATATGACATAGCTAGAGATACTGTATTTTATACAGTGGCCTCGACCAACTGACTTCAATTATTTCGGCCCAAGCTCCATTTTAGTTTGAGACCCCTGCTAAAGATGAACTTGAGTTTAATAATTTAGACTGCTCTTATTATTTTCTACTCATTTTGGGTTCATTACCATCTAGTAATTGCATGTACTGTATTTAGTTTCTACATTCCACATAATTTACTAAGCTTTGCCACTATGGTTTTTGCAGGTTTCAGGAGATCAAATTGAAATCTCCAGAATCAACTTCAAAACAAGTCATTTATGTGTTTTTGTGTGTGTGTAAAAAGCATTGGGTTGGAACCACTGCAGTCGCTCACATAAAGACGAGAATAAAATGGAATGTGTTTTGAATAGTGATGCACCAATCCAGCTTTTCTGTTCCAATACAGATTCCCACACTTTGTCTTAAAATATCTGTCGATACCAGATATCATCCGATACCAGTGTAAGGACTTTTTTTTCTTATCAAAACATAGACATTTTGTCATAATTGTTATTTATACTGCAAGCCACAACTCACAACTTAATCTACATAAAATGTCCAATATTATGAGACAATCTGGATCAACACAAGACAGCAAATTAGTCTCATTATGTCCATTTAAAGGCACAACTCTTATATCGGCTGAACTGATATCATGGAGCCGATATTCGATCCACCAAAATTTCCTGGATCAGCACTAATATCTGATCCCAGTATCAGATAGGTGCATCCCTAGTTTTTAGCTAATTTTTTTAAGCTATACCTGTAAATTTAAGCTACAATATACCTTAACAAATCCATATGACATTTCAACACATTATAATGTTTTTTTTTAATTTAAACTTTATTTATTCAATCAGGTTTATTGAGAACAAATTCTCATTAACAACGACGACCTGTGTCAGAGGCAGCGGATTGAGAAAGTGCAATACATTGATAGTATTCAACACAAACCCTGTGATTTTACACATTTATTGAACTGATCATTTTGTGTCAAACCCTGGCTGTTTGTTCACTAACACCTGCAAACTCTTGTCTATAATATTATAATCTCTGGCTGTTGTGTGTTAACGTTCTTTTTTTTATTTATGTCTTAATTTTCATTTAAAGAAACAATGTAGCACACAAGAAAAAGAATATTCTTTTGAGGTCCTTTTCCTGCCTTGAGGAAACAAGTACCATTTACCCTCCCGGTCCGACACCCCTGGCCCTGGAGCAGCTCAGCAGAGTCGCCTAAACATCTGATGCCTTAACCTCCGACCACCAGCTCCGAAACTGCTACCTTCTTTCTGTGAGTGGAAAGCCTATTCACTCTGCCACATGAATATAAATTATAATTTTACACTCTCAATCCATGAATAAAAGCTGATATATTTTTGTTTATTTATTCATTTTCCGCAGGTGTGTTAACCCTAACCCGCCTAAGGCCCAAAGTCACTCCAGTCAAGGCTCCAGTCAAGTTGTAATTATGGGCCTTCTAAAAATAATTCTTCACACCACATTGTTCTTTCCACTCATTGTTTCTGTTTAATAATGAGGATTTCACGGTTAATTAAAAGTGTGTAACGAGGCATGTTTTTGCTCATATCTGGTAAGCTTTGTTTGAACACTGCAGGGAAATAATTATGAGAGCAAGCAGACTTTTTCAGATCTATGCGCTGTGTTTCTCATGTCTAGCAAATATATTGTAAGATACAGTGAATTAATTTTTTTTTGTATCAATAATGAATTTTGTCAACAATTGTTTTATTGATTCTCATTTCTATCATGTGCACCGTTTACATGATGGTTTTAATTCCAAATAAAAATAATCTAAATTTGAATAAAAATAATTCTGCTTTAAAAAGACCATTGTAAACACTTAAATCCTAATTAAATTATTATTCAGATTTAAACTTAATTCCGAACAAAGTGGGTGGTTTACTCTGCTTTAAAGCCGAATTCATTTATTCCTTTCTCATGTAAATGTTTTGATTCATTTCAAAATTATTCCGTTCACACTGCGAATGCTTGTTACGTTTGTTTTATAAATAAGTACGCTACAAGAACTACAAATAATGAAAGAATGGAGTAGAAAACACGAAACACTAACCTTTTCAAAGACGCAGCAGAAAGTTTTGAACAAGAACGAAAGATGCTGCGCTGATCTGAAAGAAGTGGAAACTGGAACAACTTTCCTCCACTCACAGAACGTGACGTGGAGCTGATGATGTGATTCTCCTGCTGCTGCTTAAAGACGATCATCAGAACGACGCCTAAAAAAGTTAGTATCAATGTTTGCGTCCATGACGTTACAACAAACCCAAGTGAGTTATAGCAGAAGTCTTCAAAGTAGTCATCTAGACAGTGTTTCGGAAAGGAAACAGAGAACAATGGAGAGGAAGCAGAGAACAATGAAAGGAGCTGAGAACAATAGAAACAGGGAACAATGGAAAGGAAGCCAGGCCTACCAAACCAGTTTTAGGAACAGGTTTCAGGAACAAGTTTGGGTGGGTTTAGCCCCTCCTAGGGGAGGGCTTAATTTAGTATAAATACAGCCAGTCTCAGTCTACTTCCATCAGATTGAAAATGACTTTCAGATGAGAGTCGAAACGTCTTGATCTTCCGGAAACACTGTCCAGATGACTACTTGAAGACTTCTACTATGGATCACTCCTGGATGAATGAGGGACTACACCGTCTTAAACCCAAGTGAGAAAAAATAAGCTGGTATCCAGCTGATGAGTGTTTTTCCGGTAGACGTATGACATAGTGACTACCTAAATAAAGCTGATATAGCGTGTTTAACATGTAAACCTTATTCGGAATTGTTAATTCCATGTAAACAAGAAGGAAAATATTTTAATTCCGAACTAATTAATTCGGAAAAATTATTTCGGAATTATGAAACATCATGTAAACGTGGCCATTGTGAAAAGAAAAAATATGGAACTTAATATAACAAAGGGAGTGACCATTCAGTGCGAGTACGCTACATTCTCAAAATGATACTGAGCCTCTATTAGCAACTTTAACCCATTTTCCCAACATGACATGACCAGACAATTCCATTTTGTGTTGTTGTTTCTCACTATTCTGACAAAGTGGTATTGCCTGTATTAGACATTTTTTGTTGGGTGTTTTTCTTTGTGCATTCTTGAGGTAAACATCCAAATCTCCAGATTATATTTCCAAAAATATCGTGCATATCCTGAAACGTCTTTCCAGAATGTCTTTATCAGTGAACATTCCTATAAAATAAGGAAATGATTTGATTTTCACATTGTCTCCAACAGGTTAGAGACTTCTGTCATAATAAGTTTTTGACAAGGACGTAATAAACAATCAAATCACGGTCTTCTGTATAATTTGTGCCATTTTTGTGGATTTTGCCCCATATTTAAAATGTGCCAAGGTAACAGTTGTGGAATTATCTATATATATGTCACAGTATTTGATGAACATAAAAAAACAATTAAAAACCTCATCAATAAGAAATGTGAAATCCTAAATATATTCATGTTTTACTGAAAAATTGTCTAACCTGTTCAATTGAGAAGGACAAAGTATCATCACATCTAAAACACCATCAGTGGCTCCTCTTGCCCTGTTAAGTCGTCTCTCTCAGGTCTGAAGTGGGTTTTGATCTCAGTTTGGCCTCATTTAGGTCTGTTGCCTGTCCTGTCCCAGTTTTAGAGCGAATCTCAGGACTCTCGACCTCTTTAGCAGCAGAAGCGACACGAGGAGATGGATCACTCAGGACCAGCCGGACCAGCAGCAGACTATTACAACAGAGACGTCTGAGAACAGGGAGCAGAGAAGACTAAAGTGTGTTTTACTGGTGTTCAGCTATCAGGCATTACATTTATGAAAAAAAGAATAGTTTATATAGTTTAAAATGTCACAGTAGCAAGCACTATATTTTATGTTTGTTTATGTATTTAATGGCTTGTTTTACACAAATTCTTCAACTTCAAGTGTCTGATCTGAAAGCTATTCTTATCAAATAATCTTATCTTCCATTGTCCACCATCTGGTAAAAAGTAAACCACTAAGTTCCTGTTAATGATAAAAAGAAAGTTGTAGTCCTGTTAAACAACCATTCTAGGATGAATCAACATGCATATGCCCATCCAAGCTCCTTAAATTTACCAAGTAACTTTGACTTTCCTTTGTGCAAATCTCACAAATAATTAGAGAGAATCAGGGATCAGAATAGAGCAGGGGTGTCGAACTCATTTTGACAAAGGGCCACATTGGCATCGGGGTTGTCCTCGAAGGGCCAGTTAAAACTAATTTCAACCTTACACATTTTTGACAAACTAAAAATAATAGTTGTATTTGATTATTGTATATTTATTGAAATGACAATTACGAAATACACTGCATTAGTCTGAAAAACAACTTACTCTTTAAATTTCAGGCAAATTATTTCATTAGGTTAAGACATCCAGATTACTCTTGGCACTAATATAAGATTAAAGAAAATCTTATTAGACCTTGAGGGCCGCATAAAATGAGGTGAAGAGCCGCATCCGGCCCCTGGGCCTTGAGTTTGACATGTGTGGAACAGAGGGATTTTTTGTTTATCAACACGGGCGATGCGTGCGCACCTGACCTGAAGAAAGAGCCAGTAACTACAAGAGTTTATCACTGTGAGAAAACAAAAGTTATGCTGCTACATTAACATTTGTGAATGAAATTTGACTCTACAACCCTTGTTGTAGAGTCAAAAACAATGAGAACCAGTTCAGACCAGTTCGGACCTGATTAAAACAGTTGCTCTCGTCTCGTTTAGAGGTTTTATTCAAAGAAGTTTCCCTATTTAAACAGACAGAGGGGGTCTTTCTGCATAATGCATGCGCAGTAGAGCGGAAAGTGACGTCGACCGAAAATCCCTCTATACAAAACCACAATTTGGAAGTTTACCACAAAAAAACTGCAACAATCGCTGCCAAACACATTTTATGTACTGTAACTAGGGCTGCTCGATTATGATGAAAATAATAATCCTGATTACAAAGAACAGTTGAAATCATGATAATTCAAATGATTATTTGCTTAGAAAGAGTGCAGAGCATTAGTGCTCCTTAAATGCAGAGAGTGAACTGATCAAATAAAATGGGTGAGATATCTTCTGACAAAAGGACAGTTGTAAATGTAAAGAAACAATGTGGTACATACTTTGACAACTCAAGAAAATATCTGAGCGCAAACTCCTTTAGAACTCACGGTTAATAATAGTGATTACTACATTATATAATTTTTGTGAACAATAACAGCAATAATCATAATTGAAATTGAAATTCAATTAATTGCGCAACCCTAACTGTAACCACCAGAAAGCAAATCTCAAAGATCCGATCTAAGACGCAGTGGATTGAAACCAGCTGATGCAACAGGCTAGGAAAACAGTGTCCAAAGGAAACCAAGCATAATCATAAACATACAAACAGTTTTTAATGTGAAGAGTGAGAGCTCAGACCACAAACGGACTCACTCAAAAATACAAGAATTAAACAACGGACAGAAAACGTAAATATGAACAGAGCATTTCTATCTAGCTCCTTCTCTCACAAACACTTTCACATACTGTACATTTCTGCTCAAGTTTAGAACAGCTTTTCTCCTCAAAGATAGGAACATTTTATTTATATTTCCACGCTACAATCCACTTTCCAGTAAACGCCTGCGCTCCTGAGGGTGACACGTTTATGCGGACAGTTTTTTTTTTACAGTCGGAGCCACATCCTCAGCTCATGTAACGGCAGCAGCAGCAGCAGATTCATAAATTGCAAATGTGGATGTCGGCCTGGATGCCTGGAGGCGAGCGGAGTGGTTAGCCAATCTCCTGGTCGTTTGTAGATGGTGAAGATGGAGTCTGATTCACAGGGAAATCCCCAGGGAGCAATATAAAGAGATGTAGAGAGATTTAAGACTTTATTTAAAAGCGATCGGAGCAAGGAGCTGCTAAAATATAGTAGCTTTTTCATCTCTTTTTCTAATACATCAGTTTATCTGTTTTTGAGCAGATTTTACATCCGTTTTATCTTTACTGTATTGTCGCCCTGTTTGGTTTAGAGCTGATTTTCATATGTTATAGTTTGTTTTTAAAGCCTTCCATGTACTGGCCTCCACTTTCACTTCAGATCTCACTGTTTCCTACACTCCAATGCACAGATCTGAATACTAAAAATGAAAAAGTCCCACTAGACCTTTTGTGTTTTTAGCTCTCAACATAGATTGCCCTTTCAGTTTTTTTGATGAGCCCTGAACTTTCAGTTACTTTAAAACTGTTTTCTTCCAGTAAGGATACAATTGAAAGCCTAATGTCCAAAGCCAGGAAGTGTGCTGTTAGCATGCTGTGTTGTTGTTAGCTTAACCATGTTGTTGTTAGCTTTTACCATGTAAAATGGTAAAAAAATCTCACTTCTTTCAGTCTGCCTCAAGGCTGCTGTGGCTACAATAGTAGCTACCACCGACGGGTATGGAAAGAACTAACAATGCAAAATGCGTGTTGAATGTCTCTGGGTGTCTTGAAAAGCGCTGTATAAATCAAGGGTTGTCAAAAAAATTGATTACCCGATATTAATCGATACTAAAGCCGATATCGATACTCATTTGAACAAGTATCGATATTTTAGGCCTCGCCCCCTCTCCCCTCTCGGATGCTAAGCCCCGCCCCTTCTTCTCTCATTGGAGATGGAAATGATGACACTATCAAATACTGTATATAGAGCCTATATACTACATAAACAACAAATGTGTCTGATCATAGAACAAAGCCCAGTCTCAATGTAAAGGTTCATGAATCAAGTTAATAATAAACAAATAATATATTAAAATACTATTGTTTTAATAATATCAAAAAGAAAAACATACTATCATAAATAAAATAAAAATACTATCATAAAAAAGAAAAATTTAAAGTTGGCACCGTGGTATCGAAATCGGTATCGATATCGAGTTTTTTTTCAAGTATCGAATTGAGTTTGAAATTTTAGTATCGTGACAACACTAATGTCAAGCCACTTGTTACGTCTGTACGATCAGTGCACTCTGTTCTGCCATTCATCAGATTGTCAAAATTTGAACATTTCACAAAGAACTTTGCAACAACCAATTACATCAGCCAGACGAGCTTTACAAGAGAAGACTCTTAACTCTTTCTCTGCCAGCAGTGTCATTACTTTGCGACCCCTAGCCTGCCAGAGTTTTCGCTAATTTTAGCCAATCTTCACAACCTCACTTTTTTTGTTGTTGTTTTTTTACTTTTTGTCATAGGGCAAAGATAGATTTGGCCTCTTTTTTCAAATGCTACGTCGCTTGTTGCTCTCAGAAAACCTGGCACACTGGTCACTGGCCCTAAAGCTCAACAGGAAAAGTCTAGACCTTTCTGACTAGCACAGTATTGCAAGCAGACATAAAATTTTACTTACAACAGTTGGTCACGGGAAAAAGACTTTGTGATTGTCGTTGTCTGATGTAGGTTATAAATACTTATCTCCAATGTAGCTATGTTGCTTTGCTAACCCAGAATCCTCATCTCTAAACTTGCACAACACTATTTAAGTGGCAAACATTTTGCCCAAAATCCATCTGCAAGGAAACTAGGCCTTTTGAGTCCAAATGATCATCTTAGTCTTCATCCTCATGCTACACGCTGTCAGGAGCTCTCAGGGATGTTGTTCAAATCAGGCCGGTCTTCTATCAAACTGTATTAAATTATCCCTCACTTATTTAAAGTGAATAAAATGTGTTATTTATTTTTTCATTACTGCAGCTATCCTAGCCCAAATCCTAAACTTAACCTATTAACTTAAACTTCACACTGTTTGATTAATACTTTCCAAAAACAAATGAAAAAAGCCTTTCTCGAAGCCCAAATTCACAAAACCCCTAGGACCCTCTAGTGCAACTTGTGTTCATCCACCTTGGGCTTGTTCTTCCTGTACATGTATTTGGATATATCAAGTTTTTGTTTTAATACAGCAAAAATCAAATTTGGTGATAAAATATGGAGGGAAAAAAGCATTGACACTGCATAGACTTTGTAGTAAAGTTTCCACTTCAAATAAATCTGGATTGGACGCAAGTTTTGGGTTTGAAGTAATGGATAATTGGAAGCACTGCCACAGCCAGCAGTATATATACTTTAGCTGCTGCATCATTATCCTGTATGCATCATGTTTAAAATAATACTTTCCTCTCTACTCCTCAATTGAGTTTGGTCAGACATGTCCAATTACTTGTGGTGTGTGTGCGCAGGAGGCCGACTCAACCCACGGCCGATCCACAGGACACCTCCACACCTCGAATGAACTCCGCAGCTCTGTAAAATTCATCAACACCTGCACCGCGCCAGCATTTCTATTCTGTTGCAATCTATTTTTCCTTTGCAGATAAACTTGTGCTTTTCAATTTTGCATGAAGGTGAACAACAGGAGAGAGAGGAGAGAGAAGCAATCATCTAAAACAACAGAGAATAATGAGCTTGAAATTAACAAGTTGGCTGCTCTGTTATAAAAAATATGATTTCAATGCATATGCAGCACCTTCTGTACATTTCAAATACTTTTTCATTAGTCATAGCTTCTGACCTTGTGTGTTTTTAAAATGGCAGGCAACATTTGCCAACATGTAGGTGGCCAAAAGCTACATGCCACAAGAAATGAGACGTCAGGGACTTGGAGTTGGCGGGAGCTAAAATCGTGATGTGAAGAGAAGTCTGAAAAAACATACAAACGATATAAATTAGGAGCTAAACTCAGTCAAAACTAACTGTCACTTCTTTTTCTATGAAAAACAGAAGCACAAGAGTCATGTTGTTCCAAAAGAGAAACCTTGCAATAGTCAGTGTCAGGCTTTACTGTCCTGTGATGGCAGAAAATGTTTTATACTCTAGCTCTAATCAAATCATGAAAAACAAAATGTTTTTGCATATGTAAGTAAAGACTATAGACTATTTTACCCACTAATCTTTGCCTGCTGCATTTGCACTGCCCAAAAGACGGTCAATGGGAATGTCTTTAACATCAGCAGTGTCAGCAGTTTATTTCTTTAAACAGTCCTGGTTGAGTTTCTTGTGGCACTGCTTTGCTTTGTGATGAATGCCAACTTGTACAAGCTTATCGGCTGGTTTTCTGAATACTTGTATTTCTGAATACTTGTGTGTTTTGAAGAGCCAACAAACTTGTTTAAGCGACCCTCTGTGAGGGGACTGCACCAACACAGCAGTAGTCAGAGGAGCCTGGGGTTAGCATGCAGCTGCAATGGAAAATTCTCAAGCCATTATTTTCAGAAGTAAAACAAGCGAGAGTGCTTACAAACTCCACTGATGTTGCACAGAGGCAGAACTTGTGTAAGCACAAACATTATGTCCACAAAAAGTTCTGGCTCCAAGAGAAAAGTAATTACACCAAAGCTAAATTGGTTCTCACGTTGGTCTCTGTAGTTCCTGGTCCTTCTCATGTGAGAACACAAGAAGGAGCCAGAAAAGTATGACCCACAAAAGGGGTGGGTTACAAACAATTACAGGAACTTCAAAAGCTCCCACAGTGTAAAACCACCTTCAGTCAGTTAAGTTTAGTCTGAGGCCTTTTATATCGTCTTGTCACTAACACTGTTTGTGATAATGTCTCCTGACCTCGGTCCAGCCATCAGCTTATCTATCTATTTAAAGGGACTGTACCTGATTTTTGCTTTCTTAAAATGTAAACAAACAGAAATAATTCATTTTAAGCTTCTTACTTCAGTCTACATGAGTTGTTCATTTAGCTAATGCATTCTGAGCTTCAGAATTGTTCACCATGATGTGTTTTAATGTTTTTTTCACAGCTGTAATCGGCGAGGTGAGTCTCCATGCTAACAACAGTTAGCCACAATGCTAAAAACAAAAACATAAAAAGTTTGACACAAATGGTATTTTATTAGACATAGACAGGACTTTGTAGACTAATTTCTACCTGAATAGATACATTAACAAGATATCAGTGCTAGGGGGAAATTGTTTTTAAGTTATCTTGTAAAAAAAAAAAAAAAATCGAGTATAGTCCCTTTAATCAGTACATATCTTAAATACATTATTTTGCTTTGGTTTGGTCTGGAGCTAAAACAAATATTTGTATTCAGTGTGTAACATATCGAAGTGCTCACTATTCATAAATGATTCATTGAGAAAGTGTAGTTGTCAAGTAGCTCATCATAATGTAGACTTTCATGGCCAGAGTATATACAGTACTATCCATCTTTAAAGTATACTGTTTACAGTTTGGTTCCGTGAAAATAAAATTATTGACTCAAATCAAATCAAAATCCCATTTTCAACTTTCTTCTGGTAATGCAAAAATACTTTTATAAAGGGCAGAAAAAATTGCAAATTAAAAGCATAGTAAGTATAAAAAAATCTATTAATTCACTTTCTACCTCTTTTACCTGTTAGGGTTCACAGTTGACTGGAACCTATCCCAGTGACTTTGGGCCTTAGGCGGAGAAACACAATAGACAGTGGACAACTTGTCACAGGGCTAGAGACAGGCGACATTGACTCTCTCGTTCATTCACTAAATTTACAGTGATGCCCAAATCACCTAAACATGCATGTATTTGGAGGTGAGAGGGAACCTGAGCACCTGGAGAAAACCCATGGTGACACTCACACTCTCTAACTACTCTGCTAGCCTGCACTTTTTATCTAAAAATAGTTAGAGTAAGTTAGCTTTTTGGGATACAGAGACACTTCTTCTCCTGTTTTTGTTCACATTTATTTTTATTGTTGTACAGTATTTATGCAGCTGTGACTGAATCTTATTAAATAAACTTTGACATTGACCTTTCATCCGATTCTCAAATACTGCCCTTTCTAAGCGTTTGCAGATATATGCATGTGCTTTTCTGACTGCAGACGGAGTGGCAGAGTTTACAGACGTGGGCAGCACAAAAGCCCTCGGCCTTGGACGCGGCGTCTCCACGGCAACGGAAAAATTCAACAAGAATAAGCAAAAACACACAGCGCTTCAAAACAGACTCTATATATCAACAAGTGGACGTCTCGAGCGGTGGAGGAGTCCTATGGAGAGCTCCAAGGGCACTGACGGCAAAATACCCACAATGCTTTGCTCTCCTAGATCTGTGGTTCAGAGCTTGTGTCAGTGCATGGCTTCTGCAGCACAAAAGAAATGTATAATACTGTCTTAGTATCACTGCAGTAGTGAACAGAGATCGACTGTAAAACTAGGGCTTATCTATTGTACTTTGATGTATTTCAGCAGAAGTGTGACCTGCAAGTAATGACATGGACTTGAGTCACTAATTGAGCGACTTGACTTGATAAATGGACTAAGACTTGGTACTTGAAGGTTAGTGACTTGGGACTTGACTTAAAACCTTGAGACGCCTTGATGCTTCTCCTCAAAAAAGAAATCGTGTAATTTTCAAACTGGAATACGTTGCTCCTCACTTTTTCAGAATGCTATTTTAAATGAGATATTGTAGAAATTGTAGAAACAAAAGAGTAATTTCATAGATTGATAAAGACTTGAAAACACTTGTAACTAAAAGCAGAGGACTTGGATTTGTTGAAAACTGACTAAGAACTTGAACTGGACGTGTCTCTCTTTGACTTTAAGCTTGACTCGGACTTGAGATTTGCAGAACAGTGACTCAGTACCACTGAGTATATATATATAATATATATATTATATATTATATATATATTATATATATATATATATTATATATATATATATATATATTATATATATATATATATTATATATATATATATATTATATATATATATATAATATATATATAATATATAATATATATATATAATATAAATATATATATATATATATATATATAATAATAATATATATATATATATATATATATATATATATTATATATATATATATATATATATATATATATATATATATACCGTAATTTCTGGCCTATAAGCCGCTACTTTTTTCTCAAGCTTTGCACACTGCGGCTTATAAGGCAATGCAGCAATTTGATAGATTCTCATTGACTTACTATTAACAAGTGCGGCTTATATATGTACTTTATAATTTTTCTTACTTAAATCTAGTGGGTGCGGCTTATATTCAGGTGCGCTCAATAGGGCAGTATATAAAGTCTCAGCTTGTGCTAAAAGCCAGCCTAAAGAAATGTGTTTTTATTAGTGACTTAAAACTCTAAACAGAAAAGATTGAAGATTCAGGAGAAGGCTATTCCAGAGTTTTGGTCCTGACACTGCAAGTGTCCTGTCACCTCTGGACCTTGAACTGGGCCACTCTAATAGGGCTTTTCCATTAGTACCTGCTTGGCCCTACTCTACTCTACTCGGCGCGACTTAGCCCTGGTGCGGAGCTTTTCCATTTGGGGCTGATCGCGCCGACCAGGTACTTTTTTAGTACCTGCTGTACCCCAGGGCCAAGTCGAGCCGAGCAGATACTAAACCTTACGTCAGACGCACGTCGCCTGTTGCGTCACACAAGTGCCGCTGATTTGTTGTTGTTACTGTACGCTAACGTGAGTCGCCGCTAAGCTAGCTGCCGATAACACCGAAATGCTTCTACATTTCGTACTCTCTGTAGCAAAAAACAGCTCAGTGACATAAAAAAACGAGTCCGTTGTCCCTATCCGCTAAATACATAAGACAGTTAGTTCGATGAGTGTGTGCGTAGACCACACGGGCTTGTACGTAGGCACATGCAGGTTACCTGTGCTGCTGCGGGGTCCTGCTTCTCACAGTAAACACTGATGGACATCCGATGCACACGTTTTGAAGCAAGAGATTATAATGCAGCTTCGTCAGGACAGAGAGACGGAGGAGGAAGATGGGACAGCTGACTTTGTGATTGTACATCGGGACCAGAGCAGGACTTAAGACAGACGTATCAGGCGGACGTGAAGAAGAGGTGAGTCAGTGAACGTGTTGACATGAAAAGCTTCACTCTACTGGCCAATGCGGCGGTGGATATTTGTTTTATATTGCGCTTATGAAACGGTGGAGAACGAACGTTCTGATTATCCTTAAATTAAAGCCGATGCGCATTGAAACGCTCCGTTGTTTTCTATGAGCTTGCATCATGTCCCCATTTGGGGAGTGACAGTGTTGGCAACGTACCGCCCAGCTTCACAACAGCCCCACTCGGCCTCTCTTGTAATGGAAATGCTCTCCCTCTGAGCGGGGCTAAGCCGGGTAGAGGCGCGTAGAGTCGAGTCGAGTCGAGTAGGGCCAAGCAGGTACTAATGGAAAATCCCTATAAAAGCACTTGGTCACATGACCAGGGCTCTCACTGGAGCATAAGGGGACTACATTTCTGACAAGTACACTGGGGCTCGACCATGCAAAGATTAAAAAACAAGTAATAAGACTTGAAAATAGGCTTGTATCAATCAATTCATATGACAATAATATTAGGAGAAAACTAGATAATTTTCAACACCATCCATTAATCATTTATTTCCATTTTTGTTCACTTATGACAGGTCATGTTGCTGAGGCAGCAGTCTGAGCAGAGGAGTCCAGACTTCATCATGGATCTGGATTAGGTATTAGAGCAAAAATTCCTTTTTATTTTAAAATAAGATTTTTTGCTTTTTAGCTTCAGCTATCTGATCACTCTACAAACTTCATTCAGGAGCTCTTTCGGCTCTGTTTGGCTTCACTCAGCTTGCACTTGTCACGCAAAGAATCATGGGAGAAACACAACTGCACCTGTCTGATAATCTATAGAGCACCTAGAAAAAGGCTAAAGCTAACTGCCAATATGACACCAAACGTCACAAGCCATTGATGCACAGCGCCCGCCATATTTGGCAAGAGGGAATCCAGAGGCATTTCCAGACCAGTGGAAGGACATACTTCACTGTGTCTTGGGTTTTCCTCAAAGTCTCCTGGTGTGACGGCTGTCATACATCTGTCTTGACCTTATACAAGATTCTACCTCACAGTAAGAAGGTTCTAGGATCAATTTATGGACTTTTCAACAGACATTTATGTAACAAATGGTATCCGTAACAGTCTAATAGATCATATTTTAATAAAGCTTAGACATATAGAGTGACATTTAACAAAACAGAAAAAATAATTAACAATCACCGTAATCAAATGTTATGTTTACTTTAACAACATAATAGCCCTGACATTTTGGGCAAATCTTTCAAGTATTAAAATCAAATACTTGGGATTGAGATACTCTGAGTAGATTTGGATCATTGTGTAAAAATACAAAGTCGAGACCAAATAAAAAAGGCATCTCGCAGTGACAAACATGTAATCAGTCCGTCTAAAACAGCAGACAATAGGAGTGCTTTGAACAATAGGAAACACAAAAATAACATGTGTTTTGAAGAGCTTTGACAAAGACAGACTTCTACTACAAACAAAAGACACTGGAGACTAAATCATATCAACAGAGAAAAAAAAAGTTTGAAAGGGAAAAGTTTTATTCATTTATTTTGTAGATGACTAAAAATGTTTTGATGCTCCAGAAAAAAAAAACAAAAAACAATTAAGAAGCGTGTTTACCTCTTTGTCAACTCATTGCATAACACTGAAATTGCCTTCACAAATAATCAACTTTAACACAAGCTGCTATTTTAGACTTAGCTACAAATGCTTCACTACCGAGCTTGTCACATTGATTACCTGCCTAATGCGCAAATAACAGATGGCTTTTGTTATGGCTTGGCTCAAATTTATCACTTGTGTAGTTTGTTTGTCTTTTCTGTGTGTGAAAGATCAAACTTGAGCTGAGGGGAGTTGACTTAAAGCAGGAGTCTCAAACAGAGTTGGTCAAAAAACGTATTTTAACAGTGACTTTCTGAGTTTTAGCTACATCTAATTAGATCTTCGACAATTCCATGTTAGAATTAGGGTTAAATTGTTTCATGGGCATCAAGCAAATAATGTGGAGTTGATTTGAGACGCAGCACGAAAAGTGTGGACCAGAAGTGTGGGTTTTATGAGGTCAGTGTTACAGACCTTTGAACAAGACCCAGGATAAAGAAAGACCAGGACAGAACAGTCTTTAGTAGGACTTAACACAAGGTGTTTATCTTATCGTAATTAAATCAAACATATTTATTCCCCACAGAGCAAGCTTTAGAAGAATGTAAATTGCATTCCTTGTTTACACTAGATTTACATATTTTGTCGTTATAAATCGTGTTTTTAACAAGTTTCAGTTTGTTGCAATCACAGAACCACTCGAGAACAACACAATGGTAATTATCACTTTACAAGAGGAAATTATCATCTTTTCCACAGCAAATGAAGCCAGAAATGGCATGGTGTGGATATGTTTTCACTCGCTGCAGTAGATCATGTGACACCTGCGCTCCAAGAGGCGCATGGCTGCAGACCTCTTTCGTCCCGGTCATCTATTGCTGCAGCAGGAGAAAGCTCTCCATATAGACTGGACACCCATACTTGGCAACTCTTGGCTTTTCACAAAAATGTAGCTTTCTTAAATTACCTGATTTAATCCTTTGCATTCACTATATCTTTAAACTTTAACAACTATCTAGATGTCCACTAATTCAAATATCCCCTTATTATCCCGTTGACGTACAAAACAAATCTAATACTTACCAACCTTTGACCTGCCCTTTCTTCACCACTTACCCTTTGCTGGACTTGAGTCGCAGATGACATACGTGAGCCAGTGCAATTCCTTTGGCTCTCTTCTAACTATTCACTCACCTAGAGTGCGATAGGGAGAGTCATCGAGATAGATTCAATTTCCTAACCTTACCCATCTTTGAGGTATAAATGTTGAAAACTATATACATTTGCATAGCAAAGCAAGGCCATTTACAGTTACATCTCGCATGTAACTGTAAATGGGCGCCTGGTATGGACGAAGACTTGATTTCGGTCTGTGGCAAGATGTCTGCAAAGGAAGGTGGGCAGGACGTACCTGAAGCCAGTCCCTCTTGTCTGGCTCTCTTGAGCGGATTGTATAAACTTGGCCTCAAGTAAAACTGGGCAATATTGTAATAAAAATCCAAATGTGAGCTCACCTCTGTGACAATCTACTTCTTTGTTAAAATCATGATATTGTAATTTGCATTTCCTTGACTGATCATACACACCACTATATCTTTTCCAATCTGGTTCTCTGATTGGCCAGTCTTTACAATGCAACAACAAGACAACAAGAAAATGGAAAGTCTACATAAATCATAATCTGGCTCCAGGAATATAATAAGATAATAATCTTTGTCATATCACCCAACCTAGCCTGAAGTTTTCTCATTAATTATTGTGAAGCAACAACAGCAGAAAGTAAAGTGTGTGGGGTGAAATCTGACAAGTTGTGATTTCTTTGTTTTTTACAGCTTCTCAGTATTTTCTGTTTTAATAATTGTGTGCGAGGGCAGTTTAGATTTGACACAACTGGAGAATACAAAGAAGTTCTCAAATCATCCTCGAGTCAGAAGGTCACCAAACTTTTTATTATCATTTGCACAAAAACTAAACGTTCCCGTCAACAGGACTTCACAGACTCAGAGGGACAGAGACACAGCTGAGGACATAACTCCACAGTATAAAAGTGTCAGGCCTGGACAGCACTTACAGGATTAGAGGTTTGAATACAGCTCATGTGCACTTGTCCATTTTATGTAGCACCAGTCACTCTCTTATAGGTTCGGATTACTTTGTGGTGATTGATTTCTCTCTGTGGACAAGAAATGAAAATCCACACATGACAAACTCAACATGTTTGCACAGTTTAAGAGATTGATTTACCAAAGCAAAAATAACCAAGGTTAGCTAATCACGCAATTTCAGACCAAGTACTTTTTTTTTTCATTTATATAAACTCAAATACAAACTGAAAACTAGTAAGAAAAAAAGTAAAGTAAATGTTATCAATATTATTTTATGTTTGTTTGGGGACAGTTTTGAAAGCCTCCTGCAGTGTCTTTGAGGTGGCCTCGGAGGATGCTCGCTGATAGAATAAAAATTTTAGAAAACCAGGGCACACTGGTATTTTGTTTTCGTCTTCAAGTGAGTGAAAAAACGCAGTATAAAACACAATCTCAAGCTTCAGGAGCCAGACGTTCATCGGACCGGTTCATACCTCGTTTTTTTGTTTGTTTTGTTTTTAACAAAGACATTTTCCCAGCCAACTAGACGGACAGCGTCTCTTTCTGCAGGCGACATGCTTTTATCAAATAACTGCGCAGTATTGACGGCAGCACGGGTTGATATCCCAAGACAAATTTCCTTCATTCCATCCTTGGACAATAAAGTTAAATTTGAATCTTGAATCTTGAATGCGCAGTAGAGCGGAAAGTGATGTCGATCGATAATCCCTCTATAAAACTTTTAAGCTTTAGTCTCAGCTGCTGCACTTTTGGAGCATCTGAACGGTCACATGGAGGCTTGGACTTTCAGCTCTGCTCTGCTCACGCTCATCACGCAAGTTATCAAGAGAAACACACCTGTAAATATTCAATAGAAAAAGGCTGAAACTAAAGGCCAATGTGGCAGCAAACGCCACTGAGCAAAAAGCACTCAACATATATTGTCCCGTAAAATCTTACAATTGAACTGACCTACTTTTTTAGGTGCATTTGTGGTGAATTACAATTTGGAGCTCTGGAGTGGGAGATTTGGAAAAAAAAATATGTATGCCAATTTTCTTCAAGCCAGATGGCAGTGTTGGGATTTTTATAGGGACTGACCATTAAAAGGAGCATCTGGGGAAAAAAAAAAAAAAAAGTTATTATTTTTTTTTTTTTGACAGATAGCTTTATTAAATAGAGAAATGGTGAATCATGTTTTCACCAAAACAGCAGAAACACAAGATATAAGCTGTCATGCAGTCAAGCCCTAACTCCAAACTCCCTGGTCGAATCTACATTTTTAAATTACATCACACAAATATGTTCTAAAATGTACAGATTTCTTTCCCCAGAGGTGCTTAGGGGTCCACAAGTGGGACACTAGTCTGTTTTGGTATATAAATGGCGACAGGTGCGCAAGCGTTAGCGCTCTGGCTCATAGCAGAAGTCTGGTTCGACTCCCGGGCCAGGCCTTTCTATGTGAGTTTGCATTTCTCCCTTCTGCTAGGTTTCCTCCGGTACTCCAGTTTCCTCTACAGCTAAAACATGTCCATTATGCCTCCCCTGACCCTTCCCCAGGCTCCCTGCAAAGAGATTCTGATCTCAGTGGACTTCCCTGGTTAAATAAAGGTCAATAAGCTACTCATTTTACATGGCAACCAAAAAAGATGCATTTTACATTTACAAATATACAGTATATATAAGTGGTGGTTGTGGCTTCATTATTGGATCGTTTGGTGGCTCTCAGAGTGGCACAAGTTGGAAACCACTGTTCTGCAGCTCTATGGGTGGAAGACATAATTACAAATCCATCACAACACATTAATATCCACTGTCTGTCTCTCTATCCTAATCACAACTTTCTCCTGTCGGATTAAGACTCGTTCGGATGACCTGCAGTGACCCCAGTTTTTTAATCAAACCCATAAAACCTCAGCGTTATTAGAGCTGGTCCCCCTGGTGTCGTCTTGTGCTAATATCCACAGAAGCTAAATTAATGTTTTTATCAGCGCGGATCAGATTTACAGCCCCTAATGAGGAGAGGAAGCCGGCGCTAAAGCGAGAAGTAATTATGTAATGAGAGGTGATTAGCGAGTAATGCACTGTCACTGTGTTTGTATTGGCCGATAAGCTCAAAACCAGGGCAGTGGCAGCAGAACCAGGCTGGAAAATGATGAATTACAAATGTTATGGTTTAGAGATGCACTTGTGTAGCTTTCTGGTGATGATCTGCTTCAAATGCTCATATGGCATCTCTTCAATTACATGTGTGTCAATTTGTTGGTCCAGTAATTAATGTTGGATTTTTGTTTTGACACTTGTTAGTTTATATTATTACAAGGTTCCTGCACAACTTCAAGACATTTAAAGTGAGTCTAAACACGCAGTCAGAAACTTACTCCGCCCACAACTGTACCCCAAACAGGCTCGCAAAAGTGGAAAATGCCGGAGGCCTTTTAAGAAACTCCCAGTGGTATGAACAGACAATGACTGACAGCAAGAAATTTGGACAGTGAGCTTGGCGAGTGATGAGTGAGTTTTGAGTGGTTTTGACGTGTGGTTGTTTACTTGCATTTCAAGATTCTTTTTCAAACAACTTTGCAGATATTTGTATACAATTTTTTCTTTGCATAAGCACATGAGCTCATGTGAGTATTTGATAAAATTGAGTAAAAAGAAACGCTGACGTGTGTTTCCCACCTGCTAATTCATCTGAGCCAAATGACAGCGAGTGCCGCTTTCCAAATTTGTGTCAGAAGGAGGAGTTTTTGTTCCCACCTGGGCAGCGTCAACTCGATGTGATGTGGGTGTGTACTGAAAATGACATTGTTTGACCACAGTCACAATTTTTACACACAAATGAGGGATTACACCGTCTATTTTAAAAAATATATACATTTTTGTTTTTGTCATTTATTTATTGTCTCACAAAAAGACAAATCTAAAATACTTCTGACCAACTGACAGGTGCTGCGCCTGTCACATGATCACTGACAGGTGCTGCGCCTGTCACATGTTCACTGACAGGTGCTGCGTGTTTCACATGATCACTGACAGGTGCAGCCCCTGTCACATGATCACTGACAGGTGCTGCGTGTTTCACATGATCACTGACAGGTGCAGCGCCTGTCACATGATCACTGACAGGTGCAGCGCCTGTCACATGATCACTGACAGGTGCTGCGTGTTTCACATGAGCACAGACAGGTGCAGCGCCTGTCACATGATCACTGACAGGTGCTGCATGTTTCACATGATCACTGACAGGTGCAGCGCCTGTCACATGATCACTGACAGGTGCTGCATGTTTCACATGATCACTGACAGGTGCTGCGTGTTTCACATGATCACTGACAGGTGCTGCGTGTTTCACATGATCACTGACAGGTGCTGCGTGTTTCACATGAGCACAGACAGGTGCTGCATGTTTCACATGATCACTGACAGGTGCTACGCCTGTCACATGAGCACAGACAGGTGCTGCATGTTTCACATGATCACTGACAGGTGCTGCGTGTTTCACATGAGCACAGACAGGTGCAGCACCTGTCACATGATCACTGACAGGTGCTGCATGTTTCACATGATCACTGACAGGTGCTGCGTGTTTCACATGATCACTGACAGGTGCTGCGTGTTTCACATGAGCACTGACAGGTGCTACGCCTGCAGTGACCAGCATTATGTAACTCTTTACAAAAGCTCAAACACATGTTCTCTGATGCTTCCACGGCTCTTCTCCTGTTCAATGGAGAAAGTCCACAAACTTTGTGAGCGCAGCAGCAACAACTTGAAGCAAACGTTCTTTTCCAGACCAATCATATCTGAATCAAGGTCAAATAACAGCCCATTATGTGATCATGCAAGCTTGCTAAAGACACACATTTTGTCATATGTAGGGCAACAAAGAAATCTAAATGACAAAAACTTGTTTGCACAGAAAACATTAAAAAAGAACTTCCATGTGTTATTTATGTATTTTGTGACTTATGAATTTACTATTACAGGAGTTATTATTAGTTTTGACTATACCATTTATTTGAGTAACTTTGAGAAGTTTCAAAACCTTTAAGTCAAACAAACACGATCAAAAACAAGTCATTTGAATTACTATGAATTTACAGATGACTCCTGTGGTTTTGAGCGTCAAAACAGAATGATTTAAACTGTTTATAATTCACGTCTCCAGGCTTTAGCTGACAAACTGGAGCTACACAGCACGGTCGAGACAAAGCACAAATAAATCTATTTTTTTGTAGATTTAAAAACGTAGAAAAACATGTCAAATCCAGCTGACATCTGTGTGTTTGAAAGAGCACAGCCTCAGGGCCTGTTCAAATCTGGAGAAAATACATTTAAATGCACAATGTGATGCTTAGATTTGGTCTCTCGCCAAACAGAACAAAAGAAAATCACAAACATATTTTGGTAGAGAAAAAAAGCAAGAAGAAAAGTGTGATATTTATGCCAATTCTTCTCACATTAAAGGCAGTTTACTTGAAAATTTTTACAAAACAAACATTAGGCGTCACAGCAGAACGAGGGTTGATGATTTTGACATACTGTTTTTTTAAACTGTATTTTATCATTAATAAAGATTTAGAAACTGAAAAAAGTCCACGTTTCTGTCATTAGTGAGTATGAATTGTGAACCAAACCTTGAAAAACAGCCAAAAATAAGCAAGCCCAAAAAACCACACCCTATGACTGTCACTGATTGGCCAATTGTGCTTTTCGAGCAGCGTTACTGTGATGTATCTGATCTAGTAGCTGAAGTGAAATGAAATCTGGCTAAGTGGACATGACAAACTGACACCTCTTGTACACAGACTGTGAAGCAGGTAATTGGACAAGTAAGGTAAGGTAAGGTACACTTTATTGTCCTCGTAGGGAAATTTGTCCTCTGCATTTGACCCATTCTTCAATGCCTCTGGGGCAACTCCTCAAGAGCAGTGATCGCCGCAGTGGAGCGCTCGGGGACCCATCTCCAGATGTTGTTGCTAGGCTAGGTCAGGACTACCGTAGCTGGAGGTTATTGGTTGGTGGGGGAAACCGGAGTGCCCAGAGGAAACATGCAACCTCCACACAGAAAGGCCCAGCCCGTGCGGGAGTCGAACCCGCGATCTTCATGCTGTGAGGCAAGAGCGCTAACCGCTCTGCCACCGTGCCAAGTGCGGTTTGAGTGAATTTCCTTATACAACAGCACCAGTCCGATACAGTCAGGGTTCCCGCAATAACGATCATATAATGACCTGAAAGCTGCATCAGACCGGTCTCCGGAAAAAATAGACTCTATACAGATTCTTTGCGCACAACCGTGCGAGTCCCGGACATGCGCCTGCACTGCTCTGAGGTCAGTGTACCAGGGAGTTATGCAGGTCTCACCAAACTCGCATTCAAGGCCAGATTTATCAAGCATTTGCTCATGTACAAACAGGTTAGGGGGAGCAAAAATTTGGCGTAGCCGACATTACAGAATGTCCTTTATTGTGACCAACAGCACACCTCTGCAATATTCAGATGGACCAAGACAAATTTGTGAACGATATTTGAGAGATTGGTCTTTTTGACACAGAAACTGATTTAAATTTCAAAGGGCACATATGCAAAATGCACTTTTTTTTTTTTTTGAGTTTGTGAGATATCTTTTGTTCTCTCAAAAACACCATTCTGAATGTCCCTGATCCGTGATGTCATAGATCTGTTTTTAAGTCCATAAATCATTCACACTTGATTCAAGCATTACTGCAGCATTAGCATATCAGGCAAGATAGGTTTGATTGCATACCTTGTGTATTTTTTTTTGAGTCAGTAGATGGAGCTCTAATTCAATTTTGATGTAGGAAACGCACACAACCCATGTGTGACTTAACTAAACTTTTTTTATTTGTTCTGGTGCATGAGATTCCAAGTGGAAGTCCCACAGAACAGGTTTAAAGAGAAAAACGTTTTGCATCTATTAAACACTAAATAAATAATCTTCATCATAATTAAACTTTCTCACAATACTTTAACTTTTGACTCTGTGACATTTTTAACAAGAAACTCCACATTGTTAACATTCAGACTCAGAGTTTAGGTCACATTATAAGAGCACTAACTTCTCCATGTTCCTTGTTTGCACAGATCAGCGGTGGGTCTGCTTTATATTACACATAGCCTTGTCTTATCTTATGTTTTTTTCCTTCGGTCCATTGCGATGTTAACCTTCGTGGGTGGATTAGAAAAAACGCCACGAGCTGCTTGCAAAAGGTCAACTCTACAGCGGCATTTATCTGCAGCTTTTCCAATGAAAGAAACTCAATTTGTGATGGGATGTACGATCTTAATTATCACGCTACAAAAAGACCATTTAGGCTTTTATTGTTCCATCTTTTGTGGTTTTTTTCTCCATTTCGAGGCTTGGAGATAATTATCTGAAATGAATTTTGCATGAGTGAAGGGACGAGGCAGCCGTCGCTAGTTCAGATGAAACCTACAAATTATTATAGGTCACTGAATTAATTGTGCAAATGCAGATTGGAGTGATTTCTCTGGGGTGGAGACAGTGACCGGAGCGGAGCAGGAGGGTCGTGTGGGGTCGGGACAGAGGAGAAGAGAAGAGTAGATCAAGGAGCGAAGTCTCAAAGCAAAACGAATGAGGACTTTTGCAACGGGAGTGGGAATAACGGTGGCTTTCAGTTTTGCCTGTGCTGCAGTAAAACAGCTGAAGTTACCCATTTAAAAACAGTACGGCTGATGCTAAATGTAATGTAAATATTAAACAGAATCACTATTATGATAAACCATCTATCGCAGACCTGGGGAAGCTGCAGCCCTCAACCTGTTTTTATCAGGCTCTCGGCTCGTTTCGGAGAATAAAAATTACTCATTATATTTGTTTTTTGATTGACTTAGCTATGAAACATTTGTCTGTAGGTGTGTTCTGTAGTGTGTTTTTTTCTTTTTTTTTCAAACTATCAGTTAGAAATCAGAATAGATTTTTTTGCCATTGTCAGTGAATAACAAAATTCACAATTGCAAGTTTTGCAAGCTTCCAAAACTTATCAAAAACCAAGAAACCTTAGTTCACTATTGAGTCTATGCTAAAACGGTTATTTTCTAAAACAAAAAAAAAAATCAAAATTCGAGAAAAGGGGTAGTTTTTGTTCTTCAGAAGCTCAACAATATCAAAATATCACAATCATGGCTTGTGTATTGAAACATGAATTGTGATGAAAGAGAATTGTGTTGTAAGTCAGCATCTTCTCTTGATTCTTCAGTGACTTTTGTGGAGCAGCGCTAATGGAGCTAATGCTAAAATCACTATAAAAGTCCCACAAATCCTGCTTTGCCCATTAGCTTTAACAGGCCTTTTCTCGCCCATCGCTAAGCGCTATCGGCACATGACAAGTTTATGTGTTACTGCTGTAATTAAACCACTGAAGGCTCCTGTTCAAATCAATGGGAGCGACAGGCATTAAACAGCGGGCTGAGGTGAGCTTGTCAGTGAGGAGCCGGCAACAATAAACAAAGAAGAAACCGCCATTTTGAAAGAAGTGAAAAAAAAGTGAAATGATTGACGTGTTATTTAAGTTTTACATGAACACAAATATTGCAAAGACAATTATTTCAGTATCTAAAGTTTTCTTCACACTTCTTTAGCCCAACTTTCAACACAGTTCAGTAAAAATACAACCACACTTTAGAACATAATGACTAAACTACCCCAATAAGAATATAACAACGATAAGCTGCTGTTTACTTCGTTTAACTGAGAAATTACAGTGGAATTAACTCTTTAACTGCACGAAAATGACAGAACAGACTAATGGAAGAATCCAACACCAGTACTGAATTGAAATAACAGTATCAAGCAATTTCACTGATAGTACTGATAGTGAGAGAGGTTTGTGAGGTCAGTTTTGCATAATAAGTGTCCTTTTGTGGTAGCATTTCTGCTATCTAAGTAAACAAAAAAAAAAAAAAAAAATTCAGTGGTGTTTTTGTTTGGGAGGCAATGATGAAACCGTACATTTCAGTCTGAGTGAGTGTACTCGTCCACTCCATCTTTATGAAGTATTGTCTGCAGGGCGACTGGGCTCTTCTGCACAGACTGTGTGGAGAGCTGGAGCTAGCTGAGGTCACATCTCGGGTGAATCCAAGGACACTCGAGTGGCCTTGGAAGTGCACTACAGCAGCTGAAGGAAATGAAATGTGGAAATGGATGCATTTTATTAAAGTCATGTGATTTCAAGAAAAATATGAAAACCAACGACCAGCACTGCTGCTTCAATCTTATTCCAGTGGCCTTCCATCCATTTTTCTCACAACATGGTTAGTCTGATTTCCTCTCCCTGATCTCTCTCCACAGGAGAGTGTGCTCACGAACACACATGAAACGCACACTGGCTTGTACAGAGAGAAACACTTAGGTCTGAAATCTTTGTCACGTTTTGTGTGCCCTATAAAGAATTAAACAGAAATGTGTCTCGCTTAACCGCAATGATTTAGACATTTAAATCTGGTGAAGTGTTCATTCATCAGCTGTTTTTGCTTGTAACTAAGGGAATCAACATCATTTCCCAAAACAAAGTAGCTTATGAATGCAGAACATGTTGGTGTTACAAAAGGTATCCAGAGTCTCTGATTATGTGCTGTTAATGATAACTGACATCATAATCTTGTGAATTCAGCGTGCAGCAACTGGCCTCACCTCTCCCATCACTGTCCACTCATAGATTCTGCTTTTACCCAGACCAACATGGCTCGGCCTGGTTCCTCACCCAGCTCAAAAGTCATGCAGCCCACTGAAAACTAGCCAGCATGCCATTGGTCCGGGCTGGAAGGACAAGCGAATCTGGAATGAACAGAAAACCAGCAAAAGCTGCCGCAAACACTATCTCATTTGGGGAGAGACGGTGGTGCAGCGGTTACCGCTCTGGCCTCACAGCAAGAAGGTCCTGGGTTCTTTCCCCTCCCCACATATTTTTTGTCCCATTATAATAGATCTCAAGTTTAAATGGTATTTTTTGTCTCAAAATGACAGCTGCCTGAATTTAGAGCAACAGAGTGAAGAACAACAGTCTTCACAGCAACTATCGCAGAGAAATCCACATTTAAACTTTGCACAACACGATACTGTTCTTGGCAGAAAAACATGCTTTTATCTCGCTGTTACTGCCACCGACTGACTGATAAACCTTATGACTAAAATGTGCAAGTTGATTATTGAAATGACCAAAGTTAGTATCTTTTGGTATCTTTGAAATCACAGCTTTACTCTAAATATGATTTCATTAACATGGAGTCAATTAAAAGTGTATTCTTCAGAGGACAGACAGATAAGAGAGTTTCAACAGAAAACCTGCAGCCAGATCAATGTGTGAATCACTGCACACAGAGACAACACTGAATCAGAGCCGTGTTTGAAGTGTTGTGACGCTGCAGTTTTTGTTTGCTCCAAAAGTGAAACGTCCATAAAGATTATCCCTTTGTTCTCGCATCGATGTGTCCACGGCCCATTTCAAGCCACTTTTCTTGCTCTATTGCCTCCCTGTGTGCTTCAGTATCACTCTCTCTCCCACTCGCTGCCCCCTGTTGATCCTTCTCAGTTTTGGACGAGATAATGACGCCAATTAGCCGCTAACACTGGCACTTAGCTCCGTTAGCTCGTAGCCTGTGTCCTCCGGCGGGTCACAGGAACACAGCCTGTTTGTGAAGAGGAACTGCCAATGACACATCAGCACCAGCTAATCGGGAAAAGACTTTACACCGACAAGAGCATTCTGGTATTATGGTTTATGAAGTCAAACTGTGCTAGTACAAATACTGAAAATATTAATGTTAATGGTAAGTTTAGCACAGTTTTGTGGTTAGGAAAAGGTAATTAATAGACCAAATCTTTATTACTAAGGTTTTAGGTTTTTGTTTTGTTAATTATTCAGTCATTGATGTTTAAAGGAAACTTGGTTATCAAGAAACTATCATACTGCATGTAGATTGATAATTCTTTTTGCTCATCGTAAAACACAAAAATGATCTGAAGAACTGATAAGCCACATCTTTTCACTGTTTCAATAAGCAGCAGATACAACAGGACTCTTTGGGTTGATGGAAAGAGGTTACAAGTCAATCTTGAACTCTACATGTATTAAATGTTAAATCTACAGACAAATATCATCAACATCCTCATCACAAGTAGGCAGAAATAGGTGGTAGGTGAAAACTATGATTTTCTGGCATGCAAACATCAGCTGCAAGACAATATTGTCCTATTTTGCACTGTATAATATTTACCTTGGACCTCAAGTAAATTGTAATGATTACGGACGTTATCGAGTTTCTACTCCCGTGCAAATCGCCCATGTCTGTAAAAATGTCTCCCCCGAATTTTACCTCATCGCCAAACTCAGATGTACTCATGAATTCTAAAGCCATGAGGTATGTCTTGAATCTTGAACAGATGAACAAATGAATTTATAATGACTCTGAGGCTTTTTTACCTTCAGCTTTGAACAAAGTTATTATTACTATTCTTTACGAATCATTCACAAATAAATTTATGTTTTTCCTATGATTAAAAAGCTTAAAATTATTCAAACTACTATTAAAAAATCTGTGATGCGGAAGTACAACAACCCTGTTGTCGTAGCAATGGAAGATCTAGAAGACAGATGTTTAGGGAAAAGTTTGAAGAGAAAAAATTTGCAAAGTTAGCATGGAGAGATTTTATCACCATTATGGATTCAAAGAATAGTCTGCGGCTGCTTCAAAACAAATCTGATGTTGTGGATGTGATTTTGAACGACGAACTCGTCAACGTGACGAGGAGCCACATTTACGATGCGCAGCTCAGGTAGTGAAGCTCAAAATACAAGAAACGCTCATTTTATGAATGAAGTAAAAGGTTGTTACCAACTGTTGTCAGCATTATTCAAAGTTCTTTCAAAATAGAAGGTGTTTAAGGAGTGTAATGTTTCTTAGTGTGTTAAATTGTAATGCTGATGTGTCACTATGTCATCATCTCATGGGTTTGAGCCGGTCTCACTCCTCCAACAGTAGACTAGTTTAGGTCTAGTCCTGGTTGAGTCTTGAGTCTGCGCTGGCCTCATTACTGCAGCAGTGTTGTGTGGGTTTCCTGTCACTGTCACTGTGGAGGTGGGCTAACGTCTGTTTACCATCTCACTCTAAACTCTGCAAGGAAACTGCTGCTTATTTATGAGAGTGCAAACAAAGAACATTATGAAAACTGGACACGGACTGGATTTAGTTGGAGTAAAGAGCTGTTCTTTTCACACATAGTCTAAACTTGTGTTGTGAACTTTGGTGACTGTGTAATTTCAATTGAACATTTTGTTTTGTACCTTTCTTTAACCAGGTCAGAACAATATTGAAGAGTGGCCTGAACAAAATGCACAGTATTTAAAACAGGTACATCTTGTGTTATTATTGTACCAATATAAGATAAGAAGGTGCAATGGTAGAGAATGGGTCTGCTTGTCTCCAGAGATGTTATTGTACAGTTGGCCTCTGTGCAGATGTTTGGCAATTCATGAACATATAAACTAAATAAAAAAGGACTCAGAATGGAGCTCTGACAAAGTCCATTTTATATTCCTGAAATGCAGATATCGTGCCATTGATTTTAAAACTCTGTAGTCTTGACTCCAGCTGAGATCTTGCTGGGAGAACTGCAATGTTATCCGCTTTTGCAGGAGGATCTGGTGGTTGACAGTGTCAAAGGCCTTACAGAGACCCTGGAACACTGCCCCCACTACATCCCATTAGTTAACAGAATTTGGAAAGAAAGAGCCTGAAATGACTTGGTGCAGAATTGCTACTGGCTTCTAAAGGGTTAACATTTGTTTATCTGTGGATTGAAAAATGGCTGCCAATGCGTTCTTTGTCTAACATTAATAGTCACATTATTGATAAGGTGCGAACCAATTGTCAAACAAATGCAATTTTAGCCATGTATTTTCTCGTCATGTTAAGTATATTTGACCAAGGCTGTAATCCAAACATTTTCCAAAACGCAACAAGTCGTCAAACCCACACAACAAATAAACCGTGTCCGGATATTAGCGCTATCAATCCCAAAGAAGTTTACTGTGGAGGCCATTTTGGTTCCTTTGCAAAGCGTCGTCGCGGTAACGAGCCTCCGGAGACAGCTGTTATGAATCGTCTTTTATGTGAGCGACATTATTTGAGAAATCTCCCGTTTTTACTGCTGCAGATGGACGTCCAGAAAACAACGACCTTGAGTTTATTCAACCCAGGCTTCCTCTGATTAAAATGTTTTCTTGTCATTTTATTGAGGCAGTAAAATGTTTGGGTTGAAGGATGCATTTTTCCCACGAGACTCTTTGAAATCTGAAAGGATGAGTTTAATCTAACGCAGAAACAGTGGCTCCGGCGAGGACGGTAAAAGTCACAATTCTTATAAAAATGACCAAACAGGACGAGATAAGTAAACTGTTATTGTTTATAAAAATGTTTCAGAGTTATTAAAACTATGAGCCAAAATAATGCATAATTTACTGTAATATTTAGTGACAAAACACAATCATTTATGGATTGCAGTGCATTCATTTAGTGTTGATTTTATTTTAACTATACCATGACGGGTATAGATTTCTAAGCTTTTTACTGTTTTAATTGGGATAAAAATTTAATGCCGACACACTTGACAGTATGTTTAAAAGCCCAAACAATAAAGTTACTCAAGGATTGTGGGAATGACTGGGGATATTCAGAGTTTGAATATTGAGTATCAATACAGGGGGAAAAAAAAAAAAAAACTTAAAAAATAATGTACTGAAATCTTGTTTTAATAATACAAATGTGTCAAGTCACTAATAACAATCATCAGACTGAATAAGTGTGAAATTACTTCATATTTCATATACTGTATCATGTTTGCTAGACAAAAGACAATTATCACATGATTTAAAGATTAAACCATTTAAAGATACATCGCAGTGTTATATCACTACAATGTCTATGGTCCATAGACAGGATTAAAGTGAGGCTAAACACGTGGTCAGAAACTTACCCCGCCCACAGCCTCACTCCAAACAGACTCGCAAAAGTGGGAGATGCCCGAAGGCCTTTTACAGGACACTCAGTGGACACAAATAGACGTTGATTGACAGCACCAAATACGGACAGCGAGCTTAGCGAGTGATGTGAGTTTTGTGACATGTGGTGAGGTTTACAGCTGCTGAGGCTGTGCAGCACAGGTCAAGTTGCTTACTAGATTGTTTTCTATAAACATTGCAGACATCTGCATGAAACCTTTCCTTTACAGAAGCACATGAGCTGAGGGGAGCATTTTTTAAAACTGAAAATGAGAAAAAGAAACACTGAGTTTTGAACTTGGGACCTTTTGCACCTCGCATCATCTGCCTATCAATCTGAGCTAAATAACTGATGGGATTGTAGCCTAGCAAGTGACCGCTTTCTAAATTGTCATAGAGTCAGTGTCAGAAGGATTGTTTTTATTTTCCACCTGGGCGACTTGGCTATAGCGTCAACTCGTTGTGACGTGGGTGTGTACTGAAAATGCACCAATAGTGTTTGACTATTGTGGCAGCAGTTGCGTTTTTGCATAGGTAACTGCAAAAGGAGCGAGTTTGCACAAAAATGTCCAAAAAAGACTTAGAAACAGTAGATAATTCAGTTTTGACCCCGCATAAACAGTCTGACAGTGAAAAAAGGTTGATTCTGCGTTTAGTTTCAGATATTAATATGGTTAAAAAAGGCTTTTTCTCAATTCCCCTGGACATGTTTGAAAAGTGAACAGCCTCACATTTTCAAATCATAATTGCAAATTGAATTATAATCACAATACTTACAATTACCCATCATAACACCTGGAAAACTAGATATAATTTTCAGCCTTTACCGACTGCCTTTTCACTGAAATCATCTTGTCAGTTTTGATCCTACAGGTGATCACTGGCCCTTCTAAACCTCTGACAGCTGATTCCACTCGGGCCCATCCATCTTTGTGTCCCTCTGCGGCTGCCGTACAAACGTGTGATTATGTTGAGTGCTGAAACAGGGCTCGCCGCTGCAGATATGCCGCTGTTATAAATGGCCACTCGTCTTTTGTCAACGTTTCCTGTCAGAATTTTAATTAAGCGAGACAAAAGCTGTGGCCGGAGCGAGAGACGGTTTGTGGCTTTGAAAAGAGTCCAGCCAAAAGGACAAATCCATAAAGTTAGTTCATCCAAATGGAGTTTCATCATTATGTTCCAGTGAGTTCATAGAAGTTACATTAGCTGTTAAAGGTGCTATACTTGATTTTTGCTTCCTTAAAAACAGAAATATTGAATTTTACTTTTTCACTTTAGTATACATGTTCACATGTATTATGTGCCAAAATGCCATAATGCTAACAACAAGCAGACGATCTTTATGGATTTTAGTGAACAAGCAATACGGCTACCTTATTATCCATTCTAATCAATGTGAGTGAAGTGTCTTGCCCATGGATCTATATTATCTGGACACGACATTTCTAGCTTGTAGCTGCTGTAAATCAGACGCAGTGGCCGCTCTGTTGGTTCTGCAGCGGAAAAATCCCTCTACAGACTAGAAAACATTTTTCCTGAGAGTGCAATGCAGGCACAAACTGCTTGTGTTCGGCAGAAACAGCATTTACAGTTTTAAGAACTGTCTGATTTTAGGGCAATTCTTACCTAGTTTCACATCATAAACTTTCCAGTTCAGAAGATTTTAGTTTTGTATAAAACAGCTTTTCAAGCTTTAGTTTCAGCCATGTCTGCTCACTCTGTTACTCCCTCCCTGATTGGTCTGAACGCGGATGTTCTGTAGCCTAGCTAGCGGACCTAGCAAAATGCAAAAGCTAACAGGTATAATGACTAAAAACGCCAGTGAGCAGAAGCCATTGACGCACAGCGCAGGCCATCTTTGATCACCGGGGCTTGGCCTTACGGACACAACAGTTTCTCCTCTAGTCGTCCTGCTGTGGCACCTGATGTTCCAGTGGACCCCCATCCAAACACTGTCCAGGCCTAACCTGCTTAGGATCAGGCTTTGACAAGCAAATATGAGACACTAAGATTTATTATATATATTACAAAAAATATATATATTGGGCTAAAGAATTTAATGTCTCTGTATGATACGTTGCAATTTACAACGCAGATTAAAGCTATATATACAATTTGTGAACATTTTATTGATGTACTTATGTCACAATCTCAAGGTGTAATTTGTTTTCTGTTTAGTTTTAACTAAGGTTTGATCAGTGACTGTGATGTGTGGGAGTTTGTGAAGATTGTAAAATTCGAGTTACCTTGGTTTATCTAAAAATAAACAAATACAAATAACAAATTTTCAACCCATTCTAAAGCAAAGTCTATAAAGTCTAAGCAGCTATGATTAGTTTTAGTGGCCATCTGGAAGCTCTGTCTCTGTCTTTGCCTTTCACACCTGGTCCCGTTCTCCTGTTTGCTCTGTGTGTGGCTTCTCTGCCGCAAAATCACTTTAGTTTTCATCCAATCTGTGCACGTGTTTTAAAAAATTGGAGAGAAATAAAAGGTATAAAAGAAGAACCGGGTCTGTCGTTTGCTTTTACCTGTTCAAAAAGTCCAAAAAAACAGAGAAGAAGTTTTAAATTTAGCATCAGAAGAAAACGTTCCAGAAATAACCCAGCACACGAGCAGGACTGAGCAAAACAGAGTAAATAAAAGCAGGTTTTGGTAATAATTGTCTTGTTACCATGGCGACCAAAGCTTTTTCCCGCCTCCCAACACTCACATCGTTTCACAGCAGAAAGAGAAAAACACTTTTAATTGAACCACTTCACAAATGGAAGTCTCAGCGGATTTGTCCTGTTCTGTTTGAAATGAAGTCTCAGGTTTGTATCAGCTTAAAAATTTCACAAAGCTCAAATACAAGTACGTTTTGGAGTAAAAAAAAATTACTTTTCATGGTTTTCTGAAGTATGATACTACTGCAATAAAACCTTATGGACTCATTTTAAGTCTCTAAAAGTTTGATGAGGTGTGTGAAGTGTGAGTTAATGGTAAAAATAATAATTCCCACATCAAGAATTGTGTTTGAGTTCAATCTGTTGGCTTGAGGCTCACAATAGTCACAAGATAACTCAAACTGTTGTGACCCCTGACAATTCTTAATGTACATTTTGCTTCCTAAATGAGACCTATCATGTAAAATCCACTTTTCTGAGTTTGTAGAATCTGTAGTACTGTAAATATGTGGGGGTCAGACTGGTCATGTAGCCAATTTAAAATCAATAAAAACAAATAAGTTGATATCTAGTGCAGTTCCGGGTGGTACTTAATCGGTTTTGCAATTTTAAATTGGAATGCTGCGTTCAGACCGGACAGCGTCAGGGTTAGGGTCCAATTTCACTCAATGAAGCAAATTTTGCCGAAGAATATTTTTGAAGCCAATGCTCCAACAAGTGCCCTTAACACTAGGGTTTTTTGTGCGCTTTTTATGCCCAGATGTGCTATCGTTTTTTGCAAAAGACTTTGTTTTGCACGTAGCTACAGTAGATCACGTTAAGAAAGACAATGGATTTATAAAACATAGCGAACTTATCCAACTTTCTTCACCAGGCAATGTCCTTTTTACGCCTATCTCTGTACTCCTCCACTGTCCTGGCATACAGCAAAGTCTTAAACACTGCGATGAGCATTTTTAAGCGAGCCATGCTAACTCTCAGTCCATAATAGTCCTGTATTGTTTGTTTTGCGGTGTCAGGGTTGCCAGATTTTCAAAGTGACCAAGCCTTTGAAAAACGCAACAAAACAAGCGACCTTTCTATAATAATAAAAAAAAAAAAATCATAAAGACTTAAGTAAGCCCTTCTTTCCTGTTGATGTGAGAGCAAAACAGCATGTCACTACATCACAGGAGAGTTGTGTCTGATTGGTAGATGTGAGCGTTCAGGAGATGAAAGTTCAGCAGTGCTCAACTCAAAGGTCAAAGGGCCAGCTTTATCAAGCATTTGCTCATGTGCAAAGCAAGTTAGGGGGAGCAAACCCTTGACAGAGATGATATTTTTCTCTCTCACACATTCCAAAGATGCAGAACTTGAGGAGGTTTATATCTGTTTTGTTTAGTATGTAGTATGTCAGTATTAAAGTTTGTGTAAACACATGGTTTGTTTCATTTTTACACACGCAATTTAGCACCTGGCTTGGTAAATCAGGCCCAAAGTGTCTGACGCAGGTTGGGCCGCAAAATCTCTGGACGCCTCAAGATGAGGATTTACATTGACATGTAAACTGGACGCATTGGACGCTCCAACACTGTCTGGTCTGAAAGCAGCAGAAATTGTTTAAGATTATTTTCTGTTTTACAAGCACTTTTCAGTGGTTTATTAATATTTAAAATAATATTTTACTAAAAGGATTAATGTACCGGTGTAAAGGTGCCATTTTGTTGAATTTGATATCAAAATATATTTTTTTGTTTTGTTACTCCACAACCCTGAAACCACTTGGACTGCGAAAAAACAAAAATAGGAGTTGATCTGTGCAAATCTCATATAATTTCTAAATAACTGGCATTGCATTCTGAGGGCTTAACATCCTAATTGTTGCGACACGTACAGGCCGCGTGAGACAACATTTGGACAGTACAGTTGTCAGATGTGTTGTAGCGGCACAGACGACGGCAGTACTTTGGCCCGGTTGCTATGGAAACTCGGAGGAAGCAGGTTTTTGCAGCGAGAGAGGCGTGATTGACAGAACGGGAACAGAACGCACCGAAACAGAGAGATGGAAAGAGAGAGAGAGAGAACAAGGGAAGTGTGGAGACAGAAAACAGTGGTGGCACAAGGCCTCTTCAAAGTATTCATGATGATATTAGCCTCGAGTGAGAAGGGCTGGACTAAAAAGAGATTTATCTCAAGAGACTTCCTGGTTAAAGGTTAAATAATAATAAACGAGAGAGAGAAAGGAGATACAAAAGAAATAGAAAGAAGGAGAAATAGAGAGAGAGAAAGAAGACAAGAGAAAGGGAGACAAAATTGAGTGAAAGAGCAGATCTAAAAATGTGAACGCTGACGTACAGCTTTAAATTACAAATATTTATGGCTACAAATCATTAATTTCATTCCTCGCTCGCCAGTTGGGAATATATTAATATTATACGTATTGAAAATATAAAATAAACTAACCCTTAACCTTTGTTTCTCTGAAAACTCACCACCAGGTGCATTTATGGAGAGAACAATCCTCATGTCACGACTTTTTATAAACCTCAAACTTGAAGTGGAAATCCACAAACATAATATTTGACCCCATTTCCTTCAAAAAGTAGTTTGTTAATAAAACCAAATAACGTTGCTAACCCTTTGAGTGTCAGGGTTTTTAATTTGAAATGCAGTCCAGTAAAAAATATATATATATAAACTTTCCTCTGGAGAATACAAACATCTCTTAATATTATTTTATACAAACACTGGTTTAGAGTTTACCCATTCATTTTCCAAGCTAATGAAACTTTTCAGAAACTGAGAATCTGGAGACTAGAAAAGCAGAGTCAGAAATTACTTGCTGCAGAATTGTTACTTTGGCGCCTAACTAAAGTGTTTTTTAATATGTACAACGTAACACAACATGCTTTAAAACTACCCAAACACCCCACAACCAGACTAACCCATTTAAACAATAAAGGCCTTTTAAAATAACATTTCAAAAGTGTTTGAAAAAAATAATAACAAAAATCAAGGGCAGTAGTCAACCAAGGAAATTCTTGTTTGACTAAAGACATGTCCCATCGACAGATTAGTTAGTTAAAAAGAGGGCACAGCTAAAGGTCTAAAGCTAATAATTACTGTTTGTTCAGACGATATATTTGACCCAAAATGAACCCAAAAAGACAAATAATTAAGTGGAGTTCATGCGGTCCCCTCTTCAACAACATTCACTCCTTTTTGTTGTTGTTCAGTCCATGTAATCGAACAACAAAAATTAGTCGACTAATAAAAATATGGTCGACTATGATGCCATCGACCAATCAATTAACTAAATAACTAAATGACTTCAACCCTAGAACAATCCCAAGTCACAAATCAACTTCAGTGTTTTCTCCTCAAAGTTCTTGGCACATAGTGCACACTCGCTTATAAATTAATTCTGCTTTATAATTCAATTTAATTTCACACTATTCCAAGTTTTATTCAGCACACTTCATTCTCAAGGTACAATAATTATGATTGAAGCACCAGTTTGATACTGGAATGGAATATCTGTGTTGATCCATGAAACTTGGATCAAGTATTTATGTTTGATAAGACTATTTACAGGCTGATGTTGATATAGAAAGTCTTAAAATGTTTAAAATGTTATTCACATAAAGTTGTTAAGTTGATGTTTGCATAAAAAAATTAGTTACATAACACTAAATTTTGAGAAGAAAAATGTTATTTTCAGGTTACTTAAAGTCAAAGTATTGACATCAGTATCAGAACTGAAAAAGCTGGATTGTGCATCTTAACATTCTTAACTACAGCCATGAATTTGCTGAAATCTCCTTTAAAAAGGCAGAAAATCGACCTCTTTCTTCTAAACAAGAGCCCCAGAACCCTTTGACTCTAGCAGATTGTGGTCACATGGTGCAGTTGAGTTTATCTCCTCTCACATCAGGTCTGAACAGTCTCCGGAGTCATCCATCTGCCGGTGTGAGCCCCGCAGCAGAGCCAGCTTTAGCCTACATGCTAACCTCCTGTGTCGCGGTGATGGATGGCCCTACGGCGAGCGGCGAGGGTCACGCTCTCCTGTTTGTGGAGCCGAGTCTGACACTGAGTGAGACGGATGCCTTGTTTTTCTGCAACACCTTTTCTTTTCCAAACAGAACATGGGCCCTGTCTTGGTTTGTTGTGGAAGCCTTTAGGACTAAGCAGTTATTTCCTGACAAAACTAAAACTACTCTGTTGTTACACAAGCAGCAGAGCTTTTCTTCTGCAAAGTCAAAAGTTATTGGTTCAAATCCCACACATTGTTTTTGTGTTCTTGGCCTTCCTTATGCTGTGTTCATACTGCAGTCTCAGTTGTCAGGTTTACATTAAGTCTATGGTGCTAATAGGGATGTTCATAGTTAACTAACTGATTAACCAATTAACCGTGAGCTCTTTCACGGGTTATTTGAGTTGCTCCAGCAGGTGGTGCTAACTGGCCCTGAACAGCTCTGGCATTTGTCAATGTGGAAAAAAAAGACAGCTAAAACCACAGAAACACAGTTTTTCTAAGGATAGAGCAAACCTTTGTGACACTGCAGTGTTTATGGACAAATATCAATCATGCCTAGATTTATTCACTTGTTTTTTTTCTGTAGCAGAAGAAAATAGACGGGATTATTCAGATTTTGTCAGAGCAACTATCGAAGGTAGCGGCGACAACTTTAAAACGTGACTCCTTATTTTTCCATTCATCCATTTTCTTCCACTTTATCCGAGTCGGGTCGCAGAGGCACTGTCTGAGCAGGAGGCCCAGACTTCCCTATCCCCACACACTTCCGCCAGCTCTTCTGGGGAAATCCCGAGGCGTTTCCAGGCCAGTCGAGAAACAGTCCTCCAGCGTGTCCTGGGTCTTCCTCGAGGTCTCCTCCAGTGGGACTTGCCCGAAACACCTCCGGGGAAGCGTCCAGGAGGCATCCAAAACAGATGCCCGAGCCACCTCAGCTGGCTCCTCTCGACGTGGAGGAGCAGCGACTCTACACTGAGTTCCTCCTGTGTGACTGAGCTCCTCACCTATCTCTAAGGAGGACCCAGCCACTCTGCGGAGAAAACTCATTTCGACCGCTTGTATCCACGATCTTGTCCTTTCGGTCATTACCCAAAGCTCACGACCATAGGTGAGGATTGGAACGTAGATTGAGGGGTAAATCGAGAGCTTTGCTTTCGACTCCTTATTCATGAGTAGTTTTATTGAATATTGTGTAACAGCATTAAAACAGTGTTTATAGAGGCTTTTGTTCACAGTTCAAAGGCCAGTCGCTGTCTCTCCGCTCTGAGTTCACGTCCAGTGAAAAAAGTACAGCATTATCATAATCGGTTAATCATTATTGATTGTGAAGAGCTCCAACTAATGATATGGATCTGAAAAAATATATTTGTTTCTAAAAAGTGTAAAATCAAGGTAAATCTTACACATCAAGCAAACGCAGAAATTATTTTTAAAATAAATTGATGAATTTACCCAAAATAAAGTGATGAATTTACCCTTGATACAATCGCTCTCACAAGTTGTATAAGTGTGTATAACAAGAGCAAATATCACAATAGACACATGCTTTTTCTCCTGCTCCAGAAAGCGAACTGCACAGAGAGAGAAAGAAAGACATACTTCAATGTACAAAAACTGCTTCAAATACTGAAGTTGCGGTACAACAAGTGTCATGAAACACATTTAATGGGACAAGCTTATAGTTTACTGACACTGTGACACACAAGTAAACTCTACAAAAGCAAGGCAACTCAATTTTAAATGTTTCGCTGTGGCAGGATTCTGGCATGGGCACAAATGAACACAGCGGAAACACTGCATGAGAACATGTCCATACTAAGACCAATACTGGCTCAAGCCTTACACATGTCACTTTAACAGGAAAGTTGTGTCTGTGTAAGTGAGACTATTCACTCACAATGACAGTGTGTGGATGAGTAACTGGTGGTGATCACAGACTGTTGACACAGCCGGCCTGAGTGAATGAACAACACAAAGTTAAAAGTGCACAAAGTAAGTTTTCTAGTGAAGGGTGCACCACCTGTTCAAATTACCAAATACATCGTGTATTCATACATTTTATAATATAAATTTTCCGAAAAAAAAAAAAAAAAAAAAGTAATCATCATCATGATCAAATGCTGTAGGTGCATTTTCAGTCCAAGCTCACGTCACACTGGGCTATAAAATCTTCTCCTGACATCGCTGCTGTGGTGAGTTGGAAAGCGTGTTAGTGCTTTTTTCTCATTTTTCATTTTAGAAAAAAATCTTCACATGAGCTCATGTGCTTCTGTAAAGAAAAGGATTCATACATATTTCTGCAAAGTTAATAAAAAAAGAATCTTGAAGTGCAAGTAAGCAATTAGACTTGTGCACAGCCTCATCAGCTGTAAACCTCATCACATGTCAGGACAGCTCTCACACAAAACTTGCATCACTCGCCAGCCTCCCTATCCATATTTCATGCTGTCAATCAATGTCCTTTAACAGTCCTCCGGGAATCTCCCACTTAGCAAGCCTGTTTTGGAGTGCAGTGAGTCTTAAGTCTTGGTCCATTTTATCATGTAATCAAAATAGTGACACAAGTCTGACCAGTCCAAGTAATAAATTGCAAATCTACACTTTTTCAATTCTACAACCCTGGGACCTAAAAGGTTAAAACAACAAAAATTATTTCAAAATAGAGAGATTTGTGCATAATCTTCTAAAACAAATGTATAACTTAATTAACCCCAATCTTAACATATTTCACTCCAAAACGTCATATTCAACCAAGACAAGCTCGACCAATAATTCAATAAAGTCCAAAGGTCTACACCCCAAAGAGATGGATTATTATCATTATTATTTCAACATTTTACAGAGAAATATCGGTGGGAAACATGAAGTCTAAAGTAGGTGAGAATTATAGAAAAAGAAGACACAAAGTTATCTGGTGTGGGAAAAGAAGAGATGGCATTTTACAAAAAACTGTTCCAGCCTTGTTTGCACTTTGTTGACAAGCCATTTCTCTCAACTTGACATTTACCAAAAAACTGAAAAACGCCTGTCGAACCAAAGAATGGAGCTTGTCAAAACTTTAGCCTCAAAATCCCACTCACTTTTCTCATCGCCGCAACCGGCCAATCACGTCGCGGCATGCATTATTCAACCAGCTCTATCCATCTGACATTTCTTTAACCCGCCAATTTGAGTGACATTTTGTTCCTAAGTTTTGGCGTCTCAGACTTGACAAGGAGGGAAAAAATGAGCCAAGTGTCACCTGTAAGAGATGTTTCATTATGGGGAATCTGTCTGATGCAAGTCTGTGAAAAAAATAAGACATAATTGTAATCTTGTGTCGGGAAGTTAAGGTCAATTTTAGACAATTTGTGTTTTGACAGTGATGATCAGATTTAAGATTTTGACAACAGCATGGAAATAAGTTAAAACAACATTCTAGGACAGGCCTGTTCAACTTAAGGCCCGGGTGCCAAATCAGTCCTCCGAGAATCTGTTCCGGCCCTCAAATCACTTTCCTAGTCTTACAAAGCACTAGTTATCTTGATTTAATTGTATTTTTACTGTCTGAAAATAAGATTTGTGTTTTTTTGTTAATTCCAATTGTATTTATTATTAGATTACAGTGATAAATTGTTATCTTTTTTATATTTTTAGCAAAACAATCCACTTTGCTCTTGTTGTATTGGCAAATCTTATTTGAAGACAGTTAAAATACCCCAAATAAACCTAATTCTAAACGTAAATCACTAATATTCTGTGAATATTTGGTGCAACCTCGTGCCTTTGCTGTGCTATGGCCCAGAAGCCATGGTCCTCGGTAAAGTCTGGCCCTCTGGAAAATCTAGTTGAATAGCCCTGTTCTAGGCCATTGATATTGACTACAGACAAAAACAGTTAAACAATTGAATTAGATAAAATGCAGATTTTTGTTGTAATACAAAAAGTTATGCGCAGCTTGCCAATTTCTGCTGTTTTAACTCTTTCAGTGCCAGCCCTGTTCTCACTTTGGCCCTCTTCCCTGCCAGGCTCATTTTAGGCAATATTCACAGCTCCACAAAATACTTTGTGCAACTAGATGATAACATGTTGTACACAATGAGACCTACAAGGGTCTACTTTCATTTTAAAAACAATAATTGTTATTCTACATTCATTGTTCTCTTTTTATAGGCATTTGAAATTCTTGTTTTCATTAAATTTCAGCGTTTACAAAATAAATAAATCCACAATTACATGGTTAATATCCACATACAGTGCTCCAGAAAGTATTCACAGTGCTTCACTTTTTCCACATTTTGTCATGTTACAGCCTCATTCCAAATTGCATTAAATTAATCTCTTACTTCAAAATTCGACACACAATACCCCATTATGACAATGTGAAAAAATATGTTTTGGACATTTGTTGAATTTATTAATAGAAAACTAAGAAATCACATTTACATAAGTATTCACAGCCTTTGCCATGAACCTCAAAAGCATTTTTTTTCCACTGATCATCTTTGACATGTTTCTACAGCATAACACGACAAAATGTGGAAAAAGTGAAGCACTGTGAATACTTTCTGGATGCACTATATTGGTTGCAATTACGGCTTTTAAACCTCTTTTTACAAAAAGCAAAGTGAAAATGATAAGATCACTGGTGCACAGCCAATCAGAGAGCTACATTAGCTCTGGTAAATTCTTTATTATTCAGTTCAGACGGCATTGGTGAGCTGCAATTATATACTTTTTAAGGAAGACACAAAGTTTACAAATTTACAACTAAAAAGTTAAACTTTGACTAAGCAGAACTAAATCTGAACTACAATCAAACAGGACTAATCTGTGTAAACAGTCAAAGGCAAAACCAGGACAAAAGCAGGTCAAACCAGGACAAAAAGGACTTATTCCAGGACGTCAGACATTAAACTAAAAGACATAAATCCATGTAAAAGAGGCGACAAGTGTGACAGTGAGAAGAGCAGGATCAGGACAGAAGTCACCAGGGCCCGATAACAAGGCTGCGCAGGCTAATGTACTTATGAATTCATCCAGTGTTTAAAAGTCAAATGTGCTGCAGGAAAGTAATAGGGTTTGATCCCAAAGTTGGAGCCGAGGCATTTTGATGAGCATCTGTTGAAGAGTTTTGAGTGAATTTGAGGGCAAAAGGAGAAAGAGAGCTAAGTTATAACTAACTCCATGTCCTATTTCACCAGACAGAAATCTCCTGCAACTTTCTCACACAAATAGTTCTCAGTCCCATCAGATCCTATGTTATTATTGGCCTTGAAACACTTTATAATGAACTCCTTTTGTAACAACTTTGACCTCGCTCTGGCTCTACTTTCTAATTCAATACAAACACAAGTTTTAGCTCTGACAAGGCTACGACCCGCGCTGCACCTCACACTAAGTGTGTGGATATAAGCAGTTTTACTCATGACACACGGAACAGCCTTCACTGTCTCTGCATTAGAACAGATTGGTTCTTGCTGTGTTTGTCTCAGTCACACGATGCATCGATCCAATACAGTCTCATGAGAAAGTGTATGTATACCACATAACTAAAGTAGGGTTAGGGTATGTTGAGCACAATTTCAAGCCTTTTTTGCAATATATGTTTCGCCGTATATACTACAACATGGGGACATTTTAAGGCTTCAAGTTACTAAAAGGGGAACATTTAGGGCTGCGTTTCTTGTGAGATCGAATTGATTGATCTGATCCTGGCATTGAATCTCAGTGCTGACCCATGAAACATTTCTGTATTGGGTATTAGTTCAGCTGAAATTATGTTTGTTTGAAATTATTATGACATTATTTACTGGCTGATGTTGACCCAGAGCATCTCATAATGTTTGCAATTTTGATAACATGTATTTAAGTTGTTTTTTGCACAATAACTAATGGTTACATAACACTACATAACACCTTTTCAAACATGTTAAATTAGTTTAAAGAAAGACATTTTCAGTCTCAACAACAATGTTGGTAACCTCTCGTGAGATTAACAAACTTTTTGGTTTGGAGTCTGACCCAGCAGGTTACCGGCTCAATCATATCGCAGCTGGGCGGGTTGAAGGGGGTTGGTTGCAGTCACGACAGGAAGTATCGCCTAAATCAAACAAAACACAGATGGCAGCTCCTGACAGAGTACTCTCTTTTTCAAAGAAGAGCTGAGAGGTGTTTGTTGCACTTGTTTTATCCCACGCAGACATTGGATACGTCTCGTTGCTGTGATTGGTTAAGCTTAAAAAAGATCAGCCGCACACCCAATCAGCTCGAGGTATTTCATTAAACATCCCACCTTTTCCCAAACACTTTCAGCGACTACAGTTACAGATAGATACTGTGGAAGAACTCAAATCGTTGTTTGACACATGTCAATCTGGCGTGAGCCAGGTTACGGTATAGTTACAGTTACAGTATCAAAATTGGTATAGAAAATGCTGGATCAGTGCATTCGTAGCTATAAATTATTTGAAACGTGTTGCACGTATGCATCCACCTTTAAAAGTAAGCCAGAAATATTGTTTTTGCTTTACACTATTTAATTCCTAATCATCATAGTCCACATACTTGCATAAATGTATTAATATACATGTTAAATACAACTAGACACATAAGACACATTATTTATGTATCAATAAAAAAATCAATAAGGAATTGTATTGATAAGAGTAATATTAGATCAATACTCATGCCCATTCATAACTGTAACTTAGTGCAGACATGTCTTTTTTAGTTTCCTAACATAACATTTTTAGGTGAATATTTCAAAATACCAGACAATCTGATTTTCTGAGCCTGCTTCAAAGCCTCAAAGCCTGAAGTGAAAAAAGTGAATTTCCTCTGGGTTTAAGTCATCTTAATGTTTCCCCATTACGTCGAAATGACCCAGTGAATCTGCTGATAAAATGCAGCCCGGTGTTATGTGGGGAGTTGCTTTGCTGTAAATCTGGTGACTGAATGAAGCTTGTATTGATTTAGCTGTAAAAGTCCACTCAAAACCCCACTTTTGCTCATAAAAGACGGCGGTTACAAAAGAGGTAATGCTCATGACGTACGCCGCACCGAAGCCTGGAGACACAGATATAAATAAGACCTGCCGAAAGGAAAAAAGGTAATTCATATCAAAGTTATCAAGCACAGGACTGTAGTGTTTTTAGATTAAGAACTAGTAACATTTCCAATATATTTGAGCAAGGAAATAGGCAAGTACAGGCATTTCTTATATTTGCACATTCAGTTTTTTTGGTCAGTTTTCTCTCTCTGCAAAGGCTTTCAAGAAAATAGTCCAATAGAACTCCTGCACCCACGTGACTATTCGCTGTGGTCGCCATTATAGCAGTGACGCTACCATTGAATCTAATGGGAAGAAGCCTAAAATTTAGCTTCTGTGGCTCAGCTGTGGCATTAAATTAGGCTGTAAATATCCGTACGTCTTAAACACAACGCAAATAAACATTAGCGACCATTTTGTGGCCTGACTTTACTCTTCACAAGTTTAGAAGCATAAACCACACTCTAAATCTGCCATTTTGGACATCTTGATTCACTTTTCACCTTCTTATATCATTAAAACACTTCCCTGATGATGTTAGTGTGAAATATATTTTACTATACATAAAACGTTTACTCATACAAACCATTTAAACATTCTGATCTAGGACCATTAAGTGAAAACATGTGCTCCGTCTAATGAAGCTTTAGTACGTGACAAAGCTAAATCAGATCGCCAATACAACTGGAACAAAGATTTTGAATTGTTTTAAGACTATAGTTAAATTATTAACCAGATTAAAAGATTAAAATACTAATCAATACATCTGTAGCCTAATGAACAAGCTTGACTCACTTTTAGTTGCACAAATCCACTTTTGTCATCAAAATGGCATTCTGTCAGTCCGCGGAAATGGCCTGGCTTTCTTCTGTTTTTAATCATGTGTAAGTCCCAATGTGCAAAAATAATCTATATTATGTAAAACTACGATAAAGTTTGATAATCCCGTCCGCCGCCATTGAATTTTAATGGTATCGTCCCTGCTGGCCCGAGAATACGCGGTGCGTGCTGGGATAGCGTGACGTCAGCTGCAGGAGCTCTATACTCTTCTAAAGTCAGTTTATTTTATGTAATCCACTTCCTAATTGGAGTTATATGGAGTTCCTACACTGGCAGCATTATCAGCCTCTGAAACTATCACACAGACCAATTTTGGACAAAACAAGATTGATTGATTTGATACAGGACTATTACAAGTTAATCAATTCATCGCAGCTAATGGATAATTGAAACTAATTTAGTAATTGAATAATCATTAACTTGTCTTTATACATGTTCCAAACTTCCAATGAGCCTAAACAGAAATTTGTGTTTTGTTGTAAATCCTTGTTTGCCTACAACGAGTGTTATTATAAATTAATATTAAAATAAAGGAATAAACTTGCTTTTTGATTTTCAATTAAGGTACCACAATATTTGAAAATACTCTCTTCACATTACATTTCTAGACCAGGGCCATTCAACTTTATGTTCTAGAAGGACCATGACTTCTGGGCCAGTTTTAGTTAATGTCACCGCTTTGGTCCAAATATTCAGAGGATTAGAGTTGTTTCTATAGTGATAATGACTAATGCTGCAGTCTGTTTTATTGCAAATGTGCAAATCAGCATTAAACAAAATAGGATCTGAACTTGGAGTATCTCAGAATTAAAGAAATCGTACGTAAGATTTTGATTTCAGATTTCAGACACATGACCTATGTGTCCACAGTTACGTCCAAATATACTATTATTTTTACTGAAAGTCATTGTAATTTGGAGTTATTCTTAATTTAAAAAGCAATGAGCACGATGTCTTTTGTTGATTACTTTTGGTGTTTTGGTTCTCAAGAGGATTATCCAATCAGAAAGCAGAATGAGCCTCACAGGACTCTCTCATTTGGGTTGCCATTGGTTTCTTAGAACCATGAATCAGGAACATGTTTGAGTTTGAACTGATGGTGCACCAGGAGGCTCATGCACTTGTTTCCACACAGTTCTCATTAGGCTCCACCCACACTGTGTAAAAATGTTATTCATGGGAACAAACCATGACAAAGAGTCAGGTGCCAATGAAAGTGACTTTCTGGTTAATGCCCATAATTCATAGCGAAAGTTATTTCTAATTGGTCTGTAGCTTTCCATCTTTTGTGGGCATTTTTTTCACACTTTGGCAACCCAAATTCATTTTTTTTATACCACTAGTTGTGAAACTTACATATGGTTCCTTTAAACCAGAGCTAAACCAGAACTAAATAATGCCTAAAGCAGAATTTAACCAGGACTGAAACAGGACCAAAAAAAAGCAAAAAGTGACCATTTTAAACTGAATAAATGTCTTTTTTTGAACACCTTTTAACTGTTTGAAACACGATTTGCCAACAAAACAAGAGCAAAGGGGATTGTTGCTAAAATGTGAAAAATGCAACTGCAAATGCAACTGGAATTGAAACAGGAAAGACACACTAAATTCATTTGGCAAATGTTATTTTCAGACAGACAAAATTTACTAAAATCAACATAAATATTGCCTAGTTCAAGCACCTATTGACACATGAAGACATTTTCAGTTGCCCACTTTTTCCACTTTTCTGGATGAAGTCAGAAAAGTGGATTTTACATAACACTTCAAAAATAGTGTCTTTTCATTTGATTCTTCTTGGCGTGTGAAGTTTGAGAAGATTAAATGCTTTTACCTCACAAAGCACAGTTTTTTTTTTTCCGAGCCTCTCTGACTTCACAGATTAGAGTGACCTTGTTAAAGTGGTGACACAAAGCCTGTCGAGACCCACAGGAAGGACCCCCGCTGCAGCTGAATTAACCCAGGATCAGAGCTCGCTTCCTGGGCACCGCTCTAACAAGTGTGGGCCCTGTGACGCTGTTCCAAATACACAACTCCAATCGGAAAAAAAGTCTGAGATAAAGCACATTTTCTGAGTCTTTTTGCAAGAAGACTAAGACTTAGAAGTAAGAGTTCAGATCTGGCAAAAAAAGGTGAATGGATTTTGTCGAGGAGGGTTGAAATAAACTCCATTTGATATTTGAAAACAATCAAACAGTATATTGAAATCATCAATGACTTTTTAGATGGTACTTATTGGATTTCTTTTTCCTTGGACTACCAAAAATGTTCTTTCACAATAGCCTCTTAGTCACTGTAATGGGGCTGTTGCGACAATGAGGAAAAAGAAGACATATTATGCTTTTTCTGGTACTTAGTATTAGGCTGCAACATAATTTAATCATCATTTTTAATGTTGTCCATTTAAACTGTATCATTGATCTGAAAAATGCACTTTTGACTTCATGTTAAAACTGCAGAAATGACAAGTCCTGCTTCATTCTATTTCATGCAAGTAGCAAATTTACATTTATTTTGTGGAAAATGTTGATTAAAAGGCACTATACCTGATTTTTGACAATAAAATCACTATAACAATTAGTCCGCCATGTCCTGACTACATCTAATAATGTCAAGTTTGTTCCTCAAACTGCTTATGAGGCACTTCCAATAGCCTTGTTAGTATCTACTCGGTTCTATTCCGCTTTAATTGGCCCTGTTTCCACTAGCTCTGTTTCTCTGGTACCTGCTTGGCCTTGGTTCTAACCAGGTCAAGCAGGGACTAAACTGTTCTAACTGACACTGATTGGCTAGACTGATGGTGGAATCCACAGCTACCACAAATTTTCCATGGATATTAGTTTGTTGTGGGCACTTGCTATGAAGATAGTACCACATTTTGTAGAGAAATGGAAACACAACCAGACCGAGTAGATTAGAGTCGAGTAGAGCCCAGTAGGTATTAACAGGGTTAGTGGAAACAATTCATTAGTTCGTCTGTTGTTGTTAACATTGTGGCTAACCGCCTTTAGCATACTGACGCATCTCGCTCCTAACAGCTGCGGGAAGAAAAAAAAAAAGCTTAAAACACATCTTGGTAAATAATTTGGAGGCTCAGAATGCTGTAAGCAAATGTGGATTGATGTCGGTATTTTTGTTTATTTACTTTTATAAGGAATCAAAAATAGGTGTATTCTCTTTAGACATTGGTGAAGGCTACATCATTAGGATTAGAGGTTGATCTGCTGCGGTCATTCAAAGCTATCAGTAAAATTTACAAAAATCATACTACTCTGGTGCAGACATCGTGGGCTCTGTTTTCTTTAAAAGTAAAGCACACTATGCAGACAAGTGCTCCAGATTTTTTCCGTAGAAACTTTTACTTCGTTGCCAATAATTCATTCCCACCAGTGTGCTGTTTTGTCTGTGCAAGGGTTAAATTAGGTGAGGTCTGACTGACTCTAATCATATTTGCGAACAAGTCCTGCACAAAAGAAAAACAGAATACAATTTCTGTCTGAATTTTCTTTGATAAATATACAAACCAGTAAAGCTGCTGATTTGCAGTAGCCACCAGATTTAGTATAATTTGACAAAACCTCTTCAAAGTTCCTCTTATTTGTATGACCATAAATTATTGTAACACAGATTCATGCATTAACCGGCATGAGTGTGTGCACACAGGAATATAAATTTATTAACAGGGTAGGAGTCTATAAGTTCTCTTCTTCATACTCCTTTTGAGTACCATTGCCTGTGTTTTCTATTACATGTACATGTTATACATGTATTTTATGTTGCTCAAATAAACTAAAATAAGTTAAACTAAACTAAAAGCTGAAGAAACCAGTAATAAACTAAAAATGTTTTTTATTTGCACTTTAGTGGAAGCTGAGTCTGTTTCATCCTAGACTGGTTGATTTAATATTCTCTTCTTTGTATCAAATGGTGAACAAAATAAATTGATCAATCAAAGTTGGAGAGCCAGTGGAATTTCATCACAAAAAAAGCAAAATTGACAAATAAATCTCCTTTTTTCAACCTCCCTTTTTTACCAAAACAATTTTAACCAATCACCACTTTCCCTTAAACTTTAAGTTGATCAATAGAACACAATGTTGATTTAATTACAAGTGAAACTGCGGCGTCTCCCTCACGCTGAAGCTAAGCACATTTGTGTTGTTTCTATTCTTTACAGCTCTCCTCTGTGGGCCCATTTAATTAGCACGGCTTTAATAGCAATTTAGAGGAAATTACTTTGGGCTCCTCCTGGACTTGTGCGCAGTCTGAGCAGAAAAACAGCTGTGCACTTCAAACACTAACATGGACTGACACACGAGCAGAACGGCACTCGCTTATGGAAATATGTCAATACAGTTAGAGTTTAGATTTCAAACATGTGCAGGAGAAATGACAAAACTATTATATCTATGAAGTGACCAAGAAAATCTCCGAACAAAACGTAGATATACAACAAAACGTCAAAAATGTATGATGAGCATGATTGTTTGAAACCACATGGTGACAATATTTTGGAGATTTCATTTACTAAAATGGATAAGTTTAGGCTTGGGTAGATTAAGATTTACCTGTTAAAAAAATTGTTTAATGTCTGGGAAGGGGTGTGTGGTGTGTGTGTTGGGGGGGGGGTATATGGGGTGTCTGGCGGGGACGGGTGGAGGGTGGTAGGCATGTGGGATGTTTTTAATTAAATGTAAGCCTTTGTTACATGGTGTATGAAGCGCTTTATAATAAAGTTGATTATTGATGATTAAACCCAAAGAAAATGTCACCTCGTGGCTTCTACCAAAATTGACATTTGGCTTTTTTACAACAAATTAACATATATACAATTAGTATATACGTTTTTCATTGAGGGCCGCTTTTAGAAAAAACATATGGAGCAGAGTAGATACATAGTAGGGAATGAAGTGATTCTTAAAAATGTAGTTTGAAGAGTCATAAAACCTTAAATAAGGCACTGAACATTAATTCTGAGTTTGTATACCATCAGACATTACTGATACTAGACTTTAATTTGACAATTCAGTTTTGCAATTTGTGCCAATTTTGTGAACAGCCTAAAAGCCAACAAAATAGTATCTGTAAATAACTGAGACCCTAGCCAAACCTTCATAAAGTGAAGGTTGCAGATTATTTACATCACAGATAGAAAACACTTACAATATAATTTTCCTCAACAGGCAGGCGTATGTAGTGGTGCAGATGTATTTCAAGACTTCATAAGACCTTTCCATAAAAGAGATGCTCGTGCTCGACAGAAAACTGTAGTTTCCAGGAACCAGGCCCAGATGAGCTGGATATTTACATTAGAGTGTACAAAATGCACGAGTGATAAATTTCCTCCTTGGTACAGAAGAACTCCTCGAACATTCAGCCTTAGAAAAATATTTTACACTAGAGGTACACTAAAATTCTTCCTTACAATTATCCACGGGCTGCATTTGACCCCTGGGCCACAGTTTGGACATGCCTAGTTGAGAGGGTATCATCGCCTGGCTATTGTTGAGTCTGTCTCGTTCAATAAAGAATATAAGTATAATCTGTCTAGCATTCTTTTTGCTAATGTGGTGCTCTTAACTTCCACAGACAGCACCTGGGATTGATGTGCTGTATGTGTACATTTTTCAATAGAGAAAAAGAAAAGTAAGAAAAAAGTGGCAAAATAAGTAGGTTCAAACATTTCAGCACCACGGACAGCTCACAGCCCTTACAGCCAGTCTATCATTTTAAACCATTTTCCTCTTGATAGCTGCTCGTTCCCAGACTCTTGTACAAATCCAGCCTATAACTTGTGTCACGTTTAGATTTCTGCTCCGGCAAACCTGGACCTGTCACATTATTTCAGATTATTCGGTGCATTTCGCTCGCAGCAAAGACAGATCGGGTCCAGACACCGTGAGTGAGGTTCTTTTGGCACATTCGAGTTGACACGGCGTTTAGAGAAGTGAAATCTGAGCTCACATCTGTCACAGAAAGCAGCTCCGGGCCTTGTAAGAACATGGATTTTTTGAGGATTAACTGCAGATTTTAAACTTTGACATTGCGGTTTAATATTAAAGTAGATTGAGTGAACTGACAGATACCATCAGTGTCACTGCTTGTTAAGTAAGTTTGTTTTTGTCATTAATAGCTCCTCCGCACGGAAGGAGACATGTTTAATGCAATTAGTAAAGCTGGGACAATAAATGTGATTGACTGTAATGGAAATGTATATATGCACATTGACTCCTTGTTTAAAAATACAAAACTGATAGGCTCTTCATTCAAAAATGTAAAAGGTGCACTGTGTAACTTTTCCCCAACCTACAGTGATGTAATTGCTACAGTTTGATTATTTGTTTACTTTTTGGTCAAATCTGTTTGTGGCTCTGACAATTTAAGGTAAATCATCAGTAGGAGCTAACTTATCTAAAATGTTGTTGGTTTTTGCTGTGTCTGCATAGGTTTCTTCCACTGCAAGAAACCTATGGGGGAGGGCAGGTCCAGTAGCACCTGCCCTCCCCCAGGACTACTGATGGAAACTAGCTGTAAAAGATTGGTTCAAGCATCTCTGCCATTGTGCTTCATGTAGCATTGTCCTAAAGTGGCAAATCATCGCAGTTTCTCCACCAGAACAGTACAGCTTCAAAATGTGTAACTTACACAAAAATAGATTTCAGGGGAAAAAACAACAGCAAAAAACATAACTCTGAGTGGGACTAAAACTATGTCAGTGGGACCTGTCCTGTCTCCTCTTGTTTCCAATGTTCTTTTAGGTATAATATTTCATATTATGCAATACCACTGATTTAGCTACACCACCAGTCAAACACAAGGCCTGGGGGCCAAATGCGGTCCTTCAAATCATTTTATGTGGCCCTCAAGATCTTATAAGATTTACTCTAATCTTAAATTAGTGCCAGGAGCAATCTGAGTTTCTTAACTGGGTGAAACAATTTGTCTGAAACTTAAAAAGTCAGTCATTTTTCAATCTAATGCAGATCTTTATTAAGTACAGAGACTATTATTTGTAGTATGTCAAAGATTAGTAAGGTTCATTTTATTGGCCCTTTAGGACAATCATAATGTCAATTTAGCCCTTAGTCAAAATGAGTTTGACACCACTGATCTACACGTAGAAAGCCCTAAAGTATTGCTTTAACTTTCTATTTCAATGAAATTGTGCATGTGATTTTTTTACCTCCAGAAAAAGCTATTTAATTCTAATTGTAGTCCATCTTAGTGTTTTGAACTCAGGTTAAATATAACATATTTGCCTTTCTAAGTCTGGAGTCTTGGCTGACTTGGTTTTGCAAAGGAAAATGAAAAAGCTTATATAGTTTATGAGAAAGCTGCAGTGTGTCTGTGTCTGTGCCCTGTAACATTTGTGCCTTTTGGTTTTGCAGTGAGTTTTTCCTTCTTCAGCTCAAAACCATTACAGACCTGATTGATTTTATTTCAGCTGTGAACACAACAGTTTGGCCTTTCAAACGCCTCTGAATCCAAATCTGTAAAAACTCATTTCTCTTGGGTCAGAAATGGACACAAGATATTTGACTTTTATGGCGGCCATTTTGGATCAATCCGGGACAAGTGAAGTCATATTTTAGTGTTGTGTGCCATGTTAGCGCTGTGACTGTGGTGGAAAAATGAAACTGAGCAAATTAGCAAGTTTCAGATCAAAATAGTCTCAAAGTGACTGTGTCGCGTTTCTGTGGTTGTGTCATTTCTGGTTTAAACATGACATCATCAGATGTTTCTTAACCATCTGTTTGTTCCTCTGATGTGAAGCTCCACCTAATAGAAGTATTTTCGGTCGACGTCACTTCCACCCTACTGCGCATGCGTTATGCATAAAGACCTGCTCTCCGTCTGTTTACGAGGGAAAATTTCTTTGAAAAAAAAAAAAAACGAAACAGGACGAAAGCTCGCTGTTTTGATCAGGCATTAATCAGTATGTCTCAAACCTCTGTCTCTTGAGGTTGAGACAGTGTTTTTCTTGTTGTTTTTTCACTCACCTGAATGTAATCTTTAAAGGTCGTAGGGTCGAATTTCATTCACAAATGTTGATTTAGCAGCATAACTTTTGTTTTTGCACAGTGATAAACTCTTGTAGTTAACTGACAACTGTGCTTTTCCGACTTGTTTCCACTGTTAGTGTCTATGAGCAGTGGCTTTTTCTGCATAATGGGTGTGCGCTTCGCCCGTGTTGATAAACGAAAAATCCCTCTATAGCCCAGTACTAACCAGGCCGTAACTTTCTTTTTCTGAGATCTGACATGGTCAGGCTTTGACAAGCAGTCATGGCCACTTTCAACACGCAACAAACATAGTTGAAATGCTGCAACTTCTTTGGGAATCCAATCCAGCAAATATAGAGTTTGTAAACTTGACCCTAGAGATTTTTTTAAATATATCTCTATTACCACTGGTACAGACTTGAAACTTAAATTTTCTGAACTTCTGAAACTCATCAGACATCAAATCTGTACTCTGGAAACAGAAAGCCTGAAATTACACTAAAAAATGCTACTTAGCCTTAAGTGTTAACTTACATTATATCTAAAAATAGAAAATTTGACTTAAACTTAGAAAGCAAAACATTTTAATAATTTTCTGTTTACAAATCATAAAAATACTCAGTAAATAGAACAAATAGTGAAGACTTGTGGTTGTGGTTATTTGGTTGGCAGAAGTATGTTTTCCTTTGAGCTGAAAATCTCAGTGCGACAGATGAGCAGCTGTAGTTCATTTGTTGTTTTTGGACAGAAGCCGGTGAAGTTGGAGAAAAGCACTAACGAGTTTTCACTTCATTGTCAAGTAAATGAGGTCCACTGGGTAAAACTGGAGTCACTTCTCCGGTAAATATAGTGAGGTAGGAAAATCTGTGTGCATATTCTGTGAAGTGGGAGAGATATGAGTCAATATGAACTTTACAATCATTGCAAAAGTCACAAAAGTTATTGTTTGGCTCATTATCATCAAATTAGTTTTTACATTTGTATGGCTGCATGATTAATCAAAATCAAACTGAAACATCAAAACACACAACTAGCTACACATAAGGGGCTGCAATGTTCTTGAAGTAACAGGACTTTCTTCACAAACTACACAATATCCAGTGTTTCACAATCGTAATACTGGTAAGAATCACAATTCGATGCTTTTCCCATATTGTGCAGCAGTAATCTGAAGCATTTGTTCACGGTTTAAATCATCAAGTTTAGCTGACTTTGAGCAATTTTTCATTGGAAAATATTCTGAGAGCAAAATTACAGATCAAATCTCTAAAAGGATGTTTGTCCCAAATATGTTTACTATTGCAACTTCTAAGCATGCACAGTTTGTCTTCCCAAATCAAACAACCAAGCTTCCATAATGTTTCAAATAACATGGCTAAAATTCTGATTTGCTGTAAAGACCAATAGGAATTGTCAAAAAAAGATTTCTTAGATTACAGTGTATATTTTTAACATTTATAGGCAGAAAAGACAGATAATCAAGTAGCTAAACTTAGCTTGTGTCAGAAAATATGTGCATTACCTCCTCAGTCAGAGCACTCAGATGTACAGTAGGTGTGTCTATTTAATTATATTTTGTGCTGAAAATACAGTCAAAGGAGACCAAGTCTATGCTACTCAGACATAAAATTCTATTTCTCAAGTCTGACTGCAGAAAGTTCTATGTCCCACACTCACACCTGCACAAGCAAACCGAGCCACAAACCGGTGACATCATTCTCTAGCGCCATTTGTTTACATGTCGTGCTGAGGCTTGGATCAAGCACTGAGGTGCTAATGCTGTAGCGGCAAAAATAAGTCCAGCGGCCTTTATGCCTTTAATTTAATGAGGCAGACCTGAGTGGTGCTCCTCCATCAGGCTTTGGATTAAAATCACATGGAGCATCAACAGCAACAGGAGACGAGAGACTTCACATCTTCTCTCTCTGGTCACAGTGCTAATTGAAGGTAGGTGCATATCTACAGAGTTTGGTTCATAGTTTTTTTTTCGTACTACTTCTTGTGAGAAACATCAGTGATCACAACAGACTTGTGCGCTAAAGACATGCGTGAGTGTACCTGAGTAACTGTGCCACACTCTGGCCCACCTCCTCCAACCGCAAGTCAGAACCGTGCAGCGCTTGAGCACGGTTCGGTTGCACTCACACTGGACAAAAGAACGCGCTTTAGGACCATCCGGGCTTGGGCATCGTTCAGTTGAGCTGGTGTAAGTGCTCACTTAAATGCATACTAACAATACATTTGACAAACTGAGGGAAAAAAATACAAATTTTGGCAGGTTAAAAAAAACATTTAAGCACTCCACGCTACGGCAGAAATATGACCATGTGATCTGTTTTGACAAATGAGTGGCTAGAGCGGAGAAAGGCTGTGATCAAAGTAGGCATTTTGACCATTTTACAAAGTTAAAAAGTTGATGCAATTCCTTCAGAATTCATCTTTGTAAAACGTGTTTCTGCCAGACAATCTGAATTCATAAAATTGCATTGCAGACTTCTTTAGGTGCAGTGTGACTTACCAAACTCACACAAACACAAAAGCAGAGTGACATCTTGAATTTATAAAATCACCTTCATTCTAGTGCAATCAATTGAGCTGGAATTCAATTGATTTGTGTAAAATCTTCTTTTTAGGTGTGTCAACAATTCAACTATGTACAACTTTCTGGACAGTCAGAAACAGGTTCCTTGAAATCATTATACTACCTTACTGTTGAGATTGGTAGCTCTGTTGTTACAAAGTAACTGGAAGAATCTAATCAGGACCCAGGACAACCAATTTAGAGAATATTGACAACACAATTGACATACAAGTTCAAACAAGCCCTTTAAAGACACAAATATGAATCAAAAGTGAGAAAATCAGCATAAATGCCATTTGAGAGCATACAACCTGAAAGAGCTTGTCTTTAAATATAAGAACCGCTGTAAACATATAGCTACATCCAAACACATTTGCCACACTACAAAGCTCTAAATCAGTTCCTAAAATACCCGCGCTCTGCCCTCTTGGTGCATTCATATCACATTTGAAATTTAAATCCCTAGTCTGTATTTTCCTGAAAGATAATAGATGTGTTTTATGTCGGATTCGTATAAATCCCCAGATATGAGGCGCGGCACAGCAGATGTTTTTGAAATAAAAAGGGCTCTGTATCGCTGTCTTTGAAGACCAGAGGAAATCCTGGTTCAAAGCGCTGCCAGGTAAACATTAGGCGTGAAGATCGAGGAACAAACTCAGCACAAGAGAGAGAGATGAGGAGCTGAAGAGAAGCAGACAGGTCAGCAAAGGAGTTCATTTGGCTTTTCTGAGAGTGCACAGTGCTACTTACTAGAGTACTGTGAACTGAACACTGCAGACTGCAACTACTAGCACTTAAACCAGCTGCACACAAAAAAGAAAGTTTCAAATCAAAAGCAGTACAGGCTACAGACATTTTGCAACAATCATTGAAATCATACACAAAGCGAGCAGGGAAAACAACGAGTGAAGTAAAACCAGCTTGTAAAGAAAAGTGCATATTCATTGAACATTTATGGTGGGAAGGATCAAATAGAAATAGCTGTACAAAGAGGATTGACTATTTTCTACATTTTCAAAGCTGTCAATAAAAGGCAGAATATCCAGATGCTGTCTGGCTCTTGTAATGTTGCAATCACAAAGAGTTCAAGCTTACAATGATAGTAGTTGATAAAAAGTTGTAACAAACGCTACAAACCTGACTAGTGACATGGCAAATATTTGATGTCAAGTATCGTTCCTTGATCCAAGATTTCTGAACCAATGAGAGGCACACTGAAGTCAACATCAGAGGCCTGTACTACAAATGTCGCTGAACTTATCCTGGATAAGTTTCTCTTACTCGGGTAGACTAACCCAGACATGAGCTGCTCTGGATAAACGAGTTCACAACTTGATCTGTTAAGGCTGGATTTTCTCAATGAAGTCATGCACGTTCAAAGAGCAGGGAGCTGGGTTAGTGAAAACTGACCAATCAAACTGACAGGATGTATGTCAAATCTAAGCCAAAGGAAACGCGCTGCAAGTGGAGTCTGCACTTAAAAGACCAATCACAGTCAGACGCAGTTACGCTGCAGAGTTCTTCTGAATATCATACATCGATACAAAAGACTAAAGCACAAATGTGCTAACATTATGAAACATTAAACAGACTGAACAATCTAGTCGGAGTGAGCTGCATCTCTTTAGCTCAGACAAGTGCCTTTTGTCTGAGTCAAAGTGATGCGTAAAAGTGCAGCCAGTCATATTGACTATGACAGTGTTTATTAACCAATACACAAAATGATTAAGCAATAGGATTCTTCAGTCCACCTCTTTATACATCTTTGCGCATCACATTGATATATAATAATATATTCTCACAACGCTAGAATTCTGTCTCTGATTGGTCAGTGACTTGTCTTTTTAACTTATTCGGGAACTTATGGAGCAGGTTATGAGTTTGCCGCATGTTGCCATAGAGATCTACTTCAATAGAAAGTGATCGAGTTTCCTAGAACTGCCAGACCAGGTTTAACCCAGAACTTACCTCTCTAAACCCTAAATCTATCTTCGTAGTATAAGGCATCGGCCAAAACTCATCTAGTATGCAAAAGACTTATTTTATTTTGTTACAATGCCATGTAAATAAAACCTAAACCAAACATAAAGCATCTTTGATTGATAAGACATTTTCCAGCCTATTCAATTATTTTTCTAAGAGATACACTTCCAAGAAAACACAAACGCTGCGGACAATAATAAATATTTGACCGTCAATGGTCATAACACAGGCAAATTATCTCAATCACGCAAATTATCTTCATAGTCCGTCCTCGTGTCCTTCTCTGTCCTCTCAATATGAAAGCTGCTCATTTCGTCCGAACGCTCATTGTCTGTTTCCTGCAGTGAAATACGTCTTTTGTTCATTCAAAAGACACTACTGATGCATTTAGTTTGAACAATTTGAATCAGCGAGGGTCCTTCAGAAAATGCAATCATATCAGGATGAAAATAGTGACGCTGTAGAGTGTGCTATGTATTGTCAATAATCGGAGCATGAATACCTCATAAGAAAGACAATAATTTACCTCAATACATTTTCATAAACAAGAGATAATTCTTACTCACAAGCCATGAATCAAGGCCATTCCTTACAAAAACAATAATAAAAGAAAATATTTAGTAGTGCAACTTGAAAGAATAAGGCCTTAATGAAGAGAAGTACAATACAGTAAAGACACTGTAGCAACCGTATAATAATCCAATTACGATATGTTGCTCAAAGTTCGCAGTGTATAATATAAACAACCACAAAAATAAACAAACTTTACTCACACAACAGAGACATGTCGCCGCGTTGGACCTGGAAGTTCCTCACACTCCAGCGATTCAGGAGAACAACGTCACTGTCCGATCCGTTTGGGTTCAGAGACGGCTGTGGAAAATAAGACTTTTAGTGCTTCAACAACAACAACGAGTGATGCACCGATACAGGTTTTCTGTTCCGATACTGATTCCGAACTTTGGCCTTAAGTATCGGTCGACACCCGATATCAAATGTAAGGACTGAAATACCTTATTTTTAAAGACATTTGGTCATATCGTGTTATGTAATGTTATTTATAGTGCAAGTCACAACTTTACTTAATGTCAAATATTATGAGATGTTCTGGGTTAAAGCCTGCCAGTAAAGTAGTCTCATTATGTCCAATTAAAGACACAACTAACGGCTGAACTGATATCATGGAGCCGATTCCTGATCCAGCAAAATTTCCTGAATCGGCACCGACCACCACCACCACCACCACATTTTTATTTTTGTAGATTTATTTATTATTATGCAAGCTGCTGTCACCGCTCTCTACTCTGAGAAACCTCCTTTTCACTTCCCACAAAGCTTTTCAGTGAGTTTGCTATGTTGAAATGTGTTTGTGCGTGGAGTTTAGGGAGTGAGCTTTACTTTAATCATTTTGACAATCTTTTAGCACATCTTGTCCACACAAAGTCAAACACCTGTGTTTCAGAACAAATATTTGACCAAAACCACACATCATCCACACAAAGCAGGAGTTTAACGACACTAAAAACATTTCTGAAACCAGGTCCCAGAGAGAAAAGATTTCAAAACTTCAGTTTACTCCACAGTTATACTGTATCTGCACCACTGTATCACTAACCCAGAGTCACATGGCATCTGCAGAATGTACTGACCTTTATATGATGGTCACTATTGCACCATAAACCACAGAGAAAAAATAAATAAATCCACTACAATCTCAATTAAATCTGTTTTAAAGCTTTGTCAAAAGATTCCAAAAACATCTGAAGCGTAAATCTACTTTCTGTCTTTCTGTAGGTTTTGGATCCACGTTGTTTCTTCAGAATGTTGCTAAGTTTAAAAGAATTCTGAGTAAGTTTCTGTTTACATTCAACAACTTTTCTGCGCATGCTCAGTGTCAAGTCTTCCTCTAGTTTTGTGACTTTCTGTGTCAGTGTCACAGCGCCACACTCTGGTCAGTTACAGCATTACACCGGCTTCAGGCTGGTTTACTGATTAATGTGGACCGCTCACAAATCCAATACAGCTCCATGTTTATTATTATCGTTTTGTCTTTGTGTGGACCAGGCCTCAGTCAGTTGAAAAGTGCTTTTGGTAGCAGTAACAACAGTCAAGGAATTAACATGAATTATTTCTGATTTCACGTGAAGCTAAAAACTGCTTCACCAAGAAGAAAAACAACAAACCAACAACAACAAAAATCCAATTTCCGATGTATTTTGTACCTGGGGCTCAACATGCAGCCGGCATTTCATCAAATTGTTTTATCTGAGCACAAGGAATCGTTTCTCAATTTGTGAAAAGCAGAAAAGAGCAGTGAGTCGACCGCACAGAGAGAAAGAAGTACAAGAACTGCGGCCTGCTCTGTTTTTCAGCCTCAAATCAGTAACTGTCAGACTCTGAGGATGTAATGGTGAGTTATGAAGGTGGTTTAACAAGGCGTCTAATGATTATCGCCTCAATGTTCCGAAAATGTCAAAAATATAAGGGCAAATGATGGAGAAGATTATAAAAGGCTTGTGCACGGACTTTAATCTGGCAGTACAATGCAAATCACGATTAGAGATCAGCCGATATGAGAGTGAGTTTTTTAATTACCGATGGCTGATGAGTTCTACTGATATTTCTGGATTAATATTGATTATTTTCTATTTATTCCAAACACAAACTCAAGTCACAATTTCGCAGTGGTGCTGGGGCTGCAGTTTAGATAAATTGGTTATAAGGTTGATTTGTATAAAAAAAAAAAAAAAAAAAAAAACATGCTATATGATTGAGAAATTTTCCAAGTACTTATGCCAAAGCAAAAAGTTGAGAGCTTCAAACAGCCTTTGTAATTACTGTGTACCAGTGATCTCCAACCTAGTAGCTCGGGAGCTATCAGTAGCTCGCCAAAGGATTTTAGAATTGTACAAATGATTCTATATTACTCACATTTTATTTATTAATGCCTATTTCTACTGTAAATGTACTTTTAGATAACTAAATAGATAGACTAAATTTTATTTAGGCCTCATAACTATGCCACACTTCCATTTTTAGTCATCACTAACAGTAGTAGCTCACTGCCAGTTTACTTTTTCAAAAGTAGCTCCCTAGCAAAAAAGGTTGGACACCACTGCTGTATACTGTAAATACAGGTCACATTCTGTCTAGATGTTTAGCCTATAAGGATGGGATGAGATCTCGTGGCACAAGATTTCACGAGCTCAAACTGTGACACTTCTGTTTGCATATGTAAAGAACATCTCGCGGTCTTGGAAATGTTCATTAAGGGTTCAGTCGCGTATCTTTGAGCAGCTGTAGTAAAAAGTCTCCTCACATATAACAGGTAGAGCATATACTCAGACAGAAAACAATCTAAACTCTGTCTTAGTTTTTATTCTGCAGCAGCAGAGGGGTAAGATAAAGGGGGAGGAGCCTGAGCCAGAGTTCAGTCAAAGTCATAGCACTTAAAAACAAGAATACGATTATAGACTAACCTGGTTCACGCCAGATGGATCTGTGTTGAACTCTGATTTGAGTTCTTCCACAGTATCCATCTGGAACTGGGTGAGCGGCTTACCTTATTTATGCTTAACCAATCACAGCAACATCGTAATAGCTAGCGAATGTACGCATGGACTAAAACAAGTCTCACACGCACCTCTCTGCTCTTCTTTCAAAAAGAAAAGACTCTTTGCCTCTTCCACAGTAATATTGCTTTCATGTGAGTGTGAGCCAGAAAAAGTTGGGTTTGAAACTTTTGTGAGATTTTGTATGGCCACTAAAAGAACTAAACAGAAATGTGTCACTCTTCGCTGCAAAAGTGTTCGTTCCTCAGATGTTTTTGACCTTTCTGCTTTGGGCTTTTTTAATTCAAAAGCTCACAGGCAAAACTTGTGGCTCCTCATTATACTGAAGATCTAATGCTCTTTGGGTTTATTTTCTCTGCCTTCAGTACAATCATGAGCACGACATGTAGACAAACAGCGCTGGATGACGACGTCAGTGAGTTCTGGTTATATTCACAAGCCTAATGTGACTGTAAACTTTAAATAAGCCTCCAATAATGAAGCTAACAGGAACAAATATTTCCCTGATGTGCTGGCGAACCGATCACTGATAAGAGATCATATTGCATTTTTTCTTTTAGCTTGACTTTGATTGCTTTCCACCAAAATAAACCACAATTTGATTCAATCTGTTTCGATGAGTCATGAAAGAAAACACAAGCTATTGATATTTTCTGGAGAAAATGGAAAAATGAATGACTCACAGTGAAAGCATTAATACATTATAGCCACATCAGGTCCTGTTTCCCAAAGAAACACAGACAATAACACTTTGAGTGACAGGTTCTACTTTTCTGGCAAAACTCAACAATTCTGACTGCTGATATCAATACAGCTGCTTAATGTGTGAGTCATCCAAATATTTGTGATTCTTGGTATTTAGGTAATACATTTCTCTTAAAAGCACTGGAGGAGTTCAAAAGACAAAGCAGACATGAGATTTAATTTACAGGTGAGAAATGCAGCAGATTCACACGTTTTTCCCCAGTCTATGTGAGTCCTGTTTACTAACTGCAGTCGGTCAGAGTGACACTGACATCGGCCTGCAGCTCGGCCATGACCAGCCTCTCTTCATGACCAGTCACTTCAGAGATACGTGTTCATAATTGTTGTTTTTGGTGGATTACTTTCTTTGACGCAGGGCAAATGATGGAGAATTTCCAAATGGAGGAGATGGAAAAAAATATCCTAACTTTATAGCTTTTTTTTTTCAGTTTTTAGGCCAGGAAAGTAACCATAGTGTAGCCAATATAATGGTGGAAAGTAAGTGTAACAAGTCTTTGAGTTGTAAGGAGATGTCCATGACCTGGGAACTTGTAGCCTACACTCAATGATTCAGTTTTGTTGGCTATTCAGTATTTGAGTATCCTCCTACATAAGATAAGAAGAACCAGGTTGGCCATCTTAGTTTGAATCTCCACTAACCTACCACACATCACCACAGGCTTTGATATAAAATTGTCCTTGTTAAGACAATGGAGCTGGCTAATACATGGAATATTAGATAAATGTGTGAATTTTGAAAAATGATGAATTAAAAAAACAAAAAATAGAATTAACAATACAAATATGACATGCAAGTATATGTAGTAGAATGTGTATATTAAGTAATCAAAGTGCTATCTATAACGGAAAATTAGGGAAATTGCAGTTACTTACAACTGACCGATAAAGGCTTCTGGCACACTACAGGAGTTTTGGCCAAATTTTAAGCCTGATGTGTCCAATAATTTAATTTTTGTTTTTTCAATCTTTATGTTTGTGGTCGCGTCTGACATGCGACTCTGTTATGACTATTTGTCAGGAGCATCATGATGACGTTCAAGCTTGGTTTATGCCTTCCGCACGTGAAGTCCGCACGGAAAATTAGAATGGCATGGACTAGAGGCGAGCAGCAACGCTGACAGTGTTTATGGTTTCTGTGCGTTTCAAGTGACTGCTTGTAGAGGGCAGTAGGGAGCTGCCATTGAAAACCCTTTGATTTCCGCACGGACCGTCTGCGTAGTCACAGATTTTTCACTGACGCCGACGCAGAAAACCTGGTCCACGCGGACAATGCTTGATTACGCAGTTCCGCCGTGCGGACCCTCGCAGATGCGTAAAGATGATAAGCTTTATCGGCTGACAAGCATGAGGACCTTTACTGTGAGGACAAATAATCGTTGGAAAAGGTCCCTTATATCTGTGGCCTGTTCTTTTTTTTGACGGCATCTAAAAATCACCAAATGATTGTAAAACTCTTCTAGTGTGCAGTTGGCTTTAGTGACTCACAGACTTCATGTAATACTTCATGAAGATCTGACGAAATTTTAATCTTACGAAAAAATTATTAAAATATTAATTTTTTTCATTATCACCCAGCATTGCAATAACATCTACAAGAGGAGACATACTATATTGTGTTTTTCCACATTTAAGATACACAAGGGGCTTCTTTTACCAACCTAGGTGCTCAACTAAAAAACAATGCATATGTTATTTGTGTTTTGCAGTCAATTTAATATGGCAAGAAGCATAATAAGATCTTCCACAAAACCAATATGCACCATCTTTATTGGATTTACAGCTTCTGTGTGAGACAGTTATGTCAGCTGCATGTTTGCTCCCCTTAATCTAATTTGCACGTGAAAAAATGCTTGATGATGAGCCCTATGGCATGAGTAGATTAGAAAATTAGATTCTGATCATTGTAAAACACAAAGTTGATTTAATAGGTCCAGTTTAAATCCAAAGACAAGAATATCTGTCCACACCTCTTCTTGCCTTTTTTTTACAGGTCTGGTCTGGAGCAGTTCAGCGTCTCTGGTCATGAGGCAGACGATGATCTGAAGTGAAAACCATGGCGATTTCTCTCTTAATAATCAACCTGTTTTATACAATATCCTCATGTGTGTTGCATTTCCAGCGTCTTGTCTTGACATTGGATCTGACAGCTCTATCAGCGCAGCATCTTCAAACAGTATCCTCCCCAACAACCACGGCTCCATTATCTCACAACGCGGTGTCACTTTGTCCGACGAGCGGATTGTGATGAGCCAAAATATACTACACTGGTTTCATTAAACGGGACGAGGAGACCCATTTCACGCCTGCTGGGTAATTGACAGAAATATCTTATCTGTCCCACAAAATAACTCTCCTGGAGCGCGGAAACACGGAGGTTTATCACAGCGAACGGGACACTTCATCAGTTTCGCTATATTACAATCTGCCATCTATTTACATACACGCACCTCTGACTAAGACTTAATTTTAGCGCCGGATTGCAAAATGTAGTGCATAGAACTTTAAAAGAAAGTCATTTATAGTTGGGCATTCTGTCAAGATGTATTTATTTACTAAAATAATCGCACTATTGAGAGAACTTCAATACAAACTGCACCAACTAGACTAAAAATACAGAAAAGTGCGTATACAGGCTTTACTTGTTTATAGTAAGTAAAGAAATTATATTTTAGCTGAATCCTTGCATAGGCCCTTTTTACGACGCGGTTCTTGAGTAGTGATGTGACATTCGTGAACAATCCGATTCTTTTGAGCAACTCTTCACTGTGAATGATGAATGATTTTCTTATTGTGACTCATTTACTTTCATGGGTATTTTCATTTGTGTTTTCATGTCTATGACCTTGATGAAATATGCATTTGGAAATGCTCTGTCCTTTTTCATTATTTCAAATATTTTTGATTGTGACAGTTATGCTTTATATCACAACTGAATTTCATAATTGAAAATAAAACAGTTTGAGATGTCAATATGATTCCAATTGCATGTATGTTCTTGTTAACTGAATAAGTTATCAATAGCTAACTAACTGTTTACTAATTTAAATTAAGTAAGGACATACAGTATTGCCCTAAGTAAGCCCCTCCCAGGCCATGAGAGTCTGTCTCTTCACAAGACTCCACAAGACACAAGACCACCAACATCAGTCTTGGCTACTGAGCTTCAACTACTTCACGTGGACTGAACGGGGGTTGGATCAGAGCTGTGAGGAGCCTCCATCAGGCCTCCGGGCCTTGGCGGCCCCCCTGCGGGGTTAGCCTTCCATTTTGCAAAACTTAGAGAAGGTCTATGGGCGACTCTTCAACCAGCACCATCAGGCTACAAAATGGAACTTTCCAACTGCTGCTAAACCCATCGAACAACAGGAAATGCACCCTTTGATCATGACCCAAATGAGGAAAGGCCTCCAACTCTGTGGACAACTAGGAGCACCACATCTCCGGCTCGATGGGACGTAAAACCAAAATGGTGGCTGAACACGGAGTGGCTTGAGAGTAGTTAGGAAAGTCTTGTTACAACAAATTTGAACCAAATCAGACCTTACCATTGAAACTAGTGTTTACTGTAACTGTTTGGAAATGAATGATGAGTTAGCTGAATCCTTGCATAGGCCCTTTTTATGACGTGGTTAGGCTGGAGTGAAAATACTAGCGGATAGTCTGTTCTTGACTAGTGAAGTGACGTTCGTGAACAATACGATTCTTTTGAGCAACTCTTCACTGTGAATGATGCGTCGGGTCACGGAGGTGAACGAGTCATTTCCTCAGTGGGGAGGAAACAACAACATTAAATGAAGATAAGCTATTGTCTTAAGTTCGGGAGCAGGACCACACCTCTGCTATGTCCCTTCCTGGCTACACACTCACACCTTACCATTTGTGTCTCAATGCCCCTTCCACCCTCCCTCTTTTCATTCTCGTATTATTCTCCATCTCCTGAGGGGGTTTCGAGGCCCGGGAGCCTGCAGCCAGGTCTTGAAGGAAGCCCCAAACCGGCAACAACTATTCAATGAAGTTCTCGCTTACAAGTTCTGAGAGTGTGGTCCTTGCTAGTGAAATACAGGGACAAAAAGGAGCTTTTCTCACTCAATTGTGCAAGTACAGAGAACACAAATCACCTGTCTATCCTGGTGTCACCTCAGACACAGTACGTATCACTTATACAAGTACACATGCGTCGCATACTGCCGTTGTCTTTGGACTCACAGGTCGGGATCACAGATGTTATTTGATAAGGGCAGGTTGTAGAGGTGATGATAAAAGTCTGACTGTGTTCTCATATTCCCGCTGTAACTTTACATTTAGACACATCTAAGTTTGTGTCCTTATTCGGATCATTTCTCCATGAATATGAGTCGTAATGTAATAAAACACACATCATTTTAAACCTTATAAATCAAGTAACACGTCTATGCACTCAGACATGTCCTTTTTGTCCTCAGTTTCTCTGGTTTAGTTGTGTTTGTCTCAGCCATATTTGATCCCTGAAATCGATTCAATCGGTTCAATAACGTTTGCAATGTGAAAGTCAGCTACCCCACCTTTAAATAAGAGGTTCTTTTAGTAGATTTGATGAGAGAATTATTTGAGTGTGACAGCAAAATCTCAAAAAAGTGCCATTACCAAACAAGATGTAGCCAAGGTTTGTACAGTTGCCATGACAACATTTTTATAGAAAATACTGCCAAACAAACGCTCCCAGGAGAAAAAAAATGCCCCTAAAAAGCCAAGAAATACATTTTATCAAGTGTTATTATCGTAATTTTGCCACTCAGAATGGGGAGAAGAAATTTTGAAATAAAAGAACGTCTATTTATAACCTCCATACTACACGTGTTTTTGTGGGTGAGTTTGAAAAGTGTGGTGCGTCCAAAAGATTTTAACACTTTCAGAGTAAAGACAAAAACATTCTCACTTATTTTGTGTTTTAGCACATCTCCTCTAAAACGAACTATTTTGTCTTATGTTTGCAGATCACACCTTCTCCGAAACATTAAAATTATTTTTGGTGTAAAATCTGCTCTGTCGTTGGCAGGTTGTGCTGCTAAAATATTTATTAAATGTGAGACTTGCAGCTTACATTTCTGTCAAATTATTGGACAGTTCTGGAATAAATTGTAGCAATTAGCACTAGGAGATTAGAGTGTCCAAAAAGTCTAAACCAACACTATAATAGAAATCAATAGGGGTTATGCGTAACGTCTTCCGCACTCAGATAGACATAGGCCGCTACATCCGGTGGAGTAGTTGCCATAGTGACAAAGCTGTTTACTCCAAAGGCGATGGACATCACACGAGGTTTTTTGTGCTAGTCCTGAAGCAATCCTCTTAGAAAAAAATGTTTTCTTTGTCATCTGTTTTAGACGCAGCAATGGCTGTTACAGCAGGCAAAGTGCCACTTCTGAAACACGGAGGTTTTCACATGAAAAAATAAAACAAGTGAGAACTCCGCGCACAGAGCGAGACTCGCTGCTCATGAGCCCGGGCAGAGGTGCTTTGGGCCGTAAAGAAGTGAGCACACACGCTCGGTGTTGCCAGACAGCTCCCGGTCCACGGCGCCTCTGCCCGGGTTTATTAGCAGTGAATCTCCGCTCACTTTTACAACTTTTCATTATGAAAACCAAGCGGCACTTTTCCTGCAATTACAGCCGTCACTACGTCTACAACAGATGACAAAAGAGAACTTTTTTTCTGAGAGGATTGCTTCAGGACTCGTCTGATGTACATCGCCTATGGAGTAAACAGCTTTGTCACTATGGCAACGACGCCACCGGATGTTGCGGCCTATGTCTATCTGAGACCGGAAAGACGTTAATGCATAACCCCTATTGGCTCTGTGCTCAGAATGTCAGTTGGCTTATTTATTTTCAAAAATGCTAACTTCCTGTCAACATGTTCATTTCCTGTTTAGATCATTTCTAGGTGGTTTCACTGTCTCAGCCTAAAATAAAAAAATACTTTAAAGGGGCACTGTGTAAGATTGAGAGGAATTTTAATTATCACATATAGTCCACAAACATTTAAATCATATTTATTCTTTACAACATGAATACTTAAGAGAGCACTGTTAACCAATCCACATCAATTGTGATACATTTATACGTATTTGAAATGTTTTATTACGGGCCGGAATGTGGATTATTGACGCTAGATGGCAGCATGCTTAATAGGCAAAATGCATGTGAAGGCTCCCTCTAGTGTTCAAAAGTGGAAATCACTTTGTTTGTTTGTTTTTCTTACATAGTGCCCTTTAAGGCAGTGAACAGTGAGGTGTTGGTGGTTTTCTCTGAAAACATGTTACTTTACTTTACATGTTACTTTACAAATGAGAAAGGAGTGTGTTTATAAAAACATGTCTGTCAATGGTAATGCTAACGTCTGACAAAAAAAAAGTCTTATTTTATGTTATCTTTCTTTCTTTATTTATTTCTTTATTTTACTTTATCCACACTGCACAAAATATATATAATAAACGTTGCTTAAAATAACTTGGAATCAAAAATGTTATTTGGGTTTGATTTATTTTTTGAACTAAATAAGAGTTATGTCATGTAGAATATTTTCAAGGTGTTTCTGGTTGGATAAAAATTTAACTTAAAACTGCCCATTTGGAGCAGTTTTGTGCCCTTTACACTTGGAAATAGCACATATGTATTACACAAGACAGAAGTGTGTGGACAAATTGTGTAGTTTTAGTTTCTGTGTGAGATCAAAATGTCAGCTGTGTCAAACTCTTGTGCACATGAGCAAAATCTTAATCAATGAGGTCTTGAGATTCTTGATTTATTTTGTCTGTCCCAACTAGAAGAAAGCATGTACACAGAATTAGTTGATTTAGCCAAACAAATACACAACCAAAATATGCAAAAATACCACTGAATTACTCTCATGTACTTTCTGTATGTCTAGGTTTCATGTGTGCTTCTGCTTTCAGAGTGAGAATCTTTCTTAAATTCGTTCGTACCTGCATGGACGCTCCTTCTACTCGGGCCACGTAGGCAAACCGGTCCAGCGCCGTCACAGTCACCGGAACAGCCACAAAAAAGCCACTCACAAAGGCCTTCAGGTACCTCCTCCCTGACGACCGCGCCTGGGACATGTCTGAGAGAGATAGAACACAACGAGAAGAGGAGAAACAGGTCAATGTCCATGGTAACCTGGCTCAGAAAGGGCTTATAGAAGAAACAAAAAATAAATAAGAGAAAAAAATGTGTGACTTGTTTGGACACAAGATATTGGAGCATTAACATGTAGCTGAAACTAAGGCAGCATGAATATCAAATTGTGATTTTTTTTTTTCTCACCAGTATTGTGATTCAAGATAAACAATAATACTGTGTGCAAACATGTCTCTGACTAGTGTTTGGCCATACTGTGATAAAAATCGAAATGTGCACTCATCTCTGTGACAAGAAACAATAATTCCGAATAAAGGTTTACAAGAAAAACAGGCTAAATTGTCATTATTTAATTCCACTCAATGTCTTTGGTTTAGGAGTTCTGATTGGACAGGGAGCCCATATACATCATTATGTATCAATCATTATACTATTTTTTCAATGACAATCTATAAGCAGGAGCTGCAGAATTATTGACCTGGCCCGGTGGATTATGCCGCGATATTTGTGAATTCACAAATCCATCTGGCCTTCCAAAAGCCCGATTGGTTTGAAATGCGACACAGTGGTGTGTCGGCCCAATCACAAGCAACAGGGGGGTTGGTTGCAACGATGACAGGAAGTATCGCTTGAAATAAATAAAACAAAGATGGCAGCTCCCATGGATGTATGTTTTCTGCTGCGTTTAATTCTGTTGTAGCAGAAGTACAGAGTATTTTCTTTCTGAAAGAGCAGAGAGGTGTGTGTGACACTTGTTTTATTCCACACGGACATTACACAATTCCTATTTGTTGCTGTGATTGGTTAAGTACAAATAAGGTCGGCCACACACTCAATCAACTTGATGTATTTCATTAAACATCCCACCTTTTACTAAACGTTTTTAGTGAGTAAAGTTCCAGATGGATAGTGTGGAAGAACTAAAGCTTAACCAGATCCCTCTGACATCAACCAGGTTAGAGAATCACATCATCACTGCAATCTCTGTTTGCGTATACTCCTTTCTGCTGCCTTTTTTTAAAAGGTTAGTTTTTTTCGTATTTTCTGCCATCCACCCTTTTCATTATTTGTATCTCCAGTAGCGCGCCTATATATAAAACAGAAATCTTTTGAGTCTGTGCGCCATCTTGCAGTGCGTCACCTGGTCAGAAAGGCAACACACCGAGCAAGGGCAGTGCGGGGGGAATTATTTTTAAGCGGAATAAACAGTTGACTGTTAAAGGAATAAAGTAATTCATCTTTAAAGATAAAGAAAAACCACCCACTTAAACCGAATATCATTTTTCATAGGAATCAAGTGTTTACATGGTGTTTTTAAGGTGAAAGCAATTTTTATTCATAATTAAACTATATTTATTCAAAATTAAAGCTCTCATGTACAGAGCAATTGTGCTGTTTGAAGAAATTGTTCTGTTGTGATTATAGGACTAATATATTTTTTTACATTAGTTAGGAATTTATAGAATCGAAACAAAAAGAAGTATTTTAGATTTACATAAAGCTATGGTTCTTATTACGTACAAGATGTTCCAAAATGAATGAACCAATCAACATCATGATCTGGCACCAATGCATTTTGGTCATATCGCCCAGCCCCATCTTTACATTGAGAAAATTTAATCTGTGAACAGCCTCAGATCTTTAAAAGGAAGTCACATTTTCCAGTCCATCTGCGCTCCGTTTGAGTCTCTGCCCACTACAAAGCAGCTGTATGTGGTCGTATGGGCCGGTGAGGACTGTATTGATCTCAATGGGGAGGCGGTCCAGGCAGCTGCGGGGGGCTAATAGAAAACAACACAGGAAACATACAGACAGCAATTACACAGCATGAGAGAGCGACGCATGTGAGAGACACCAACAGGGACACAAGTCACACACACACAGGTAATTTATCTTATACGACTTTACTGTGAAATACTGCAAACATTGTATAGAAGAAAATGTTAAGTTTGCAACCATGTGTCTCTCATCATCAGGTTACTCAAAGTTGTATTTGGAATTTGGATTGATTCATGAATGTTTGTGCTCAGAAAATCCCTGTTTTCACCTACCACCTGTCCGTATTAGATTCATTAGAAAAGAAGAGGCCACAGACAAAAGGACATTTACAATGATTATTTGTCTCACAGTGGCATCATGTGCAGAAGAACAGAGAAGAACACAGACTTGTGGAGCGCAGCAGCGAGCGGAGAACAGTGTGTGTGTCACGTGATCGAGCACAGAGTGTTTTCTTTCATGTGTACAGTTATAAAAGTGAATCAACAGCAACAAGGATGAAATGCCAGTGGATTAAAGCAGGTTTAAAAAGGTTACAAAGAGCAAAGGGTCATTAAATGTTCTTTGGTCTATTAAAGTATGGTGCTTGTATCATTTAAAGAGCAGGTGCATAATGCTCATAAAAAGAATCTTGCACTTTGACTACGAGCACAAAGCATTACATTTGTTTACTGATGGAAACATTTTCTTCTTTATTTGACATGTTAAGAGCCGTCGTCACAAGGCAGATGCACCAGATGCTTTTGTTGTAAAGGTCCTCACGCTTGTGCAGCATATGAGCCTCATCATGATGCTCCTGATAAATAGTCGTAACAGAGGCGCAGTGACGCACAGACATAAGGAGAGAAATGACAAAAAATCTCAAACAAAACAAAAATCCTTCCTTGTGTCTCCTGAACTCGTAGAGGGGCACATCAGGCTTAAGATCGGGCCAATACTCCTGTAGCGTGCACAAGGTTTAAGTTGCAGTTATAGGGATGTCGATAACAAATGCTTATATTGTGATACATGCCAGACAAAATATCCTGACTAAGCAAGCAATTATTCCCAATTATGGGTGTCAAGGTCAAAAACAGATTTTAATTACATTTTCTTTAATCGACCTTACTGGTTTTTAGCTGTTCAATCCCCATCTTTAATAAATATCATGCAGATTCTCCAGACAACTGTAAAATGTTTGCAAAATGAATCACAAAAAAGTGCAAAATACCCTTGGTTTATTTGCTTTTTAGTAACAGTTTTTTTTCTCTAAATGCTATTCTAGACATTCAATTTTTGAATATCTTGAAAACAACATTCTTGATTTTATCTAAAGCTTTATAAAGTACAGATCAAGAGTTTTATTTATTTTCATGACTATGAACATTGTAGATTCACACTGAAGGCATCCAAACTATGAATTAACACATGTGGAAGTTTAGTAGGCTACATAACCAAAAGTGTGAAACAACTTAAAATGTGTCATATTCTAGGTTCTTTTGCTTTGATTACTGCTTTGCACACTCTTGACATTCTCTTGATGAGCTTCAAGAGGTATAGTCACCAAAAGGCTCTTCCTACAGTCTTGAAGGAGTTCCCACAGGTGCTTAGCACTTGGTAGACCCTTTTGCCTTCACTCTGTGGTCCAGCTCACCACAAACCATCTTGATTGGGTTCAGGTCTGGTGACTGTGGAGGCCAGCTCATCTGGCACAGCACTCATCACTCTCCTTCCAGGTCATTCATGGTTTGGATGCCTTCAGTGTGAATCTACAATGTTCATAGTTATGAAAAAAAAGAAAACTCTTTGAATGAGAAGATGTGTCCAAACTTTTGGTTTGTCTGTATGTCGCCCAGCTTTATTCATTTCTGCCAAATAGTGCCTTTTTAACTCAATATATTGTCCATTTTCTATCAAATTACAAAAATGTGCTTCTAAAATTGTTAATATTTTGTTCTTATGCTCATATTGTGACTTCAATCATCACGTTATCGATAACCTAATAATCTTAACATCTAATAGTGTGAACTTTTGACCTCTGTCGTCCTGAGAAAGCCTGTGGATGTTTGAGCGGAGTGTAGAGATCATTGCTCTGCTGAACACAGAATAATATCCCCTCTGGACCACTGCACAGAGCTCACATCAGACTAAAGTCCTGTCTCCACGCTCAACGTTTCACCAGACTGAGTGTTAAAGCGTTCAGTCCCAGCAGAGGTGTGAGTCTGACAGATGTGCAGTGGATTGTGAACAAGCACTAACCGTCGCTTCTTTCAAAGGACAATGCACTCATCATTTATGTGCAGTTTGTGATAAACTCGATTTTTGCCATCTTAAAAATGTAAGCAAAAATAAATAATTAAATATAAACTTCTTACTTCCACAGGTTTTGCTTACTTATACCTAATGCATTCTGAGACTCTGAATTATTCATAACGAGATGTTTTATGCTTTATCACAGTTGTCATTAGGACAAAGACGTGTCAGTGTGCTAACGGCAGCACAACCAACAACCAACAAACAAAACAACAACAAACAACAACAACAACAGATAAACATAGTGGACACTTCGGAAAGTGCAAACTAATTTCCACCTGAATAGATCCATTCACAAGATATCTGGGCTAGGGGAAAAAAAAAGATTTTAAGGTCTTTTATGTAAAAAAAAAATAGGTATAGTCCATTTAAAGCCTAGGTACCTAAAAAAAAATGAAGATATTTAGGTATAGCTTTTTAAAATTCCTCAACATTTCTATTTGGCTGAAATTATGACTTAATGCTGCGATGAGACCGGACAAAAGGTTTGTGTTGAGGCAGATAGATATATTAAGTCAATATAAACATCGGGTTACAAATTTGGGTTTTTAGCGCTCTGCAGCGTGAAAGCCCAAACGTGTGTCCGCCAGCATTAAACGCAATAGTTAGAAAAACTAAAGTCCTGACGCCACCAATCAGTGATTATGCTTCTATGAAATAGTGGCACGTTCATTCTCACATCAGGGGGAAGGAAAAAGGCCGACAAAACAAACAATATGATATGGCAGAGGTGAGTACCTGAAAGTCATAACTTGGACTTGAGAAAGACTTGAGTAACTATTTTAATGACTTGAGACTTGACTTGATAAAATAGACTAACGCGTTAGATTAACGAGTTAGATTCAGGACATGTGCGAGTTTCTTGCCTTGGTGTGTCTGGTACACCAGCTCCAGTTCAATGCAGTCTCTATTTGCCCAAAGCCGCGCAGATTCACATGGATTCCCACAAGAATGCTCGTATTATGACTTGAAAGTCACACAAGACCTCTGGGAAAAATAGGCTCTCAGTGGATTCTTTCTGCACATTTACGTGACTCTTGGACGTGTGCTCACACTGTTCCAAGGTCCACATACGAAGGTGCATTGCTTTTAAGCACTTTCTAAGTCTTTCAAGAGTTGTGCAATTCCCAAAACACATTGAACTCGCACTCAGTAAATGGCAGAGGTAAGACTTGACTTGCACTTGACGTCAGTATTGAGTTGACCTATCGCTTTTCAAACTGAAACATGTGACGCCTCAGTTTGTTTTTGTGATCAGAAATTTTTAAATGGGGGAAAAAAATCTATGAAAGTGTAGTGGGGCTCTGACTAGGGGCTGACTTGTACTAGCCTTTCTTTGACTTGGGACTTGAGTTGGATTTGAGGTTATGATAAGCTCACATATGGACTTCTTGAAAGATCATCACTGTGCAATTTGAACCACTGCAGCACAACGTGACAGTGGAGGAGCACAGAGACAGGCTTAAAAAGAACATTGACTGGAGGAGAAGGGAGGAAGTTGTGCTACCAAGTATGTTATAGCTACATTTACTAAATACACCAAAGCCATTCTCTTAACCCAGTCTGCCATTGTGCAAAAACAAACCATAGAAACGTAAAGACATGCGTTCAGAAGTTAAAGACGCACGATCAAAAGCAAATTATTTCAGACGCACATTCAAAGAGTTAGGCTTCAATAAATGGAGGCAAAATCTGAGGCAAAAACAATGTGGACTGGGCATTAGAATGTGTTTTAAAAGCTAGTTGCACTCTAAACTTCAGTATTTTGTGCAGATTCAAACAATATTCGTTGTTTGTGGACAAAACTATAGCATTCATATTGTGGTATTGGATTACTAACCTTGCAGAGATTGATCTAACCGTCTGCATGATGAACCCCGGTGTCTCTCTTGTTTATGACTTGGTGACAGCTGCACTCTGATGCATTAGTCTGAGCTCCAGTGAGGAAACCCTCTTTGTCAAAGCGGCGCACGGCTCATTTGTATGGTCCGCAGCGTTATTCGTGTCCCCAGATCCAAACGCAGAGGTAACAGAAGCAGACAGGTCAGGTTAAGGTAACATCATCACAGCTTATTGGACTAAATCAGCCGCAGAAATGAACTCATGTTTTATATCAGTGTCTGAAAGGAAGCTCTGAAGTCAGGTCTAATAGAAAAACCATGTCCTGCTTTGTTCAGCTTTTTTCCTTCGTGGTTCTTCGATTGTTTATGGTGGACAGAATAACTGAACTGGATGAGTTCATTTGTTACTCTCTGTTACTGTGTCTGTGTTTTAAAACTAATGTGCACTAACTTTACGTGTAGTTATAAGTCAGATCTATGGAGAGGCAAGGTCATAATGCAAAGTCTGGCAAAAAGATGAAGACATTTGTGGGGAAAAACAAACTAGTAATATTCTTAAAAAGTCATGGCAACGGTGAACCATAATTGTCAACAGTGGAAATCAAATCAAACTATTATCTTCTGAAAGGGAAAAGGTCATCTGGGCAAAGAGCAAATTGAATCTTGACTTAAATTGGATAGAAATTGGGGAATGACAATTGTCCATCACCAAGCATCTCAGTTATTCCAGCATGATTCAAAAACTCAAAAAATAAAAATTAAATTAAAATGGCTTTTGGAAATTATTTATTAACATGAACTATACAGACAGCTAACACAGGAATATTTCTTCTTCCGAAGCCTGACTTTTGTTTTGGAGCTCCAAATAAAAAAACACAAACAAATACAGTTGACAATTTGACATGACTCATTTTGATCTACTGATCTTTCAATTTATTGCCCAGCCCTAAAAGGGTGGAGATCATAACATCTGTAGAATGTTCATTTGGTCTAATGGTAAATCAATGAAGATTTGAAATGACTAAATATGAAAAATAGCAAATTGTGAGCCAGATATTGGCTGGTTCTAGAGCGGCAATGGAAGTTCTGCAAACCTGCATTAAACATGGTGGATAAGCCAATATTTCCACAGTAACTAGAGATCGACTGACCGGGTTTTTCTATAGTCGACTCGATGCTGATACTGATATATTAAAATTTTGCCAGGAGATGTCGATGTCAATGGCCGATTTTCAAGGCCAATTTCTGAGAACGATTTCTTATTTTAGTTTTAAAAGCAGAGCTGGGTTGAGCTAGTATAACCAAAAAAACCTTCAACCTAAACTATTACATGTGTGCTTTTTTACACGATGTAACAATTGTATTTTAGCCCAAGAAACAATCATTTCAAAGCGTCATGAAAGACACTCATATTGTTCATATTGCAAACCAACAAGCACTTACAAAAGCTTGTGCTGCAGCCAAAGTCATAGAACAAGAATAAAACTTAAAACGTGTTAATGATAGAATCAAAACTGCAGACTTAGGAATGGAGAGAGATAACAGAAATCTTATTGTTTCTCTCCAAACCTGCTAAGACTCAGCTGATCACTGAAAGTGCAGCTTTTCCACAGAAAAAGATATCGGCCAAAATTGAGGCTGATAGCCGATATACAAAAAAAATCTAAAGATCAGCCCAAAATATCGCTAATGCTAATGCTAACTTTTTTCTTTTTTAATTGTTTCCCGAGCTCAATAAGAATCAGTTAAATGACACAAGTATTACAAAATAAAACCTTAATTTACTCTATTGTGCTTGTTCTCACAATTTGTATGTGGAAGACTGTTGGATTAACTCTGTTAGTGTCCAAACCAGCTTGTCTAAGCCTGACCCTGTCAGATCTAAGAAGAAGGTTAAGCCAGGGCAGAAATCAGGGCAGAACTTCGATTGTCCAGTGGGACAAGTGTCTTAGCAAAACACTTCACCTCTACGTATATTATCTAGTCTGGATCTAATGTCATTAAAATCCATTGAATTATTGTTATTTTGTTTGTATATCTGGAAAATGTCACTAATGCTTGAAATAGAGAAGGAACCATTTGCTAGAAACATACAGTATGAGTAGTGTCATTGAGTGGGGAGGGGAGGGGTTCATCTCACTGTGAAGCGCTTTGTGACTCTGTGAAATGCGCTATACAAATAAAGATCACTTACTTACTTATAGTGTTAGGACTAAAACAATATATTTAATTTTATCACTTGGGTTTAGATACAAGCCTAAACCCTGGCAGACTGTAAACCCTGAGCTTTGAGACAGTACAGTAATGTCAGAACGCAGCTCTGGATGATGATACTCGTGTTCTTTGTGGAGTGAAATTATGCGGCGTAATGGCAATCTGCTGCTGTCAGACTGAGTTGTTCTGCTACAATAGACCTGCCTCGCTCCTGCACACAGCTCACCAGAAATATGAACCAACCATTCACCTAAGAAGAACAGCTTTGTCTCTTCTTTCTTTCTTTATTTAAGGCTGCTGTGAAATATGCAATGTAATGAGCTGTAATAAAAATCATAATATTTTTTTCCTGATGGGTTTATTTTAAAAAAGAAAAATGGCATCCACAGGCTCTTGGCAAGAACTATTGTAGCTGAAACGTGTAATAAAAGGTGCAATCTTAAAACAAAAGATTATTTCTAATTGGGAATAGAGAGAGACACTAAAATTGAGAGACTGAGAGGCTGCAGAATTGTGTCATGTTGCAAAAAACAATGTTATTGTTGATAATAGTATTGCCAAGAGCCTTCCGATACAATACGTATCCCGATACACTGGTCACAATACGATATGTATCCCGATACACGTAAATTCTGATATAATTTCCTCAATCTGTCACGTATCAAGTGTCAAATGCAAAGGAATTGTATTTTCAAACTACTCTTTATGTTACATACAAGTGTCTTACAAATAAGCCATTGTTCAGCTAAACAGTTTCAGCCTTAAACCTGCTGTCCAGGTTTATAAGTGTAAATTATATAAATTTAAGTATGCCGATACTTATCCCGATACACCTTCTCGTAACGATGCACTTATTGCCAATGAGCTTGTCACGATATATCCCCGTATCAATGTGTTGAGTACAGCCCCTGACTGTAAAGCATCTTTTACCACCACAAAAGCAGTGGACAATTATGCTGAAAAACTAGCGATTTGTACATTTTGCAAGGGTCTCAAACTGAAATTTTGCTCAAAATGGTCAAAGTCAGAGTTGGTAAACTGAAGCATTTTATAGCTCAGTCTCTCAAGAAAATGTACAACGGAAAAAATGTCGCCACGTGGCTTTTTGTAACATACTGATGTTACTGATGAAAAAAGAAAAAAAGCGTGAAAACATGCACGTTGAACGTTTTTGACCTTTTGTTGTATATCTCCGTTTTCTCCGTCTAAAGCCTGTAACATATACTGTATGTCCGCAATCTTGTATTTTGTTTGATATTTCATAGTCCCTTGTGTGATTAAAAACAAAAATAAATAAAAGTGGATATTTGAGGTGAGATTGTCCTCCAAGGGAAAATTCTGAACAAATTGCACACAATTTGCTGTATTACAGCGCCTTTTAGAGGTTAATTGCTACATATTCTGCTAAAGTGCAGTTTTTTGGAAGGCCGCTATCAATGCTAAAAACTTCTCAAGAGCCACTATTGGCCCCTGGCCATGAGTTTGAGAACCCTGAAATATGTAATAAGTCACTAATATTATCAACTTCTTCTGTCCCATGAAAGAGAAAACAATTCAATTTTCATCATTCAACTATATCAAAACAGACAGCACAAACACACTAAACCACCTACTCATCTTAAACATGACTATCTATCTAACTATTATGTAAATGTAGTTTTATTTTAAGTTTTAACATGTTCAGTTTAATGCAGTTCACAGTTATTGGTTTACTCAAAATTGTATTTGAATTTATTGATGTTTGCTAAAATCTGTAGCTCATGCTCCAAAAAAACCCCAAAAACCCTGTTGTCACCTCCCACCTATCTCCACCTACTTGTCTGTGTTTACGATGAACACTTGAAAAATTCAAATTCAATGTGAAACTGTTGGCGTTCATAGCAGACATTTTAATTTTAGAACAGGTCAATTTTACAAAAAAAAACAAACAAACAAACAAACAAAAAGTGCGGGGCTTATCAGTTCTGAGGTTTTGAACAAGAAGTCAATCAATCCATTTTGCGTCTACAAAAGAAAAGTGCAACTTATAATCTGGAAATTTCAGTAGATATACATTTTATTTATTTATTTTATGGAATGCCCCTTGAGATGTGCCATCTCGTTTTCGAGGGGGTCCAAAACGAAAAACATAACAGAACATCATAATCAGTACAATTATTATACAGAATAATTATTTTTGACTATTTGATATTTTACAAACATGTCTGACTCACTGGCTTTGAAAACAAAATAAAATGGCAAGTACTTCAGTACAAATGTGAGCTTCATGACTGTGAAACTTGTTAACAAAATTACAGTAATTATGTTGCACACAAAAAATTCTGCCTCTAATTTCCTGATTAAAAAGACCTCCAAAAAGCAAATTGAAGGTACAACAGGAGGAGACATCCAAATTAAACCAAACCCAGTCACACAGAGATCCTTCTAACCATTTGAAAATTGGTCTTTCTAATACTGCTTTTGATGTTCTGCATTGCTCTGTATTATTAAACATGCTTTCCTTCAATTCCAAAATGCATAAAAGACGCTTTAGCCGAGAGACTCTAGATGATAAATATAGTATGATATGGGATCGGTTGGGTTGGGGATGTTTTGAGCATATGCCCATGTATCCAGTATTTAGTCACTTGTGAAAGACAACCAATCTTTGCCACAGATTTTTTGCGTTTTCAATCTATAGCAGGGTTCACCGGATCGTAGTTAAATTTTTTTGCATTAGTAAAACAAAAATTAAATGTATTTATTGCAGGGATGGGATGATTCAGTTAAGTCATGATTCGATTCAGTTTTCGATCTTGAACTTGTATTTTTATAAACATTTGAACCGTAAACAGTAATATTTAGTGGTTTGTTAACGCCACATATCAAAATACTGGTCAACTAATTGAATATTTGAAAAATCGCTAACTTGTCTTTCTATAGACGTTAAAACAGCAATGACATGAGTCAATCTTGATTTTCAATCAAACTCAATCAAAACTCAATCAATTGGAACAAAGATTTTTGACTTGTTTTAAGATGATAGTTAAGTTATTAACCGAATTTACAATATGATTCTATAGAGGGATTATTGGTCGACGCCACTTTCCGCTCCACTGTTCATGCTCCATGCAGAAAGAGACGCTGTCCATCTGAATAGCTGGTGTTTTTCTCGCTGTTTTTTTACTCACCTGAATGTAATGTTTATGGGTCGTAGGGTCGAATTTCATTCACAAATGTTGATTCACAAAAAGGTTAGTTTTTGCTGAATCAGTTTTTGCTGAATTCGCACATCTCTTGTAGTTAGCTTACAACGGTGCTGGCTCCGCTTGTTTCCATGGCTTGTGTCAATAAGCATCTGCAGCTTCATTAATGTAAGTCTTAACTCACTGATTGGTTTAGCTGCACACATTTTTTGTTCTGTCTTTGATTTTTATTAGTCATAATGTGCAAACATAATCTATATTTTGTAAAATTACGTTAACGTTTTATAATCCCTAGTCACTGCCAGTCTGAGTATACGCGGTGCATGCTGGGATAGCATGATGTCAGCTGCAGGAGCTCTATTCAAGTGACTTTTGTGTTCTAAATAGGGCTGGGCGATTTAGCCAAAAATCCTAATTGCGATTTTTTCCAGGAAATATTGCGATTGCGATTTTTTTTGCGATTTTCTCCCACAGCCTAAAGACAAGAGCAAAAGTAACACAAAATCAACAAATTACTATAAGAATTGTTACATTTTGCTAGAAATGTACCTGTGAAATGATTTTTGGCTAAATTAGATCCAGTGTTGGATGTAACTTAGTTACTGTAATTACATGTTTGAGTAACTAGTAGTGTAACTTAGTTACTGTGAAAAGACTTGTAATTAAATACAGTTACTACCAAAATACTCTTATTCACTTTTAAGTAAAAAAATAAATAAATAATCTACAAAAGTGACTTATTGTGTGAGATAAAACAACAGAGACACAGATCTGCAGCTGGAACAGTGCACAGAATCATTTTAATATTGATTTTATTACTGAATTTGAATCTAAGCAACTCTTTTGTTGTTTGCCTTTGTTTAAATGCCAATGATACAATTTTAAATCGCATTTTTGATTGATGTTTGCAATAATGCACACAAAGTAATCCAAAAGTAAGTTACTCTCTTGAGGCAACAACAAAGTAGTTTAACTAATTACATTTTCAAAAAGTAATGAGTAACTAATTACTTTTTCAATGCATTACCCCCAACACTGATTAGATCAACAAGATTAATTAACTCGTTTAATTGTGAAGGTGGATAAAACTACATAGGCTATAGCCTAACCAGCTCTGGTTTTACACACATGAACCAGTTATACTGAACTTATGCAAATTCATTCACTGTTCATTTTTATTTAAGTTCAAATAAGTGATATCTGTAACTTATATTTCATTCCAGAGCTACTCGGTGTAAAATATGCTTTCATATTAAGCTAAGTGTGTTCCCCTTTAACTTAACACACACGGCTCTCGGCTGCTGCTGCTGATGCTGCTGCTGCTTCTCCTTCTCCCCCCTCCGTCTCAACTACTCGCTCATCCAACGCTCCACAGACAGGACAGAAGGTGGGACGATTACCTGTCCCTGTCCACGCAGAGAACCGGAGTGCTCCGTGTTTGGAATTAAATAGTTTATCCTTCGTTGGCAGCGCGTCATCGCGGACCACTTCATGTTACAGCGCGGACTCGTAACGCGGTGGGATTTTGAAGTCAAAGGCTCACGCACATGCGCGCTAAAAGGCAACGAGAAGCGATAGACATTCACCTGAAACAACTATTATGTCTATGTTTCGTGTCACTAACGAAGAGAGTTCGCGGAGAGAGTGGAGAAAAGAGAGAAAGAACGAGTACAGCGAGGGCTACTGGCTCACCTCGTTCACCGCCGATTTAAGCCCAAATCCTTTGCTGTAGTTTTGACAAGAGCACAGTTTTACACCTATGAGCCTGGTATTGTCATTACATGTCGTCGATCTCATGAGCACACGAATTACAGAGAGAAAAGTGAAGCACAAGCACACGGAGGTGTCGGTGGAGCGTAACATGAAGCTGCAGACCGGAGGCGCTGCAGTCACACGGCCGCACTTACACGCAGCGCTTCAATTACTTCCAAAACAAAACTCACGTGGCCAATAATCGCACGTCTCTGCGATTACATAATCGCGTCTTGTCATATCGCGATATAATTGCAAATGCGATTAATCGCCCAGCCCTAGTTCTAAACAACTAATCAATTATTGGAAGAAAGACTGATGACCCAGCCCAACAGATTTGGTTAAATGAATAAAATGTATAGGCTGAAAGTCCACTGTCGATCAAAGAAATCCTAGCAGGAAAAACCCAACCCTAAATCACGGCAGGAGTCTCCTCAGAGCACAAGTGTCCTTTGGAGATGGACAGTTTGTGTTCGGAGGAAAAGGCCGAAGCTAAAGGACGCTCACTAAATGCCAAAGTGCGAGCGAGGACACACTTCTGACACAAGGACGAGACTTTTCTAAATCCAATACAGTTTGGAGCAATCGCTGCTGAGAATTTTAAAGCATGAATATAGCCTTGGAGCAAACAAGAGGACACAAAGTTTGGCAAAAGTAGAATGGGAAATATTAAAATTCATAGAAGTTTGGAGCTAAACTTTACAAGCATGATTATTTTTTTTAGTATTGATTGTGGTGAAGCCTTTACATGTCCTAAATAATTGCTCTGGTCAATAATTTTTCTCTCAGTTACTTCTTACAGTAAATCAATTACCGTAGTTGTTTATGTCACACAAGGAAGGAACTAACCTTTTTAGTTGTCAATAAGTAAACTGTGATTTCCATTCAAAAGTCTATGATAAATGCAGCACGTTGTGAAAATATGAGCCACTGAGTACTGTCTGAATTGAATAATAAGGAGTTTTAGTTTTATCAGGAATCAAATGCTGCTCTCTGATTGGCTGAACTCGAGTGGTCATCTTTTGTTGTTTGTAAAAGACGTTTATTGGCCATAATTGCAGAAAAAATGAATACATGTGGGTACTAACCATGTGTCAAAGGATTTACGAGAGAAAGCTAAACCAATAGTGTATAAAAATAATGTTCCTTTTTTTTTTTTTTTTTAGCTCTAACGAATCGCAGTTTGAGCAGATTTTGCACTACGTTTCTTATTTCTTCAAGTGAAGAGTTTTTTTTTAAAGAACAAGATGTGTTCTTATAAGTACAAAAAAATCTTGTTCCATTGGCAGATATTTACTTCACTTTTACTCTGCCAAACTCAAATAATGATCTCATGAAACTTTAACTTAGATTTTATTAACTTTTGCATATAAATAGTAGAATTTTGAAGTAATTGTAATGCTTTATTACCAAAAAGTATTTACCTAGTAGCAAATTATTTGCTTGATTACTATTTGTTGAAAATTTCTGGAAAAATAGATTACATGACATGCATGTATACAATTAGTGTCACTGTGAATTGCCCTACTGAATGAATGGGGGAGTGAATGATTGTCTGTCTCGTCTCTCAACGGTTGTCCACTGTCCAGCGTGTTCCCCATCTAAGGCCCAAAGTCACAGGGATTGGCTGAAGTCACTCGCCACCCCTGACAGGAACAAGCAGTAGATAAATTACAAATGAATGAATGAAGCATAAAATCGTTTTGATGATCCTGATTTTTTGTCGCCCAGTCCAAGATTCAAAAGTACGGAATCACGATTTGTCAATTGTTCTTCAAGTCAGTTATCATTATAATATTTCTTCTTGTGATTAACTGATTTACTATTTCGATTCCCATATTTTCCAGGTTATTTGTCTCAAGCTTCAGACCCTGCAGCATTTGTTTTCCTCTTAAATTTAGTTGATGCATAAGGACAAGTGTACTTTCTGTGTGTTGTGTTGTATGGACCCCAAGGAGAATAGTTATTGCCGTGGTAACTAATGGGGATCCAAATAAAATAAAGTGGGCATAAAGTACGATAGTTGAACTGGAGAAACAAATTTGCGTAAAATGACACTGTAGAAATGCTGATAAGAACATAATTTACAAGAAACAGTTTTAAAAAGTCTTAAAACTTATTCTGTCAACCCAGGACATGCTTTGGGGGTTGTGCAGTTGTCTAAAATTTATTCGTTGTTAAGTGGACATATTATTGACAAAACTTATGAGATCCTGATCATGTTTGGAAGGCAATGCACCAGCTAGAGAAAAAGTTTCCCATTTGAACAATTCCCAGGCCGTATAATCTGTTTGAACCTTTATCAGGGAAGGTTTATTTTCCTCTGTCCTGCGAGACGAAGCCATGAGTTTGCCCGTTGAGCCAAAACTAAGGCGATTATTGTCCGTGCGACTGTGTGACTGGAGAGGCGCCCCATTGCTCGCTCACAAATGACTGAGTCCCCGGAGCAGAACGTCCCACACACTCCTACGCTGTGAAAAAAGGATATGTCTACATTAGCTAAAGGCAGCTCTGTGTTTGTGAAGGGTTTGGGATTTGGGTTGGTTTTGAAAAGGAAAACCAAAAGTCATAAATCTTTGTGATAAGCAAAACCAAATGTCCAGAATGATGCATCAGCCAAACAATATTTAAATAGCTTTACTCAAGGTTCAAGTTTTTTTTTTTTTGTCTTGATTGGAGTTTTTTTTTTAAAAAGTCCACACGTTAAAAAGATAGTTTGATCACTTTCATCATAAACTGCGTCTTACTTTGGCTACACAATATTGATTTCAATTTCATTCAATAGGCAGTGCTTCTCAAAGTAAGTAATACCCTGTTAATAAGTTTGCAAAAGTACAAACAATGTCTGCCTGTGATATTTTGGCTTAGATAATAGTTAGTTTTAGCATCAAATTATATATTTAAAAAATTCTATTTTGGAGTTCAATAAATAAACTAGCCAATTACACAATTATAATACCAGTGTTCATCAGTTTGAATATTTTAGGATCAAAATGTTATTTCATTTTGTTTAGGCTGAAAAGGTATTTAAGCTAATGTCTTTTTCCCACTGATGGAAGAGTCTTGTTTTGTCCTGGCTTGGTCCTGTTTCAGGCCTTATGAAAACCTAGTCCAGTTCTGGGATAGTCCTGGTTAAAACCAGTTGAGTCCGCACTAGGCTGGGCGATCTGGAAAAAATATAATCACGATTTTTTTCTCATATCGTCGATCTCGATTTTCGATTCGATTTAGCTAAACCTTTTCAAAAACAAATGAAAAATGCCATTCATGAACATAAACGAACTAAAACTTTTATTATGTCCCATTTATGATATATTTTTAAGCTGTACATCTTTATTCTGTCTCTAAGATTGACTTTTGCTCCAACTACAAATTTTTATTGACAAAAGTTCAGTTTTCAATCTTTCGATTCAAAACCCATCACCAAATAATTGACGATTCGTTTCGATTCGATCTCGATCTCTGATTTTTGATTATGGCACAGCCTAGTCCGCACTAAATATACAGTGGGAAGTAAAACTAATTAGTTTTGAAACTATCATAAACACGTGTAAAAGTTCGGGCATCGCTGCTGATCGAGCGCAGATTCTCTGCTTAGTTAATTCTCGGTTTAAAAACTTGAACAAGCTATATCTGTGTGTCCTGTTTTGTTTTTGTTTTTTGGATGATTTAAAAACCAAGACGGCTATCAGACTCGTCTCTCTCCCGCTGTCAGTACTGCAGACCTCTGACCTCTTTCGCTGCACAAACTGCAGCTGAAGAGAGATCCTGTTTGTGGACTGTTTCTGAGCGCGAGAAAGAGAAAAGGGCACAGCAGCACTCCCCACGCCCCTCCTGAAAACATTCTGTGCCCCTCTAAACGGGCGCGCTCCACACTTTGAGAAGCACTGCAATATGCCATTGTAGCATTTCTGGGGTATTTTGCCTTTCAAACTGTGTATCACACCAGCATTATACAATATAACTAGCACTATAGTTTGTTTATTGCTCAGGGACAGTGTACTTAACAACACTGACTTGCAAAAATAAAAAAAAATGCTTGTGTCAGGTTACAGTAAAGTTTCTAATTTCCACCTGCAGTCCCTGGACAAGCTGGTGTCAAAAATGAATATGCGATAAAATATTCAGGTCAGTCCAGTCATCCATTTAAAACTACAGACTCACTCATTCATACTATATGATGAAAGAAACTGATTCCTTACAAATATTGTGATTCCAAATGATCAAAAGTCAATTCTATCAGTGTTTGTGTGTTAGTAAAATGCTCTACACTGACACACAATATATACACACACAGTCACACACAGAGCAGGAGACTTACATGAGACCGAAGAGATGTCCCGGCTGACACTAGAGCTACTTTTGACCACTTCGCTTCATGATTTGTGCCGTGTTGTTGTTGGTGGTGGAGGAGAACATCTAACACGCTAACTGCAGCCACAACGTGTCAGATTTAAAGAGCCAGAGACCAATTTACAGAAACAGAAACAATTAATTTGACAAATACAACGTACATAGGCAAAGAACAAAATAATGGACAGATATGTTTTGTATTTTAAACATGCCCTTGATTTTACTTTGGCATTAAATGCATTAGAACTTTAAACAAAATGTGTAATGAGGCCCAAACGACAGCTATACAGTATTTGTGATTAATTAATTGAAAGTGTTTCCTACATCTGGAATACAAATTGATCTTGTTTGAAATGCTAAAATTTAAAAAAAGACAAACAGACACAACAGACACAACTCACAGACAAAACTTCAGCTGTGTTTTAAAATGAGGAAGCAATGTTAGAACATGATTTTAAAAGTAAAACGCGCATAATGTATTATTTAGGTCACGTAGCATCAATATAAATTAAAATGACTATGGAATTGAATCAAAAACTTTTTTTTGTTTGTTAATCAATTCAAGAGCCCAGATTTTGCACTGAATTGAATTGAACTTAAGGATAGGTTAAGTAAAGTAATCTGTATTTATATTGATAGATTATCTGTTGACACCACTTTCCACTCAGCTGCTCATGTCGCCAGCAGAAGGAGACGCTGCCTGTTGGCTGGGAAACTTCTTTGATAAAAACAACAAACAGGACGAGAGAAGCTGTTTGGATCAGGTCTGACAGATGTCTGGCTCCTGAGGCTTCAGATAAGTGTTTTTCTCTGCGTTTTTTCACTCACCTCAGTATAACATGTATGAGTTATGAGTCGTAGGTTAAATTTTATCCACAAATGTTGATTTAGCAGCATAACGTTTGTTTTCACACAGTGATAAACTGTAGTAGTCTTGTAGTTGACAACAGCGCTGGTTAGTGTTGCTGCTACAGCTTGTGTCGATCAACTGCGGCTCTTTCTGCATTAAGTTGCGCGCGCATCCATCTTGTCGATAAACAAATCTTCCAAGCAAATCTTTCAGATAAAAAAAATAACAATATTAAAACAATTAACTAAATGCAAATTACTCACATTTTAGGTTTGGAGTAAGCCAAAATACAACAAGAAAAAAACTATCAAAACCATCAAACCATGTATCTGCGATGATATATAAACACTGACAAAATAAAACCAATCTGTTAATGTTATCTTGAGAGATCATGTGATAGAAGTCCGATAGATAATCACTATCTTATAATACCAAAATCAAACCAAATGTAAGTTTGTTGGTTGGATAGTTTCAGAAATGTTTCATCTGTTTAAATGCAGACGTTATGTTCCTGTATATACGATATCATAAAAACTAACCGTGTAGAAGTTAGAAGGAACTATTAAATGTATTTGCTGCCGAGCCGAGCGTCCGTCTGCAGCAGAGAAGTCCCGGCCTGAACTTCCCTCGGGGCTAATGGGCAGTTTGGCCTGAGAGTGATGGAGCTATTACCCAGACAGAGCGTTCACACAGGGACACAAGCACACAGAACAGGACATAAACCCAACAGACACAGAGTCATGAGAAAACCGCTGTGCTCCAGAGTCAATAACGCATCGCTAAACGCCGCTGACGGAGCAGGTAAAAGTGACAGCCGAAGAGGGAGGTAAGGGAGGCTTTGTCCTGTCCCGGCGAGGATAAACAAGGCTAATAAAACACAGACAGTTACGAGTACAAGTCTGTCGTGTTCCCAAATGGTCGTGATGCAGCTGTAAGTTCAAATGACAGCGACTTCAGACTTCTCTCAATGTTGTTTGTAAAGTGCACTGTGCAGACTAAATCTTAAACTAGACGTATAGCTTTTATTGCATTCAGCAAAAAAAATTTATATCAGTAATTAATTTATATTTTGTTCATTGTAAAACATACTTGACAAAAAATCATTGCTTAGCCCGAATATTTATCATAATAAATGATCAAAATAATGGATAAAAAGGCTATGTTTTTCAAAAAGGTTCTTGTTTGGGTGTGATTGTGGCTCATGGGAAAAAAATTATTGCTCACACCTGACGAGTGAACTTAAAGCTTAATGTTAAAAATCATGATTACATTTTGTTTTCAATTATGGCAGTAACCATAACTTAAACAAAAGTTTGATTAATTGCGCAATTTCTCTCTTTCCCTTTCTCTCTCTCCCTTTTTCTCTCCCTTTCCCCCCCACCCTCTCTCTCTCTGGACCTCATCTGCGAGACCTGCTGTTCTCCTGTGTTTCTCTTTCTCTCCAATCCTCATTCTCTCTCTTCTTCTCTCCTCTCTCTTTCCCTCTCTCCTCTCCCTCTCTCTCTCTGGACCTCATCTGCGGACCTGCTGTTCTCCTCTGTTTCTCCTTCTCTCTCTCCCCTCTCTCTCTCTCTGGACCTCATCTGTGGGACCTGCTGTTCTCGGCTGTTTCTCTGCAGTTGTCCATCATGTTTCAGACCAGTGGACCAAACACAGCTCCAGCCCCAGAGACAACAGAAGATACAGAAGACACTGACGAAAGCTCACACCTGGAGAAGTGCATTAGTCACACAGAAAACACCACAGCCCTGTTGAAATTCTCTCACAATTCCTGTATATTCTGTCACCAAAGTAATAACTGAGATGGTGTGTGAATTCAGCAAGTTATGGTTGGCTAAATCTTTGTAAAATACTCAAACTGTGACTGAAAAGACTAAAACTCAAATGGAGTTCATGCAAAAACAACAATTTAAACAGAAAATGAACAAGAATAGCCGTGTTAATAAAAAAGCAGATTAGATTAAAACAAATTTTGGTCATCCAACAATTAATCGACAAAACGACACAAGTCAAGTGGCACCAATTCCACAAGTGGCACCTATTGTACAAATTTAAAATAAAATGAATGAAATAGAGATATTCCACCATAGTTTTAGTAATCGTGTGGGAAACACTGAGTGAGTGCATATGAAATAATAATTAATAAAATTTCTATTATGATAACCAAGACATGATTCATAAGTGTATAGTGATGCTATGTAAATGTATGAACTTTTTAGCATAGGTTTGTAACTCAAGATACATTTTTACAATTGTGCCCATTGTTTGTGTTAATTTACTATATATTTTCTATGTATTTTGTAATTTGTTGTTTCTGTATGTAGGGCTGGGCGTCGGGCGATATTGACAAAAAAGCTTATCTTGATCATTTTTTGGTACATCTCGACTTCGATATTCAGATGATATTGTTTCAAACCAATCGGAAAATGTTCAAACATGCATTTAATATATTAGTTAAAGCGTAATGATAAAAAAAAATTGACTGTGGTTGATTAAAGACATTTTTGTCATGTACTATCAATCAATTAGTCGACAAACAGGTCCCTTTTCTGAAAACTAGTGAGTGTTCTGAACAAATTTGATCCAAACAGCCCTTACAAAAGCACAAACTCGGAGGTTTGCACGCTAGAATAACTTTTTATGAAGGAAAAATTCAGCTTGTTATGTAAAAATGTTGAAAAACTTTGCAATATGCTTTCTCACTATGCAACTAAGACACAAATGAGTGATTCATTGGCTAAAATACACATCAACACATATTTCAACATTTTTGAACATTTACAATATTGTAGCTTTCTTCATTAGTATCTTTAAACAGCTATATATGAAATGTTCTTTTTTTTTTTACTACAAACGATTTCCTCAATATTCCATTTTGAATACCATCAAAGCAACTATCATATATTATCTAAAAGTTATACAGTATATTGCACACATATTATTATTCTTATGTAGACAGTATAATCTCCTGTAAGTTCTTTAAAGTAGTGTTGTAAATGTGCTTTATGAACAAACTTGACATTGATGTGCGATAATTATTGTGTTTTAGCGTAATGTTTTAATGCAACTGACTCAGCACAGAGTTGCCAGATTAATTCATGTTTCTTATGGTAGTTTACTGGAAGCTACAAATTACACAAACTTGAACCTTGAATTTTAATTATAGCAGCACATAAATCAAGTATTGTGATTGCTCAAAACATAATGAAGACAACAATATCAGATTTGCAAAAGCTGGACAGTTGCATCTCTGTGAATCCCCATAACTCTCAGATTAATTATCCAGGATTAGCCAAGAACAAAACTGCTGCTGCTGCAAACCACAAGATCCATTTGAGCATTTATTGTAGTATGAATCAAAAACAAACGTGCTTTTTCATCACAGCATAATTACGACTGTCGACGCTAAGTAAAAGCTTAAAACGGCAGATTTGTTTAACTTTGAGAGCTGCACGTTGCCTCTTCTCCGTCCTCTGTCACTCCCCTGACATCTCTGACCCGGAGCTAACACCGCTAGCCGCTTTTCAAACCGTAAAATTTCTAAACCAAAATGATTCAAACGCAGAGCAAACCCTCGACAACAACAGCGCAGTCAAACACATTGAACACATCATGCATCTTTCTCTTATCTCATTGCAAAACATAAAAATATGCGGAGAATGAGAGAAGCTAACACGCGCTTACCTCCAACGTGCGTCAGTCACTTCCTGTTATTGTTCTACGTCACTCACGACGCAGCTCCTAAACCCCGCCTCTTTATTTATGGGTTTTTGGCTCAAATTGATCATGTTTATAGGAGTTAAATAGGAAGTTAAAGGCAATGTTAAAAAATAATTTGTCATTTAAGTTGTGAGCACAGGTTCTGAGCATCTTAAACACAAAATATTATTAAAAAAAAAAAACACAATGTCCAAAAGTAGGTTATGACTGTGCATATTTTAAAAATAATTACAATTCGAATTACAGTTTAAACATACTCAGTAAAATCTGTGCCATATTTATTTATTTATTTTATTATTTATTTATTCATTTATTTATTTATTTATTTATTTATTTATTTATTATTTATTTATTTATTTATTTATTTATTTATTTATTTATTTATTTATTTATTTATTTATTTATTTATTTATTTTATTTTATTTATTTTATTTTATTTTATTTTATTTTATTTTATTTATTTTATTTATTTATTATGATGATAAATTAATCTATTATTATTTATTTATTTTATTATTATCATTGTTATTATTTTTTTTTAATTGTTGTTTTCAAAATAAAAAGAGCAAAAGTAGGCTTTACCCGTTCCATTTACTGGTCTATGTTAGCTTAAAAATATTGATTTAAAAAATTAAAGAAGATGCAGGTTGTAATGATTTTGAATAAACCTGTTAGCCATAACATTGGGTTTTATTTTGTATATTAGACTGACAATATAATTATTGACTAGGCTCATGGCAATACAGATCTAAAATTAGTGCAATGTAGGCTATAATTTTGGACCAATGAGTGGATTGAATTACAGCAGGTTTTTGTTATTTAGATGTTTTTCATGCACTAAATAAATATTTTTTACTATAAGTATTAATAAAGTCCATATTTGCCACAAAATTGACTCTAAGATGTTTCTTTGGTCATATTTGTTTTACACATGATGGCATAACACACAATAATCACAATAAACAATGTTCCAATGTATAGTTTTCTGATTTTACTGAATTGTGTAGTTACATTTTCACCATAAAGCTACACAATAAACACTTATTAGCTGCTTAAACATGCGTAAATGCAACACCAAGTGAATGAATTGAAAACATTGTATTATAGCCCATATTATGGTTAAAAGCTAACTTAATATTGATTTTTCTTAAATAACTTTGCTTAAACAGCTTGAATGTCCTTTTCTTGGCTCTGGTTGATTCACCTCTGCTACCTGGCTCTGCTCTGCTTGTTTTATATTGGATTTATTTGTCATAAAATCTACAAATTATCACACAATCAACCTAAATTTGCTTGGACGATGGAACCAACTCAGCTACAAAACTCACAAAGCCACTTGTGCTAAATTCCCTGTACGAGACACTTTGGCCATTTCGGTTTTGCTAATATTTGTAAAAACCTCTTCAGTTTGATTAAATTCTGCAGCCGAACCGCACAGTTCAATTTTATTATCCAGAAGTTAACCAAAAGCTTTTAACAAATCAGAGCAGGCCCATCCAGCGCATTAACATTAACGTAATACAATCGCAGGCACAGCGAGTTCAAAACGACATTAATTCAGCTCGTACCATTTTTACGTCTAAAAGGGACATATTTCTTTAAAGATAAGCAGCTGGAGTTTCCTTTTGGGCTTAATTAGAAGAGCTCTGAACAATTTATCATCAGCGCAGCCTCCAGACTCGTGCCTGCGTTTGAGCACATGAGGAAATGGACAAAGAAACGACTCTGAAAGGCCCAGGACGACAGCCATTTTGATGATTTGAGTTCAATTGGAGAACAATGCAAACATTAGACTGACGATTTATCACAAAAACGCAGAAATGTGAAGGGATTATACAACGTTTGAACCGAGCTAATTGAAAGACTTTTCATAAATATGCTTCTTTTGTGGGAGAAAATATTGGGCATGAAAACTTTTTTTCTGTTCTTAAAGCGGAAATATAAACTTTAAATATGTATTAACAGTATTTAGTATCATAATGACTGATTCATGCACGTTTTGTCTTATTAAGTGCTCAGAAAAGTTCTGTTTTCAACTGTCACCTATTCCCCACACAACTACAGAAGAATGTCCTTATGCCCTGATGAAGGCCGTGTGGGCCGAAATGCGTTGGTGCGTGATTGTTAATTAATAGCCATGTAATAAAGGCCTTTTAATTTTTTGAGTGTCTTGGTTTTTTGTTGTCCACCTTTATTATTTCACAACACGCAGATATTTATTTTTCCACCCAAATGTAATTAAAGTTGGGGTAACTAACTTTTTAATTATAAATTAGTAATTAGGGATGCACCTGGATCGGTGCCGATCCAGGACATTTTGCTGGATCGGGTATCGACCCCATGATATCGGTTCAGCCGATAACATAGTTGTGTCTTTAATTGGACATAATGAGACTATTTTACAGGATGGTGTTGGTCCAGAACATTTCATAATATTGGGCATTTTATTCAGATTAAGTTGTTAAGTTGTGACTTGTACTATAAACAACAGTTACATAACACAATATGACCAAATATAAGTTTTTATTAGAAAAAGAAGCAATTTCAGTCCTTTCACTGGTATCGGTTGATATCGAGTATCGGCAGATAGTTAAAGCCAAATATCGGGATCGATATCGGAACAGAAAAAGCTGGATCGTGCATCCCTATTAGTAATCTTTGTGTAAATGAAAAAATTAGACCTTTGTGTACTGTTTGAATCGAATAGCCTGATAAAGAGTTCTAATCAGGAGCCGAATGCAGTGCTCTGATTGTCTGTGCTCGGGTAGTCCACCCTAGTTTGACTTTCCTGTTTGTGATGAGTGTTTTTTTTTTTAAAGCAGAACTAAGTAACTTGTTAAATTTCTTTTTAAGTCTTCATGGTGATTGTTACACTTGTATTGAAGCATGCGTCGACTCTCTCCGCTGCGTCCCACTTTAAACACAGCAAATGCAACTTGTCTGTGTTGCCACCGTGCCGACCTTTTCCCTCCTGAGAAACTCTTTGGTAAATATAACAGTAGGTAAAGCTGGTGTTTACAGCTGAGATCTGAGTGACTCTAGATTTAGAGTTGTTTTTTTTTTAGAGGTAAAAATTTGTTTTAGGGGCCTATAATTACTTGAAACAATTAGGGACTACAGATGAAAAATAGCCCTATAATAATTCTGGCATATTCAAAAGAGATGGAGCATGTTACAGTTTGTTTACAAACAAAATTACATGTGTTTTTTTCTGAAGGTTCTGAAGTCTTGGTCCATTTTAAGTCAAGCCTCAAATCATCAAAACAGTGAGTCAAATAAATCATTGATCAAGTCTAACTCAAGTCCAAGTCATGAGATTCAAGGCTACACCTCAATTATAAAGTATTACAGAAAATAAAATACTAAACCTTTGATCATCTAAATGTTTACCTAATATTCAGAAGTCTTTACAGTTTTCTTTTACATAATTTCTGCTCATAAATATGCGCATAAGGAGAATAATGTGTTGGCTGTAATTGTGTCTTATTTGTGCAGATTCCTGGAAGAGCTCTCGACGCTGTGATTATCGGAAAGGCTAATGGTGAAAAGTAGGCCACGGCAAAACACCTGGAAAACAAGAAAACAAGACAGGCTGTAATTCAGAGCAATGGAGCTGGAAGCAGAACACGACCACACAGAAATTATAGAGAGTTAAGTGTTTGTTTGTTTTTTTGATTGGTCAAGTATTAAGTTGAGCTTTCTTAACAAAAATAGCAGCATAACAAGCACATATTTTATTTAGCTCAGAATTAAAAGCAAGGATATAGCTTATTATATTCACTAAGATCAAAATTATGCTGCTTGTTTTTTATATGCTCGTTATGCAGCTTAACAATATTCCTTCATCATTTTATAACAACAAATAGCTCATTAATCAAACAAAGAGCAGGTTCCTTTTCTTCAAAAGTAATTTCCCTTAGTCATTTTTTAAGCTGTTTTATTTTTTCAACTGTTTTGTAGCTTACTTCACAATTTTAACACTTGAACAAACACAAAACATTTCAGTTTTTGCCTTTCTGACATTAAATTTTAACCTTTTTTAAGTTATGCTCGTCTTCCTTAAAATATATACATATTTTTTATTATTATGTCTATGTGTATTACATATAATTGTATATTTAAGTGTAATTGGCGCTGTGCATAGAACTTCAGTTGGCATGTTTATGTTCAAATAGCTAACTTCTGTACATACAAGCATTTCCTGTTCAGTTCATTTCTATGAGGTTTTCACTACACTGCTTAAATAATAAGATCAGAAGATTAGACAGTGACAGTGAATTTGTGGTGAATGTTACAGAAAACACGTTAATACTTTACAAATCAGAAGAATAATTCACCAGTGACACTTTAAAAGAGACATGTTTGTATGCATATTCTAACGCTAACAGGAAATGCTTGTATGCACATAGTTAGTTATTGTGAACATAAACAAACCAACTGATGTTCGTGCACACAACCAATTGCACTGCCTTATTACATTGTATTATTATCATTATTTGTTTTGAATGTGTTTTGTAATGAAGGTGTGTCTTCAATATCATTAACTTTTAGTACCTCGGAGTTTGCTAAAAGTAAACTGGTGTTCATAAACGTGTCCACACATTTGAGAGAATTTGGTCTCTAGTGTTCAGGTAAAATCTCGTCATCGCTGCCTCATGAAAAACAAAAGCAAAAACAAAAGTGCTGTGCTAAAAATATACTAATGCTAAAAGTCAAGGTGTTTTATTTTTGCTTTTTCGTTGTTCTCCAACCTCTCTTTCTACTTCTCTCCTTCCCTCACATTCTCTCTTCCTCTCCTCTTTTTACCTCTTCACTCACCACCTCTGACCTCTCTTTCCCTCTCTCTCCTTTTGACCTTGTTCCTCCTCTTTTGACCTCTCTCTCTTTTTCTCTCAGTCTTTCTCTCTTTACCTCATCCTCTTTCTTCTTGCCCTTTCACCTTTCTATCTCACCCTCTCTCTCTCCCATCTTTTTTTCTCTCTCTCTCTTCCTCTCTCCCTTTCGCTCTTCCATCTCTCTCAGTCTACCTCTCTGTCTCTCCTCTCTCTATTTCCTCTCTTCCTTCTCAATCTCTTTTCTCCCCCCTTTCCTTCCTTTCTCTCTCCTCTTTTCACTCTCTGTTCTCTCCCTCCCCTCTTTGCCTCCTTCTCCCTCTCCTCTCTCTTTTTACCTCCTCCCCCTCTCCTCCCTCCCTCTCTTTTTCTACCTCTCTCCTCTCCTCTCTCTCTTTCTCTCTCCCTCCTCTCTTCTCCTTTTCTCTCTCTCTTCCTCCTCTCTCTTTACCTCCCCTCTCTTCTCTCTCCTCTTCTCTCCTCCCTCCCTCTCTTTTCCTCCTTCCTTCTTTCCCTCCTCTCTCTTTCTCTCTCTCTCTCCCTCTCTCTCTCTTTCTCTCTCTTCCCTCTCCCTCCCTCTCACTCTCCCTCTCTTCTCCCTCCCTCTCTCTCCCTTCCTCTCATCTCCTCTCTCTCTTCTTTCTCTCTCTTCTCTCTCCTCCCTCTCATCTCCTCCCTCCTCTCCCTCTCCTCTCCTCTCTTCCCTCCTCTCTTCCTCTCCCTTCTCTCTCTTCCTCCCTCCCCCTCTCTCTCTCCTCTCCATCTCACTCTCTCTGTTTCTCCATCTTCAGTCTCCAGAGTTTAATTACACAACTTTAGCTGTACAAACCGTATCACCTAAACTCATCTGAGCTCAGCAGCAGCAGCAGCAGCAGCAGCAGAGAACCGGAGGGACCGAGTCTGGACTGAACCCAAAGTCTTGGACCGGATCCAAAACTGTTCACAAAACTCTAAACAAATCAGTCGCTCCGAGTAACAGACTGCACTTTCCACTGCAACTCTCCGAGGATGGACAAAAACATCAGCTGAACTTTGACTTTAAACAATGGTAGAGCCAACAGTTATCTGCTTTCATAAGGTCATATTAGCAGATTGAAAATTAGTACATGTGCGCTGCATATTATTTAAAAGTCTATTGAAAGTTATTTGTAAAGACATTGGACAGGTAAAACAAGATTCTGATGAGGTAAATTGGATTTCTATTTCAGTGATTCAATCAATCAATTTATCAAGCTTTATTTATAAAGCCCTTCACAACACTGACTGACTGTCCAATAAAAAGCATACATCTTAAACTAATGCATTGATCCAATACTGGGATCGAAGATGCAGCACCATGTAAATTTCGGTCACATGGTCAGTTCAGTTGGTATAGTTGTGCTTTTATTTGGAGACATATTAGTTTCAAGGAAAAATGCACACTTTTTCTAGAATATCATCATAAATGTTTTTCACAAAGGGATTTTTTGTAGGTGTAGGCCAGATGCAGCCCTCCACCTGTTTATTTCAGCCCCCCAACATGTTTTTGAGAATAAGTATTTTTCTTTACAGCAAAGCGTTATTATCTAGCCTAGGTTAAACTAGAATTCAGAATATTCATCTAAATTTTTGTTACTTTAGCCAAGTAAGAATAAATTTGCTAATACTTGGCAGCATATTTCACTTGTTTCAAGACATTTCTGACTATTTACAAGACATTTCTGACTATTTACAAGATATTTTAGCTTGAATCAAGTTTGCAAATCTATTTTAACAACACAGAAACACCTCAAAACAAGTAAAAAAAAAAAAAAAAAAAAAATCTGGTCCATCAACTAAATCATCTAACCAGAAAAAAAAAAAAAGATGAAATCCAAATCAAGACATTTAGCAACTTGACTTCTTTGCACTTGTATTCTTAATATACACAATGAAAGAATAAACTAAAATCTAAGTGACTAGTTTTAGTTGTATTCTTTTGTATTATTTTTAATTACAGAAGATGTTTTCAATAAAAACAAACTCGTATATCAATAATTGTGGACTGGTCCTTTATCATTAGTCTGAATTCAAAAATTGCCATTGGAGAAAAATAATTTCCTCCCCTGATATATATACATTCTGGTGACAGAAATCTCTCAGAATGACTCATGTCCATAATACTGTACCGTCTGATCCTTTTTTTTTACTATATTATTGTTATCTTCAACCCCAACCTGTGTGTGTTTTCTGATTACCCATATAAATTAATATACTTACTTTAATGCATGGTAAATAAAGAACATAGAGATTCACAGTAGACTGAGCAGCAGGTTATCATTTCTGAGGCATTTGTGCCCTCTAGTGTCAAACAGCCCCTTTAACATTGACATTACTGTATTGTTAGTAACTTTAGTTTAAATATGAATAGAGTGTATCATACGCGTTGCTTGTACATGTTATTTATATGTGTTGCCTATTTACGGCTTTGATTGCTTATAATAGTAAGTTTTAGCCTATTTAATAAAGACATTTTTTTTCTATTAAAACGACTATTTAATTAAATAATGAGAGACACCATTCAATCAAAGCGTCTGTTTAGGCCAAAAAAGAAAATCCTGCTTTTTATTTTATAGCTTTTTTTCTTCCTCTTCTGTGATTGGTCAGTTTCCGGCTGTTTGTGTCACGTGACGTCCAACATGGCCGCCGCTGACAGGAGCGTGGGTAAGTGATGAGAATTTATTCATTTTTAAACATTTTACGGCATTTTATCGCGTATTTATGACAACACTTAGCGTTTGTGATGTAAATATTTTGTAAGCCCTTGTTGCTTAGAAAGTTTGATGTTTTGTCTACTGAAACAGCTTTTTGATGTAACTTGCTTCGGCTGACAAGACGAGCTCTGCTTGGTTATTACTGCAATAACATCAAGTAAACAGTCAAAAGTGACAATTTTTTTTTTTTATATATCGTGAAGCTGCATTATAACTATTGTTGAAGATAGTAAAAGAAGAGACTATAGACAAAAGGGACCAAAACTTTCCCTTTTCAGTCAGAAGTTGTGTGAAGTTTGTAATCTGGAATGAATAGAACCACTATTATTTTGAATTGTTGATAATATAAGAGTATTTACATGTTTTTATTGTGTAAGCTAGATGTAGTTTATACCAGTTGGTTCTCAAAATATGACTTCTTTATTCATTGATTTCTCTCTCTCTCTTTCCCTTTAATTGTTGTGCTCGTGTCCTCAGGTCAGGACAGTATCCTGGAGCCTCTGTGCTTCCCGGAGCATCCTGAGTCCGGCCCCTGTCCCGCGGCCCTGGACCAGCCCTGCCCCGGCCTGGATCGACCTTCCTCTGAGCTCCTCGTGTGTCTGTTCTGCCCGAGTCTCTGCTGTCTCAACACAAAGACGTCCTGCTCAAACACCTGCTACTGCAACACAAACTGGTGATCGCAGACGTCAAACTCATCGCAGACCTGCCACAGTAAGAAGAATATCTAGTGTTGGATAATGTATCACAGCATTCTTTATATGTCAGTAGGAGTGACAAAAATTATGGAGCTAATGGAGACAAAAGAGTCAAAACACTACCTAAACTAAAAAATCAGCTGCTGTTTTTCTCCTTCAGGTATTTATTATATTGGAAAGGCAGATTTTGGAGCAGCCGGTGGAGGATTTCTGTAGTGTGATCAAAACTAACTCCCAGGGCCCAGCCGGTAAGAAATATCAGCACTGTTTTAAATACAGACATTAAATTTATTATCACCATTATTAATGTCCATGATTTGGTTACTGTTGTGCAGAGAAGCAGGAGGAGTATTACCTGCTGTGTGATGTTCTTCCAGAAGACAGAGTTCTCAGAGAAAAGCTGCAGCAGAAAAGACTGGTACAGACTTTGGTATTTTTAAGCTGGTCTAAAGTAGTTTAGGTTGAATGTAATTGGATTTTTATAGTGCTTCTTTGTAACTCTGTATGTTTTCTGTAAATATGTCTATAAAAACTGTAAATACATTTTACAGGAAGAGGTTTTGGAGCAGCAGCAGAAGGAGCGAGAGGACGAGACTTTCCATCGGACTTGTATGTTCTGCAACGAGGAGTTCACAGGAAACAGGTGAGAAATGTCAAACAGAATGATAATCGTTTGGAAGCTTAAAAGTTTGTCTTTTTTAATAAAATGTCACTTTAAGACCTAAACGGAGGAATTCTGTTTGAGAACTCAATGTTAATATTTATGTATTTGTTTTATAAGCACGATGTGTCCGCTCTCATAGGACACAAAAAAGGAGACGTGTCTGTGTGTAATGGCCTTTAAATGCCTGAAATTGTACAAAAATCACCAAAGAAAGCATTTTTTTGTTTGAAAAAAAAAAAAAAGTCTTTTTGTTCAGGTAAAACTCACTGGCAGCATAACAACTTGCTCATTTAGTTCATTTTGACACCCCACTACTTCAAAAAAAAAAAAAAAAAAAAAAAAAAGGACTTGTAAAAACACAGCACATGAAAAGTAGATTTTGTCTAAAATCTTTGTGCACTGCAAAAACTAAAACTCTAGACTTGCATAAAATGAGAATTTTAATCCCGATTTGTTTTAACTGCATAAGCTGTAATTGCTTCTGTAATGTAGAATGTTTCACCGCTTTCAAGACATTTTTAACTGGTTATATGAGAATTTGCCTTAAAATAAGAACAACAATTTGCCAATGGTGTAAGAACAATTTTCTTAACACATTGGAAAATAATTTGGCTCGAAATAATAAATCGATATAAAAATCAGTTCGAAACAATAAATCAAGATAAAATTGGTTAAAAGGCTTAAAATAAACTTTTTGCAGTGTGATTTTGAATCTGAATAAATATTGTAAATTTTACTTGACTAATGATGCAGGAACTCTGAATAAATCTAAAATAACTGAACAATAACAATATGTTCTTCCGTTTCCAGGTCGAGTTTGCTGAACCACATGGCCAAAGAGCATTCCTTCAGCATCGGACTGCCCGACAATATCGTTTACTGTAACCAGTTTTTAGACACACTTCAAAACAAACTCGACAGGTGCACATGACTGTAATTTAAATAAAAAATGTGCATTTACTCATTTATCCACGTGTATTATTGCAGTTTACAGTGTTTATACTGTGAGAAAACCTTTCGAGACAAAACCACGCTGAAGGATCACATGAGGAAGAAATCTCACAGAAGAATCAACTCCAACAACAGAGAATACGACAGGTTCTACGTCATCAACTATCTGGTAAAGCTCTTTTATTTTTATGTTTTTGTATTAACATTACTCATTATTATTGTTTTGTTTTCTCTAGGAACTGGGAAAAAGTTGGGAGGAAGTGCAGAGTGAAGACGACCGTGAACTAGTCGATGATGGAGATGAGTACGTTTTTCAAAGATGAAGATAAACTAGAGACTTTGCGCAATACTGTAATCAAATTTAGACAAAGTTGAGCTGCTTTTTAACAGCAAGTCTACTGCAAATTTGACAATTAATAATTACCAAAAGAATTGTTAGTTGCAGCCCTAGAACTGTGTCAGCATTTTGATGACAGTTTGTCAAAATGCTAACAACATACCTTAAAGCCCATATGACAGATTATAACATTTTTCATATTTTGACTTAGTTTGGTGTTATAGTCTTTGTGGCAAATATTTATAGTTTTACAGAAGTTAAGTTGCAATTTATAAAGACATTTTTACAACTAAAAATTAAGTAAGTTCTATAACAAAATCCCTGTATCGTCAAAAAGCGACAAAATGCAAAGACAATTCAAACTCAACTGACACAGTTTATGAGTTTATGCAAACATTTAACACAGTTTAAGTGTTATTATAAGTTATAATAATTTGTCATGTTGTCACTCCTGTGTTATATATGTTGATTTTGGCCCAGACAATGTGGTTACTAGGTAGCATTTGTGAATTCATCTCCACGTGTGTCATATTTACTGGACAAAAACGATAATGAACTTCACCAAAACAACCAAACTGAGTAAAAATAAGCTAAATGTTTAGTTAAATTTAATCATCATCATCATGTTTACTATTCTTTTGCCAAAAATGTAGTCTAACCTGTCATACACACTTTAACACTGCAGCACTTTTTGGATTTTCTCCTCAGAGAATACATTAACATTATATTTGGGTTTGAGACAAATTGCCTTAACAAAGTTTTGTACATTAAATATGATTCAGACTTAGTAACTTCTGAATGAATACACAACTTTGCCGATACCTAATTAAAGGTGAAGTAGCTGATTTTTACTCTGCAAACCTGATTTAGGTTTACATCTGACTACTTCCTCTGCTAAATTCTTTGACACGTGGTTAATATCAACATGTATTCAGTTTTTGTTGCGTTTACTGCTTAAAAACACTTACAAACAGCAAAGTGAAACTGGAGAGAACCACCCTAGCACAGCCAATCAGAGTGCTGCATTCGGCTCCTGATCTAAACTTTTATTATTAACCTCAACATTAACACAGTCGTCTAATTTTTTCACATAGTGCCGCATTTATCATAGACTTTTGGAGTGAAAACACAAAGTTTACTTATAAAATTAATTTGGGACAGATATAGAGAGTATTTTCCAGCTTTACATAAAAATATTTGTGCATAGATTTGCTTTAAATGCCACAAAAGTTCTACAGCACATTTCTACACTTTAGCATTGATCCTTCATTCATCATAATGTATTCTTTTTGCACTTGCATAACGGCAACAAAGGTTTCAAGGACTCACCTCTGCAACGCATTAACTATATTTTATCATTTTTTCTTTTAAGCTCTGAGTACAACAGAAGTAAAACTGTGGAGTTTGCTGTGGATAAATATAGTGTAAACATTTAACTTAACAGTGTTTTTCTTGTGTCTTGCAGTGACTGGTCGGACTGGCAGGCTCACCCGGTCTCTGCTGTGTGTCTGTTCTGTGAGCATCAGTCTGAACTATGGACCTGGTTTACTCACACATGAAGGTAGGAACAACTGTAGAGACAACCTGACTTCTTATACTTGTGACTGCTTAAAATGTTTCTGTTGTAAACTTTACAAGCCTCTTAAAACTGTAGGTAGAGCAGACCATTCACAATATTCATTCACTCACACATTGCAGTTGTAAAATGGCCGCTGTCCTACCTGTGACATTTTCAAGTCCGATGTGACAGTGTTTGATTTCTTACGTTGTTTTTAGGACAACCACGGTTTTGACCTCCACAAACTAAGGATTGACCTAAGTAAGTAAACTTAAAGCATGGTACCTGATTATAACTGTGTTACAAATGTGAAAAACACAATTGATAAATGAAAAAGCTGTTTGTTGTCACGTTTTGCCACATACTGTTGTTTGACCTGAAGGCATGCCTCTTCCTGTGAAAAAGTTGCTATATTCACCTTATCTGCCCCGCCCTCTTTACTTGGCAGCACACTTCTTGTACAATTCTGTTAAGGTAGCTAACATACTAACATGTAATCTTGTCTGTCCTGCATGCTAATCTCAAACAGATATAATGGCAGTTAACCTAAGCTTTCAAACACAGTAAAGCATGTGTTTATTCTCTGATCTGATTCTGTGTTCATTACAACATTTGATGTTTAACTGTGGCATGGCTAATATAGCTTAGGCCAGTGATTTTCATCCAGTGTGCTGGGGAATACTGGTGTTACTTGAGATACGGCCAGGTGAATAAATAAAATTTATAAAATAAGATCATAGACTTAATTTAAAAATGTTCCATTTCGGAGTGTCCTCCTGAATACCATTTTCACCAAGATGAAAATATGACTTCACCATTTTAAAGTTAAATGTAATGAGCAATATTTGATTTGGTCATATATGAATAGGTGCTATGCTGGGGAAGTTAACCACAGCTAAACCAAAAGTGTACTGTCAGAAAAAGTGGGTGAGGAATAAGGCGCATATAGCTATATTTTTTTTACATGATGGCATTTTTTATGCCCATATAAGAATGTTGAAAAATTGTTTAAAATGTCTATTTTTATTAAATTGTGTAGATGACTTTTCAGCACTAGAAACTGACTACTGTATAAACTTGCAAGTTGTGAACCAGCAGACTTTTTCTTAATACATTTTTTTTTTTCTATAAAATTAAACCGTCAAGCTTCTGGGCATGTTAAAAACAAACAAACATTGTAATTGTAAATTCAAGCCTTTAGACTTATTCTGTTGTCTGTGTGTGCAGATCTCCACTTCTACCAGCAGGTGAAGCTTGTGAACTTCATTCGTCGTCAGATTCACCAGAGCCGATGTTACGGCTGTGAGCAGAGGTTTGAGAACAGACAGGCTGTCCTACAGCATCTGAGCACAGAGGGACACGTGATGAAACTGCCCCAAATGTCCATCTGGAACCAGCCTCAGTGAGTCCAAACACACCACGCCTAAGCTATTCAACTGAAATGTATTTATTATTTAAATTAACAGTGGAGTATGAGGACTTCACAAGATTGTTGACTTTGCAAACAGAAATGTTACCAAATCAAAAAATTAAACTGTCATAGGTCAATACCAACAGAAACATTAGAAAATCAGAACCTTTTTCCAAGAAGAATATTTATTATTATCCCAGCATCCTCTGTCCTTAGAAAATTCTTGCAAGAAAAATAAAAGTTGAGGAGAACTACAGTGAAGGAAAGACCCACTCCCATGGAAGGACAGGGTATAGATGTGACCAGGACTGATGCACATCCATTAGCAAATACAGAAGCTGTGTCCCAAAGACTTGGTGCCTTGTCGTGTCTTGCCTTGGTCTGATCTGGGCGTGGCAAGCCATAAACATCATCCAAATCATGTCCCGGTGTTCATGTCCTCCACAGTCGTGTGTCCTCCGTTTGGTTAATGTGGCTAATTTACCAAGGGTACACAAGTGTCTGGTAAATTTACCAGTTTTATCGTTTTAGAAGGAAAAGTACAGTAAATAACATTTCAAAAGTACGTAATAGGTATTAAAAAAAACAAACACTCATGTTAAGTCTCCTCAGAAGACGAGCCTCTCCCTCATGCGTGTTCTGGTGCTTCATTCGATTAGATTAGATTAGCCTTTATTGTTTCCTCACAGGAGAAATCTGTCTTGGACATCAGTGACAAAGCAAACATTACATATCAACAAATATGATTTAAAACTGAGAGTGACACAGTCCAGAAAGAAAAGGAACATAATTATATCCACAGTAAACAAACAATTGCATAACCCGTATGGTCTTGAAGAACAGTTTCTATTACACTCTCCCAATGGCCTAAAAGTGCAGTGAATATTGCACTCTGCCCAAAGTAACCTGACTATTACATTACACCACATGACCTGAAAAAAACAGTTAAACAGTTGCACTCATTATTGCAACTCCCTAGATGTGCAGTTAATGTTGCACTCTTCCCTATTGGCTTTTTTTTATAAAAGAGAAAGTAGGTTATTACCGAGTTTTCCAAAAAGGTCTAAAAAGTGCAGTAAATATTGCACTCTCCTTACTTAACCTTGTGGAAACTGTTCATATTCCATCAGAGGAGTTTGATGTAGGAGACATTTTGCTGTCTTCTTCTGAAGTCTGTTCCATTGACCTTAGTTTGGGCTGAGAAAAGTCACTGGTCTTGGATAGAAAGGAACTGACTTTGGAGGCAAGGCACCAAGGCTCTGGGAATCGAGCAGAGTTTAAGTCTGTAGAGTCCATTAGCAGATACAGTATTATTGCATTACTATTCTTTACTTTGACTGAGTTTGTTGACGTTTGTCTCTTTATAGATATTATTTCCCGACCTACGAGAACGACGCATTGCTGTGTACGCTTTCAGACAGTGATGATGATGATGATGAAGACGCAGATGGAGTCCCAGTGATCGCTGAAGACATCTCAAACCTCAGAGCCTTAAAACAGACCAGTGTCCTCAACCAGCTGCTCAGAACAGAGGCACCAGCAGCTGAACACATTTAACACGAACACAGATTATGTCATGAGGAAAAGTGGACTCATGTGATTGTTTAGCCTGGAAACCTCCATATTTTGCCATGAAACTTTTCTTTATTTGTATATTTCTGTTGCTATGAGCCTGGTTGCCACTTCACTTGCGTCCCCTGCACCAACTTAAAAAGTGCAATACCCGATTTTTGCTTCCTTAAAAATATTAATAGCAGGAGTACATTAAGCTAAGATTGTTGTAAATTGTTTTCTGTTTGTTTTGTTTACTGAAACAAAAAATTACTTTGGTATTTGTCAATACCCAATATGTTGTGACATAAATAAAGACAGTGGTGCTTTTTTAACACTTGCATTTTATTGTTATTCATAATTTATAAGCTCTACTTTTTTAATTTAGTACCAATAATACCACCACTGAAACATATGTGTGTGCCACAAATTATTAAAAGTGGTAAGTGTACTAATAGTTACCACTGTAAAGTACCAGTCACTGATGACACAAGTACCACCTTAAGTACCAGTGTAAGTACTATAGTAAGTACCACAGTAAGTACCAGTAACTATCAGTGTTATGTACCAGTAACTGCTGGTACAAGTACACTCAAAGTACCACTGTAGGTACCAGTGTATGTACCACAGTAAGTACCAGTAACTACCAGTGGTATTACCAGTAACTGCTGGTACAAGTACCACTCAAAGTACCACTGTAGGTACCTGTGTAAGTACCAGTGTATGTACCACAGTAAGTACCAGTAACTACCAGTGGTATGTACCAGTAACTGCTGTTGCAAGTACCACTGTAGGTACCAGTGTAAGTACCAGTGTAAATACCACAGTAAGTACCAGTGGTATGTACCAGTAACTGCTGGTACAAGTACCACTCAAAGTACCACTCTAGGTACCAGTGTAAGTACCACAGTAAGTACCAGAGTAAGTACTAGTAAGTGTCATGTTAGTTACTAGTAACTGACATGGTACTTAACTGGTAGGTACCGTGGAGGTCTTTTAAAGTGCTACCCATTTTTTTTTCTATAAAATTAAACCGTCAAGCTTCTGGGCATGTTAAAAACAAACAAACATTGTAATTGTAAATTCAAGCCTTTAGACTTATTCTGTTGTCTGTGTGTGCAGATCTCCACTTCTACCAGCAGGTGAAGCTTGTGAACTTCATTCGTCGTCAGATTCACCAGAGCCGATGTTACGGCTGTGAGCAGAGGTTTGAGAACAGACAGGCTGTCCTACAGCATCTGAGCACAGAGGGACACGTGATGAAACTGCCCCAAATGTCCATCTGAACCAGCCTCAGTGAGTCCAAACACACCACGCCTAAGCTATTCAACTGAAATGTATTTATTATTTAAATTAACAGTGGAGTATGAGACTTCACAGATTTGCTTTCAACCAAACAGAAATGTTACCAAATCAAAAAATTAAACTGTCATAGGTCAATACCAACAGAAACATTAGAAAATCAGAACCTTTTTCAAGAAGAATATTTATTATTATCCCAGCATCCTCTGTCCTTAGAAAATTCTTGCAAGAAAATAAAAGTTGAGGAGAACTACAGTGAAGGAAAGACCCACTCCCATGGAAGGACAGGGTATAGATGTGACCAGGACTGATGCACATCCATTAGCAAATACAGAAGCTGTGTCCCAAAGACTTGGTGCCTTGTCGTGTCTTGCCTTGGTCTGATCTGGGCGTGGCAAGCCATAAACATTCATCCAAATCATGTCCCGGTGTTCATTGTCCTCCATAGTCGTGTGTCCTCCGTTTGGTTTAATGTGGCTAATTTACCAAGGGTACACAAGTGTCTGGTAAATTTACCAGTTTTATCGTTTTAGAAGGAAAAGTACAGTAAATAACATTTCAAAAGTACGTAATAGGTATTAAAAAAAACAAACACTCATGTTAAGTCCCTCAGAAGATGAGCCTCTCCCTCATGTGTGTTCTGGTGCTTCATTCGATTAGATTAGATTAGCCTTTATTGTTTCCTCACAGGAGAAATCTGTCTTGGACATCAGTGACAAAGCAAACATTACATATCAACAAATATGATTTAAAACGAAGAGTGACACAGTCCAGAAAGAAAAGGAACATAATTCATATCCACAGTAAACAAACAATTGCATAACCCGTATGGTCTTGAAGAACAGTTTCTATTACACTCTCCCAATGGCCTAAAAGTGCAGTGAATATTGCACTCTGCCCAAAGTAACCTGACTATTACATTACACCACATGACCTGAAAAAAAACAGTTAAACAGTTGCACTCATTATTGCAACTCCCTAGATGTGCAGTTAATGTTGCACTCTTCCCTATTGGCTTTTTTTTATAAAAGAGAAAGTAGGTTATTACCGAGTTTTCCAAAAAGGTCTAAAAAGTGCAGTAAATATTGCACTCTCCTTACTTAACCTTGTGGAAACTGTTCATATTCCATCAGAGGAGTTTGATGTAGGAGACATTTTGCTGTCTTCTTCTGAAGTCTGTTCCATTGACCTTAGTTTGGGCTGAGAAAAGTCACTGGTCTTGGATAGAAAGGAACTGACTTTGGAGGCAAGGCACCAAGGCTCTGGGAATCGAGCAGAGTTTAAGTCTGTAGAGTCCATTAGCAGATACAGTATTATTGCATTACTATTCTTTACTTTGACTGAGTTTGTTGACGTTTGTCTCTTATAGATATTATTCCCGACCTACGAGAACGACGCATTGCTGTGTACGCTTTCAGACAGTGATGATGATGATGAAGACGCAGATGGAGTCCCAGTGATCGCTGAAGACATCTCAAACCTCAGAGCCTTAAAACAGACCAGTGTCCTCAACCAGCTGCTCAAGAACAGAGGCACCAGCAGCTGAACACATTTAACACGAACACAGATTATGTCATGAGGAAAAGTGGACTCATGTGATTGTTAGCCTGGAAACCTCCATATTTTGCCATGAAACTTTTCTTTATTTGTATATTTCTGTTGCTATGAGCCTGGTTGCCACTTCACTTGCGTCCCCTGCACCAACTTAAAAAGTGCAATACCCGATTTTTGCTTCCTTAAAAATATTAATAGCAGGAGTACAGTAATTAATTTTAGGCTTCCTTAATTAGTCACGTTTTGCTTATTTACCTAACGCATACTGGCGGCCCGGGGCACATTGCGGCCCTTGAGATGATTTCATGTGGCCCCCAGGGTGATTTTTGATTATTGATAGTGGCTCGCTGTCAAAAACTTATAACATTCGAACTACAGGTCCCATAATACACTGCAGCTTAGTGCCGCTAATGTCTTCCGGGCTCAGATTGACATAGGCCACAACATCCGGTGGCGTCGTTACCATAGTGACACATTTGTTTACTGTAAACGTGATGGACATCAGACCATGCATCAGACGAAGGATTTTGGGCTAGTCCTCAAGCAATCCCCTTAAAAAAACGTACTCTTTGTCATCTGTTATAGACGCAGCAACGGCACTAACAGCAGGAAAAGAGCAGCTTCTGAGCTGGATTTTCTTAAAGAAAAGTTGTGTGAGCTACGAACTACGTGAAGCTCGGCGTACATACAGAGACCCGCCGTGCTCATGAGCCCGGGCAGAGGCGCTGTGGGCCGGGAAGAAGTGAACACACGCACCGCTGGCGGTTGCCAGACTTTCAGAGAGCCAAAAGCGACAGCCCCCGACCCACAGTGCCTCTGCCCGGGCCCATGAGCACAGTGAGTCTCGGTATGTGAGCGGAGCTTCTGTTCACGTAGTTCGTAGCTCACACAACTTTTCCTTATGAAAACAACCTCAGAATTTGCCCAAAATCCTTCGTTTGATGTCCATCGCGTTTGGAGTAAACAACTGTGTCATTGGCAACCACGCCACCGGATCTAACTACCTCTGTCTATTTGAGACCGGAAGAACGTTAGTGCATAACCTCTATTAGGCCTATAGAAATATAACAATAAAAACAACAACAACAACAGACAAACTCAGTGGAGTTAGTGAACAAACGGGACATAGTCAAGACATTGCGGATGAATTTTAGCCTGAATAGATACATTTCCAAGGAAAATTGATTTTAAGTTTTTTTACTTTGTGGAAACAGTCTGACATCACATTATTGAGGTTTGTTCACCCCACGATAGATGGGTACTTTTTTGCTTTAAAAGAAATCACAGCATTTGAGTCATTATGTAGTCCAAGAAGTAGAGTAAACATGTGTCAGCATTGGTTGCCATTTCTGTGTTTTAAACTGACAAATTAAAAGTGCAAAATCAGATTGTGTTAAATATGAACGAAAGTTCATGTACAGTCTGCTAACTGGAACGAAATGTGATTGAGTGGAGGCACTAGGTAGCACAAGCTACCAAAAATGTACCCAGTGCACTTTAAAATTACCATATATAGGGATTCGTTGGGGCCTACATTCGCTCATGTTACAGTATATACAGTTATCATTTACAAACAAAAAATGTGGAAAAGTCTGGGTTTTACCTGTGATAGTCATTTCTAAGGCGCAGAGCAAAAAAAAAAGTTGCTGTATGATTCCTCTCCTAATAATCATGGTAAAAGCCAAATTAATAAAATTGCAATCAGAGGTTTTTGAAAAATCACGATGTGGTCTAAGTATTTACATTTATTGATTTCATTATTGGCCTTTATTTAACCAAGAAGGCCCACAGACTTCCAGAATCTCTTTTGCAGGGGAGTCCTGGGGGAGGGGAAAGGCATTAATGGACATGTTTTTAGTGGTAGGGGAAATCGGAGTACCATCAGAAAACCTATGCATACACAGGAAGAACATGCAAACTCCCATAGAAAGGCCCAGGGTCGACTGGGAATCAAAAGTCTCTTGCTATGAAGCTAGATCTTTACCCGCTGTGCCACTGTGTCGCCCCAAATGAACCCTGAGCAAGCTTTGGTATAATGTGACTTTAGAAACTTACTGTACATTTTTCATTATTGCCTTGTTAGTGGATGCGATATATACTGTATATGAAATGAACATTTGTCCACAAACTTGGTAAAAGCAAGAAAGAAAATGCTTGGTGTTTTATTTTTTGTTTTTTCCCAACAAAATCAGTTTGTTGCTCATAATGTTTTGCCTGATCTGTCTGAAGCCAACGCGGACTCCTGCATATTTCATTTCAAATAAATATTTAAGTTGGACCACATTTTTTTGCACATTTAACTCCTCGACAAGCCATTTTCAAAAGTGCAGATGAAGTGAGTTTGATTGGTTATATTCAGCAGTTTGAGCTCGATGTCCTTCTGGCAACGAAAGACAAGATTCTGCAATAAAATCTTTATTATCTACAAAAAAAGAACAAGTTTTATATAAGAGTCATGAGTCAGAAATAGATAAGAATCTTTATGTTAGAATTTAAGCCCTGAATACAATACTTAAACTAATTCATTGCCTTCCATTTTGTTAAGAGAAACATGACTTGGATTTTGAAAGCATTATCTATTTGTGTCCTACCATATGATTTTTATTATTGATAGATTTTTTCACTCTTAAATATAATTATAATCCAAACTGTCAGTTGGGTGTCTGCTTGCTTGCTTGGTCTTGTTGGGGATGATGTTTTGTGTTGCTTTTCCCAGTGAAACTTGTCGAATGCTGGAGCCAAACTGCAGCGTGCTCAAAGTCTCTGCTACATCCTCCACATCGGGACTCACGTTTACAAAACACAGCACTGAAACACAACACAGTCTGGTTAGAATTAGTCTGTAACCAAAAAGACTTAAGTTAGTATACATGGAGGAAAGCTAAAATGAGTTTAGCAGAAGTGGGATTAAGTTTTGCATGTATCAAGTAAGTCACAAGTCTTTAGCCTCAAGTCTAAGTCATCAAGTCCCAAGTCAAAGAGAGACAAGTCCAAGTCAAGTTCCAAGTCAAAGAGAGACAAGTCCAAGTCAAGTTCCAAGTCAAAGAGAGACAAGTCCAAGTCAAGTCCCAAGTCAAAGAGAGACCAAATCCAAGTCATAATTTACCAAACTTCAAGTCCAAGTCAAGTCCAGACAATGAGAGAAGTCAAAGTCAAGTCCCAAGTCAAAGAGAGACAAATCCAAGACAAGTCATAAGTCATGACCTTCAAGTCCAGGTCAAGTCCCAAGACAATGAGAGACCAAGTCCAAGTCAAGTCATAAGTCACCCAAGTCCAGGTCAGAGGTCCAAGTCAAGTCACAAGTCCAACAGAGAGACAAGTCCAAGTCAAGTCCAAGTCAAAGAGAGACAAGTCTAAGTCAAGCCCCAAGTCAAAGAGAGACAAATCCAGGTCAAGTCATAAGTCACCGACCTTCAAGTCCAAGTCAAGTCCCAAGTCAAAGAGAGACAAGTCCAAGTCCTCCAGATGTTTAGTCTACACTTCACTTTAAATGTAGTTGTATTGGGGAATAGCTTGTAGGCGTCCCAAGGCTCAAGCTGCATGAAATGTCGTCTTGTAATATTTAAAATGTATCTTTATGCAGTTTGAGACCGACCTTGGCGTCTCCGCTGAGCGACGGTTGCAGGAGGTGAGTGAGTTTGGAGTTTCTGAACGGGCGTGAAGAGCATTGCACTTCAGAGCACTGAACACCTTAACAAAGGACAGAACAATCAGAACTTTTAAGATCCTAGAAAGTTTGATCATATTACTTCCAGGCCTTCCACTGGCTCCCTGTACCGTTTATATTGATTTAATATTCTTCTAATTGTTTAAAAGTCTTCATGTCCTGGACCCACATCTGACCTACTGCACCTTTTCTCGCTCGCTCTGGTCAGGGGGTCTGTTTCTTCTTCACTTCTTGACTTAAATATTCAGGTCTGGAGGTCAAAAAGGTTAAGAACCCCTGTTTAGTGTGTATACAGTACATTCTAAATATTGTTTTCTACATTGTGCACAATATGGTTTCCATCAACGGTAAAAACAAAGACAAACAAAAGACACTTTTTTCAAAACATTTGTGGCAAAATTGGGCTTTGAAATTGGCGGGACTTTTGAGCTCAGTTTTCCATATATTTAGAGGTTCTTTAGTACCTGACCATGAGGTCCTTGAGTACGTGTCCCTACATAAACATGAGGTCTTTCAGTATCCGTCCTCTAAAAGTCCTTCTTTACCTGTCCTTCACATGATGTCTTTTACTGTCCCTTCACATGATGTCCTTCTTTACCTGTCCCTTTCACATGAGGTCCTTCTTTACCTGTCCCTTTCACATGAGGTCCTTCTTTACCTGTCCCTTTCACATGACCTCCTTTTTCTTTCACATGAGCTTTCGCTTTCACATGAGTCCTTCTTTACTGTCCCTTTCACATGAGGTCCTTCTTTCTGCCTTTCACATTGGGGTCTTTTTCTGTCTTTCACATAGGTCTTCTTTCCTTTTTACATGAGGTCCTTTTACCATCCTTTCCATGAGTTTCTTTTTTTTACTGTCCTTTGCCTGAGTCTCTTTACCTGTCCTTCACATGAGTCTTCTTTACCTGTCCTTTCACATGAGGTCCTTCTTACCTGTCCCTTTCACATGAGTCCTTCGTGCCAGTCCCTTTCACATGAGTCCTTCTACCGTCCCTTTCACATGACGTCCTTCTTTACCTGTCCCTTTCACATGACGTCCTTCTTTACCTGTCCCTTTCACATGAGTCCTTCTTTACCTGTCCTTTCACTAGTCTTCTTTACCTGTCCCTTTCACATGAGATCCTTCTTTACCTGTCCCTTTCACATGAGGTCCTTCTTTACCTGTCCCTTTCACATGAGGTCCTTCTTTACCTGTCCCTTTCACATGAGGTCCTTCAGTGCCAGTCCCTTTCACATGAGGTCCTTCAGTACCAGTCCCTTTCACATGACGTCCTTCTTTACCTGTCCCTTTCACATGACGTCCTTCTTTACCTGTCCCTTTCACATGACGTCCTTCTTTACCTGTCCCTTTCACATTAGGTCCTTCTTTACCTGTCCCTTTCACATGAGGTTCTTCTTTACCTGTCCCAGAGCGGTGAGAGACTTGTTGATGGCAGCGGCCTCCACCAGCCTCTGTCCTGTGGCCTCAGTTTTGGAGATTCTCTCAGATCCAGCTAAATCACACAGAGTCAAAGTTCCTCTGGAGGTGAGTCCCGACACTTCATCTGAGCCCTCCACCTCCAGCGCCACCACCAGGTGAGAGCGGGAACTGCAGCATCACAACAATTTCATATGAGAGTGTTAATCTGTACTATTAAATCTATAAATGTTAATGAGATGTTTGTAATTCAGAAACATAAATGACTTGTTCCAGTGCATCTCTGGTAACAAACTGACCTCTGTATGTTCATCTTTGTGGCAGCGATCTTGCGGTTCTTCTCTCCGGTTTCCATGGCGCTGAGGATGTCGGACTCTGTCTGGACTTGGACTTGGGTCAGACCTGGGACTGATACAGACTTTCCTTGGACTCGCAGGTCCAGAGCAGATCCAGGGGTTTTGGACAGAAGGTCGTTCAAAGTCTCATTGTAGATTTCCAACATCGAAATCTAGAGGAGCAACATACAAGGTTAGATTACTTTTTTAACACCTTGTTGTGAGGATAATTTATTCTCAGCATTTTAACTTTTAGTGTCGCTGTTTAGTGTCAGGAGCAGTGAGTCGCTGCCATACAGGACTTGTAGATCGACTCCAGATGTTTACATCAGCCTTGGACAGCACAATATAAAGCACTGTGTAAATACGCTATATAAATAAACCATTCGTTCATTCATACATACAGTAGCTACAGCTTATATCTTACTGTTATAGTCATCAAAGTTTGTTACAGTTGTGGAAATGACTAAATCGTCCATTAGAAAATACTAGTTTCCTTTTAGAAAACATAAAATAAAATATGTTTGTTCTGGATTGTAGATTTATTGTAATTTTAGGGGGGTGAGCAAGTTTAGGGACAGAGTTTGGTAAAGGTTAATATAAAAAAATATAACAATTTAGGCCAGTTTAGCAGCAGAAATAAACTCATTACCATGACAACCAGCTAACTTATGTCCTTCCAGACCAGACTATTTAGCACTAACCAATGGACTGACACTCATAGATTTTTTGGGGGTTTAGACCAGCCGGTCCCAAACAGTTGCACGACACCCCCCTTCATATTTCACATTCAAAAACAACTAAAATACAATGTTTTTGCTTTCAGATTAAGAACAAAATAACAAAAATGATAATGTCTGCAGACTTGACGTGATTTAAAGCAGTAAATTAATGACATAAATAATATAAGGTTTATTTCAAGCTCATTTTTCTTTCATGCTTGTTGTTGCAGAATGGTAAATCTGACTGTAAATTAGTGAGTCATGCTTTCAAACCCAGTAGCTGTCTTTATTCAGTTTGACAAAATGGAATAACTGATGATATAAGTTTACCTTTAAAGTGTACGTGACCTTGTCCTTTTCTTCACATATCCGCAGCAGTTCCCGTATCGACCTGTAGAGACACAAACAAACTCAGATCACAGATAGTCGTCACACCTGAGACTTTAACTAGACTCTGGCTGTGACACTGATCCGTTCATGTTTGGAAACTCTGCCAGCTCAATGTAAACCGACTCTATATCTATTCGAGAAGTGACTTACCTCATTCAATATTGACCAAAGTACAATTAAGTGTGCTCGTCTTTTGATGGTTGAGATAATACATTAGAGATTATTGTTGAGTGTTTTCAATGCGCGGAACAACTAAATCGTCTTGTGACAGCTGTTTTGAAAAGTCTAAAGACAGAAACACTGAGGGACAAAAAGAGCAGAGGATCATGGGTAAGTTTAGGAATTAGAAGAATAAAGATGTAGCTCATGTTAGATGTTAGAAGATAAAGTTACCAGATGTGATTCTGTGATCTTCTGGTCACAGGGCAAAGACTTATCAACTGTAGCACTGTTACACTGTGTCATAGCAACGTTTAAAGGTGCACTCTGTAACTGTATGGAGTCAAAAGTTCAGACACAATTCAGTTGAATCGAAAAGTTAAAGCCATATTTTGTAATATAATTAATAGCGATAATTGAGTGTTATGGCATAGTGTGAAAATATAGCTAAACATATATATATTTTCATGGAACAACTCAGTAGGGCCTCCTTCAGCCCAAGTAATAGTTTAATTTGTGACCATGCAAACCTGCTCGCTAAACACAGATTAAAATCATTTATTTAGTGCATCAAAAACATCTATATGACAAAAACTTACTCTTATTAATCTATTTTTGATCAACAAGTTACACAGTAATAAACTATAAAGTAGGGCTGTAGTCAACCAAAGAACTTCTTGGTCGGCTAAAACATGTCTCATCGACAATTAATTAACTAAAAGGGGACGTGTCTTTTTGATCTCATTATTTACCTGATCCTAAGAGTTCTTGAAAAGACTAAACTGCATTTGAGTTTATGCAAAAACTATACTGTGTGCAAGAACCAATAGAGAGATTTCTGGTCGACGTCACTTTCCGCGCTACTGCGCATGCTCCATGCAGAAAGAGCCGCCCTCCCTCTGTGTAGCTGGGGAAACTTCTTTGAACAATACAACGAAACGGGACGAGAGCAGCTGTTTCGATCAGGTATGGTACGCGCGCAAATGTCCGTGTTAATAAACAAAAAATCCCTCTATAGGTATTGTCTTTGTATACGTAAAAAGCCATAATAACCCAATGATTTGCACCAAATTTTCAGTAAAGCCACTCAATTGTTCTGCTGTTCTATATAAATCCTTAAAGTCTTAAGAAAAGATTAAGTTGACTAATACAAATTTTGGTCGACTAAGCGTACATCAATCGATTAATCGACTCAACGCTTAAATACCTACAGCCCTACTATAAAGACAGCTTCAAAAATGTATGCAATTGAAAATATATAAAGGTCAAACTAGGGCTGGGCAATGTTGATAAAATCGAAAAATAATAAAAAATGATAAAATCAAATCTGTGATCGTTTTATATAGTTTCTTTTTTTTTGCCAAGTCACTCACCCCTAGTTTTAACATCATGAAACCTGTAAAACTTTTCATTAACACTTTCAATGGGTCTAAGAAATATGAAAGTAACAATTCAAAATTAAATAGTTTATACAGTAATTTATTATTAAAAAATCTCTGTTGCATAAAACACCAACTATAGATTCGGTCATACAAGAATTACACCTTAATTACAATTAGGAAAGCCATAAGAACAATAACTTAACTTTTTTTTTAATATAAGGGATTAGGGTTTACATTAAGGCTAAAGTTACCCAGAGACATTCTGCATACAGTTCATTATGACAGCTGAAATAGCAGTAGCAGTAGCATCTGACCTGATGTTGACGCCGGGCTGCTCTTTGGTGCCCATCATGGTGTAGGTTTTGCCTGAACCCGTTTGACCGTACGCCAAAATACAAACGTTATATCCGTCCACACAGGAGCTGATGACCGGCAACGTGCCTGCGAACACTTCCTCCTGAAACACAAGTTTGTATCGGCATCAGCTGCGTGGCAATACAGTACAAGTTTAGTCAAGCATGCAGTCAAACTAATAATGAGAGAATTATTTGTTAAACATAGTAAAAATGTCAGCAAAGTAGATTTGGCAAAATTGGTCTCCTTTAACAATAAGCCCTATTTAGATCTGCGGCTAGGCTAGTTCTTGTTTGCGTAATAGGTGTGGATACATCTTGTTTCTTTTATTCCTTATGGGTGATTTAGCGAGATCCGCTACAGTTAATTTAAAAATTACAAAGTAGAGATCAGGTTTCAACTACTAGATAATCACAGTGGCAGCAAGTTCAAAGCTTCACATACAAGGTAAAATATTCATCAGGGAAAGACTATGTGTTTTAAAAAGTGTGCATTTTTGGTGCAATGCTAAATGCTAACAAATAAATTACCGTAAATATAAAGCAAACAATTTGATAAAAAATATATTAAATGCCAAGCTGATTGTTTTTAAAGCAAGTTCTTTCTTTTTTTTAGTTATTTTAACAATAATAATTAGCCTACCTTAAATATCAGTAAGCATTAGCATTGAGTCACAAACAGCACATTTTATAAACACATGAGTTTTCCCTGGGGAAGTATTTACGCTTTATAAGAAGGTTTTACCACGTTGCAAATGGTTGTCTGACTGTAACGTGTTATCTGCTTTGTGTCAATTAAATATTTAACAGTTTAGGGCGTTTCAGAAAATTCTCCATAGGGAAAAATAGGACGAGAACAAACTATCCACAGGTATTTTCAGATCGGAATTAGCCAAGCCACAGCGTGAAAATTACAATCAAAAACACTACAATCACTGAGTTGATTAAGCACATTTGCTTAGGTGCGACTCAGTGATTGTAGTGCTTGGTTGCTAATCACAATTATAAAATAGTTTATAAATTGATTACAATTCTAACGATGATTGTTCTTAACTGATTATCCAATCAGAAAGCACAATGAGTATGGCATGCTTCTTGCTTTTGGGTTGCCAGTTTCTACGATTAAACCTAGTCTGAATCTACCAAAGAAGTTTTAACTCTCATAACTGTGAATAAATAATTGTTGCAAAATGATTAAAGCTCTAATTAAATGGTAGTGATTTCTCTTTTAACAAAGGCTTTCTTTATTTTACTATCTATGCACATTTCATTTTTCATCAGCTCAAACTGAGAGTGAACATAGTAATAGCTTCTGTTTGCCAAATTTGTTATCTTGAAGACTTTTAAATCATTTTAAGATAAAAGTCATTGTATCAAATCAAAGCAAAACTTTTCTTGACAATAAAGCAGAGAAATATCTGTGACTGCCCTGTCCCACTTTACCTGTGTGCTGCTGGATCCATACACTTTATCAAACTGAAACTTCTTCCTGTTTCCTTTCTGCACCACGGCCACTTCCTGTTCGTCAGCGCTGTCCAAACACGCCTCGGTCTTCGTGCTCTTCCTACACCTGCAGAAAACCCGGATATTTCCCTGCAGCTCCAGCAGTTTGTTGTACAGACTCTTCCTCTCCACGGCTTCTTTCCGATACAGGGACCTGAGCTCTTCCACCTGCCCCACCGCGCGCTGCTCCTCCTGGCCATGCGTCCGGCCGCCTCCTTCAGTTCCTCCAGCTGGTTCTTCATGTCTTCGAGCGTCTGGTGCACCGTGGAGCGCAGGTGTTTGTTGGACACGTTCAGGTCTCGTGTCAGAGCTCGGACCTGAGCATCTGGCCTGGATCCACGGCGGGTTTAGAGCTGGGCTTTTGCACCGGGATGGACGGAGCTCTGCGGCTGCAAGATGAAAGATGTGTTACCTAATGGATATTTTACACTGTTGTTCCTTGTGAAATGACAGCACAGTTTGAATATTATAATAGTAAATATGTGGGATGAAGACAAATGCTAATTTTAAAATGTGTCACATTCTCACAGTTTTTTCTGTCTACTCGACATACAGTATGCTTTAAAATGCTTTTAATATAAAGGCAATGAGGAAAAGTTTAAACACAAATGAGGTTCTTTTATGGAGTATTGCAAATCACTGAAGACTCTACCTTTGGATTGAAACGCCCTCTTCTCTTTCTATCTCTCTAAAAGAATTAATGATTTTTTTTTTCATTATTATTTTGTTTTGTGTTAGTTCTTTGTTGTGCTTAACAATGGCACGGTAATTAGTTCACAATATGGTGTTTCAAAATTTGAAAAACTTTATGATGAAAACATGATTTGTAAGTCTTTTGTAAGTAGTGTGATTCCTGAATACACAAGTGTTATTAAAAAATGCTTGTAATATTGCTTAGGCTGGATAAAACTTTTAGCTACATTGCTATATTTATCTATCTTTACTGTTTTCAACTAAAGTTGTAATTTACATAAAATGTATACATTGATTGATCAGACATTTGGACTCGATCTGGTCTTGGTCTTGAGGCTGCTTGGATTTAGTCTTGGCTTGGACTCGCTTTTGGACTTGGTCCTGTTTTGGACACCGGGACCACATTTCATTATCACCACACTGTTAAACTTGCAAAGGGGCACAGTGACTTGTTCCAGCACAGTTTTCAATAAGCCCTGCACAAGAAGATCTTGTAGACTCTGATAATTGTATACAGTTATAAAGATGGTCTTGATTTGGTCTCAATGGACTGCAGTTTTGGTTTCATCTTGGTCTTGACCCATAAACGCCTTGGTCTTGTCTTGGTTTCAACCTTCAGTGATCTTGGTTTTAGTCTTGACTTTTACACTATCTTTTAGTTTCAATAAATATATATTTTTGCATATTTTTGTGGCGTGTGGTTGTGAATCACCCTTGCAAAGTAGATAATGTTAAATTCCCAAGCCTTAGCTGTAGAAAACATATCTTCTGCCATTCCTTTTGCTCAGGTAGTGTCTTTACTTATGACTTCCTAACAAAATGTGTTGACAAAGGCTGCTGATTTCTAGTGAATATCAAAGTACATGTAGCTCATACTTGATCAGAGAGCGTATCTTCTCTCTGGCCTCCTGCTGGTCGGCCTCCAGTTCGGCCAGTTTGTGGTTGAGGTGCTGCACCACATCAGTGAGGTATCGAGCTTCTCTCTTCAGATAACTGTTTCTCTGGAAAAGTGTCTCCATCTCTTTGTCTTTGCTCTGCAGTTTACGCTTCAGCTCCTCGATCACACGATCTCTCTCCAACAAGCTCTGAAACATGAAATTATGACAAAATTCAGAAGTAACCTACAATTTGTCACATCATTGAATTTACATGGCTATATCGCACAAGTGAAAATACGCTTATGAATCTATCTGCAAATGATGCACATTATTAAGCTACCACCATCGTAATTCTCTATGAGGACACACTCATTTTAATCAGGCTCATAAAAATGTTTTCTTTGGTATATTAACTACACACCTTAATCCCCTTAGTAAAGGATGAAAAAGGATGAAAAACAAGATCTTAACTATTCATGAACAAATGGTGAATTAAGGCATGAAAAAGTGTATTACGGCTTAGTAACTACTAAATTGAGGAGCTTAGAGGTTAGGATGCAGTGTTGCAATATACATGTTTTCATCTTTTAATTAATCATCTGATCATGATGAATTACTTATGTTTTAAGGTTGTACAAAGGCTTTATTAAGCCTAATTGGTTAAAAATGTTACCAAAAATTGAAAATGTCCTTGTCTCCCTAGTGTGATAATCAGTTTAGAACTCTGACGTACTTCCTGTTATTGTCAATATAATTTCAAACTTTTTTTTTTTTACAAAATTGATCTTGTTTCATACAAAACTATGTTCATGAAGTTATGTGTGCTTCAGACAATTACATAAACTTCCACACAAGATAAAACATTTAAGGCACCTTCAACATTGAGACTTGGACAGACATGTTTCATACTTGAACTGACTGAAAGCCTGACAGCATATTGACCTGAATGAGTTGAGATCAGTGTAGTCTTTGGGAGCCGGCTGCAGCAGAATCTCTCCAAACATGGTTAAATAAACAGAAATGACCTCGTCTGCATCGTAGTTACAGTGTCTGAGAGCTGCTGTTATCTCCTTCTGATCCACCAGGCCGGGCAGGGCCGTCTGTAAACACAAAACAAACTCAAGTCAAACAAGTCAATTAAATAATGAAAAGCACTGTTGATGCAATTAAGGTTCAATAATACATTCATAAGGATCACAATTTTGATTTCATCATGATTCTTGTAGAGTATCTATTCTCCAATTGTTTTTGAATGAAATTATCTTGATTTTTATCACAATATTACCAAAGCCCTACATCAAAGTTGTGAATTTTAATCTGAATCTAAATATGGAAGAAACCGGACAAGCCTGGATGAAAAAAAAACAAACAAGGCAAAAAGGAACCAGCTTTGGTAGGATGCTTGGGTTTTCATTCAGGTACATGTTGATGAACAGAAACACATTTGCACTTTTAACTACACACAATTTGTCTATTCAACAAAGTTAGACATTAACAAAGAAGAAATAATACCAAGAATAATAAGTAATATGCATATGAATATTCTGACTTTTGAATTGAATGCTTTTCCATCCAAATGAGATATTTTCAGAAAAGCAGCTCAAAATCTGAATATTGTGCCAAAATAAACAATGTAATGTTAAAATGCTACAGTAATTCAGTTCATACAAGCAGGAGTTTCAACAATAAAGTGTAGACCAAACCGGACTCACCATGACCTGCTGGACTCTGTCTTTGACAAAGTCCAGGTTTAGTTCCCACTGCAGGGGCAGAATGAGCCACAGTCCAGCCTGAGGGTCCCAGAAGCGACACACATTCACTTTCTCCTGTGAAAGATGAAAAACACAGGGTTTAATCAGATAAAAGTACTGAAGTCCATACTTTTAGTGCCTGAAGGAACATAATTTTCTCTACACAAAACTCAGCTATGTGGTATTTCACAATAATAAAAAAAAAAAGATAAAACATTATTGTGGCAGAAGGTAAATGGCACTCGAAACTGGAGCAGAACAGGTGCGCTTTATTTCATCATAGAGAAGAGAAGCAATAATCCTCACAAAATGTCCCAACTCACAATCTATAAGCATACTATACAGCAGGGCTACTCAACTTTATTTTCTCGAAGGCCAGAGTTTTCAGCTAGCCTTGGGTTCTGAGCCGAAAGTGTAATTTGGGCCTCCAAAATATTACATCTTAAATTTATTATTACATCTAGCTCTGTAAAATAGCTTTTTCTGGGACATTAAATGCAAAGACTTTACCAACATTTATTCACATTATCATTTGCTTGCTGAATAAAAACTAAATGTGGGCAAGATTAGACACTGACTCGGTCTGAACAAACAGTAACCCGGATTAAAACCAGGTTGAAACTAGGACTAAACAAGGCCCAAAGCAAAATAATTACTCTCATTTTAACGTCATATATAAACATGGTTTTAGAGTCAAGTGTCATATGTTCTTTACAGTTACACAACAAAAACAACAACAACAACAACACAACAAATCAAGAGGACTTTTCCAGATCAAAAAGCTCCAACAACCATCAGAAGCAAGAATACAGAAAATAGCTTGAGTTCTATGGGAAATGCAGATCTGTGAGAATCCCTCTTGTAATTTGTGGCTCACTGTGAGGCTGGGTTTTGAAAAAGTGAAGACATAATATACGTTTTCTGAATCCTCAGATTCCAGAGAATAATTTGATATCACATTTACATGTCTATCATGTTCCTAGAGCTTTCAGCGAGAAACGTAACAAAACAACTCAGAAAAAATGGTAAAAAATCATTCTCATGTGACAGTTTGACAGTTATCAGAGAAGACAACAAATGTACCTAAATGTAAGACAAGATGTTTTCTTCAATATGATACCAAACATAATAGTTTAAATGATTGTTTGATGGGCGGTACATGGTCTAAACTGTAATATGGACCAGTGTCAAAAGTGCATTTTTTAACATGTGGTTTGTAAACTTCAAAGGTGGATATTTATGTTATCGCTGAAGCTCAGAAAAGTCTATCATGCAAAAATATAAAGCTTAGATATTGACCTTTCCAAAAATGTATGATAGCCCTTGCCACCTCTGGTGAGCCCCGTTTTCGGTCTGGCCCATGGACTATAAACAAGACTAAGCCAAGCACACACCAAATCTTAAGTAGTAAAGAAAAAAAATAAACTATTTGTAATGTTTACAAGATGGATTGTGAGCTGAATAGAACTAGTTGGAGGGTCATATGTTGAATAGCCAGGAACAAACTACTCCCGCCCAACCCTGAAAGCCTTCTGGGTGATGAGACTAGCCTAGAATGGTGCATCACATTATATTATCATATTCTATCAAAAAATAATTCTACAACTTTAGTAAAGTAAACTAGGAGATTTGTGGTTACAATATATGACAAAACATGAATAGACAAATTGCCAAAGCTATGTTGAAGTGCTATTATTTTCCCATTTCTAATCCCATCTATCTCCATGGAAACGCCACTAGGCCAAGAAACAGGCCAGTTTACTCACAGTAAAAATGCATATTATTAAAAAGGTCTATATATTGTCTTTTTTAGTTCATAACGTTACTTACAAGAATGGATTCTTTGGTCAATCTGAAAACATGCTGTTCCACCTTATGATGTCATTAAGTGGTAATACAGAATGAACTCCACTGGGATTTTAAACTCAACACAGCTTCATTTGAATCACTTAAGCCTTTCAATTACCTAATTTTCCAGCTTCAGCTCATGTTTTAGACTTGTTTAAACTACTTGATTGCTTGTTGCAATAGAACAGATTGAGACTTTTTAGTCATCTCAACTGAACAAACTATAACAACAACTCAATCCTATTTTATCATATTATGTCATAATTCTTTTCAAGTGGGGCTAAAATGGCTGGTAACTTTAAAACCGCCACGTAAAAGCAAATTGAGCTTTACAGATAAAGACAAGAGTATTCGCGAATGAAAGAAAATACAACTTTGGGGATGTTTTTGACTATATACCAACATTCTAACATGACTAAACTCTAATAAGAGACAATGTAGCACCTTTAAATTATTTTTTTCACTTGTAATACACCATGTGCATATATTTTTGTTGTACTGTGGAAGATTCAAAGCAAAGGAAAATTGTCTCCACCTTTAACAAAGTAATTCTCTGACCTCAAACCAGTAGGTCATGACGGTGCCTTTGCCCTGGATGTAAGTGCTGCTGGTCCGGTCGTCTTCTCTAAACGCAGACGGACCTGAGCTGTTCTGCTGCTGCCCGAAGCCCTGACGAGGAAGAAAACAAACAAATGTGTCTTCTATTATTAACTACGTCTAATGTACTAATGTATCTAAGACTCACCTCAGAGTTTGGGGAGATAAAATGTCCTTGGCTGTACCACTCCTGAGGAAACGGCTGCAACTTCTGAGACAAAATACAGATGCAGAAAGAACAGTGTGAGTTTACTTTAATTGTATTATTTTTGACAAGACAGAAACGTGGTAAAAATGTCTTGCTCAATGATACAATCACTTTGTTTTAGCTGGTAAATGCTACTCTAAAATAAATAGACCATTGAAGATTTGTAGCAAGATAAGCAATGGTAGATTAAAAATAGCTAGTTAGTTCTATTACTTATTTAGTGTCATGCACCAGTTTAACAGGTGCTTATAAAACAGTCTTTTCACAATCCTCAGTAAACATGAAAGTGTCCCACACTTTCCACACAAAATTTGCCAGTTTAAATATGCAACATTTAAACAAATACTTCATTCTCTCGTCATCTGATGAAGTAAACAAAGGTAAATCAAAAAAACAATTCAGTGTGCAGATCATGATATCAAGGATAATAAATAAAAAATGCCTTTCTATTCAATATTCAAATCAATAAAGTGCACACTATGGCTGAAGTCCTTTAGCTGTTTAGTCGATTAATCGGCCGATGGCATCTTCGTCGACCAAAATTTGTGTTAGTCGCCTTTTTTTTGTTGTTGTTGTTAAACAGATTACATGCTTATATATTGAACAGGAGCAAAAATGTGTGATTTAGTTGAGGATTTAAGACTGAATCATTGGTCTGATTTGCCATTGTATACATAAATACCATTTTTCCTGCTGATTTTGTGTATAAATTGTTGTTTTTGTATGAACTCCACTGGATTTTGTCGTTTGGGTTAGATAAAGAGAATAAAGCATACTTTTTAGCTTTAGAGCTTTAGCCACACCTCATTGTTAGTCAGTTAATTGGTCAATGGGACATACCTTTAGTTGATCAAGAATGTCTTTGATCGACTATTACCCTAGTGCATACATATTTCTCTACTGGAACAGTTTGACAACAGTCCGTCTGACCAGAGGCACAACACCACACCTGACTTTTGACTTTTGCTCAAGTTCCGAGTCACATACAGCGCTATATGAAAAAAATCTTGAATATCTTCATATGTTTTTGTCTTGCAAAAAATGTCATGGCTCTCTTTCAAACACTGGACGTGTTTTTAGTTGTCGGGAAAACCGGATCACCTGGAGGAAACCTACGCAGACACGGGGAGAACATGCTAACTCCACTTAGGAAGGAACTGGTTGTCTGGGAATTAGACCCAGGATGGTCCACCTCAAATTGTCATCAAAATACTTCTTTACAAACATTTGAAAGCTCTGTTGCCAACCCAGTGTGCTTAGACAGTAATATTAATCTTTCTCTATAAACCAATAAACTTAAAAACTAGTTCTTTGCCAAGGTAACGTCTGCTTTACTCGATTACATTATGTAACTTTCACCTGCGTCTCGTCCACGTAGACCCTGTTGCCGTGGTGATTGAAGCAGCTGTACAGCATCCCGTTGTTGTGGAGGAAACTCTCGAAGATTAACGATAATTCTTCATTTTCTGAGGCTGTTTCCTGGAAAAAGATAAATAATAAACACTTGTGTTTTGTAGGATGGTTGTGGAGATGTTTCTTACTGTTGCAGGTTGGCTGAGCGCAGACACAGAGCTCTTCTCTTTTGTCATGAGCTGTTTATTGTCGTTGGTTTTCATGTTTGTATCTTCACTCTTCACAGACTGGACCTCCATAACGTGGCTGTCAGGAGACTCTTTTTCTGTCTGTGAAACAAAAAAAAAAAATCTAAAATGTAGTTATATTTACATAACTTGATAATAGCATGAGTTATAGATTACTTTATGGCTATCAGATGTATTTTCGTTTATTCTTTAACTGGGTTTTTCAACCTAAGGCCTGGGTGTGGGGCTGATCAAGTTAAATCTGGCCCACAACTCATGTTCCAAACGTAAAAAAAAAAGTGTTCTTACAGGTTTAATTCTGGGTTAATCTTAGTATCTAGTCTTCAGTGTTGGTGTTGTTACTTTCAAAAGCAACTCATTAAGAGATAGTGCCCTGGAAACATGTAACATGTAAAGTAAATTGTTACCCCAACTAACGTGTCACCCCTGATACTGCTAGTCTTGTTCGAGTTCCAGTTAAGCATCCAGATGTCTTTGGTATTTTATTTCTCCACAAAAATCGAATACAACAGTAATTACTTTGAGTGACTCCAAATAAAAATTATTGCTTGTTGAGCACTTCTGAACCAGAGATCACTGTTCACCAAAAAAAAAATCTATTGCTCTAAATAAAACCAGGTGGGATCCTTGTTTTGCAAATATGATTTCAAGTCTAATTTCAAAGGTAGTCCCAAGTTGTGTTCTGTCAAATGTACGCTGACGAGGCCGTCCTGTATGTTCACTCTAAAACAGCAAGCTGCACATAACTTATCAGCTGCCATGTCAAAAGTAGCAAACTGGCTCCAAAACTCACAGTTACATTTAAATGTTTCAAAATCAGTTACAATGCAGACTCAGACGTATCTGTGCTTGGAAACAAAAAGTTGTGGAGGGGTTCCAATACAATACAATTCAATACAAATACTAGAATGCGTGTTGGATCCAAACAACAACAAAAAAACAGTCAACAGTAAAATTAGATACCAAAAGCAAATTTCTGTGATATAAGAAATAAATCTAACCACAAAATTATGTATTTAAATGCTATAATCCCATTTCTCTGGTTTTCAGTGGAAACCATCTATAAAAAACACTCAGTACTGGACAAAAAACCACCAGTTATCATTACTGTAGAATAATTTAGAAATACAAGCTTCTTTACTGGGACAACACAATCATATTCTGACAAATGTACAAAAGTTTAGTGAACTTGCTCCACCTCCTACATAGGAGTTTGTAAAAAGAAATTCCAATTGGACAACAAGAGCAGCATCTAGAAGTAATTGTTTGGTGCCTTTAGAAACCACGTTTTTGGACAAGGCCTAGAACACAGTGCCTTCTCACATCAGAGAACTGTCTACCTGTACACTACCAGCATTCTCTAAGGATCTAAAACATAGGCTAGTTGTTGCAAGGTAAAATATGATGTGTAAAGTCTGTTTAACTAACTTCTGATTAACATCTAATAAACTGTTCTTTTATCTGTCTGTGCAGTGAATGTGTTAGGCCTTGTGTGATTGTTGCTGTCTTTTTTTTTTTCTGTCCTAGATGTTCTTGTCATCAACCTGCTGACGGACTGAAGATGGAAATTAGCCAAAAGTTGTCTATAATCTTTACATATTTACATGCAATGTTCATTAATATGCGTTTCCCTTTATAACTAAATAAATAAGAAATAAGAAGTTATTGTCCAAGTGTGTTTATACAAATATCAAATAAAGTAGATCATATGTTTCTAATGTATATCTATTCAGGGTTTTTTCATGGTATGACTGTTATTAACAATAAAAACTGCCTCTTAGAATGTGAAACCAACTTCGCAACTAAATATTATCTTGAATAAACTCCATAACAGACTTATCCAAGTGCATAATGTACCTGTAAAGTGTGGCTGTTCTGTGCATCAGAGGCAGAGCTGCGTCTCTCTGGTTGAGTTTCCTCCTGGGCCTTGGGCATCTCCACCTCCGGGGCTTGAACCTTCTCAGCCCGGGCTGCCTCACTCTCTCCCGGGGGCCCAGTCTGGCTCTTCTTCTCCGGTTGTTGCTCACTCTTCTTTCTTTCCACACCGCTAATGCTGCTCTCATCACGGGGCTTTTCTTTCTCTTCTTTTAGCCCAGTTTGGCTTCTCTTCTCCCGGATGTTCGCCCTGCTGTCCCCCCGGGGTTCTCCTCTCTCACCCCGGGCCTCGGTTCTCTCTCCCCGGGCCCCACCCCTCTCTCCCTGGGCCTCTCCTCTCTCCTCTCGGTCCTGCTCGGTGACAGATGCCCCGCTGCCCATCTCTCGTCGCGGTCCGCGGGCTGAAACAGACGCTGAAGCCCGGAGAACAGACGCACAGACACGAGACACCGGAGTACAGAACGTAACCTGACGCACACCGGCACCACGTGACCTCGCACTTCTAAAGTTTCCTCATTAGTGCGTAACACCTTCACAACAACAGGTGAGAACGAGGGCAATTATCTCTTCTAATACAGACTTTAATTATCAGGATGTTTGCGGAAGACTTTTGAAGGCTCTGTCGATTCATTAAAAACATAATATTACTTTATTTATTTAATTAATTAAGTGTCATGATCCAAACGCCTGACAGATCACTAATGTCTTTATTTACTTCCACCAGGGGGAGACTTTAGCTTCAAAATAAATTACATATTTGTATTTCTTGAACACAAATAAATCCTAACAAGACAGGTCTCTCAAAATGTTAAGTTAATGTTTGTGTATAGTTAGAAGTAAATTATAAAAACACATATTTATTTGATTCATTAGTATGTATATAAGTTTTTGCTATTTCAAATTTTAACTGAATTAATTTAGTATATTATTAAATTATACACTTGGGAGACATTTTACATTTTCTCTTGAGATACATGTTTATGAGTCTTAAACATTCAACAAAATAAATTTGTTCTGGTGTATTTTTAGTTCTAAGTAGTCAACAAAAATGAGATTTAAAGGAGACCTATTGTGATTTTTCTCTATATTTATGAGAAAACTACATGTAGATCAACAACTGTTCACGCCAAAACACAAAAATGACCTAAAACAGTTTATACATAGAAAAACAAACAAACACTGACCTCCGGTTGAAAACTGCAGAATTGATAAGCCCCGCCTCTTTATTGTAAAATTTACCTTTAAAGTGGACCTATTGTGTCAAAATCACTTTTCTAAGTTTTTAACTTGTTATAATGCCTTCCTTCATCATTAGTTTACTCAAAGTTATATTTGAATTAAATCATCCATGTTGGAGTAATCTTGTATTGTTCTTCAGCTGGAGCTCAAGTGCTCAGAAATCCCCGTTCTCACCTACCACCTATCCCCTCCCACTTTCTGTATTACTTGATATATTCAAAAGATTAATACTCAAAGTGAAGCATGTATGGTTCAAAACTGTCCCATAGCCACTTACCAACAATAATAAATAGTTATTTAAACTCCGTTGCTTCCTATAGAGGGATTTTCGGTCGACGTGACTCTCCGCCCTACTGCGCTTGCGTCATGCAGAAAGAGCTCATCTCCATTTGTTTACATTGGGAAACTTGTTCCAATTAAACAACGAAACGGGACGACAGCTAGCTGCTTTCATCAGGTATGAACCGGTCTGATAGACGTCTGTCCCTGAAGCTTAGACAGCGTTTTCTCGCCGTTTTTCTCACTTACCTGAAGTAACTTCTAAGGGTCGTAGATCGAATTTCATCCATAAATGTTAACTTAGCAGCATAACTTTCGTTTTGGCAAAGTGATAAACTCTTGACGTTGCTGACAACGGAGCTTTTTAGACTTGTTTCCCCTGTTTATGTCTATGTGCGGAGGCTCTTTCTACAGGCGGCATCGCCAGTGTTGAAAAACAAAAAATCCTCTATAGTTACATTTGATCAGTTCTCGTTTGAACAGGAAGTCAGTAGAGCCATTTCTATTTTTAAGTCGTTTTAGATCAACTTTGTGTTTTACAATGAACAAAAGATAAATTACTGATCTGCATATGTTCTAGTTTCTTACTAAATATAAAAAAAAACACAATAGGACCCCTTTAATGGAGCTCAACAGTAACGGCCCACTTCCTGATTCCACAATTTCGGACAACATGTTAAATTGCCATAGAGGATTAGATAAAAATGTATATTAGAAGTTTGGAAACGTCCTCGGGGCTAAGCAGCTATGTGGTGAGTCACGAGCATAAGACCTACATTTTTGTTTAAAAACGTTTTTTCAGCTTTATAAACTATGAATTACAACATTTTACTGAATTTTAAGTTATAGATTTGCTTTTTAGACTGAAAACAACAGCGCTGTGGATCTGAGTTAGCACATAGCTAGCTAGTACGTGATATGTCTTTAAACTTTTAATATTTGAATTTTTCAAAAAGTCTATGGCACTTTAACATGGGGCAAAATACTTCCGGAACACTGTTGAACAAACAGTAACAAGGTCTGAGCAGGTGTCTTGTCTATGTTTTGTATTTTGTGATTTTTTTTGTAGCTGCCAGCCCTCAGCCAAAGACAAATTTCCCTAATGGACAATAAAGTACTTGATTGATTGATTGATTGGAACCAGGCAATCTTCCACTGTTGAGCTCCATAAGCCACAGATAAAAAGATAAATAAAATAACTTTAAAATGTGAAGTAAAATAGAAAATAATCAACTTAATTTAATTTATTTTAATACAGTTGCTAAACATGTAACATGGATCAGTTATAAAATGATTTGGATAGATCCATGATTGTTGCATGCTTGTGCAGAGCTTATCTAGCTTCCTCGCTAATGTCAGTTGGAGACAATTCAAGAAGCGCACAACATATAATTTCCTCATGAACTCAGAAACTTTGTATTAAGGACAGATAGTTCATGAGTTCAGCTGTGTATGATCGCAAAGTCTCTGTCGGTGCGAAATATGAGAGAAAAAGTCGTATTGTTTCCGTGTTAGATACAATGTCAGTATTTAGCAGAAGTTAAATTTGTTGTCAAAACATCTTGGAATTTTACCACTTACTTCTGATAATTAGAAAACTGTAATGCCATCTGCAAAAAGTTATTTATTTGAAAAGAAAAGCCTGTGTCAAACTTTCAATGACCATAAAACCATGTTATTTTCTTCCTCGCCGTGCAGAGACTTCTCATTAGTCCGCTCAGCCTTTCTGTGACTCTCTGTTGGTTTTGGACTTGGCTTTATGAAACATTTGGCTTGTTTTGGAGTTCAGCCGCCCTCTGCTCTGTGACCGCTGCAGCTCCACTCATGCAAATTAGAATATTCTGGGAGGACTTCTTGATTTCTGTGTTCAAGTGCTGAGCACTGTGACAGTGATATTTCCCAAGCTGTTTGTGGTTCGTCTTTAATTGTATTCCTCTATAGATTATTTTTGTGGATTAGCCTAGCTTTAAATTAGTATTATTATTGTTTATTTGTTATTTTAAATGACAAAAAAAACATTGTTTAATATATTGTATGCTGTTATTGTAAATTACACCGATTTAAATATCAAGCACCCATAAAAATACAGGCTGCAATATAAATGTTGTTGACAAAATTTTTAATAAGCGGTTAAAAGAAGATCTTGTGAGCTTTTTAGTTTTACTATACAATATATTGCTAGTACATGGTAATATTTTTAGAGTTACTTTGAGCTAATCACACATTTGGGTTACTGTGCCTGGGCATTGTAAGTCACTAATCTGGTTATATTTGATTACTGATTAAATTATATAAATGTGACGTCACAAAATAAAAAAAATATATTTTGTTCACCTTTATACAACCTTTTACTATTAGTAAACAAAGATGGCGACGCTCACAAACTGGAGTCCTGAGTAGTGCAACTGTCTCAGGCTTCAAGATCGCAATGCACGTGCAACTGTTAAGCAGAAAGAGAACCGCTGATTGACACAAGCTGTAGCAACAATATGAGCCACATAGACTGTATATATCAGTCTATGGGTGCCAGACATCTGTCAGCCCGATTCAGACCTGATCTAAACAGCTCTCATCCTGTTTTGTTGCTTTAATCAAAGAAGTTCTCCTGCTAACTAGTTGGATGGTGTATCTTTCTGCATTGGGCAAGCGCAGCGGAGCGGAAAGTGACATCGGCGATAATCTCTCTATGGCCGTTCGTGGCTACAAAAGCCCACAGAAATCACAAGTTGTAAAGATTGTCAACTGCAAACCTATAGAACACATTAGGAGAGGTCAAAGCCTCTTTAGAAGTCACTGTTGAGATATTTCTTTAGTATAACTTACTCGTTTATAATGAAGGTCTATAATGAAGTCAACAGATGCCTTAGAAACTCTTCAACACCACAGTTTCAGTGGAAATTTGATCCTGAAGTGTCATTTCTATAGAAAAAGATAAGATGTTCTTTCTCTATCAAGGGAAAATTCCAGTGTTGCAACGCACAGTTCAAGAACAGTGAAAATAGAAACATTTATCAGATATCATGGATACCAATGCAATTTATTTGACTCTGCAAGTCAAATATACTAGTCACTCAAAATGTGACAGTATATTGCTAACATTTTAAGTAATTAAGTAATGAGTTACACTACTTAGTTACTGAAAAGTGGAATATATTACTGCAACAAGTTTCTTTTGTAATGACTTATGTAATGTAATGAGTAATGTAATGAGAATGTAGATCTAGTTTTTGTGACACTGAGTTTGAGAAAACAAAAAACAAAACTTGGGTTAAATAATGTTCATTTTGGAAAAAAAAACTTTCTTATTTGGTTTTAAGCTTTTCTGTGAGGATAAAAAGAATTGTGTTTATTTGGAAATGAAGAACAACAAAATTCCTCTAAACAGAAATCCACAGTTTCTTTCACCGTCACAGAGAGAACTGAAGAGGGCAGAGGAAGTGAGTCACCGAAATGGCACAGTATTGACGAAAGCCTGGAGTATTGATCGAGGGCCAAAGGTTCTCAACCAATCAGACTCGAGCAGCGTTTTCTCAGAAACATCTGCAAATCCTTGAATGTTTTCTGTTCTGTGGCTTCAGGGGATTTTAGATTCACAGAAAATGACCCTTGGATTTGGTTAAAATGTTTCACTCTGACTTATTTTATTGAAGAAGCTGGTTTTTAATGTTTTTGAAAGATGAAATTGTTTACGTTTGCTATGTATTGGGTCAGACTTTGGATTTTTTTCAACACACATTTTATGAATAAAAATATTTATTATCAGCTCACAATTCTTACTTCTTGAATGTGCTAGATTTTAGTTCATATAGGGCCTGTAATAATTACACATACATATTAGCCATAAACCTTTGGTAAAACATTTTAAAACCAGCAAAAAAATATAAGAAAATATGTTTATTTACAGAATATTCACAAGCAAAACTTATTTCATTAAGTCAGTCATTTTTTACATTTTGGTTGCTCACAAACAATCTGATAACTTGGCATTTGTGAATAAATATTTATGTAAATCTATTAAGAGCTGGAGTATACCAAAAATAAATATGAATAAAATAAATAATTCATCCATCAACAAGCTGCATAAGAATGAGAATAGACTGAGATACAGTATGTACAATTGGCAGTAGATTAGAAAGGAATAGTTGCTCTATAAAAACAGTAAAGTCACAATTGAACCAGGACTCTTTATATAACAGACAGCACTTTGTTTATTTAAAATGGCTTTAAACTGGTTTTCTTATCTGGCAACCCAAGTGCAGAGCTGAATCAGTTTTCTGAAATAAAATATTTGCATTTTAAAACAACAAAATGCAACAGTGATCTATAGACTGTGTGTGAACAATTACTACACCACAGAAGCAGAATAATCCCTATTTAAAGGTCCTTTATTATGCTCATTTTTCACTCTTTATAATGTTGTTGGCATCATCAAAAACATACCTAAAGTTCTGTTTTGCTTCGTCCATAAACATTTTAGCAATAAATCCAGCATGTCCACAGCGTGTTCTTTCCTCAGACTGAAAATGCAAAGTTCCTCCTTATGATGTCATAAAGGGAAAATCCAGGAAGTGCCCCACTGTGTTTTACACTTCACACATCTTCACTAATCAGCTGATTACTTTCGTCAGCCTTGGATTTGCTAAGCTTACGAACATGAAGCTGCAGCTATTGTATTAACCTTGTTTAAACTGCTCCACTTCACAGTTCAAAACAAGATATTGAAATGTTTTAATGGAAACAAAAGAAAAGCAGCAACCAACTTCATTGTCCAAAAAGGCTTGTACTTAAAGTTTTGTCTATTTTGACAAAAGTAAGAGCAATATACAGTATTTCTTCCTTCACTGTTGGAAAGTGTCAGAGAAGTCAAAAATCAGGACAACTAGGACATGTCTTGTGTAAAACTGGGACAATTAAGTGGATTTGGATACATTTGCTGGGACATGGGATGCAGGGCTCAAAATAGGGACTGTCCCAGGTAAATATGGGAGTCTGGTCACCCTATGTGAGATGCATCATGGTATAAAATGGGCTTTACAGTTTACATTTTACATGTGGCAAATGAAAAATTGTTAGATTATATATAACGTTCTGAGGATTTTAAAATTGTTTAACGTGAGAAACGTCTTGATTAATGCCTTAAGAGGGACAAAAACGGTTTATGGACTTACAGTAACTAAATTGTTTTTAAGTTATAGAGACAGTGGAAAGTACAGATGCAGTATTTCTTGAAAAATGTAAGAAGTAAGCCAAAAGTAAAAAGTGTCCAGATTTTTTAACACTCAAGTAAAGTACAGATACTCAATAAACCTACTTAAAGTTGGAGTAGCTAAATTTTTTAGTAGTAAATAAGTAAACTTTGGGTTTTCCATCAAAAAGTCTATGATAAATGCAGCACTTGTTGAAAAAATGAGACCACTGAGTACTCTCTGAATCAAATATTAAAGAATTTTAGTTCTAATCAGGTCAGGAGCAGAATGCAGCGCTCTGATTGGCTAAACTTGAGTGGTCCTCTCCAGTTTCACTTTAAAAGAGAAAAATAAGAGTTTTATGTCAAAATTGCAACATAAACTAAATAAATATTGATATTAACAATGTGTTGAAGGATTTAGGAGAGAAACTTGCAGATTTAAAACCTAAATTGTGTTTGTAATGTGAAAATCACCTAGCCCACCTTTAAGTACAATACTTGAGTAAAAATACTTAGTTACTTGCCATCTCTGGAAAAGGTACAAGGTTGCCAAATGATGAATGAATGAAGAAAGAGTCAGTTTAATTTTGATCCAACTAAAACAAACAAACTTTAAGCTTTAATAAATAGTTAAAAGTCTTGTGTCTCAGCTGAAAAAGTCTTTGGAAATGGCCTCTACAAAGTTTGGCGCAGACATGAGGATCCCGATGGTGCAGAGGATGGTGAAAAGTGAAAAAGCCACTAAACACAGTCGATCGATCACTGCCGCAGCAAACTTCCACTCGTTCCCCACAATCTCTTCTTCGTCCTGGGACCGGAAGCGTCTGGCGATGTACCTCACCTCCTCCAGAATCTGCATGAGCTCCGTCTCCACCACCGTCCCGGACAAACCCAGGCCCCGCCCACTGCCCCTCAGGACGTCCTCCTCCGGGGACACCATCCGGGAGCACAGCAGCTCTGCGTCTGAGCCTGAGCTGTAGTGAACTCCCTCCACGCCGCGAAAACCCACATACAACAGGTTTCCATTTGGCATCTGAGAGAGAAAAGAGCAGGGAAAGAAGATTTGAATGGCATTAATTGAATAATAGAAGCTAAGTTATATGTTCTTTAGGTTTTGGGGAAATTTGCAAGTGAAATAATTTGAATTAGTAGTAGTAAGGAAATAGGAAACCAAAAAACAAATTATGGAGCAGGAGCAGGACCACACTGACTTTTTTTGTGTGCTAATATTTACAGCTCCACAAAGAACTTTGCGCAACTAGAATCATGTTGCGCAACTAGAAGCATGTTGTACATCAAAAGAGACCTACAAGTATCTACTTTTACAAAAAAAAAAAAAAAAGTTATTCTACTCTTCATATAAGCATTTGAAATTCCTTGTTTTCATTAGATTTCAGCGTTTGACTGCAAACTTTTGAGAGAACATTCTTTTTCTAAATCAAACTTTGTGTCATTGTTATTTTGCTCTGTTCTACTTTTTGGTGAAAGAATATGAGCCACTACAATCAAATAATGTTTACAGGATTAAAACAATGAGGACGAGAGTCTTTTTCATCTTTAAACCAACAAAAGCTGTGTCACAGACGAAGAGGAAGCAGCAGTTTTCTACTTTCTGATGCAGATTCTATAGATTCAGTTTCTTTCATTGGGCGTAGATTATATTTAGCCCACCAAACATGAAGAAGTGCAGTAGTTTTACTTACTCTGACCACTTTTTGATTGTTGTTGTTTCATCTTTTTCTCATCTAGAATAGCTGCATGTGCCGTTCTTCTCAGTCCTAGTCCACTGGTCTCTATTCTAAATGTACTTAACAATGTTTTTAGTTCAAGATGTTTTGCCTGTGTAATGTCGAAAAAATAGCATACAGTATGTATTTCCTGGTCATGTGACTTCCTCTGGGTCTTTGTACTCACACAACACCCCCCTCTGTTGTTGAATCTGTGAAACTGCATCATTATTTGACTGTAGACAAAGTCAACGCATGCATCAGAGAGTCCTCTATTGCCACATAGAATAAAAAGTCAATGACGGAAATATCTGTCTGTGGCAGGCTACGGTTTTGGCTGCGCAATGATGGATTTTTTTCGTCATTGGCAGGGATAGAGGTATAAAGATCCTTCTTTGTCCTTTTATCTATCCATTTATCTATAAAAATCTCAACTGCATTGATTGTTGTGCTGTGGTTCTCACAAGTGAAATCAAATAATTGCAAAGCTATTCAAAAACATTTACAATAACGAGTGTCAAGTTGAAACAATATGTATTACAGTGCATTCAGTTTGTTTACTCTTTTAATTTCTCTCAGACTCACCGTTGGATGTCTGAGTGAGGCCTGGCTGACGCTGAGCTCCAGGCTGGACATACTGCCTCGAGGGGGTTTGGAGTTTGGACATCCCAGACGCACCCTGCTCTCACCGGGACGCCGCATCCTCAGGAACCAAGCACACCAGTTCAACAGCACCACACGGGTCTGAGCAGAGAGGACACAGGCACAGGTTTATGAATTCTGGGATACAAATATCATGGTTTTCTTATCATAAAATACAGTCAGACATTTGAAAACATGCACAAAAGCCCTGGAGAGTAGAAAAAGGCTACATGTGTTTTGGGCAAAATCCTTAAGACCAAGACCAGACTCAAGTACTACCACATTAGCTAATGAAGAGTTGCCTTGATTAGGTTCTAACAGAGAGAATTTAGGAGCTTTAAAATATCTTCAAATTTTTGTATTTCATACCAAAATGCTTATCATAAATATAAAAGGAAAGTTTATGCTTTTGCTTTCATTATTTACAAGCTTAACTAAGTACGTAAAAACACAAAAATGTTCAGAAATGTGTCTGAATCTGTGTTTATGAGCACTTCTCCTTTGCGGAGATAATCCATCTCACTTCACAGTTGAGACATCTCAAAATGGTAATTATAAGCATGAATATTGCATTGTCTTGGGCCACAATAAAAGGACACTTTCAGCAAGCGGAATTTGGGTGTGAAATGTCCACCAGAACTGCCTGCACAATAAATGTTGCCATTACTTTTGGACAATCAATTGATAAATTCTTCACATTTAGTCTTCATTATGTACTCATCTTCGATCTTGAAAAGGTGTCCTTACAACAAACAAAACCATTATCAAAATAAAAACTGACAAAAAAATAAAGATGTTTGCTGAAATTGTGACTTGTTAATGTTCTTTTTGAAACAGCACTTTAATAATTTGTTGGTCTACAATTATCACTTTCCTCATCATCTTCCCCTACTTTAAAAAGTTTCCTCTACCCTGTGATTATGTATTCGGTGAAACCTGTTAAATGACCTCTCAGCCTTGTGCACCAGACTGAAAACATCCAGCTTTGTTTTTGTGCTGGAGGCTTCTGCAGAAAAATAATAAACAAAAACAAATAAAAGTGTGGCAGCGGCGGGCTCAAAGAGAATCTCCCGCCTGCTCACAAGAGACAGACACTCATTAAACATTTAGTTCAAACTTGGCTCTAAAACACACAGAGAGAAGCTGCACGAGTTATTAAAACACCGTACTGTATAGACTTTGAAGTAGTGCTGTTTTAAGTTTTTTGGACTTTGTAGAGAATCACTTTTTTATGCTACATACTTTAAGTTTCTGAAGTAAAGATTAGAACGTACTATATGCAGTAACACATTTGTTGATAGCTCAGTACCTCAACATGGAAATAAAGTGAACAGAGACATAGTGTAACTGACCTTGGACTGTATATTTATTGATTGAGTCCATGAGAGGCGTTTGGCTGTAGTCGTGTCCACTCTTTGCTATGGGCAGATCAGACGTCCATATTTGGCAACTTTCTACTTTTCACAAAGCTGTAAACTTACTAAAATTGCCTATTTTAAACCTAGTCCTAATCCTAATCCTAACCCTAACTTTACCTGTCTTTGGGGTATAAATGTTGAAAATATAAAGATAATCCATCTCCCTTCACAGGTGAGACATCTCAAAATGCTAATTAGACAGAATGAATATTGGTTCATCTTATGCCACAATAAAAGGACAATTTTAATGAGCAAGAGAGGGCAATGTTCATCAGAGCTGTTGTTCTGCATTTGCCTGCACAATAAATGTTGTCTTTAAAAGTTTTGAAGAATCACTTGATATATTTTTCAATATATTGTTTACATTTAGGCTTCATTATCTACCCATCTTGGATCTTAAAAAGTGTCCTAACCCTGAAAAAATATATATTTCAAGACAAGTAAAAGTTTATTGTTCTAGGATTTATACGTCTCAAGCATTTTGACTAATGTAACTTATTGTAGAGACATAGAATCTTTAAGCCAAATTCTCCTTGAAACCAGTAAAATATTCTACATGACAAAAGCAACCAAATCTTATCCAGTTAATACAGATCAAATCTGGATTAAAATTCTGATTCTAAGGCATTTTAAGCAAGTCTAGACATACTGTTTTTGCAGTTACAACAAACAAGACAGATTTATTATCAAAATAAAAAATAAAACATGATGTTGGTCATAATTCTGACTTTCATTTAATTTAGTTAATTTAAAATGACCTATTCTAACCCCAGTCCTAGTCCTAATCCTAATCTTACCCGTTTTTGGGGTATAAAAGTTGAAAAACATAAACATTTCCCAAATGTGTCTGAAACTGTGTTAGTGACAACTTCTCCTTTGCTGAGATAACCCATTTGCAAGCACAGTCAGGCATGAAAGGTGATTAAACATGGGCTTCCAGTCTGTAGCAAGAGGTAGCTCCCGGTCTGCAAAGGGAGGTGGGCGTACGTGACTGCAGTCAGACGCTTTTGGAGCTTGTCGGCTCTGCTGTTGTGTTTTGCACAGCAGTGACACAAATAACACTTTCTCAACCTGGTCTGATGTGCCAAACTGGTGAGCACTTAGGCTTATTTTTCAGATGCGTGTCATGGATGCCTTCCATGCAAGTTTGCCTCCAAATAAGCAGACATCCAACTGCGGCGGCTCTGTTTGAGTAACCACTATTGTCCTACAGCTGATCGGTATTTCAGGAAATTCCTATTTTCATCTACCACAAGGCTGTGCAATTAATTGAATTTCAATTTTATTTATGATCATTGCTGTAATTGTTTCCAAAAGTATGTAATAGAGTAATAATTGTAACTCAGTTCTACAGATCAGGAGGATACATTTGTTTCTACTAACAATTGTAGAAACCAATATATTCTACAATTATTTCTTTACAATTGTAGGACACATTTACAAGGATACATTTTTATAAGATACTGTATCTTGCCCATTTCATTTCTTCAATGAAGAGCGTTAATGCACAATCTTTCTAAGCAAACAATCGTTTGAATAATCGTGATTTCAATTATTCTTTAAATAATCGTGATTATTATTTCTATCATAATCGAGCAGCCCTACTTACCACCGAACCCTGCCCACTTGTGATTACTCAAAAAAAAAATCAGATTACAAATAAAACATATAGGAGTCAAAATTGTCATGTAGCCACTAGTAAACACAAAAGTGTAGTTAAAACCTGCTTGTTGTCACAGTTTACTTTTACAACGAAGAGGTGGAGGATATCAACTCTGCAGTTTTGGAAGGAAGTCAATGGACCTGATTAGATTAAACTGTCAATTATTGATCTATATGTCACAGCTTAATATTCCAAAAAAACATGAAAAAAAAACACACTAGGTCACTTTATAGGTTGAGATTGAAGCAGAATAACCATTCTGTGAGATGAGAGAGTGCTATAACCATCCTTAACTTAGAACCAATTTTCCAGTATTATGTGTGACCTCTAATATTCTTCTGCTTCTGAAATGACCCTGGAGGTAATCTGGAAGGCCCAAACTAGCCCTTTTTTAATTAAAGCCTGGCCTGTTTTCATTCATTCTCATCAAATTAAATCAGCTCCAGTGTTATAGCCCCATACATAAACGTCCTCACAACAATATGAAAGCAGGCGGCCGGTCAGACAATGCCCCTTGGGACCGCAGACCAGAGAAATTTGATTAAAGTGGACTTTGGCTTGAAGGTAAGGCCCTTTTCAGTTAAATCTAAACCAATGTCTGCAAAATAAAGCTGGACAAAAATAATAAGTTACACAGCATATTTGCTTTGGTTCAGACAAGAATGAATGTTTGAGGATAATAAGCAATGATAATGAAGCAGGTAATGCAGCAGTAGTAGCAGTAAAGGTCGTAACTGTGATGACCGGCATAGGGCAAATAGAGGTTATGGAAAAACTTTTTTTTATTTGCATTCAAAACATGTCAAAAGTATAGGAACTAGGGATGAGATGATTCATTTAAAGGTGGGACAGCTGAAGTGTATGATAAATGCAGCACTTTGTAAAAAACAACTGAGGACTGTCTGAACTGAATAATAAAGAATTTTTGTTCTAATCAGGAGTCGAATGCAGCTCTCTGATTGGCTGAGCTGGGGTGGTCCTCTCCAGTTTCACTTTGCTGTTTGTAAAAAGTTGTTTTTAAGCCATAATTGCCACCAAAAATGTATACATGTCGATGCGTCGAAGGATTTATGAGAGGAAGTTGTCCGATTTAAAACCTAACTTGTGTTTGCAGTGTCAAAATCAGCTACCACACCTTTAAGTCACAATTCCAATCAGATTTCAATTTTGCAACCACAATTTTTATTTTGTTTGATTTTGTTAGTTTATCTGTATTACCTTTTTTTTATCTTAAAACACAAAATAAAACAAAGCCACTATTGTTAGGGGCTCAAAACTTTTATTTTTTATAAAAATTTGAACAGTAAACAGTCGAGTATTTCGCATCCATATTAAAAGATCTATCATCAGTTGTTAGCGCAGCATAAAATCAGTCAGGTCTTGCCCAAGTTTACGCTTTGTTTCTTAAAATATTGTGACTATTATTGTACTATTGTGCGTATTATACAACTACAGAGTGTGTAGGTGTTAGGTTTGAGCACTTTATTATTTTTTCTTTAATATGTTTTTGTAGTTATATTTTTCCTAGATTAGTTTTTGTCTTTTTCCATTTTTGATAGTTATCTTTTTGTAGTTATAGTTTTTGTAGTTTTTTTGTAATAAGTTTTTATAGTATTAACTTTAGTTTAATGTAGTTTGGCTCCGGGCGCTCATGTCTTCCGCGCCCGTATGTACGCCTTTAAAAAGGACGTGCAGCGGTGTTCTCTCTCTCTCCTCTCTCCGCCTTGCTCGTCTCCACCACCTGTGCGCTCGCGCTCGAGGCGCGCTCTGGCGAGGCTGCTGCACCACGGGCTCATGGCCCGTTTGGTTCGTTTTTTTCCTTTTTTGATATTTTTACCTAAGTTAGGCTTATTTTTGTTTGGCCTGGTGGGACCGGTGGTCACGTTATCGCTTTTATTTTAATAGGTTTAGTTTGGGGTTTTTGTTGTATAGGTTAGGGCTGGTGGCACCGGCCTCTACGGCCCTGTATAGGGTTGGCCCGGTGCCCCAGCCTTTTGTTCTTTTTTGCCGGCCCACCAGTCCGGTTTATTTTGTTACTTTTTAGCTTTTTTTTTTGGGCACGGGGTTTTTAGGAGTTTTTTTTTTTTCTTTTTTTCTAAAATAACTAAAAACAAACAAGTAAAGAAAAGAAAGAAATTCAAATAAAGCTAATTGAACTCCTACTTTGTGTCCTGTGTCCTTTTAAAAATATGTTTGGCTTGTCATGGGTCATAACAGTAGGTCAGTGGTTGTACGAGCAAAATTGATAAATTTGACCTTTCGATTCGCTACATACTTCAAACGATTTTCCATCCCTATCAGGAACACTTAATAAAATGTGTATCTGAGCTTTTTTGGGTCTAAGCTTTTCATTTTGAAAGCATTTGTTTTACAGCAACACTATGACCTTCCTTGTGATGTGCATGGGTCAGTCTAACCTTGTTGCATTTTGTCAGATTGTACAGTGCCAGGCTTTACCGAGCTGTTATGACCTTTAAACTGTATGAACACAGTTTGTGCAACCTTCTCCATTTCATCAAATACAATTAATCAGAGTAACCAGGCTATAACCTTAATTGACAACAGATAATCTACACTTTTAAGGCAAACCAGAACTAGTCACTGCATGAAATAGCTCGATGATGTAGACACTTAACAGAAGAACAGAATGTAATCAAAGAGAAAAGTGTAGAATGAGACTGACTGACCCACTGTGGCATGTGTCCTCCGTCCGGGTCGTGGTGATGATACTGTAGAACCAGAACTGTGGCGATCACCGACAGACCCACGATCACCATGGTGGTGGCAAAGTACTGAGCTGAACAAGAGCGGAGCAGTCAGAATTCAGGTCACAAACACTGAAAACAGTATCTACTTTTTGTCCCAACAGCTAGGCTTTTAAACTCTCTGTAGGCCTGGTAGTACTAGGTAGGTTTTCAGTTTTTGTCCGTATTGTACTACGTATGTATAAGCTCCACTATGCCTAATGCTGTTTGTTTGCTGTCATGAGTGAATGACTTTTCTGTTACTGATTTTAATTTTATTGGCTGATGCTGCTCAAAATAATTGCCCCTTGAGGGATAAATAAAGTTGTCTGAATATGAATCACTAAACCCAATCTCTAACAGTTATTAATATGGATATTTCTTGGATGTTTCTTGTGAAACTGCACATAGCTCAAATGAAGTGCCATCTGCCTGACATCTGAAACGTGTGGAGGTGTGACTGATCAAAGAAATTCTTGGTTGACTAAAGATATGTCAAGTAATATTTCCCTTAAAGTGCACAGTTCAAGAGACATTTTACAAGTTGTTTACAAAGTCTGGGTAGATTCTCATGTAGCCAGGGCAGGCTGCGTTAGCTAATGACATACTGACACTGTGATTAGGCTTTTTTGTCAGAACAATAGGTCACAGACTAACAAAAGTGGTGCAGTAACAGCCACAACTCTAGGACCAACCAAACAAGCTGATGATACTGGTTCAGAATTTAGTCGCTCCTCAGGGGCAGGACAAGAGTATACTGTAAATTCAGATCCTCAAGTCCCTTCCATCAGATAGAAAATACTTTTGAAAGAAAGTCAAAATGCCTTCCAAATCACATCCAGATGACAAATTTAAAGTCATATGGCACACTCATACAAGTTTTTTTTTTTTTTTTACCGTCCCATGCACAAGTCTAAGTGCAAAAAATTCTAAAGTATGGATCAATTGCTGAGGTGCTAATGCTGTAGTGGCGAAAACAAGTCCAGCAGGTCATTACATTCTGATTTTGCCCGTGATGTGTGCTCCTCCGTCAGGCTTTGGAGTAAAAATTGCGTGGACCAGCAAAGGCAACAGGAGACGACTTCTCTCTGGTCATTGAGCTAATTCAAGGTAAGCGCATATCTTCAGAGATTGGTGCAGAGTTTTTTTTTTCATACTTCTTCTTGTAGAAACATCAGTGCTCACATGGGCTAGTAAAGCTAAAGTTGTGTGTGTACATGAGTAACCGTGCCGTGCTCTGGCTCAACTCCTCCAACTGCACCAGAGTCAGATCCGTGCAGCGCCTGAGAAAGGTTGGTTTGCACTTACATTGGACAGAAGAACTGCGCTTCAGCAGCCGCCTGGGCTTGGGCATGGTTCAATTGTGCTTGTGTGAGTGCACCCTTATTCTACTATGGAATACTCCTGCACAAATGAGGGATTACACTATCTTGTTGCTAAAATTAATGCTGCATTCCAGTGTACTCAAGCTCAGATCTTCCAAGTTCCCTTTATCTTGGAATCTCTACTTGGATGCTTGAAGAACATTTCAGTGTCCAAGATAAAAAACTGAACATGACGTTTTGTGAAAGATAAACCTCTGACAGCTCGAATGCACCTGTGTTATTTTCTCTTTAGTTTGTCTCTACATTGCGCTCGCCTCTGTGAACCTGCACCTGCGCATCTGATCAGCATCTGTCGAGTTCTGATTTTCATATGTGTAATAAATAATGCATCACAGTCTACAAGCTTTGCATTAATAACAGTAGTAATGCTGAAAAAGAAGTAAACGTGTCGTATTAATTAAAATGTACCTATGAGAGGCACAGAGTCAGACGTGGCCGGCATGATCTCAGCGACGAGCAGCATGAAGACGGTGAGAGACAGCAGCACAGTGATCCCTGAGAACAGACAAACACTTTATTATTATTATACACAACAAGTCACAAGGGCAAAGGCAGGACAGTGTTAATATTCATATGACTGACAAGCAAGACTCAGACATCTTTCAAATGTGAGGTGAAGGTAAAAGAAGAAGGTTATGCACTTACTCATTTGCATTCAAAGTAAGACAGAGCTCTAACCACTCTGCTAATGTGAGTTATTGTCCTAAGCAACAATACTGTACAGACATTTGTTTAGGACTTGACCAAGGCTGCCTTTTCTTTGATTTTGCTCTTGATATGCTCTTGACCTGTCACTAACACTGAACAGGAGTGATTGAGTTCAGTCCTCTCATCTGTTTAGCATAAGGGTCACGAGTCAAGAGTCAAAGGTTAATGTGTGCCTCTCCCTCCTTTACCTCCCTCTGGGTCAATATCAGAAACAACACACAACAATAACCTGATGAAGACACAGTCGTAAAACCAGGACTGAGTTGAGAGAGCATTGATTCTAGATACAATCATGAGAAATACATGCTTTTGAGAACGAAACCGCACCGCCATTGTCCAGGCAATACTTTTATTTCATAATCAAGTCCACACTGTGTCATTTTGACTCTGTGAGGGGCTGGAATACAAAATACCTTAAGCCAGGGGTGTTAAACTCAAATGGAGCTGGGGCCAAATTGATCGGAGTCAGAGTTGGTCGAGGGACGCATTTTAAAATACAAGTCCTTCTGTGTTATGTTCAAAGATGACAATTTAGCTACAGAAAGCTTAATATAACACATGTCCAGATTGGCATTGTGTCACATTACATTACATTGCATTATCTATTGTACAGACTGTCATTCCAAGAAAATGTTGGACATTTTAGGTTTTACAGTCACATCTCAGAAAGATTAGCCTTTATGTTTCTGTAGGAATATGAGCCGTTCTGACCCCTGTGGCTCCTCTCAGCAACGCTAAGCTGCAGTGTATTCTGGGACCTTTAGTTCAAATGGTTGCATGCTTTTATCAGCAGGCCACTATCAATGATAATAAGAAATCATCCCAGAGGCCACAGGAAATCATCTTGGGAGCCACATTTTGCCCTCGCACCACTGGTTTGACACCTCTGTCTTAACTATTCCAGGTAAAACAATATAACTACAGTGCACCTCTGAATTACAGTATAATAGTAATGACAAAAACTCCAGCCTTTTTTTACAAATGGGGTTAAAAGCGAGGTGTGACGGTGCTGACAGCTTTATGGTAAATGGTTTAAAGGGCAGATTCAGTGCTTTGGTCTCAACATAAAGATGTGATTCTGTCAAGTGAGAACGAGAGCACTCACACAGTTATTAGCCAACGCATAAACCAGACTGTGTCCTTTTGTTTTCAGACCAACCATCGCAAAATCAAACAAAAAGGAAATTGTTTTGTTTAACAGAGGAAGGAGATTTGTACATATTTAAGTATAAAAATAAACAGAAATTTGACTTCTGGATTCAACGGTAAGACTACAAAGACATAAAAATCCTTAAATAACTTCAAACCTCAAACCAGTTTAGCCCCAGTACAGACATATTGTCAAAGCCTCTATTCAGGTGGAAATGATAGGTCCATACGGACTCTGCTGCGTCCATATGGACCTATCAAGCAGGGGCTTGATAAACTTTCAAGCTCTTGATGTGCTGCTCTGCAGATTTACTATAGAAAACTACAGTTGGAAATTACATTGTTTTTCTTTTGTGCAGAGCTTGTTCTCACTTATGTTAATCAAGCATCAGAGAATAAAACTACAAAGCCTCAGCTTCACAAAGAGTCCATAGTGCTACAAAGAAACAGTGACTGTTTCAGTTTTAATTTTAAACTATTTTAGTCAGAGATTTTTAAGAAAATAGATGGGAATGATTAAACAAATAGTCTTTGGATCATTGTCTGAATTTGGTTAAAGTGTAACATAAAAACTAAACATTTAAAACTACATCAATAGCTATGTGTTTGGTTATTTTTCTATCTTTGAGAAGTGTACTGACAGGATCTACTGTACAACAAATCGTCAACAAATATGAAGATGTTTTTTTCCCCATTACACTTTCTATTGTTCTCACTTAACTAAAATTTGTTTAACACTTCGTGGCACAAACTGAGACTTTTCAGATGCTGTCAAATCCACACTTGTCGTGCTGGATTATGAAAGTTACTGATGTAACAATGTTTTCATTGAACATGAAAATAATCTGTAAACCATGTATATTTTTATAAATAATCTCCCTGGACACTCACATCAGTGGTGTTTGTCGGCTTCAAGGTTCTTGTTTATTGAGTTTTCTCTTTCTGATCAAACGGCTCAATTCCACATGTAACTTGTGCAGACACTTGTTATTATCAACAACATTTTTTTTTTACTGTGGTGTTTTATTTTAAGATTTGATCGAGTTTACATTAGGATTTCATTTCATGTTTTCCGCTTATTCAGAATGTCACACGTTTAGTCCATGTTTTCAGCCAGCCATATTTTGGAAAGAAATTGAAATCTTACCTTTCAAAATTATTTGTATTTACTGTGCACACAACAAAAAGCTTGTCCTGCTTTCAGGGAATGACCTGTTTGTCCAGTATTTGAAGAACAAAAAATAAAATATAATTCAATTTTTTTATTATTCCTATCATAATTCAATTCCAAATAACATCTTTTCCCTTAAGTCTTTAAATCACTTGTGACATTTAAGTGTGACTTCTTTTACCTCACAGTCACATTACAGATGTTTTTAAAGACGTTGAATCCACTGGAGCCTTGGTTCCTTCAAAAGAAACAGCCCAAAATCTGCTGCTGCATTTCCGCACAAAATCAATAAATCGAAAAGGTCTGCCAGGTCTGAAACAGGCTGCACAAAAGCAAAAACTCAAGAAAAATGGATTTTGTAAGACTATTTTTGTACTAAGAAGAATGAAGTGAAAAACATGAAGTAGAGATCAAGTGTAATGGACCAAATAAACTCAGCTGAAAACAATCATTCTTTATCTGAAAATCTTCTGTGTTTTTGTGTGTTTTATTATTGAGTTGACGTACACCAGTTAACCATGGCAACAAGGATTTCCCTTTAATCCACAATTCTGTTAATTTCTTTACTAGCAAATACTTTTATTTTATTTGTTTGTTGTTGTTTTTTTCTCATTTTGAACAAGAATTCTCATTTATTTTTTTATAAAATCTGTAAAATTTGTATGAGTTTAACGTTGTTTACATAGATGCCTGAGATAATATGTTGACCCAAACGCTTTATACAATATTTAGCTGTTTTTAAGGTCCAAATCGAAAATCTAGATGTGTCTCTTATTTGTGTGTTCTCACCTATCATTTACAAATGTGTTTCATTAATGTGCGTCTGAATGGTGCACTGATGCATAGATCTTCTTCTATGAGTAAGTAAGTAAGTAAGTAAGTAAGTAAGCAAGTAAGTAAGTAAGTAAGTAAGATTTATTTAGATATAAACATCAATTTTAATTATTTTATCATAATCTTCAAACGACATTATTCATTCGGTCCACTTCAAACCAAAGTTGTGCAGTTCCGAAAAGAAAAAGCCCATCTTAGACAATCAAACGTGTCAACATTAGTAAGATAAAGAAAAATACAATTTGTAACTGTAAAATGAACAACTATTTTCAGTAACTATTTCTATTGACTATTGTTGTTTTAATGAAATTATCTATTGTAGAGCTATTATTGTATATGTTGTGTTTGTGTTCACCTGCCCATGACCGCAGATAGAAAGTGGTAATAGCTAAATCAGATGCAGTTCATCTCTTCTTATTTTATTAAGAATAATGAATTTTGTACATGATCCCTGGCAGATTAAGACTAAACATAGGATTTTTACACCATAGCTTTAAAAAATTAGGCATTTGTTGTTGTTTTTTAAAATACTTTGTTGAGAAAAAGCGTGTCTTTACTCTAAGCATGCTTACAATCCCTAAAATGGTGAAAAGGGTGCCCCTATTTAACACAATAACTTTCTATGTCCATTTTTCACCTTCCAGAAAGTTACAAGAAGATGCTAACCACCTAAACTTCACCCACAAACACGTTTCAAACAGAGCTAGTAAACTCAGCAGTGTTGGAAGAGCTTACTGTAGAAGCAAGCAGGTGAGAGATGAGAAGAGAGAGGAGATTGGTACGACAGCAGGTGTTTGTGAACAGCACCCCCCCCCCCCCCCTAAGTGCACCTGATTAAGACAATATGTAAGAATTCCTATTTGTTTTTTGCATAAATGGCGAACTAGAGATGACAGATTATTCAACCCAGAACACTCTCTTTGCCTTTGTTAGAGACCCAGGCACCTGACTTTGCATGACTTTAAGCTTTTAAGTGCTAATGCTTCAGACAAAAGAGAGTCCTGTGGGGCTGCGGATCATAAACAACACTGACGAGGCATATACATTCATTATAATCAGCCTCCTGCTAAATTAGAGTAAAATGTGCAAATATATGGCTGCTGCCTTTCTAACAATCACTGACAAAATAGTCAGGAGGCTGGCAGTGAGTTTTTAGTTTAGCTTGCATTGCAACAATTTAAAAAGTTATTTATACATAGCCAATCATCGTCCAATCACAGTGGCACTTTCACAGATGCACTAGATTTAGCTGTTTTATTTCACTTTTGGGTCAGTTCTTTCAAAAATAAAAGGAAGTCATCTGAAAAATGAACATTTTTACGGCTCTGAGATAGATTTGCATTATAATCCAATAATGCTCGGTCTTTTTTTACCTGGAAAATTGTTTGAAAAGCAGAAAGCTACAACAGCACTTTTGTTCCTCTAACTGACACAAACACTTTAACTCATTACCTTTCTCTTCTTAAGTAAGATGTTTTTATGTCTGTTTGATGAGTTTTTATGTCTGTTTGATCAAGCTACATGAAGTCTGGACTGTTGTCATAGTAACAGTGGAGCCTATGTATGCCTAAAGTTTTAATAAATATATTATTACATATATTGCATATGAAAACATTTTATTGCCCATACGTGAGGCTTATCATTATTAAGAATTGTTTTGAATTGATTTGAGATCAACATTTCACAAAACCTCCCTACTATTGAAGAAAAGGTGTATATTTATGACTGAAATATTAGTAAAAATAATAATACCGCATATAAAAAAGATTGTATTGGCCGCCCCAATGCTTATCATTATTAAGAATTTTTTTGAATTGAGTTGGGATCAATATTTCACAAAATGCTATTGACTAAAGCAAAAAAATAAAAAATTACAATAATGTACCCAATGTTGTTGTCATAGTTACCTGTTTTGTATGGATTTGAGGTCAACAGTTGACACAAAGGAAAAGTTATTGGGAAAACCAAGGAACATCTGTTTTATATTTTTAATGGTAATTTGTTGACGGTCCTTTAATAACAACCAGAACATTTACCGACACTTCTACTTCACCCACATCGCACCCCACGCAGTATGTTTGGAATCATCCCGTCTTGCTGCCCCTGAGAGTGAAAATATCCAATATTCAAACAACTTCACCAAGGTGTTTTACCCATGAAAGTGCAACATGTGCCATTGTGTTCACATTTATTGGAGAAACATGGCGTCGGGCTGTCCATGTTTTATCAACTTGACAGGTCTGCAGATAGTAAGTAAGTAAGTAAGTAAGTAATCTTTATTTGTACAGCGCATTTCACAGACACAGAGTCACAAAGCGCTTCACAGTGAGATGAACCCTCCCCTCCCCACTCAGTGATAGTAAGCTGCCCTGGGGCAACTCAGCAGAGGCGATTCACCTAACACCTGGCGCCTCAACCTCCGACTATCACCAAGTGTTCCCTAACATGCATGTTATCAGTTGGTGGGGAAACCGGAGTGCCCGGAGGAAACCACCCAGACATGGGGAGGAACATGCAAACTCCACACGGGTGGAGTTTGCATGTTCTCGGGAATCGAACCCGCGACCTTCTTGCTGTGAGGCCAGAGCGCTATCCGCTCTGCCACCGTGCCGTAGTGCATCTACTAATTTAATGTCTATGGTTCTTATCATACTTTGCCAGAATGTTGAGGAGCAAAAAAAAAAAAAAAAGAAAAAAAAAAGAAAGAAAGAAAGCTTGTGCATAACCTTTCAAGACTCTAAACTATGTTCACGTAACTTCTCAGCTCATATGTCTAAGCCAATCAGACAGTGTTTGTATTAAAAGTGTGTGTTTGTACCCAGTGAGATCTTCTCTCCGGAGTCGGCGGGCAGCAGAAAGACCAGCAGGGCCAGCGTGGAGATGAGCACACAGGGGATGAGCAGGTTCAGGCCGTAGTATAACGTCCTCCTCCTCATCACCACAGTGAACGTCACGTCTGGGTACGGCTCTTTACAGCAGTCGTAGAAGCGCTCGTTTCTCCGCCCGGGAACCTCTGAGGCAAACAATACACACTGTTTATTTAGTCACAGCAGACAGCAGCTCTTAACTGCTCAGGAGAGAAGAAAAGGTCACTTAATAAGATGCACAACAACACTGGAGCATTTACAGAGGGTCCACAGATTTAAAGTGCATAATTTGACAGGTTGAAGTACATTTTTCCAGTAAAACATCTTTCACTAAACATTTTGCTTCTTTTCATCCAATTTGACTGTTTTGATGAGGTTTATAAATATCTTTTGTCCGCCAAATATGACATGTTGACTGTTACCTAGCAACCACATTATCAAAATTAGAAAAAAAAACCCACATAAATGGCACAGAAGTTATGATTTGATGACAATATCTTGTGATAGTTATATTGTGCTAATTGTGCATTTTGTTTATTTTTGGTGCTTTAAGACATTATTTCCTGTAACTTTCAATATTTAATTTATTAAATTACAACTTAACTGCTATAAAACTATGATAAATATTTACCACAAGGACTGTGGTAGAAAAATGTGATTTTCTGTCCAACCCATCCAGAAAATATAAAATTGAAACATTGTTATTGTAAGTTTTAAATCCAACTGAAATCTCTCTGTATTATTTTAAACAACTGGTGGTACAGAGTTAAGTCTGGAATTTTCCCAGAACCTGGAGTTTGGACACTTAGTCTGGAATAAATTAATGTAGAATTCCTAATGAAGGTTTAATATACATCAGATTTTGAATTTTAAATAGCTTACCCTCTCTATTGTTTTATCTCACATAAAAATGTTACCTCGTTCTTATACTTAATGTATGTCAATTCATTTTTTAAATATTCAATTTCTGTGTTTCTTAAGCAAGCAATCAATAAATAACTACATAAAAGCAAATTCAATATGCCATAATCCACAGTTGTAAATGCTTTGCTAAATGAGGATTGCAAAATGATTTGTGAATTGACCCTGTGCACAGAAGCTGTTTATTTTCAAATAGTCAGACTTTTGCGTTAGCATTGACAGACAACACACTTTGGTTCTTTGATGAAATATTCTCCTCATTTATAAAGTATTTAACATGTTTTCAGAGAAAACCCCCAACAACTCACTGTTCACTGCCCAATCCTAAAGCATTTTTACATTTTTGACTGAGGCAGTGAAACCCCATACTGACTAAACAGGAAATAAACATGCCAGCAGGAAGTTAGTATTTTTATAAATAAATAAGCCAACTGACGTGACGATTTTACACTAGCATTGAGCATTGTCTACTGTTCAGTTTTTGTTGTTTTTTTTTTGGCATTTTTAGGTCGGAACAGTCACAAACCTGCAACATTTCTACATTCTATGTGACATTAGCTTTAAGCGCTGATTACAAACACCTGCTGTCAAACCAATCACATTGCTGCTCTCCATCCTCATCCCCTCCTTTCACCTTCTCCTAATGCACCCTGCAGCTGCTTTGTTTAAAATGTGTTTGTGGGCAGAGCTGAGTGGGCTTTCTTCACTATAAAATCTATGCATCAAAAACATGTTTCATATTGTACTTTTAAACACATTATCTTTCAAGGTTCAACTTCATCACTAAAGTATAACAAAAGCTTGCACAGACAAAGAGAGTCCATCTGGACAAGAGTCATTTTTCTCACATCACAGTTTGTCCCAGCAGGGCCTCTGTATATGGCTCTGCTGCAAAGGTCACTGTTTTCAGATCTAATACATTCAAACTTGATCTTTATCCCACAAAACGCTTCATGAATAAAGCTCAAAACAAGGCAGATAATAAAGGTTAAACTCGCTGCACAGAAGCAGTTTTGAGTCAATAAATAATGTATGAAAAGTGACTTATCTCCACTGAAGCATGCTTTTGTATTAATTTACTTGTATTTGACATTAAACAAATTGGTAAATGTTCTCTTTTTACTGAACAGCAAATAATGTGTTTTGTTGATTTATTAGGCTCATTTAGAAAAGTGTCATATGCAAATTACCACAGAAAGTCACTGATATAAAGCCGGAGGAATCGCTCTCACACTGGCTGCAGCCTCACTCTGTGATTCATAATTGCCACAGGATGACTTTTTATGATTCGTGTGTTTAATTAATAAATTAAATATATGTTTATAAGATGAATAACTCAGATAAAGTGCCTATGACAGGTTGAAGACAAACAAAGGTGCTAACATTTGCGGCTTACAATAGTTTGAGCTGTAAAAGTTTAAATATGCAGTTCATTTGATGCTTAACGTGGAATCACAGTTAAATAAAACAATGACTAAAAATATATGAGTTAAATAAAACTGTGATTTATTTATAAATATGTGTGTGTCAGACAGACTTCAGACTTTATCAGTATGTAGTACAAAAGTAAATTTTTATAGGACTTTTGAGTTTTTTTTTTTCCATCCAGCGGCAGAGTCACATGAGCCGTGGTCAGCTGAAAGTAAAGCACTTTGTGCCAAAAGACCCAATGAATGAGTCATTGACTAGTCACTGAACAGGACAGGACTGAGTGGTCAGTGAACGAGTGTGGATGTTTGGACCATGGAGCTATTATATTTTCTGGATACAGTATTGCTGCTTGTAGTTGTTGTAAATCAGTCTCAGTAGCTGCTCTATTGGTACTACATTGGGGAAAATCCCTCTGACGACTAGAAAGCATTTTTTTCCTGAAGCACAATGAAAACACAAACTGCTCGTGTTTGGCAGAAAAGGCATCTACAGCTTTAAGAACTGTCAGATGTTGTGGCAATTCTTATCTATTTTTACACCATACATTTTTTTTTTAGATTCAAAAATTTTAGTTTTTTATGAAACAGCTTTCTAAGTTTAAGCTTCAGCTACCGCTGCTCACTCCTTATCTCCCGCTCTGATTGGTCAAAATGGTCAGGCATGAGCTTTCGGCTTCATTTGGATTCAAACTCGTCCCACTCATCGCGCAAAGAGTTATGGGGGAAACACAACTGCACATGTTCCATAGCCTGTAGCGCACCTAGCAAAAGGCTAAAGCTAACAATCAATATAGCAACAAATGCAAAAACCATTGACGCACAGTACCTTCCACCTTATGATTACTTCCTGTCATTTTTAACATATTTTTGAAATTTTCCTGACAAACTTGTTCTTGATTCATGTAAAACTGTCATTTATATATTTATATATACAAAAAGTATTAATCTACCAAATTAGGTTAAAATGGAACACTGCAAAAACCTTTCACATGCAGGACAATATAAGATTAATCAAACATGAATGAGGCAATCCAATAATACAACTTTAAGTAAACTAATTAAAAAACACAGTTTAAGTGGATTTTACACCATGTTGCATTCAGGCCTTAGTTTGTTGTTGCACTTTCATTCACTTATCAAATATTATGTACTTAAAACACCCATACAAAGCATAAAGCATAACACATTCAAACTCTGTCAGAAAAGTCAGAATATTATTCATCAACAACAAGGCCAGTGAATAGATAACAGATGGTAAACTCAAGGGCAAAACGAGATGAGAGTGAGTCACATCACTAAACCTGTACAAGAGGCACTTTTAAATCTCTGAATGACAAAAGGTAATGTATTCCTTCACAGGTCTTTAAACGCCTCGCGGTGGTGAGCTGAATCTCCTCAGTCACACATAAAGAGATGGTCTTGGAGTCTTTCAGCTGGAATTATCTGCTTCAGAAGTGTAAACGGTAGAGATGGATTCATAAGAGACAAATAATAAGAATAAACTTGAACAGTACAAAAGGTGACATTGTAATCAGCTGTTTGATACATGAGTCTGGAGCTGTTATATACTAAAAAAACAAGTCTACATCAGGAAGATCAAACCCAGGACAAAGTGATTTTTTATTGAATCTACTCCAGTAAAACCCCCTCTGAAAGGGACAGTATGTCATCCACTTATTTAGCTGTACTTGTTTAAGCTTTATAGCCGATATTTTTGCAAATAATAGGTGCTAAAGGTGATATGTGTTCGTGTAATCATAATTATTTATAGCTGAATAAGACCCTTCTCTAGTTCCTTAGTGTTATTGTGTCGTTACTGACCTTATCGTTCACTTTCTGGTTTTGTTTTGCTCTCATTGCGTTCACAATACAAATTCATTCAACCGTGCCAAGACCGACCTCTCCAACAGGACCAGATAGTGACTGCACCCATTGAAAGTGAACCAATGCAGTGAACCAATGGTCAAGGACGCGATCAACGGAAAATTTCGCTTGCAATCCCATTCAAGTGTATGTGTCTATCAGCGGAGGAGCGGCCTGATGTTTCGTTAACCAGAACACTGAAATGACAGGTGAGGTGATCTCGGGTCTTGCTCCAGAAGGATTTCTTTCAACTACAGTGACGCGAATGGAGAGCACAGGGTTTCATTTGACCAAGGAAACGAGCAGACAGTGTTGTTTTGGGATAATCCCAAGAAGATTTGTTCTCTTGTTCATGATCGCTTACAAGGTAAGCATTGAGTTTATTCAGATTAATATATTTCACGGCAGATCTTCCTGCCCAGTTCCTCGTTGGTGTGCGTGTCTTCCCGCTCCACTGGGCGAAACTGCAGTGACAAATCACATTCATTTGTGCCAACGTGTTCTCACGGATTGCGTGTAAATATCACTTCATGACGGAGCCCGATCTCACAAGAAAGCATACATTTACCACGACATTACACAATATGTAAATCAGGTATGATTAGCACGAGTTTACGGACGTCCTGCGTAATTATAGTACGCGTCACAGTCACCATTCATTTCAATGGTGGTTGTTAAGACGTGTTCTTATTTATGAATATTCATGAAATCCTGATTCTAATCTTAACCTGCCCCAAGCCCCAGACCTAATCTTACCAATTTTAGTAACTTTATGCCTGAACTTACCAAAACTCGTCCTATTTTGACGCAGTGAAATGTTGTGTCATTTTTACGCTTTTTCATAACATAAGTACTAAAAATAGCTGAAGCGGTCTAATGAGGCTTTTAAGTCATTATACAAGCGTTCTTTTAGGTTTTGGACAAATATGGACCACAGTAGACAAGAGCTGGTGTAGCAGACAAAGTGCAAGAAACCCACACGTGTCCCGAACTAAACATGTATCGCAGTCAATCAACACCAACTATATACATAACATTTCTGTCACCCAACTGTTAAAACCCTTCAGGATACTAACTATGGCATTCTACACACCGGAGAAGTCATGGCTCAATATTTTCACCCCGGTGTGCCTGGGTATTCATTCTGGTAGGAGAATTTTCTTCACTTCACGTCATGTCTGTGGGTCACTGTGACTCTTTTTGTTAAGATATCATAACAACAGCGCCTGCCTTTGCTGCTGCTTTTTAAAATGTAGAAAAAAGCCAACCCGGGTAAATCAGTGTAACATCTCCTTACCTCTGCGCACGTAAAGACAAGCTTGTTTAAAAATGACAGTAACCAGGAAATTTATCGATGAGTTAAAAAGGTTCAAGCTCATTTAAGTTGATTTCGCGCATTATGTCCTTTTTAATATCAGGATCAGGCTGCGTGCGCAACAATTGTTAACACATCATTCCTGGAAGGGTGCGTTGAACTCTGTGACCCAGCCGGAGCCTATATTTCCTGCTTACTCTCCTGATTAATCCTATAAAAAATGGCCTCCTCCATCTTTTCCCTCGCCTGGCTGCCTGAGCACTGCTACACACCTCACCACAGAGCTTTTCATCTAGACTCAGCGACACAGGAATAAATGGGGGTCTGCACGGTTGAGATTTTCAATTAGTTTTGATATGAACGGCCCATTGGCTCCTCTCTTGGGGGGAGGGCAGGGTCTTTCATTTCCTTCCCCAGAACGGTACTCTTTCATCGGGCACAAACACAGGAGTCCTCCCTTTGAGAATAGTACGCACGGAGACCTGTCATAAATTATAAATTTACTTTAGACTTGAAACATGGGGCTTTGATCTGAGCGGCTGAAGAGGAGATTAGTGAAGCGCATTAGCCCGGTGTGACACTGCAAATGTGGCTAGCAAGAATTAGTTTTGATATTTAGGATTAAAATAGAAATGTGTTGCGGGCTTTGAAGTGTCTCAGCTGGAAGGTTGTGAGTTCAATTGCTTGGTGTAGTGGTTTTATGTTTGGGGAGAGAATGGATTTTACATGTACCTGGGTGCTTTAGGGGCGAGAGGGAAAAAAGTCAAAGAGATGAGGTTCTGTGCTGCCCAAACCATGCATCCTCAAATCCTAGAATGTGATGAACAGAACCAGTGCTTTCACATGAATTGGCAACTTATAAAGATGTGAAGATCGTGTGGTGAAATGACCCAGGAGTTATGTGGCCTGAAGAATGATGCTTCTGATGGGTCTCGGTGACAAACAGGTCCAAAGTTGATGCGTCAGACTAAAGCCTTCAGTGCACAGAGGAGTTTTAGCATGATGATAAGGATAAGCCAGATGTGCCTCTCCATGAGCAATGATTCTTGTAAAAGATTATTTCCCATATGTATAGGGTCAGTCAGACAGAAACGTCACAGACATGCAGAGTTCAGTAGTGATTTTCTACAAGCAGAGTGCAAGTGTTAATGACTGAATGCAGCTAAAATGAAAATAGAAACATGAGGAAGACAGCATGAATTGCCTTCATGTGTGTCCTTTTTATCAAGTTAAGTCTCCAGTTGAGTTAAGTCCAAGTCATGACTTGCAAGTCCAAAGCTCTGACAGTTACTTATAAAAGTGAAACAACATGAGTGGATTAAACGCAGCTTGTAAAGGCCACAGCACAGCAGATAAAAGGGGCTCTTATTGTGAACACACAGAAATGGAAAAGTTTGCACAAAGAGGGTTGGCTATAAAGCTAGGTACTGTCTGGCTGTTGTAAAGCTAACTGCACAATATGTTGGAACCATACGATGATACAATCTGACAATGTGTCTCCAGGCTTCAGTTTTAAGTCCCTATATTTGCTGGATTGTATTTCAAAAGAACAATGCACCCCAAGATTTATAGGTATACTTTTTAGCCAAATAAAAACAGACTTGAATGAAAGCACCTTTTTCTAGTTTAGATGGATTTGTGACATAAAATAATTAATAAAAATGTGTACTTTACTCTGAGAGGGCTTGGGTAGACACAAAAGTATCTAATATTTGACCAAGAGAAGGGCTTCCTCCTGTTTGTTTCTATGAAAAAGCAGCTCATTTAGCTATATTTTTTCCACATTGTGGCATAAAACGAATTTATGTCCAAATAATAATGTTCTAAATAATGATTTCATCTTCCAATTTGTACTGAAATGTATAGTTGACTTTTCACCTCCAGAGAGTTACACGGGGCACCTTGTTAGTGTTTTTTTTACATGATAACTGATGCTTTGTCTGATTGAAACAATCTGTAATCCATTACGAACAGAAAGCGGTATGACAAAGAAATGAATTGTGTGGGGAAGAGACAGCTGAGAATCAATCTGTCGACATTATAGCCTATATAAGACATACGAGTAAACCTGTAGGCTATATGCAGCTTTTAAATCGAAACAGGTCTGTAATGAGGCAAAGACTGATGATAACAGTAAAGACGATGTGAGGAAGCTGACTGTGGACCTGGAGAAATAATTACTATGTTTTCTCACAACTGCTGCAGAGAAATGTATAGAGAAACTGGCAAAAAATGAGCGCATTATTCAGAGGTGGCCTTGGATTCATACTGTGAGATTTTCACAGAGCGCACACAATATTTTTTTTTACATTTCTTACATTCAAAGAGGTTTTAGCTGCAAGAAACATGAGAAAGATACAGCAACAACATCCAAAGACTCTGAAACGAAATGATACAACGTATGGATGGATGTTAGATTCTTGAGAGTTATAAAAAAGCTATTAAAGCGTATTGGTAAAGTAGGTCTTTTATAGTATGTGAAATCTATTTGATGCACTTGATGGAGCTTTGATGCTATGGCAACAGAGTGGTTAGCTGCTCTTGTGGTGACCTGTAAACACAAAGAGTTATTTTTGTATACTTTTTTTCCTCCTTTTTGAGCTGTTTATTAACTCAGTATCTTGCTGTTTTAAATAACAAAAAAAGTATGAATTGCGAAACAAAAGTTCGGTGTGGTTAGATGGTGTGAAATTAGCTGTTTGTTTTTCTTGTTGCCGTGGGGACATGGTGCAAACTATGGTTGTAACTATGCTAATTTTGGATTTCTGGCCACAGACCTTTTTACAACTGCTGCAGGAGAAGGTCTTCCAGTACAAATATTTAAGAGATCTGTGCGAAAAACAACAGAGCAGAGTTCACCTGGAAGACTGTGATGTGTCTCAAACCTGGACCTGACTGTGTCTCAGAGTTCTGGACCTGACTGTATGTGTTCCAAGTTACTGACCTGATGTTTAATTCCTGATATGTGTCTCCAAATACCTGGACTGACGAGTTCAGATAGACTGTGATTGTTAATTCACCTGGACTGATGTGATGTGTTCCAGAGTTCCCTGGACTGTGTTTGATTCTTCCACAGTATCCATCTGAATTTACTCGCTGAAAGCATTTGGGAAAAGGTGGGATGTTTAAGGAATGCTCAAACTGATTGGTGAGCGGAGACTTATTTGCGCTTACCCAATCACAGCAACGAATCGTAATGGTGCATCCATGTTCGCTTGGGATAGAACAGGTGTCACACACACCTCTCTGCTCTTCCTTAAAAAAATTAACACTCTTTATTTCTGCTAATACAGAATCAAAGCAGAAAGCAGTACTTTCCTAGAAGTGCCATCTTTGTTTTGTTTGATTCAGGTAGTACTTCCTGTCGTCATTGCAACCAACCCCCTCAAACTGCCCAGCAGCAATGTGATTGGGCCGGTAACCCACTGGGTCAGACATCCAACCAATCGGGCAGCTGGGAGGCCAGATGGATTATCTCAAGTTTGTGAATTCACAAAAATTGCGAGATAACCCATCTGACTGGCCAGGTTACTTCCATTCTCCTCATTCTCCTATAGGGACTGATAGTGTTTGTTAAATCTATAAGACCCATTTCCAACATAAAACCCAAACAAAACTATCTACTACTAAATTAATCAAGTGACACTGTTTTATGGGCCAAACCAAACTTCTTTCTCTAATGCTCTGCTCAAGAATGGCATGGACTGAAAATAAATACATTTTTGTACAATAACTGTAACCTTCTCTGTTTTCACTCAAAAGTTAAAATTTATAAAACTATGATAAAATGTGCTTGAAAACAATACATTTTTGAAACATTAATACCAAAAAACAAATACATCCATTACAGCTTACATTAGAGCTATCAAAAGTATTAAAATCAGATATTAATGATAGTAAAGAACTAGAAGCTCATTTAAAACTAAACATGACTTTAACAGAACACAATTTGGCGTTTCCTTACTCACTTTAGAATGAAGAACTAAGACTACAAAAAAAAAAAACTTTTAATTTCCGATAAAATGTTGATATTATCGAAAAACATGACTTAATAATTTTTTAATCCATTGTTGTATGATACAGAGAATCAATTATTTTCATTGATATCGAAGTTTGTAATTTTAATATCGTGACAGCTTACATACAACTCCTGACTTTCACACTGTTTGGATTTCCCCCCATTTCCCATTAGCAGTAAACGCAGCGACAGGAAACGTGACTGGACTGTGTTATTTCTTTATTGAGGCTCTAACCAGCTGCTCTGTGACCCGCAGGCCTGACTTTTACGACATTTCGCCCTCGTTCGAGACAAAATAGAGCTCTTTCTGGAGGAGCCGGTGCCATTTTGCAGCGGTGAAGCGTGGAGGGGTTTTTTGGAGTGCTTTTTCCTAAATTAGGCAGGGCTACAGGCGTCAGAGGCATCGTGTGGAACAGGGCGACATTAGGCTAATGGTGGCAACATTTTCATAGCGGAACCGTGTAGTGCAGAAAGTTTTAATAAGTTAATTTAAAAGATTGAGTCTGTGATTGCTGTAGGGACATGGTCAACAGGAGCAAATCAGGCAGGCATAACAATTGGACCACATTTTTGCACGAGGGATGTCAAGATTATTAGATTAATTGACAATCGTGTCTGTCACTACATAATCATAAGCACAAAAAAAACAATTATTCCACACATAACTTATTCTGTTAGTCTTAGGCCACCAAAAACCTCACTCAAACCTCTCAGACCTGCCTATAATCAGCCGCTAAAGGCACTTGATAAAAAGCCTTTGCATTATCACCATTGCAATATTCTTAGTAAATACAAAATGCTCAATTTTGACACTTTATTTCTTTATCCAAATCTAAGAACTCTTTTCAAGATTGTTAATAATTCTGGTCTAACGGCCTGAAAACATTGATCAAACTCTGCTCTGAACAATCAACTGGAAAAACTGGGACCACTCCAAATAAAAACTGTGCAATTCCAAAAAAAAAAAAACCTCTGCTAGTGCACAGACGATTCATTTCATTTCATTTATTTCAAACCATTAAACAATAAAATCAGAGTCTTAAATTAATAATTTCACGCAAAACTTAAAAGAGCACATTCTTGACAATCAAACTGTATTTCATTCCAGTAGAAAACAAAATAATGGGTTTTAATAATGTCTTTTAAAATAAGTGCATCTCAAGAATTTATCATTCACAAATCTGAATGAATAAAACTGGTCAATAAATTTGTGGAAAAGTGAAGTGTTCATCATGGTAACTTAATCGTGATAGTTATTGTGATATTTTATTGCAATAGTCGTAACTCGAGAATTGGCATAATGACATCTCTATAGAGGAGCTGCGGTCGACTCTCCGCCCTACTGCACGTGCGTCATGCAGAAAGAGCTCATCTCCATTTGTTTACATTGGGAAACTTGTTCGAATTAAACAATGAAACGGGACGACAGCTAGCTGCTTTCATCAGGTATGAACCGGTCTGACAGACGTCTGTCTCCAGAAGCTTGAGTGTTTTTCTCACTTAGCTGAATGTAACTTCTAAGGGTCGTAGGATCAAATTTTATCCATAAATGTTAACTTAGCAGCATAACTTTTGTTTCACAAAGTGATTGACTCTTGACGTTAGCTGACAACGAGCTTTTTTGACTTGTTTCACTGTTTGTGTCTATTGGAGCTCTTTCTACAGCGGGGTGCGTGCGCATCGCCTGTTGATAAACAAAAAATCCCTCTATGATGCACACAGATCAGGGTTTTATATTAGTGTTATACAACGGTCGCTCTACAAGTCACATATAAAAACAATAATGCCTTGTATGTACAGAACTGCATTTTAACATCGACAAAGTGCTTTACATTGCATTATTTATCCTTTTTCAGTCACATTGCAGCCGCAGTCACCAGTGTTAACAGCACTCTCCGATCTAAAAGTGGGAAGGTGGATTTTTCAGATGCATATTTTATGCTGATTGGGCAAATGCCAAAAAGCAAAATACAGTAGTAATAATCACTGCTAAATCACTGTTTTTTTTATTGTAAACATTCAATTTGGGCCAAGGCAGTTTTTAAGAGATAAACACCTCTTTAGATGATGCTAAATTCTTGCAGAAATTGATTTTTTAATATGTTCCACTCAGTTGGGAAAAGTGAAATAATACAACATTGCCTCAATGTTTAGTTTAATGCTCTTTTCTTCACAACCTAAATCAATTTGATTTAACAGAACTGCTGTGTTAAGTATTTGTTGATCCTGAATCAGTTTTTCAGTCATTTAGGTGAGCTGAAGTTAGTCAGAACAAAGAAAATACCTGGAATTTCTAAATTATTGTACATTTACATAAAGTTTTACAGTGATTATTGATTCATTCCAATAGAATTATTGATCGTACATCATACAGGGGGTGAAAGTATTGTACAAATCTGATAATTATCATATGTCTAGCAACACTGGTCATAACACTGGTCATAATACAAAATGTAAGCTACCGACAAAGAGATTAATTAGTCTTTGTTTGATAAATTCATCCAGGCCTGGATGAGAATCACTACTAAAGTAGACTGTCACTACATTTCAAAAGTGTTAACCCTTGTTTAAGATTCAATGTTCAATTTGTCAAATATCATCAGGAAACGGCCAACACTACTGAAGTGTGTAGAAAGCCTTAGCTTCTGAGTCTGACTACTGTTCTGCTGGACCACAGAGTGCCTCTTGAAATCTGGCTGTTTCAGTGACAGAGTGACAGAGTCAAGAGCACCACCACACACAGCTGAGTGGTGTTGCTGTAATGTACACTATACTGTTTCTATATATTTTAGGCAGACTCAATGAAGCACTTGTTTATCTTTTTACTCTGAATAAATAAACTGAGAAATATCATTTCAAGTTTGTTTTGAATAAGCTTGATTTTTACAAGAATGAAGTGTAATTTCTGAAGTTACAGTTCTCACCGACGAGGTCCCACTCTCCGTTGGCGATGTAGCCGGTGGTGTCTGCGTTGATCATCTGCAGATCCAGAGACCAGCCTCCGTAAGTCCAGGATCCGAACTTCAGATCACATCTTTGAACGTCGAACGGGAACCAGCGCACGTCAATGTAACACGTGCTTTTAAAGATGCCTGCACAGACACACAGGGCAGGTATTAACAGAGACAGACATGGTTAAAAAGAATGTGTTTTGAATTTTGCACAAGATGATAATGGAATTGTTTTCTTTTTTAAAGGAGATTGAATGTACGTTGGCCCTGAAAACACATACCAAAATTCAAAACACAAACTCCCCTTTCTGTTATTTTCAACATATTTTCAAACTTTTCTATAATATGTTAAATACTATCTCCAGCCAAAACACCCAATTTTTGAACAAAGTAAACTGAAGAGCGACCGAGGACAGCCTGAAGCGAAAGGTGAGGTAAATTTACAACAGCGGTCTAGAGATTTGTGCTTGTGACAAATGTGTCTGCTGAGGGTCATTGCCTCAGGTCAAACTGATCCAGGGTCAGCGTTTAGCACCTATTGATTTCTGATGCTGTTCTTCTGAGTGTTTTACAGCTCGTGTCAGATAACTGTCCACACATGACACAGCTCACGGCTCTATAAAAGCAAATGGAAAACAAGTTGTCTGTTTCTAGTAGAAAACATGACTGAAATTTATACACTTCACTTTGAAAATCGGCTGACTGAAATTGCAAAATCAAGCAAGAAATCAAGATTATAATATATGTATATCATTTCTTTGCCATCAAATAATTTGGAAAACTTAGACCTACACAAACTGTTCTGAAATTGTTTACGCTAAAAGATTTGTTTAAAAATGTGTGTTTTCAGCAAAATACCTCTGAGATTTGTAAAATTATAAATCTTCAAATCTGCTAAGTTAAGCAGAAAATTGTATTTGAGATCTGAAATCCATCTGGTAGAGCCATGTTAGGTCTAATCTTGGGTTATTGATAAAGACATAACCCTTGACCTTTCATCCTTAACAGCTCCATAAACCAGTGACATCTTCATCACATTCAAGCACTTTCTTATTGACGTCTAAATGAGAAGTGGAGTGTCCTGGTGTAGGGTTTTACTCAGCTTTCTCAATAAGCTAAAGAAACTGTGTCGATATTGATACTCAGTCATTTGAGTATCATTAAATCATTAACAAGTGAATATTTGGGTTGATTTCCACGTTTTGCTCACTTACCTACAGCATTCCGAGCTTCAAAATTTTTCATTATGATGGGTTTCGAAGCATTTTCACAACTTCTAAAAAAAGCCAAAACAAGTGAAGCAATGTCTGCATGCTAACAGGAAGTGTCTCGCGGAACTGATTTGTCCTTGTCTTGGACTTGTCTCTCTTTGACTTGGACTTGTCTCTCGTTGACTTAGGACTTGTCTCTCTTTGACTTGGGACTTGACTTGGACTTATCTCTCTTTGACATAGACTTGTCTCTCTTTGACTTGGACTTGACTTGGACTTGTCTCTCTTTGACTTGGACTTGTCTCTCTTTGACTTGGACTTGTCTCTCTTTGACATGGACTTGTCTCTCTTTAACTTGGACTTGACTTGGACTTGTCTCTCTTTGACTTGGACTTGACTTGGACTTGTCTCTCTTTGACTTGGGACTTGACTCGGTCTTGTCTCTCTTTGACTTGGACTTGTCTCTCTTTGACATAGACTTGTCTCTCTTTGACTTAAGACTTGACTTGGATTTGTCTCTCTTTGACTTGGACTTGTCTCTCTTTAACTTGGACTTGACTTGAACTTGTCTCTCTTTGACTTGGACTTGTCTCTCGTTGACTTAGGACTTGTCTCTCTTTGACTTGGGACTTGACTTGGACTTATCTCTCTTTGACATAGACTTGTCTCTCTTTGACTTGGACTTGTCTCTCTTTGACATAGACTTGTCTCTCTTTGACTTAAGACTTGACTTGGATTTGTCTCTCTTTGACTTGGACTTGTCTCTCTTTAACTTGGACTTGACTTGAACTTGTCTCTCTTTGACTTGGACTTGTCTCTCGTTGACTTAGGACTTGTCTCTCTTTGACTTGGGACTTGACTTGGACTTATCTCTCTTTGACATAGACTTGTCTCTCTTTGACTTGGACTTGTCTCTCCTTGACATAGACTTGTCTCTCTTTAACTTGGACTTGACTTGGACTTGTCTCTCTTTGACTTGGGACTTGACTCTGTCTTGTCTCTCTTTGACTTGGACTTGTCTCTCTTTGACATATGTGACGATAGGGTTAGTACCGTCCTGAGCGGGAGTCGAACCAGGATCTTTTGTTCCGCAGGCGACCGACAAACACGTTGAGCTAAAGGGAACGCTCCCGTTAGCCCAATCTGTCGGTCCTGCTTTTATACCTGAGGGGGTGAGTTTATCCCTTACTACCACACACTTCACCGACCTGGTCCTCATGTGGGTCTACACCGGTTACACATAGACTTGTCTCTCTTTGACTTAAGACTTGACTTGGATTTGTCTCTCTTTGACTTGGACTTGTCTCTCTTTGACTTGGGACCTGACTCGGACTTGTCTCTCATTGACTTTGACTTGAGGCAAAAGACTTGAGACTTGTAAAACTTGTTTGACTTTATCATTTTAAAATTTCAGCTAAACCTGCTCAAATATAACATTTTTAAAATATAAAGTTTTGAGTATTTTCCCTCGCTCTAAACTCTTTTGCATGCACAAGCTGGTATTTCGCTCGCAGACGATTTATTGTCATGTTCACTCCAGACTAAATTTAAAACCCGGCGCTGCCTCGGTAAGTCGCCTCAAACAGGTGACAGTTTCATTACAGTGTCCGCTCTGCTGAACCAAAATGTGCCCGAGCGCCGTCCCACAGAGACGTCGCCATGGAAACAGCATCTTTATTCATCAGGTGCTTGGAAAGTAGAGCTTGAAATAGAAAAATACTGATATGACAGCACGTTGGATCTGATGTTTGTGCGCTGACACCAAAGTTGGACTAAATGTAGATAAACTAGAATTGGACCAAAAACACAGGGAAAGAAAAATGTGATGAATAAGGAGCAAATAAGAATATGCTGTACTTTTATATCTGTGTCTGATTGCCTTGGTAATACTTAAACTTTTAAAAGCAATCATTTATGTACTGTTTTTGTTTTTTTTCCCCTAAAAATGTTATTATATTAGCAGAACTTGTGGAAAGAAGAGGATCTTTACACATTGTCTTCAAACTTTTCCATGTTATCTTTTTAAACTTGTAATGCAAAGCCATGTTAGTTACGTTATGACTTTTTGGAATGAGAGATGACTGAAGCTGTTTCATATTTGGGTCAGAAAAACGTGATTGACAATGAATTTGCCTATAAGAGAAGCACAAATGTCATGTATCTCAGAACAAACAAAACTGTTAACAGTGAAAAAACACAGCTTTCTGCAGAATAAATGAATGAGGTGAGAAAAGTTTGATTTAGCTCAAAATGCTCATTCGTTTGCATATTTGGTTGCATGAGTCCTACAAATGTACCCAGGGTGTAATTTGTCAAGAAACTGAAGGGGAGAAGGAAAATGAACGTATACATACCTATGTAGGTTATTCTCTTCTTTCCAGAGTTCATGTCATTTCTTTTCCACTCGCAATTAACGGACTTTTGGCTTTCTCCTACAATTAACAGAATCCATTCAGTCGGCTACATAAAGCCCCGCAGAGTCCCGGGTCCGTCCTGTTGTTCTCAGCGCGGCTTGTGAGGCGCTGGGCTCTATAAACAGGAGCAGTGCAGTTCGTCACTCAGTGCGTCTCTTGTCCAGTTCTGAATCCAATGGCATCTCAACATTCTCGTCTCTCTCATAGTGTTTCTGACTTGATTTCCCACGCAGCTTTGCGTACAATTGTGGATTAAACCATGATGTCACAGAGCAGGAGACAGTGCACCAGCACAGCGGATCAGACCATGGTCCGGGCCGAGATCTATCCTTTTAAACTTTGCATGCACATGCGGAAAAGGTGAGAGGAATAGCCAATCAGAAATGGACTGTGTGTGAAAGACATTATTGGCTATTATGACAGCATAACATGCAGAGGGGCTGCATCGGGAGAAGGAAAAACATTGAGACTACGCTGGGATTGACACTGTGAAATTTGGGATATGAAACGCAACTTTATTCACCCCCCTACAAATAATACAAGATAAAAGCAGAAGTTGGGATGGGGAAAGTATAAGCAGAGAGAGTATGGCCAAAACAGAGGGAGGGAAAATCCCCCCCATCCCCCAAACAGATCACATCCTGAATGTACCTACAATTATCATTTGATTTTTACAGCTCTCCAAAATCAGTCTGCAAAAAGGTCATGATAGAATAAAAAGCACGGCTTTGAATCTTACCTGGAGGCAGGTACTGACAGTATCCAGACGAGTTCACCAAAATGTTTGTGTGGAACGATGCATCAAATCTCTCATCAGCACTAAACAAAAGAGACACAGGTAAAGGTGACGTTGCTGATTGTCACACTGCAAAGACAATTTAGGTTTTAAATCTGACAAAATAAAATGTTGGGAAAATATAGGCCTTTAAATTCTCAATATGTGAAAAGGCATTGGAACAACAGCAACGTAAATACTTTTGAGCTGCAATATCTACAAAATGGGAATACTATAAAAAGAAAAATGAAAACAGTGCAAGCTAGATGCATGTGGAATGTGGAACAAATACTTTCATTTTCCAGTCTCATGCCGTTTTTTAAACTCTGTTGTGTTTCAAATTGTTTACTTCCTTGTATATATATTCAGAGGCAACCCTCAGCAGAAAAGTTACCTCCAAAAGTTTGAACTGTTTATTCAAGCGTGATTCAAATTCAGGCTCAGTGCCCAAATCATCTGCTCCTGTTTCTCATTAAAAAACAGTCAATATTCTCTCTGACAGACTCTCTCTTCTCCATTCACCTCAGACTCTCCGTCGACACCTCAAGTAATTAGCAAAGACTGGGTTAGCATGCAGTATCTTTAGTGTTAGCAGTTAGCGACAAAGAGCTAATCCCAAATGTACCGGCTCAGTGTTTGTTTACATTTTATCTGAGACTTTGGATTAGTTTCAACAAGAACAAGTTTGTCCTTGTGAATTTGTTTGATGTTGAAGACTTTGAGGAAAAATAATAACAAATACAAAGATTAGGCACACACAAAAACGGTTTCATTATATTTAAGTATCTTGAAAGATGATAAAGCACTACAGAGACCATGTACCAGGGGTGTGGACTTGTAAGTTGCCTTGGACTTGAGTCAGACTTGAGTCACTATTTTAATGACTTGAGAAATGAGCTAAGACTTGGGACGCGGCTTGGAGTCGAAGGTAAGTGATTCAGGACTTGACTTGGTGGAATTACAAAAAGCAATGAAATTGTACAAATACAAATTTTTATATTTTGTAACTTAAAGATTTAAAAAGACTTCAAACTAAATGCAGAGGACTTATACTTGACTTGGACTTGAAAATTAAACCGAATAGAAAACACAGTGGGTCACTTCTGGAATGTCTAAATGTAAAAGTAGAGTCTGTGTTTACCTGTTGTAAAGCAGGATGTCCGGTCTCCAGATCTGGTTGTCGGGGAAACGCACATTTGTGACTCCTGGATATTCAGACATGTTCCACTGAAGGTAGAAGTCTGTCCCAGTACTGAAAAACATAAAAACATACAAGACAATATTTGTTTTTTGGTCAATTTGCCCACTTAACACATAGATATAGTTCTAAGTTCAAGAGTTTTTTCCATTCACCTGAAATTATTACAAAGTGGCACCTTAAAACATCACTTTTGAATAGTTAAAAGTCAAAAAACTTATATGCCACGAGGAAGAAACCCATGAAATCAATCAATCACCACAGAGACAGCTTTAGTGTGACTTTCCAAACTTGAACTTCAGATCCCTTTCTCATTTCCAGAACATGTCAGACTCCTCTCCAGGGATTATCTTGTTTTGGACAGAACGTAAACAAGCTTTATTGTGAGAGAAGTGTCTGACCAGCTGCTTCACTGTGATGATTCTTCTCAGTATAGACAGTTTGGGTCAGACTTTAGATTTCTATTATTTCATTAAAGATTTTTTTGCTAGCACTAAGAAACTTTATTGACATTTAGCCAGTATTTGCTCATTACTATCTTGCTCAAAGTTGGATTTTTATTGAATAGTAATCCTGTTTGTCCTGTCACCTGTCCTCACTCACTGTGTGATTATGTGGAAACTATGAGTGATAATAGTAGAATTCTAAAATATCGTTTAACTGCCTATTTTCAAAGATAAGGCAAGTGAATGACAATCTGTTACATTTTACACTGAAAAGTGACATAGATACAGCATCTGAGGTCAAACTCACCAACGCACCTCTGTGGGGGAAACATAACATGGACAGTGCATCAGAACAGCTTTGTCAATCACTGCTCAACAAGTACTACAGCAAATGTGGACTTAAGGAAATATATTGTGCCAAATATGGATACAAAGACATAGGGATGATCCAACGAGAGGGGCATTTTCACAGCAACTTTCTGTTTACTTTTCTGAGATAACGCCACATCAACAAACTTTGTTCTCACTCGACTTGAATTAAGCTACGGTCACAATGACCCGTACGAATAAAATGGTCGTACGAATCTTACAGGTCGTACGAAATCTGAGTTCTTACGTGGCTCGTGGAGTGGAAACTGTTTTCCTACAGTCTCCTTACGGCAGACTTTCAGCTCTCACCAACAACTTACGACATTCTTGGGGAAATGAAACCGTACGGCATCCTTGCGTGTGCCCTAAGCCTGTTTAATGAGTCTTTACGGTAATCCTACATCTATTTTGTATCGCACGGGAGCTGCACGTTGTCCCTACGTCCAACTCAAGCCTTTATCAAGGTGTTTCTAGCTATTAAACCTTTCGTAAACCGTACCAGAATAGCAATAACCTAATTGCACACCAGCAAAACACAAATATGCTTATGAATAGCTATATTCTGTGTAGGCNAAATTGCGACGTGCTATTGGAAATCTAGAGCGCTCACCTGCGTACGGACTCTTTGGCCGTCTTATCATGCTGTTCTGCTCTCACATCAAGAGGAAAGAAGGACTATTTACTTAAGTCTTTTAATAACTTTTTTTTAATTGAAAGGTTGCTTGCTTTTGGACTTTTTCAAAGGCTTGGTTGCTCGTTATTCTCTGACATGGCGGCACGGCAAAAAAAAAATACTGGACATGTTCTGGACAGACGCAAATAGATCTATTAAAAAAGCTTGTTGCCATCTTTAAACCTCTGCTGTGCGACGTGACACAGGAAGAGAACAGAGACAACAAAAGGACTGCCTGGAGGGGTAGAAAGTTGTGCCATTCCACTGAATTAGCAACCTTTTATAATGCAACAATCCTTGATCTCTCTCCATCTCTCCTTCTCTCTCAAAATAATCTGCCTTTGTACAAAAGAAAGCCTTTTGCAAAAAGTGGAAAAGCAGAGAAGCGTGTCGAGATGTAATAGTGTCCTTGTCCCTTGTCAGCTTTGAAAATCTTCCGCTTCAAAATTTGCTTCAACAAGCGAAGTCGGACGCCTCAACGCTGTCCGGTCTGAACGCAGCATTAGACAGTCTTTATTTTTCATCAATAGACACATATTTACTGAGTTACAAACAGAAACAGTTGATGAAGATCTGCAAATTTAATCACGCATTCGTATTCGTATCGTGTAGGGTCGAGCTAGCATATGCTTTTGGTTGAATTATTTTCAAAAACACCTTGAAAAAAGTGTGTTTTAACAGTGACAGCTTGCCTCACCACAGATCTGACTTGTAACTGCTTCTCTCCAAGTGAATATTAACATAACAGACTCTCGATTTGCCTTTTGGCAGAAGGAACTTTTCATCTCTATTATTTTACTTGGTGAAAAAAGTATGTATTTAAACTGTTACATCAAATCTCTCATGTATTTTTCTGCTATTTTCTTCACATCAATGCAACTCTCCCAGAAGCCTTTGCTCCCTGTGTCTCAGGTGTGCTTGATCATGATTGCACCTGTCTGTTGTAGTCTGCGCTGCTTTTGTGATGGGGTTATTAAATGTGTCTACAGGGAAACAGGTGGATGTGGAGGTCAAACCAAACTCACACCGGTTTTTATACAGCTGCAAAACCGTAATAATAAAAGACATTAGCAGAGCACAGAAGGACAAGGCCAAACGTCTGCTCATCCTAATGCCTGTGAGGTTATTAAGTCCGCAACAAACCACAAATCATCGATTCTGACGCCACTGAAGTTCCACAAAGAGGACACGTCACTTTGTACTTCCATTAACAGACATTTGCAAAAGTTTAAGTGCTGCCGAAACCTTTTAAAAGTACGATGACGTGGGGGAAAGAGGAAAAAATACAACGCGAATGCCATTTTGGGTTTGCCATTTATCAAGACGTCAAAGAATGAGCTAACATTTAAAATAACAAGACATTTTGCAGCGGACGTAAAGGTAATTTGAGGAAAATATATTATGAGTGAGTAATAGCAATAGCAAAGCAGGTTTACAATTCTCCAACAATAGAAGAAATAAATAAATTTCTTGATTTGACTGATAATTTTATGAATTGGTACTACTCTATAATGACACTAAACATTGATTAACTGTTCTGCATTGATCACTTCTCATCAAAAATGATGTTTAATTGAAGAAACTATTTACAGACTTTGAGAAAAATATAAACTTACTCTAGCTATGATGAGAAAGATCACAATTCAAAAGTCTTAAAAAGTCAAATGTTGATTTTGTTAAATTTCAGATGCTACGCAAGTCTGAGCTAGGGTGATCACCTGCCCCGCTTTTGGTTGGTCACGGCATTTAGGCTCCTGTTCCGCGTCCCCATATCACGGGCGTGTCCCACATTTTGGTGATCAAACATGACGATTACAACATTGCGATAAAATTTCAACTGGTTTCAACAAAATCGTGATATTATTTTTTGCCTTATCACCCAGGCTAAGGTAGACAAGTATTTCATAAATAGAGACCATTTGAGTCAGATTGGCCGGTTTAGCCTTCCGCAGCAATAGCTATGCACTCCTTGACTTTCCAATTACTGAACATGTGCAGGTGTGCTGTTCTCCCATGTGGGATTATGAGTCGTAGGATTGTGTGTCATGGGATTTTACTGAAAAAAAAAAATCGAAGTGAGCTTAACACGTCAAGCCAAAGTCAAAACTGAAAAGCTGTTTCAATAGGCAACACAAATATGACCTTTGTGCTTTGTAAGCCTAACACGAACAGGGGAAAAAGGTTTGTGGGATACAGAGGATTTTACTGCTGCAGTACCTACGGCAGGCGACTGGTGATGGGTTTAAGCTGTAGGTATATATACAGATATATTAATAGGCCCATGGTTGAAACAGGCCAGCAGACTGGAAATTTAACTTAGAAAAAAATCCTTTATCAGCAAGGGTGCCCAAACTTTTTTCCACAGCGGGCTAAAATAAATATAATTTTTTCCTTGGAGGCCCAATATGACTTTATGCGTGTCGAGGGCCAAACCTAATTTTATGTTGCTTCTAAAAAATTATTTGCAGTAAGTTAGTGATTAAATTTTGTTTGTAGTTTATCAACATGTTTAGAGAATAAACAGTTTTAGTGTATTTGACATTTTTTCAACCAAAACTGTAATCAGACAAACATTCTTAACAAATCACAGCACTTCCACGTGGGTCAAATTAAGAATTTGACATCATAAGTCCAGGTGGTGATCAAAGCCAGTTTATCCAATTTTTAGCATTGTATTATCACAACTCTGTATTAAATATTATTACTTGTATATGTTTTGTGAATGCAACCTCTTGCTAGATCATTGTGAAAGTTGGCAAAAGTAAATTACAAAAGTGCAAAATAAGTAAATAGTAAATAAGTAAGTAAGTAAATAATAATTATTTTTTGCTGAAATTTTACAACATCCATTTTTTTTTTAGTTGTCTCTTTTTGTAACATTTTTTTTCTAAGAACCTTTCTTGATACATTCCACCTTCTGCTAGAATGTTGTCCTGATAAAGTGTCCTAAAATCTGACATCCACTCGTCTAAGCTCCCTGACACTTCGGCCATGTTTTCTGCTCTAAAAGTCTGTGTACCTTTCCGTAGCAGGGCTGCTGTGAGAGCTCAGAGGTGCACCACAGATGAGCGGCCATCTTGCAGGTCTTACAGCGCAGCGCCTGTTTGGAGTTTCCTGTGGCACAGACAGAGATGAAGAGAAGTGAGAGAAAGGACACAGCAGGAGACACATCTGCTCTTCTGAGGCACACACTGAACTGGAATCGCTGTTATCGACTTTATTATATAAGGGACAACAATGCAATGTTCCGGGTTCAGGTATTATTGAATGTGGCTTTTTTGTATTAAAGTTGGCAAAGAACATTACTGTACTTATCCTGTTTTGTAATATGACATACACTAGAATATAATACAAATTTAAATGAGCTATCAGGTTAAAAGTGCTTGAGTTAAGTCATTTTTATCTTGAATTAAACATAATTTGAATGTCATACAATGCTAACAGAAGAAGTATGTTTTGTTCTGATTATTTCAAACAAGTAAAGTTGTTCACTTTAGGCTACAACAACTGTTCACTTAAAAGCACAACCACTTTATGACATCAGAAGGTAGAACAGCATTTATATCTTTTCAGACATAACCAGCCTAAAGATGAGAATTACCTGAACATTTGTGAACAAACTACCAATCAATATGTTGATGACTTTCAGAGGTGTCAGTTAGTGAACGTTTAACATGGATCTATTTTCTTACAAACAAGCAAAACAGCAGCCAGTTAAATCTAATATGGGATCGAATATCAGCGCAAATCAATGACATTTTTTGGATTGGGAATCAACCCCATGATATTGGTTCAGCTGAGATCATGTTTGCATAGACTGATGCATCAGCTAGTTTCACTTAACTTTGGTGGAAACCGTCAGACATCGTATCACTGGGGCTCTTTCACCTCACAGTAGTCGGGGACTTTTTGATTCAATCACTGCTTTTTGGTTGTTTTGTCATTCAGGAAGTAGAGCATAAGTGTGTTAGTGATTGTAACTTTTCTACATATGTGGTAAACTTGCCAATTAAAAGGTACAATATAATATTCTAAGTTAATATTTGTCTTGAGGTCACAGAAGGAGAACACAACAGTCTGCAATCTCAACTCAGGTTGGTTCTGGCCAGTGGCCAACACACCGCTTTGCTCCTGCTCGCTGATTGGACGACCGTACTCCTGCTTTTTGTGAACCGTCTGCAGTCCTGCGATACCTGACCTAGTAGCTGGAGTGAAATGAAACTGAGTGGAGGCAATACGTGGCGTCAGCCTGGCTAATGTTTATGCCCTTATTTGGACCACAATGATGTAACTCAAAATATCTCCAAATGTTTCAAATTGTATTTTTTATACAGTTTTTATTAACACAATATATTACAGCTACATAACATTATATGATTAATTTCTAAACCAGTTAACTGGGTTTGAGAAGACAAAAAGCTATTTCTGTCCCTACACTAGTATTGGACAATACTGAGTATCAGCTCATATTTAAAGCCCATGTGACAGATCATCACATTTTTCTAAATTTGACTTGTGATGTGATAATCTTTGTGGTAAATCCTAGTTTTACAGAAGTTATGGTTGCAAATTATGAAGAAAGAGTTCTAAAACAGAATCCCTCCACATGTGTCGCAAAAAGCGACAAAACAATTTACTCACAACAGACACAGTTTGCTGGGAGATTAAATAAGCATTTGACACAGTTTAAGTGTTACAGAACATTATGATTTGTTTGTGTCATTGTGGGTTTTGGCCAACTCTTACAATGCTAAGTAAAAGTTGTGGGTTCCCCTCTACATATGTATATTATTTATAGGATAAAAGACAACTACAAGCCTCATAAAATAGCCAATCTATTTGAAAACAAGCAAATTGTTTGGTGAAATCATAAATATAATCATGCTCACTGTGTTTTACTGAAAATATAATCTAACCTGTCAAATGCACATTAAAGTCATAGTATCAAAATCGATATCAGAACTAAAAAAGCTGGATCGTTGCACTACCTTTTCTTCCTTTCACTGGCCACTTTGTGCATCTTTTTCTACATCTATGATCCCATTATCTGCAATAAGAACGACATGACATGTGAGTCTCTAAAATTTGCATCAAACTCGTCTACTTTTTCCACTTTTACTGGTCACTTTGTTCGTCTTTTCTACAATCTGATTCTATGATGTGCAATAAGAATGACATGACATGCTCTGCCACACAGCTGCTCATGTTGCAGAGCTCGTGTCTAATGTGATATTGATTTAGCAATTTCACGTCCTCGTCGCATTATCAAGAGGCCGCCATATTATGTGTTTCTAATAAATACATTCCCGACTTGACTTACCACGACTTGACTTGGCTTCGTCTCTCTTTGACTTTGGACTTGTCTCTCTTTGACTTGGGACCTGACTCGGACTTGTCTCTCATTGACTTTGACTTGAGGCAAAAGACTTGAGACTTGTAAAACTTGTTTGACTTTATCATTTTAAAATTTCAGCTAAACCTGCTCAAATATAACATTTTTAGAATATAAAGTTTTGAGTATTTTCCTCGCTCTAAACTCTTTTGCATGCACAAGCTGGTATTTCGCTCGCAGACGATTTATTGTCATGTTCACTCCAGACTAAATTTAAAACCCGGCGCTGCCTCGGTAAGTCGCCTCAAACAGGTGACAGTTTCATTACAGTGTCCGCTCTGCTGAACCAAAATGTGCCCGAGCGCCGTCCCACAGAGACGTCGCCATGGAAACAGCATCTTTATTCATCAGGTGCTTGGAAAGTAGAGCTTGAAATAGAAAAATACTGATATGACAGCACGTTGGATCTGATGTTTGTGCGCTGACACCAAAGTTGGACTAAATGTAGATAAACTAGAATTGGACCAAAAACACAGGGAAAGAAAAATGTGAATGAATGAGGAGCAAATAAGAATATACTGTAGTTTTATATCTGTGTCTGATTGCCTGGTAATCCTTGAACTTTTAAAAACAATCATTTATGTACTGTAAGCAGAACTTGTGGAAAGAAGAGGATCTTTACACATTGTCTTCAAACTTTCCATGTTATCTTTTTAAACTTGTAATGCAAAGCCATGTTAGTTACGTTATGACTTTTTGGAATGAGAGATGACTGAAGCTGTTTCATATTTGGGTCAGAAAAAACGTGATTGACAATGAATTTGCCTATAAGAGAAGCCACAATGTCATGTATCTCAGAACAAAACAAAACTGTTAACAGTGAAAAAACACAGCTTTCTGCAGAATAAAATGAATGAGGTGAGAAAAGTTTGATTTAGCTCAAAATGCTCATTAGTTTGCATATTTGGTTGCATGAGTCCTACAAATGTACCCAGGGTGTAATTTGTCAAGAAACTGAAGGGGAGAAGGAAAATGAACGTATACATACCTATGTAGGTTATTCTCTTCTTTCCAGAGTTCATGTCATTTCTTTTCCACTCGCAATTAACGGACTTTTGGCTTTCTCCTACAATTAACAGAATCCATTCAGTCGGCTACATAAAGCCCCGCAGAGTCCCGGGTCCGTCCTGTGTTCTCAGCGCGGCTTGGAGGCGCTGGGCTCTATAAACAGGAGCAGTGCAGTTCGGTCACTCAGTGCGTCTCTTGTCCAGTTCTGAATCCAATGGCATCTCAACATTCTCGTCTCTCTCATAGTGTTTCTGACTTGATTTCCCACGCAGCTTTGCGTACAATTGTGGATTAAACCATGATGTCACAGAGCAGGAGACAGTGCACCAGCACAGCGGATCAGACCATGGTCCGGGCCGAGATCTATCCTTTTAAACTTTGCTTGCACATGCGGAAAAGGTGAGAGGAATAGCCAATCAAAATGGACTGTGTGTGAAAGACATTATTGGCTATTATGAGAGCATAACATGCAGAGGGGCTGCATCGGGAGAAGGAAAAACATTGAGACTACGCTGGGATTGACACTGTGAAATTTGGGATATGAAACGCAACTTTATTCACCCCCCTACAAATAATACAAGATAAAAGCAGAAGTTGGGATGGGGGAAAGTATAAGCAGAGAGAGTATGGCCAAAACAGAGGGAGGGAAAAATCCCCCCCATCCCCCAAACAGATCACATCCTGAATGTACCTACAATTATCATTTGATTTTTACAGCTCTCCAAAATCAGTCTGCAAAAAGGTCATGATAGAATAAAAAGCACGGCTTGAATCTTACCTGGAGGCAGGTACTGACAGTATCCAGACGAGTTCACCAAAATGTTTGTGTGGAACGATGCATCAAATCTCTCATCAGCACTAAACAAAAGAGACACAGGTAAAGGTGACGTTGCTGATTGTCACACTGCAAAGACAATTTAGGTTTTAAATCTGACAAAATAAAATGTTGGGAAAATATAGGCCTTTAAATTCTCAATATGTGAAAAGGCATTGGAACAACAGCAACGTAAATACTTTTGAGCTGCAATATCTACAAAATGGGAATACTATAAAAAGAAAAATGAAAACAGTGCAAGCTAGATGCATGTGGAATGTGGAACAAATACTTTCATTTTCCATTCTCATGCCGTTTTTTAAACTCTGTTGTGTTCTAAATTGTTTACTTCCTTGTATATTCAGAGGCAACCCTCAGCAGAAAAGTTACCTCCAAAAGTTTGAACTGTTTATTCAAGCGTGATTCAAATTCAGGCTCAGTGCCCAAATCATCTGCTCCTGTTTCTCATTAAAAAACAGTCAATATTCTCTCTGACAGACTCTCTCTTCTCCATTCACCTCAGACTCTCCGTCGACACCTCAAGTAATTAGGCAAAGACTGGGTTAGCATGCAGTATCTTTAGTGTTAGCAGTTAGCGACAAAGAGCTAATCCCAAATGTACCGGCTCAGTGTTTTGTTTACATTTTATCTGAGACTTTGGATTAGTTTCAACAAGAACAAGTTTGTCCTTGGGAATTTGTTTGATGTTGAAGACTTTGAGGAAAAATAATAACAAATACAAAGATTAGGCACACACCAAAAACTGTTCATTATATTTGAGTGTCTTGAAAGATGAAAAAGCACTACAGATTACCAGGTGAGTGGACTTGTAAGTTGCCTTGGACTTGAGTCAGACTTGATCACTATTTTAATGACTTGAGACTTGATAAAATGGACTAAGACTTGGGACGCGGCTTGGAGTTGAAGGTCAGTGATTCGGGACTTGACTTGTAACATGTCCTTAATTAAACCGAATAGAAAACACAGTGGGTCACTTCTGGAATGTCTAAATGTAAAAGTAGAGTCTGTTTACCTGTTGTAAAGCAGGATGTCCGGTCTCCAGATCTGGTTGCGGGGAAACGCACATTTGTGACTCCTGGATATTCAGACATGTTCCACTGAAGGTAGAAGTCTGTCCAATACTGAAAAACAAAAAAAACATACAAGAAAATATTAGTTTTTTGGTCAATTTGCCCTTTTAACACATAGATAAAGTTCTAAGTTCAAGAGTTTTTTCCATTCACCTGAAAATTATTACAAAGTGGCACCTTAAAACATCACTTTTGAATAGTTAAAAGTCAAATAAACTTATATGCCACGAGGAAGAAACCCATGAAATCAATCAACCACCACAGAGACAGCTTTAGTGTGACTTCCAAACTTCAACTTCAGATCCCTTTCTCATTCCAGAACATGTCAGACTCCTCTCCAAGGATTATCTTGTTTTGGACAGAACGTAAACAAGCTTTATTGTGAGGAGAAGTGTCTGACCAGCTGCTTCACTGTGATGATTCTTCTCAGTATAGACAGTTTGGGTCAGACTTTAGATTTCTATTATTCATTAAAGATTTTTTTGCTAGCACTAAGAAACTTTATTGACATTTAGCCAGTATTTGCTCATTACTATCTTGCTCAAAGTTGGATTTTTATTGAATAGTAATCCTGTTTGTCCTGTCACCTGTCCTCACTCACTGTGTATTATGTGGAAAACTATGAGTATAGTAGTAGAATTCTAAAATATCGTTTAACCGCCTATTTTCAAAGATGAGGCAAGTGAATGACAATCTGTTACATTTTACAGTGAAAAGTGACATGATACAGCATCTGAGGTCAAACTCACCAACGCACCTCTGTGGGGAAACATAACATGGACAGTGCATCAGAACAGCTTTATCAATCACTGCTCAACAAGTACTACAACAAATGTGGACTTAAGGAAAATATTGTGCCAAATATGGATACAAAACATAGGATGATCCAACGAGAGGGGCATTTTCACAGCAACTTTCTGTTTACTTTTCTGAGATAACGCCACATCAACAAACTTGTTCTACTCGACTTGAATTAGTTTAGCTAAAAATACACTTTATTCACTGGAAAACATCATAAAAGAGGTAAAAAAATTAAGTTTCTCATAGAACTTAGTCAAGTACTTCCCCCACAGCATGTCACTGTATCCATAGCGAGACTTGCCAGTTCTGCTGTTTTAAACAAGAAGTCAATAAATCTGTTTCTGTTTTTTGTTATTGTTTTAGACCAATATTGTTGTTTGCAAATTAACGTCCTATGCCAAGCATGCCTAACTATAGATGATGTTGACCGAGAATGAATTGAAACTGTATTCACACAAAGTTGCACAATAAATAAGAATTGTACAGGACTATATGATTCATTTCTATTGAATTAAATGTGATTCAAGACCTAAAAAGCAGTCTTCAGTCCCTATCGGTTGGTATCAGGTATTAGCGCATTCTTAAAACCAAATGATCTAAATCTGTATCAAAACTGAAAACAAGATTCTGCACAATATGTCCCTGTAAATCATATCCATTAATATTTTGCTTAACTTTTCATTGCAAATCTATTCAGTTGTGAGTATTCAACCTCTCCAGACGTGATTCTCCAGCTCTAACCTCTCTGGACAAGGCTCTCTCAGTGACAGAGCGTAAACATGTCTGATTGTGGCACAAGTGTCCGACCTTGAGCGTGAGGACCTTTGTGAAGACACCAGGGACGCTCTGCCAAATGTGAAAGAGAGGGATGGAGGGAGGGAGGAGAGAGAGAGAGGGGGGGGGGGCAAAAGAGAGCAAGAGAGAGAACAAGACAAGGGAGAGAAAGGGAGGAAAGAGATACCAGAGAGAGCAAATGAGAAAGGAAGATAGTGAGAGAGAGGAACGAAGAGAGAGGAGAGGGAAAGAAACAGAGTGAGAGAGAGGAGGAGTGGGAGAGAGGGGAGAAAGAGGAAGGAAGGAGAGAGATGGAGAGACAGAGGGAAGGGGTAGGAGGAGAGAAACATTGAAAGAGATGAGAGAGAGAGAGAGAGAGAGAGAGAAAGAGGAGGGAGAGAGAGTGAGTTAAAGGAAGAGAAAGAGAGGGGAGGGAGAATGAGGGAGAGAGAAACAGGTTGAGAAAGAAAAAAGAGAGAGTGAAAGAGGAGGAGAATGAAAGAGAGAGAGAAATGGGGTGAGAGAGAAGAGAAAGAGTGTGTGTGTGTTGTGTGTGAGAGAAAGGAGAATGACTGAGAGAGAGAACGAGCTAGAGGAGGGAGAGAAACAGGGAGAGAGAGAAGGAGGAGAGAGAGAGAGAGGGGAGGAGAAAGAGAGGAGGGAGAGAGAGTGAAAGGAAGAGAAAGAGAGGGAGGGAGAATGAGTGTGAGAGAGAGAGGATTGAGAGAGAGAACAGGGTGAGAAAGAAGAAAGAGAGAGTGAAAGAGGAGGGAGAATGAAAGAGAGAGAGAGAGGAATGGGGTGAGAGAGAAGAGAAAGAGAGTGGAGTTGTGAGAGAGAGAAAGGAGAATGACTGTAGAGAGTACGAGAGAGGAGGGAGAGAAATAGGGAGAGAGAGAAAGAGGAGAGAGAGAGAGAAGAGAAAGAGAGAGAGAGAGAGAGGAGGAAGAGAGAGAGAGGGAGGTTGTATGCAAATCACACTTGAGCCACACTCATCCAAACTGGCTCTGCTGTTTTCTGCTTCTGCCAAGACGATGCACAAAGGGCCGCTGCTTATATAAGAATCATTTGGCTCTAATCTGGAGCTAAGCACAGAATGGAGGTCAAACGAGTCAATCAGGCTTATCTAAATTGAGCCGTTAGTGGTTTATTGTTGTAATTGTAATGGCACAGTCAAGGATCATCACAGCAAGGCATCAAACTGACACCACACGCCTCTACTCAGACTCTGGATTCATCCCCTGCTGTACTGACTGTTGCTCTGTAGGAGGCTTCTGATTGGTTGACACTTCAATTGAAAAACTTCTGTTCAGTTTTTGACTCCTGAAGCAACACAGGATGTGGAACTGAAAAAATCTGCACGATCAGTGTGCACCAGAGATTTTAAATGTAAACATGAGAGCCCGGAAGAAGAAATAAGAAACCAGAATTGAGCTCATGTTCATTGACAAATTATTATTATTTTTTTTTCTTCAATATTTCTGTTTGATACTTTTGTTCTGAAGATCATTTGATAAATTTAATATGTGGAATGTTTTTATTCCACTGTATCTGTTGATATTCATAGTTTCTGTGCGCCTCAAGTGGTTGCTTGTAGAGGGAGGTAGAGAGCTGTCCTTGATTTCTGTGCAGACCGTCACGACGCCAAAAGGCTGACTACTTCCCTGTTGGGTGAAGTCCTGGCAAGGGCTGCCACTGGAGCTTCTCTTCTGAGCTAATCAGGTTCCAGGTGCGTCTAGTCAGTTGCACCAATCACAGATCAGTTGTGCGTTTTGACGCTATGTGACTTTTGCACGAGAACAGTACGAACACGGCACAAACGTTGTTGCAAGCTTTCTGATTGGCTAGCAGAAGCCCTGGAGAAAAAAACAAGAGACAGAAGATCCAATAGCAGCCCTTGCCAGGACTTCAACCAACGGGAAGCTTAAATCAGTCTAAACGCAGAAAACCGCTCTACGCGGACGGCGCTTCAAGGGGCGTGTCTGCAATAATGACGTAACTCCACAGGTCCTCGCAGTGCATCGAATACAAACTGAGCTTGAGTCTAACCGTAACCTAATCCTAGTCTTACCCAAATTTGGAAGGAAATATTTTAATAAAACTCTTGCTTGCATACCTTCCAATCTAAAGTGATGAAAAGTGGCATAACTGGATTGGAGAAGAAAAAAAACAAAAACAAGCTTTGATACTTTTAATATCAAAGTGAAGATTAGAATTTGGAATAGGTAAACAAAAAATATATATCTAGTTTGTTTCGTCTCCTGCAGAGTTTCTTCTTCAGAGCAGTGTCACAGCAGAGCCACAGAGGTTTGGTTCTTTGGAGCATTTTAAATGAAGTTTCTGAAGTGAAGCAGTTCAAAGGCACAACAGAGCAAGTCCACATCTGCACAAGTCTACACACACCACTATCATTCATGTTGGCTGCTCAAATGAATAAGATCAAACCTGATGCATCGAATACCACTTATTGTGTCTGTTCTGTGATTTTGGAAAATAATCAATTTACTCACACAATGGTAGTCAGTCGGTAGTTAGTCCACTTTTCTGAGTTTAAAACCATGTTGTAATAGTTGTGTTTGATTCATGCGTGTTTGAGGATATATAGAAAATAATATGTGTAACTGTGATACTTGAGAAAATTAGTAGAAATATGTCACTAAAACCTACTAAAATCAACTGTATCGTTATTTTAACTTGAGGTAGGTAGAACATCAAAACGATAAAACTAATGTAAAGTGGAGAAGAAACAAAGGACACAGACCTTGATGTTTTCTGCAGTGAGACTTGTGCATTGATCAAATCTCTCTCTCTCCTTCCTTCTCTCTCCAAGTCTGTCTCATAAATCTTTATAATGCCAATTGTACAAGTCTCCAGTAATTTGTCAACTACATTATAACTCTGAATTCATCCATGACTCCGTCGACGATTACTCAGCTAAATGACAAAACTGAAACACAGATACAACTCTAATTTAGAGAAGCTGCAGAAATACAAATGTTCAAATGATTTATGATTGTTGCTAAACATAAAAGTTATTTATTTATGTGTTATAATAAAAATGTGGCAGGTTAGACCAGTGTTTTTTTGTTGTTTTTTTTTCTTTTTGAGTCACGGCACACTATATTAGTTGAAAAAATCCGGGTTATTTAACAGCCACAGTAAATGCTGACTAACACTTTTGTAAATCTCCTAATTCTTCACCGTTGACTTTAGAAATGCTTTTCACAATGCTACTTCTCGACTTAGACTGGACTGCAAAAATAGTTTTCACCCAAATAGATACTTGAACAATACATATATCTGTAAATAAAGATTAATCGATCCGATACTGAGATTGGAAATCCGTGCTGATCCAGGAAATTTTGCTGAATCGAGTACTGGCCTCATGATATAGGTTCAGCCGATATCATATTTGTGCCTTAATTGAGCATTATAAGACCTATGTACTGGCTGGCATTGATCCAGAACGTCTCATAGATTATATGTCATTTTATTCAGATTAAGTTGTGACGTTGTGGCTTGCACTATAAATAACAGTAATATAAAATGTTTCATGTTTTAATAGAAAGTAAAACAATTTCGGTGCGAAGAAGAAACGTGGGCGGACCACAACAGCACACCAACCGGATGCCAGGTATGTAGAACAAACAGCGACAGAAAGACAATTTTGTGTAATAACAATACCATATATAATGAACCAGATACATTAAAGCCAAAGTATCAGAATCAGTATTAGAAATGGCTAGATCGGTGCATCTTTATCTGTGAGGGTACAAAACTGATTTTAGTTGTTTAATGGGGAAAAATTGGGTTTTTAATCTAGCAAATGGTGTCCATGTCATTGTTTCTTACTTTTTTTTAATTTGGCTTACTTTATCTGACATTTTACAAGGTAAACTAGTATTCCCCAGCACACTGGGTGAAAATCAAGAAGTTCTTACTGCGAGATGTAGTTCTTCTTACAACTATAACGCTACAATTTGAGTTAAGCCCTGATCACGATGCATCCACTGCAAAAAATAGATTTCAAGACAAGCTAAAATTGCTTGATTCTAGGATTTTAATCTAATTTCAAGCATTTTGACTAATTTAACCTCGATTTATTGTAGAGACAGATTATTTTCCTTGTTTCAAACTGATTCCAAGACATTGCTTCTTATTTCTAGCCAAATTATTTGCCAATGGGTCAAGATTGGCAAGTGTTTTGTTCTTGTATTAAGCTCTTATAACCAGTTAAAACTGTTTTGAAACCAGTGAAGTTTTCGCACGCCATTAAATCTTATCCAGTTAAAACAGCTTAAATCTGGATAAAAATTCTCATTCCAAGTCATTTTAAGTAAGACTAGCTAAATAGTTTTTGCAGTGCCCTGATTCACATAACAGTGTAATTTAGTCTAATTTGACCTGCAAAGTTTTGTCACGTTTTGTTAAGAATCTTGGCCCAACCAAGGAAACTAGGAAGGAAAAGGAAATGTGCTAAAATACCTTTGCATTTTTGGCAAAGCTAGTAAATCTAAATTACAACTCATTTTCCGACTGTGAATTGAGCTGTTTGCAGATGTAGATTTTGTGGCTCTGGAGGGACCGAGGTGACGTCAGTGTTTGTGACTTTAGCCCGACATAAACAGAGTTATCAGTGACACGCGGCTGCTCTTTCTGTCTGATGTGTGGGTCTTTGGGGAGTCTCGAGCTCGACAGGAGAAGGCAAAGTTTACATTATTATGACACAAGCAGAAGATTCATTCATAAACAGCCACAGAGCGAATACAGACATTACATTTGTTTTTCTTCATCCACACTTAGAAAGTAAAGTTGGTCTGCTGATCATGTTTAGACCTCAAGCCTTTTTTGTTACAATAGTTTTATTTATCAGATATAATTAATAATTTTACCCAAAGTAATTTGCCAACCAAATTTGTGGAAATTTTACGTTTCGGCTTCTTGCAACATATTTGCGTAAAATCGTACATTTTTGGCATTTTGCTGTATATCTATGTTTTCTCTGGAGACTGGGCTGTTTAGGCTGCTAAGGCACAAGTAATCATTTCAAATATAACTAGGATGACCACCTGTCCTGCTTTTGATTGTATTGGTTGAATTAGGGCGTCTGTCTGGTCTATGTTTGTGCGCGTTTGTGTGATAAGCAGCACCGTACATCAGTCAACAGTCTGCGCATCGCGTGCTGGTTCATTTGTTCCCAACTTCTAAGCGTTGTAAGGGAGAGAGAAAGATGAATGCCATGTGCATGTGATGAGACAAAACCATAGAAGTTACATAGGCCTATGTAACTATGCTTCTATGAATCCCGGATGACCGCCAGAGAAACGGTGCTGAAAGCACTGTTCCCTGCGCATGTATCAAATAAAGAGTTTGCAGGTACAATAGAGATTAGATGGAAACACACTCATGGTCTGACCAGCGGTGGGAGATGCTGAAAGAGCACATGCTTCTCTAGCCACAGAGGAATTTGACTTAAAACAGCGTGCCACACACCAAGTTCAGCAAAACAAGTATGGCAGCAAAAACGTATAAATCAATGCAAACTTATATCTAAATAGCCCACCAAAGTCACCTGTTCCAAAAATAAGGCTATAAATAGGACATTTTTGGAAATATATATATATATATTTATCTAGTTATCTATTTATAGACAACTTTTTAAAATGTTGAAAATGTCCTATATTTATCTGTAGGATTTGTGTTTATTTTAGATTAAAACTGTTAAAATAAGCTTATTATATAAATCATGCAATTTGTTGAGTCTGTTCCACTATGTCCCACCAAATCCCCAAACCTGTCCAACTTTAATGAATCTTTGAGGTGGTCACCCTAAATACAACAGAAGAAACCTTACTTCAATCATTACTATAAGCCGCCACTTGTTTCATAAACTTTGAACTTTGCGTCTCATAAAAACAATGCAGCACAATTATAGATTCTCCTAGACTTGCTATTAACCAGTGTGGACTATGTACTTCATAATTTTCACTAAATTCTCATTTTTTAATTATATAACAGTTTGATATTTCCAGAATAAAGTCAATAAAAGCAATTAAAAAAACTGAATTTTGTCCCAATGAATAGAAAAACACAAGCATCGTGAGGTAATTTCAATTTTACAAACATCCCAAGGTAAAACTAATCCTACTGTATGTGAACAGGATTTTGCTAAAACTGCATTTCACTTTGGTGTTTTCTTTGTGCTTTCTTAGTTTTGTAAAATAGACTTCAGCCTCCAAAATATGCTTACACACAAAGAAATAACAACATAAAGCAAAGCATGCAATGAGGAACAGAAGTTATGCTGTTTTGTCCCTGGAAGTGATCAGGATATAAAGAGGACACATTCACTGCCTGTAATTGGATTGTTCCAAAATGTACCAGTTTTTTGATTCACTGATTCTTGTCCCAGATTTAGTTTTGTGCTTTTGAACAGAAGCAGAGCCTGGCTCATACAGCTGTAAGACATTAGTTTCTTCGACAGATCCGTTGATGGTGTTGTTTTAGGCGCATCGTTACACAACAACAGAAAGAATTGTTTAGGAATGAATCATTTAAGTTGTTTTACACAATGTTTACCCCTTAAACAAACTCACTCACAAATGCATTCAGAGCCTCCTAATTCTTCACCTCGACAAAAATTTAAGTGCTCTCTCAAATAAGCCTGTGAAATTTCCATGTTTCTTTCGTCTGTAACTATTTTAGTAACTTAAAAACACCTGAGTAGCTACATAATGAATGAGATGCAGAGCCCAGAGACTGTGTCCAGACCTGAGCCAGCTCCGACTCAAGCCAACTGTGCATTAACTCACCATAACCTCTCCATTCAGCGTCTTTGGACCATCTAACCCATTTAATACTGGCACCTCACCAACACAGCATTATGTATTCATATTAATATTCATGCTTCACGTACTCTCTCTTCCTCCTCTCTCTCTCTTGATCTAAGCGAAGAGAAAAGCTGTTTTTCCAGTTAGCGTTAGCATTTGGACACAAGCACACTTTGGTTCTTTGATGAAGTATTCTTGTGATTTTGTAAAACATGTTTTCAGAATCATCCAGCACAACTCACTGTTCACTGTCTAATCTTCTGAGTATTTTTTCATTTTAAACTGAAAAAGTAAAATCCTAGTAGAAATGAAATGACTCACTTGTACACATTGCAGAGACTGATTCAGACTAAATAAGTTCTGCTCATCAAAACCAATCTGTTTAAGTGTTTCTTAACTTTTTCTGATATTTACTAGTGAAATTTCTATGTGGAGTTCATCTTCTCTCTCTGTCTATGTAGGTTTCACTTACAAACATGTACAATGGCTCCCATAAAGATTCCATAAAAAACAGATCTCAATGCCAGTGGGGCTTTCCTGATTAGCACTGTTTGAGGATCAAAATATTTGATACAAGATATTACATTAGTTGACAGCACACTACTACTACAGTGAACAGACTATTATAGATTAGTATTTGTCTACTAGTCTGCTGCTTCAGTCGGTTTCATTTCACTTTGTGGAAACCGTCTGACATAATATGATAAGGATTTGTTTGCTTCACAGGAGGCGGGGACTTTTTATTTAACCAATCACTGTTTTGGTCATTTTGTTGTCCAGGAAGTAGAGCATAGACATGTGTCAGTGTTTGTAGCTGTTTTAATGTGGTAAACTTGCAAATTAAAAGACACAGAATCTTATTCTATTATTAAAAATCTATTACTCACCCCCCCTCTCTGCTGATTGGACGACTGTCTTCCTGCGTTATGGGGACTGTCTGCAGTTGTGATAGTAGCTGGAGTGAAATGAATTTGACAACAGTGATTAGTAACCGTAGCGTTGGGCCATGAACACCTCCTTGAGGACTGCACAATCAGTAAAATATTTCATATTAAGTTCAGGCCCCATAATACTTTGTACAGGAAATGTTCAGCCTTGAGGTCTAGCAGTGGTTCCCAAAGTGGGGCATCATGAACAAAATCTACAGTCACGAGGTGATGTTAAAATGTAATTTTACGATTATGACTTTTGACTTAATCTGTTGTTTTGTAAATCATAAAAAGTAATAAAATAATAAATAAAGACATTTTAAACCAAGTTTGTTGATCTTCAACTTGAACACATAAGACACATATTTTATTTTGTTGTGGGGGTCACATGGTTATTTTGGGGCTTCCAGTTTTATGAACCCTTGGTCTACTACATGAGTTAGGGGTTAAAAAACAAGACAAGGTTGGAAAATACTCTCTAAACTATTTGTGAGAATATGAATCACAATTTTAGACATATGATGAAAATCAGTCAGAGTAACTGAAAGTCAAATAAAGTAGATTTCATTAAACAAATCTGGTTACACAGAAAAAGGCACCAAGGTGATTTGGGGATTGAACCCAGGACCCGCTCAGCCTCACTGATCACTGCTACATTGTTGTGTCTGATCACACTTCAATGGGTTTTGTCCTTGAGCAATGTCAGCTTTTATGTTTCGAGGCTTTTCAAACACAACAGCTGCTAAATTACACAGTGACATTACAAAACAGACAGAAAAGGACACTGATGTTTAGACTCACCAGCTGCAGCCAAATGTTTGTGGTCAGCACTTGGTTCTTCTCATCCTGAAAATAAAAACAGAACAGGTATTAGCAGAATATGTAATAAAGTTGAAAATCAAAGACAGAATGAATCTTCAACAAAAACTATCGAGAATCAAGATACTCATTGATGCAACGTATCGAGTATCACATTTAAACAAGTATTGACACTTAAAAAATCACAAACAGGAATAAAGGGTTTTTGTACAGTTTTTGAAAGATCTTTAGCTTTATTAGAGCAAGAACAAGACCTAGAGCTCACATAAAACCTGCAGACTGCACAATGTCTTGCATATTATTATTGCCAGAACATACTGTGGAAAAATCCTAATTTAGCCTTGTTTTGGCTTTAGTCAGAATTAAATACATTTTTAAACAAAGTTATAGATGTAAATTAAGTCATTATTGCACTGAACATACTTTCTATCAAAAGGCATATTGCAATTGTCACAGCAATTTTTCATATTTTTCAGCATTCAGACCGAAATAAAAGTACTATTATCATGTTTTCTGCAGGGATGGAGAGATGAAAATTAAAACTTTTTAGAACCATTTTAAGACCACAAAGGAAATAAATTAAGACCTATTCACAATGCTTCTTTTTTCCAGAGGGCATCTTATATATAGAGAAATTACAAAATTATTAGAAATTCTTGCTACAATTATGAAAAATTCATTCATTGTTTATTTTATTTGAGCACTCAAAATCGAATGAACTGCCAAGAAAAAACTCAAAAAGCAACAAGAATTTTAAGCTGCAGCCAACACAGTCTCCGAAGAAAACATAGATTTAAAACAATTGAATTTGTTAAAAATGTACGATGAGGATGTTTTCGTTGTGTTTTTCCGTCAATATGTTACAAAAAGTCAAACACTAAGTTTGGTTAAAGCCACGTGGCGGCTTTTTTAAACTTTTAGTTCAAGTTTAGGCTTTAAATTCAGGACTGGGGCGTTTTGGTTTTTTGTAACGTAAAAAAAAAAGCCGTGAAGGCCTATTGTACGTTTTTAACATTTTGTTGTATAGCGGCAAATTTAAGACTTTTTTAGGCTTTAAATTCAAACTTGTTTATTTAAGGCAGGAGTAGACAGTAGCAGACAGTAGACAGGAGCAGACAGGAGCAGACAGAAGCAGACAGTAGACAGAAGCAGACAGGAGCAGACAGAAGCAGACAGTAGACAGAAGCAGACAGTAGACAGAGCAGACAGCAGCAGACAGGAGAAGAGCAGACAGAGCAGACAGTAGACAGGAGCAGACAGGAGCAGACAGTAGACAGGAGCAGACAGAGCAGACAGTAGACAGGAGCAGACAGGGGGCAGACAGAGCAGCAGACAGTAGACAGGGCAGACAGGAGCAGACAGTAGACAGGGGCAGACAGGAGCAGACAGTAGAAGGGGCAGACAGGCAGACAGTAGACAGGGAGACAGGACAGTAGACAGGGCAGACAGACAGTAGACAGGAGCAGACAGTAGACAGGGGCAGACAGGAGCAGACAGGAGCAGACAGTAGACAGGGCAGACAGGAGCAGACAGGAGGGCAGACAGGAGCAGACAGAGAGACAGGAGCAGACAGTAGACAGGAGTAGACAGGAGCAGACAGTAGACAGGAGCAGACAGCGCAGACAGGAGCAAACAGTAGACAGGCAGACAGGAGCAGACAGCAGCAGACAGTAGACAGGAGTAGACAGGAGCAGGCAGCAGCAGACAGGAGCAACAGTCCAGTGCACACACAGTGTAAATGAGTCTGGCAGATGGCATTGGGCCAGAGCAGAGGAGGCAGAATAAGAAGTGCAGTCACTTTGATGAATGTGGCCTTGCTAATGGGCACGCAGGCAGTGGAGCGAGGGGGAGATTAAACTACGGACATGTAGCTCCGAGGCAGGATCAGAGGGGGAAAAGGTAAATATCATATCAGCTTTAATAAAGCACTGCCTGCCACAGCTGTGAAATACGGCGAGGGAACTGGATACAAGCAAAACATGTAGACTGATGTAGGAAGTTTGAATATAAATTTGAAAATGAATTATTTTTATTTGCTTACACTTTTAAGGAAGCAAAAATTGGGTTTAGCACCTTTAATAAGCATGAATAAAAATTAAAAATTCATAAACAAAAATAATTAATAGTAGAAAAGGTTTACTAAAGCTTAGTAACAAATTATTTAAGCAGCTAAGGTTAATTAAGATTGAGAGGTAGAGATTGTGGTAACTAAGCAGTTACTAAGTTTTTAGTCATTCTTTTTTGGTTTATTAAGGGTAATTAAGGTGTAGTTATTATAAAGTGTTACCAAACTAAATAAATGAAAATATCTAAATGGAAAATTGCTAAATCAAAGCCTATAAGAAGAAGAAGAAAGGAAAAATAAAACGCATTGCATGATCCAAAATGGTCATATTCATTGACCTGACTAAAATGAGAGCCACAGGGATGGTTTTCAATTCCAAATCCATTTCTATATAATCTGTCATTTGCTGTGAGGCAGAAAAACACATTAAAACAGTTTGATGTTTCTGTGAAGTTCACTTTGTCAAATGGATTCAGGAAACGTCCAACAGTTCTGACCTCTGCACTGGCTCGTCTCTCCTGTATAGTTCTTTATTCTTCTCTGCCTCTCTCTCTCTCGCTCTCTCTCTGTCTCTCCTTCTCTATCTTTCCCCTCTCTGTCTTTGTCTCCCTCTCTCGCTTGCTCTCTCTGTTTCCCACTTTATCTCTATGTCTCTCGCTCTCTGTCTCTCTCTCTCTCCCTCTTTCTGTCTCCTCCTCCCTCTCCCTCCTTCTCTTTCTCCTTCTCTCTCCTTCCTTCCCTCCCTCTATCTCTCCCTGTCTCTCCTCTCTCTCTTTTTGCCTCTCTCTCTCCTCCCTTGTCTTTTTCTCTCTGTCTCCACCTCCCTCTATCCATCTCTCTTCCCGACTCTCTCCCTCCTCTCCTCTGTCTTTCCCTCCTCTTCCTCTCTCCCTCCTCTCTCTCTTTTCTCTCCCTCTCTCTCTCTCCCTCTCTCCCTCTTTTATCTCCCCCTGTTTTGTTTTCTCTCTCTCCTCTTCCTCCGCATCTGCCTCCTTCTCTCTCTCCTTCCCTCTCTCTATCTCTCAATCTGTCTCCCTCTCTCTCTTTTTCCTTCTCTCTCTCTCCCCGTCTTTCTCTCTCTGTCTCCACCTCCTCTCCCCTCTCTCTCTTTCTCTCTCTCTGCCCCCCCTCTCTCTTTCTTCCTCTCTCTCTCTCTCTCTCTCTCTCTCCCTTTCTCTCAGCCCCCCCACTCTCTCTCTCTCTGTCTCCCTCTCCCCCTCCCTCTCTTTCTCTTCCTCTCTCTCTTGTGTTTCTCTCTGTCTCTCCCTTTCTCTCAGCCCCCCCACTCTCTCTCTCTCTTCTCCCTCTTTTCTTCCTCTCTCTCTTGTTTTCTCTCTGTCCCCCTCTCTCTGCCCCTCCTCTCCCTCTCCGCTCTTGTTTATCCTGGCCCTGTTTGAAATCCTGCTGGTCTAACTAACCCCGGGCCGGCGCACTGCCCTCTCCACACAGCAGGAGGCGCTCTCATGCACTATTCATAAGTTCACAGTCACATCAGTCCAGACATCACTTTTATATTCTCTCTGTGTTTCTGTCTTTGTCATGAGAAAACTGAAAGGCAGAACATTGGAAGTCATTCAGAACATTCAAGAATCACTATAGTGGTTATGCACATTCTTTTGTTTTATGGCTATTTTTTTGTCCTAATTTGTTTTTGGGGGACTGTTCGTTTGGCAGAAATTTTATAAAGTACTGTTGTGTTGTCACAGCAACAGTGTACACATAAGCTAGCTTGTTTGCTAATGACAGTTGGAGATTTATGAGGTTTGTAACATATTTCACTTAATAAATAATATTTTTTAGACACAGAAAGCTAAAGAGTTTAACTCTGTGTACTTAAAGTCTGAGTCAGTAAGAAATGTGAGAGAAACAAACGTGCTGTTGTAGTAAGCTTATTTTGTTTGCAATGTTTAGCTGATTTTCTCTCTTTCCATGTCACATACAAACTCAATATCCTGTTATATGCTGTAGATGCTTTCCTGTTTTAGTTGTGTTTAGTAGTAGAATGCTTAGCCCAAAAAAAGACCAAAACACTTGTCAGAAGGATTCAAGTATCCTCCCAACAAAGGCAGCTTGAGCACCACCAGGTACATACCACAGTTTGAGAAACACTGCGGTAAAGCATTTTAACAAATGAAGCAGTGTCTTAGTCTGCACACTACAACATGCAGTAAAGTTTTCCTTAGTTTTCAAAAACCCAATCTCGTGTCTTGTAAAATGTGTCTTGTTCCACCTCAAGAGGGTCGGCCCTGGGCATAGGCAAACTAGGAAGTTGCCTAGGGCGCCATCTGGTGGTGAGGGCACCAAATTGCAGCCCTAAAAGTATGAACATAAAGTTCTACTACTCATAAGCTATTAGCCAGCTTTTATTTTCGTCAATAGGACACATATTCATTGAGTTATGATCACAAATAGCTGATGAACTTATAGAGCAAAACTTTTCTGCAGATTTAATTATGCAAGCAGCAGCAGAAGCCACACTCCATTTTGGAACTCTCAACAATTAGAATTTTGATGAGGATATATACTACATAATAAAGCACAAAAATATGCTAACAATTGTAAAAGATGCGTTAATTGTTCAAAAACTGGGCCGGCATTGCACCTCAAGTATTCACAAAAAATGAAGCATAATGTTCTCTTTGGTAAGTTTCAACACAAAACTCAACATAAATCAGTAACTCACATCACGAACTAAACTGTCAGTGAACCTGTGATGCAATAAACAAGTCATCTCATTTTCACAAGTTAAAACTATAGGTACTGCTCAAACACAAATCAATCTGACACGTTTTCTCATCGCTTTGAAAAATCGTCTGACATTTCAGCTGCAGTGCAGAATAAATCTCTTTAGGAGAGACTTTTAGATTTTGACTTTTTCTAATCCTTTTAACAATACGCGTGTCAAATAGTTTTTTCTAGTTTGTAGACTGTAACAAGTAATCGGAACTAATTTAATTCAAAATTGTTAACTTACTGTACACACACTGCAAAGCCTGTCAAGTTTTAGAAACCAAACAAAAGACAAATTACTTCAAAATACACTAGACATGTGCAAAAATGTCTTTCTAAAGGAAAAAAGTAGGTTTACTGCATAAAATAATAGTTCCATTGTCATGAATTAAGAAGGTTTTATATTTACTTACTAAGTAGATTGATAAGTTTTGTACTTAAATAAGAACACATTTGTTTCCCAAAAAAAAAAAAAAATTTAACTAACTAAAAAATAATTTTGCACATCAAGATGAAATCATATATTACTGAAAAAATTGCTAATATACAATGTTGATGAATTCAAAAATGTTTCTTGCCTAAAAATATTTTTGAGGTATCAGTCAAATTTCGTAAAAATCCTATTTTTACCTAACCTGGCTCTACCATGTTTAAAGACGGCCATAGTTAGGCGGACCAATCACAGTGCACCATTGTGATGTGGGTGAAAGCGCACACTTCAACCAAAACAAACATGGTAACGTGTTTTGGCCAATTTTAGCAATAAAAAAAACAAAAACAAAACTGCACATATAAAAGTTTTGCATTTATGGCCAGGGAAAATGTTTGTGTGGTCATCATACCTGTTGTCAAAGCTGATCGTCAGATCTCAGAAGCTAAGCAAGCTAGAGCCTGGTTAGTGCTTGAATGGGAGACCGCTGGACCATTTGCCACAGTGGGACGACAAAAGTGAATTGTCCTTGTGTCCATGGCAAGACACTTTACCCACATTGTCTCAGTGTCTGCGTACACTGGGTGAGTAGAGCCTTGTTTGTGAAGTGCTTTGAGTGCCTTGAAAGTTGCAAAAGCACTATATAAACAGAGACCTCTCAACTGTATTTAACGAAAAAAAGCGACTTCTCGGTTCTGGGTTCAGATGCTTTGACCAATCAGGTTCAAAAAATGCCTTGACGTCCTATTTTTTCCTGATGGCTTTCAGCAGCAGTCTGTTCACATTGATAATGTGTAGAATTCAGAGTTATACACACTCAGTATGAGCCAGGCTAAGATTCACCAACTTTTTGCTACGCAAAAAACTACTCAATCAAGCGAAAGAAAAAACTGATTAACAAAGTCCAAATAGTTTGTAAGAAAACGTTTGTAAACTTTGCAGATTTCTCCTTGTCTCCTCCAGTTGGTGTCTTGTATTAAAACGCCTGAGTGTATTACAAAGCATCTGTCTGCTCTGGAGTCTGACAAATGAATGCAGACTTATTATTACTGAGCGTTATGGGACATTAGCTCTGCAGATTAAGCCTTGTTCATTTCTCACTGCGTTAGAGCCGTTTGGACCTTTTCTCATGCAGCTTCAGACAAATGCACTGCTCATAGAAAGGGATCTTTAGAGCTATAATTCAATTTTGAAAGAAAGTTTAAGCCTTTCAGGAAAAAAATCTGACTGAAACATTTTGAATTGACATAGGCCAAAGTTATTGAACTTCTGAAGCAGTACAAAAAGCAATTTATATGTTAATATCAAACTGAATGTTGAGTATCTTGTTTACAATAAATAATTTACAAAAAGAGTCACTTATTATTATTTTTTTTTAATAAAAGTGATACTTCAAGCCTTCAGCAAGTGCTATAACTCTTAAAATCTCTGCAATTGTGTGATCAATTTCACATATATTTAACATCTGTCTGACAATATTCTACAGTCTAACCATTTTCATCACTAAAAAATTGTGGTAATACAAATGTGAATGGGTCTAGTTACGAACAGAAATGTCCAGATTGAAAAGGTTTGTAATGACTTTTCACAAGTACAATGTTGTTAAAATTGACTTGGCCCATCATCTGGCCTAGCATGACATTAAAACTAGGATGATACACATTTGTCACATTAAAATACGATCATGATACAATCACGATACAATTACAACAATACAGTCACGATCCGATCACGATCGATCACGATCCGATCACGATATGAACACGATACAATTACGATATGTTACGATCATGATACAAGAAGCTACAATGGCGCTCAATAGTGACCTCCACTTCCTGGTTTAACAAGCTCTGGCTCCCATGTTAAATCCCTATAGCGGTTTAAAAAAAAAAAAGACTTTTGGGCTAATCAGCTTTGTGGTGAGTCTGAACGTAAGACCTACATTTAGTTTAAAATCCATTTCTGCAGCTTTATAAACTACAAAGTTATTAGGACATATTGCTGAATTATAAGCTATAGATGTGCTTTTTTAGACAACAAGCAACCTCACTATAGATCTCAGTTAGCACATAGCTGGCTAGCTCGCAACATGTCTTTAAACTCTAAATATTAAAATTATCCGAAAAGACGATGGCACTTTATGATATGGCAGTTTACTTCGGGACCAGGGAGATCTTTCACTGTTGAGCTACACACACAATATATTGCCATATACAAGATACTGTCTCTGTATTAATCAAGTAATGCAATATTGATTGAATCTTGACGTGAACAGAAGCTTTGACTTTGACATTTTGTAAATCCAACAATCTAAAAGTACATTTAAACGTTCTTTAACTCTGCATTTTATTCATACATTAAAATATTGCTGATACATGTGCTACAATAAAATGCAGCACAAAACTGCAAATTCAACCTAATATCATCTGAATATCGTATCGAGTTATACCAAAAAAATACTTTTTTGTCAATATCGTTTCCTCCGGACACCAAACCAAAACAATACGATCTGTCCTCCAGCTGCAGTGACCAAAGCAATGTTTCACTAAAAAAGGTTGTCTAACTTTAATATAATGTGTCAGTCAGATTTTCCTTCATCACAAACTGACTTAGAACTCCATGTTCTGCCCCTGACAAGCAGCACACAGAGGAAATTAACATGATTGGATGGCAGAGATTCTCTGGACAAGTCTGATAATTATTTTTGGGAACTTCAGAACTTCTAAAAAGTAAAAGAACTGAAAAGAAAAACCTTTTGCTTCTTTTAACAAGCACAAATGAAGCTGAAATAAGCCTGGGCAATTAATCAAAAGATTGAGCGATCACAATCCAGTCGTGTCAAATCATGAATTATTTAGGTGTGCTTTTTGAATGGAAGCTCCACGGTTAATCATCTGTCAGTGAAAACATGTGGTTTGGAGTCAGGCTGGGCAATATTATAAAAAAACGTGCCTGTTCAAATACAGCCTCAGAGTTGCCAAGTCCACTTCTTTATAGTGTTCCTTATGAATTTTGAAAAAGCTGTGTTTTTTTTGCATTTTCAAGTCATAAAAGAGGAGAATATAAGAAATCTTTGATGGTTCGATACAAGAAAATATAGTAATATTCATTTAATATAGATTTAATTTTTGCATATTTTCATGTCTAAAAGATCATGGCATGGCTAAATATAAACATTTACAGTTGTTTTCTTTGCACAGCCCCTCGTGTTGAAAAGCAGGACTCACCACGTCCATGATCTGCAGGAGGCTGAAGCTGAAGTGAACCGTGAGGCTGTGGGAGTCGTTATGCACCGGTCGCTCCAGAGGATTATAGTTCTTCATCAGGTCTTTGTAGAGTCTGCGCTGGTGGACGCCCTGCAGAGAACCTACACACAGTACAGACAGTTTCGGGCTTTTTCACATAATCATGCTTCTAGGTGTATTTAAAACTTAAGTTACAAATGTAGGCTCAATCACAGTTTGTCAGTGTCTATATATTTCTTTAAAAGTGCACTGTGTAGCTTCATGTGAGACTCAGAGTAAATCTTATCATTTTCATTTAATGTGGGCCATTATAAAATAACTAAAACAAACTTGTCATGTTCAACTAAAGTGGTGGTGTAAAGTCTATTCAGTAAATCGAATACAATATTGGATTGAACAATGGTCCTACTTTTTGAAGCTAATGTGATTAGTAGCCTACATTAATGTTTACTTAAAGCAGTGATTCTTAACCATAGGGCGGGGGCCGAAGGGAAACACCTCTTGAGGGCCACAAAATCAATAAAATACAATACATTAAAATGAGATTGGGCCCCAGGTTACTTTCTACATGAATATTAGGGCCCCAAGGTCAAAAGGTTAAGAACCCATGACTTAAAGCACTTGACATTGTTGTATCTTAGTACATTTTGTCTTTTCACCAATTAGTATAATGTAATCGCCTCACAACTGTGACAAAGCAGACTGCCATGATGGTTGAATGAATAATAAGTATTTATTTATCATAGGTAGCAGAAAGCATCACCCTGATCGGCTGGGATTCAACAGATCACGACAGTCATGGGGTTCGAACCTCTATAGTTTTTGTTTTGCAAAAAAGAGACTATTTAAATATGACAGAAACAATTATTATGAAAGTGTAGAACAAAAAATAAACATAATGTAGACAGGGTTTTTATAGTTTTACTAGAGTGAACGTGTTAATTTAATAAAAAAATTACCAAAAATTACACAAAACTACACGAAATTACAAACTTTCAGAAGTCTATCATCATGTGCCTTATGCCACTTATGACACCCGTTGGACTTTCTAAATTTTACTCTGATAAATTGAAAAGTTAGGGATAAATTGAGGCTGAAAATGTTACTTTAATCAAATTAAAAGTTGGGGTAAGTAGTTTCCACACTGCAAACACGATTTTTAAACCAAAATTTCTGCTCATAAATCCTTTGACACATGGTTAATATTGATATGTATTTATTTTTGTTTGCACTTTTGGCTTAAAATTTCTTTTTACAAACAACAAAGTGAAACTGGAGGGGACCACCCAAGCTCAGCCAATCAGAGCACTGCATTCAGCTCCTAATGGAAACTAACGTTCTTTAGTAGCCTATTCAATTCAGACACAGTGGTCTCATTTTTTTTTATATATACAGCTGCATTTATCATAGAATTTTGAGTAGTAAACACAAAGTTTACTAATTAACAAGAAAAAAAGTTAGCTACTCCAACTTTAAGGCTAGCTACACTTGGACACAGGTATTTTTTAAAATCCTGTGTACAATCCTCACTCACTCACTTTGGTGTCTTTAAAAACATGTTCATATTGCCATCTTACAACCAAAAAATAATAAATGTGAATTTAAGAGAGCGAAAAAGCTATCACACAAAATTAAACACTTACTTAATGTTTTGCAGAGTAAATATCAGGTGAATTGCGTTTAGCTACTAACTTTTCTCACAGTTCGTCGCTTTCTTGCTCGGTATCCAAACTATTGCAATCAACATACGGTTAACTTTGTACGTAAAACACGAACATGATTTCATATTGGCTGAATTTTAAATAAACCATCTAATATTATTATATAAAATCTACAGAGCAGAATTGTTAGCATAATGTGCGAAAGCAGAAAGGTAAGTGTGGTCGTACCGTGCAGGAGGCAGCAGAGCGTCAGCGCGTGCAGCGTTAAAACCCGGGCGTCCATCCTCTACGCACGGACCGAGCGCGTGTGCTCCGGCAGCTACGACTCAACGAGACCTAAAGACAGAGAGAGAGGGAGAGGGAAGGAGAGAGAGAGAGAGAGAAGGAGAGGGGGACCGAGAGAGAGACAGGAAAGGAGAGAGAGAGAGAGAGAGAGAAGGAGAGGGAGTGAGAGAGAGAGGGAAGGAGGGAGGGAGGGAGGGAATGAGGGAGGAGGAGAGAGAGGGAAGGAGAAAGAGAGAGGGGGGGGGGGGGGTGAGAGAGAGAGGCAAGGAGGGAGAGAGAGAGGGCAAGAGAGAGGGGGAGAGAGAGAAGGAGAGGGAGAGAGAGGGAGGGAGAGGGAGGGAGAGAGAGAGAAAAGGAGAGAGAGTGAGAGAGAGAAAGGGAAGGAGGGAGGGAGAAAGAGAGGACAAGAGGGAGTGAGAGAGAGGGAGAGAGAGAGAGGCAAGGAGGGAGAGGGAGTAACAGAGAAAGAGAGAGGCAAGGAGGGATAGAGAGAGGGTAAGAGAAGAGAGGGAGGGAGAGAAAGAGAATCAGCGAGCGAGCAAACACCTAAAGAGAGATAGAGAGAGAGTGAGGGAGAGAGAGGGAGAGCAAGAGAGAAAGAGGGAGACAATCAGCGAGACCTAATGACACAGAGAGAGAGAGAAAGGGGGAGAGAGAGGAAGAGGGAAAATAGAGATGGAGGGGGAGTGAGAGCATAAGGGAGAGAGAGAGAGAGAGAGAGAGAGAGAGAGAGAGAGAGAGAGAGAGAGAAAATCAGCGAGCAAACACTTATAAAGAGACAGAGAGAGGGAGAGAGAGAATCAGTAAGCAAAGACCTAGAGAGAGAGAGAGAGAGAGCCCGCCCCCGCTCATCTGTATTCTAGACAGAAGTGGTCTGGACACGGCCGAGGGAGACAAGTGTGGAAAACTAAATTATGGGTAACAAAAGTTTGTTAAAGGCCCTATGGGACTCTTTTGACATTTTGCTCATGGTAACACAACGCTTCCTCTTCATCTCGAACATACCTGGAGGTGTGTTTTCTTTCAGTCACAAACATTAGAATAGGCTAAACCTGTGTGCCTCTACAAAACTCAAAAACCTTTGGAGCACAAACACTTAGAGTAAAAAGAGTCTTGATTCATCTCAGAATGGTTACTTAAAGATTGATTAGTCAGTTAACATTTTGTTTTTGAGACAACTTTTTTCCAATACCTGTACAAATGTGAAAAATCACAGAATAAATGCATGTTTTATCTGCGTACATGTAATTTCAACCACAACTTCAAACAGTGACACCAAAACAAGCAATAACTACCTTAAAAGTTCGGACAGTTTAGCAGTTTTCAAATCCAGTCACAAGTCGCGATGTGTTTTGAGTCAGGTCACGATTCTCAAGTCCACACCTTTGCCACAGAGTCACCTCTACAGTCAGAGCCCTTTGCACAAACAGAACATTAGAGACACTTTATCAATAGACGTCCCGCTTCAGACGTCGCCCCACTGTCACTGTTGTCCCGGCACATTCAGGAGCAACACAAGATTTACCTCTCACTGCAGAAAGAGTCTACAACAAAGGAAGAACTGAGCAAACTTTTACACTGTCATGGAAAAATACATAAACTCATAAATCAGCTTTGCTTTTTTTCTTAAGTCAGTATTTCAGTCAGGTGAAAGGCAGCTAAAAAAACACTGTTTAAAGGTGGAGTGGCTTATTTTCCTCTCCTACAGTATCATCATGTATTCATTTTGGTTGCAATTAAGGATTAAAAATACTTTTTAAAGACAGCTATGTGATACTAGAATGGACCACCCAGACTCAGCCGCATTCGACTCTTGAACTGCATTTCTGTATTTTTTATCACATCAGACAGTACTACTCAGTGGTCTAATTTTTACACAAACAGCCACATGTATTATAGACTTAATAGTGAAAACCACAAAGGTTACTAATGCATAACCAAAAGGTTTGCAACCCCAACTTAAAATGTGAATTGTGTCACTAAAAAACCCCATCAGACTGGAAATGTCTCAATCAGGGGTGTTTAAACTTTTTTCACAGTGGGCCATAGTTTTGAAGCGTATATGAAGCATTTGGCCATAAATATACATGGTTGTGAAGTGAATCATTCCAAATTTTCCATTTGACCTCATTTTAATGAACCACAACATTTTTATTAAGGCAATAAACATTAATTTTAGGCTAATGTAACATCAAAATGTTTGTCATTTTAACTACGATAGAAGAATTGCTCCAGTTTGACAATAAAAACTACACTTTTTATAATTTGGGCCAATCAAGCAGGATGTCTGAGGGCCAAAAAAAATTGTCCAAGGGCCACATTTGGCCCCTGCGCCACACTTTGAACATGGCTGGTCTAAATCAATCATTTAAATACCATATACAGAATAAATATTGGCTCTTGCCCCCATCTGGACTTAACATCATCACATTCTATGGTGTGCCATGAACACAACCTTGGATAAACCTCAGCGATTCCAAACCTTGATTTCCCCAAAGATTGTCAGGAGCTCCCCAGGGCTTTTCATAAATGAGACCCTTACAAAATGAAAACACTTGCACACCCTTCTGCAGGACCAGTGCACATTTAGAGTTAGGGCATGTGCACAGCTGGACAAACTCTAGGAATGAAAAGTGTCCTGCAACACCAGTAAAATTATTTATACAAATTAAATGTTTCAGCCTATGGCCTTCGTCAGGCAAAACTTTTTTGAGAATGAGAAACCATCTTATAAAGGAAGTGGCTAATAAATTGTGCAGTGTATGAGGTGTTACACTGATATTATTTCATTCACATTTTTGTGCTGTTTGTGTCTTGAATTATAATGAAGAGAAGGTGTGTTGTACAATGAATTTTAAAGTGCCACTTTTTTCACTGAGACAAATTTAAGATCATTATAATTAAGATTCTATGAAACATTTTTGCAAATTTCCTCACAGTTTAGCCATCTTTTAGGATTAAAAATACAATTACTGTTCATAAATGATGACATCACACTAGGAGTTGCCTAGCAGTCATTTATTGAAACAGCCAAAACTCACACACATTTCTTTACTTAGGAAAATAAAGCACTTGAATGCACTACTTTTATTAGATTTAAGTTTATAGGTTGATATAAATTAGTTTCTTGTGAGAAAATTGTATATTGTAGCGATACAACTCCATAGTGTGATGTAATGAATTTTCAACATAACTTTTCTTCACACACTTGCTCCTGTTTCATGTAAAACTATAATTATTGCAAGAAGTATTCATCTGCCAAATTAAGCTAAAATTGGAAAATCGCAAAAAAACAGTCATACACATACGGAAGCTCAGTACTGCCAATCTCTACTCTATTTTTTTTTCCAGCTGTATTACGAAATTTCATGATAACTATTAGGTAATAACGTGATACTATCACAAAAAAACCAAAAACATATCACATATTACATGATCACGTTTTTACCTGATAATTTTTTCTTTTTCTTCTTTTTTTATATCACGTTATTACCTGATAGTTATCATGAAATTTTGTAATACAGCTGGAAAAAAAAAAAAGTAGAGATTGGCAGTACTGAGCTTCCGTATACACACACAGACGCAAACTTGTTCCAACTGTTAAAATTGGGTTTGTGGGGTGCCAGGGCACTTCCCAATGAGCTGTAATCAAAAAAGCCTAAACACTGGACTTTTCTAACTGAAACTGAAGTTCGTTGTGTAATCGATACCGAAGTTTCTTTGTAGTTTTTTTTTTTTCCACTGATGTCTGCACATATATACGTACCAGTGGGCCTCAGCACTTTTATTCATAAAATGATTGAACGTTGTTATTCCTAGTTTATTTAACGCAAAACATGTTACTAAAATAAATAGGAAAATTCAGTACCAAACTCAATTTGATTAAATGGTTTGACCCATTATTACATGTTGAAATATGATTGGAATTGGTGATTTTCTGTATAAAAATGAGTCCTTTATGGATTCACAGTTCAAATCTAGACTCTGAACAGCTGCAGTTACCGCCATCTAGTGCAGAAAGAAGCTCATTACAAGAGCACAAAGCTGTAAATACAGTTTTAAGAATTCAATCTCATTTTTGTTCTTTACACTTTATAGCGAGTCTAAATCCAAGTAGTAACTAGAAAAAGCATGAAAAATAATAATTAAAATTATATTTATTAAATTAGATAGAAGACATTTGTTTTTTACATTATTTTCAGCAGTAACATTTTAAGGTTAAGGCCAAGTAGACTTTATTGTGCCTGTAAAGAATTTGACCGATCCTTCAATACCACAGGGAATCTCCACAGGAACAGAGCACCCGTCTCCAGATCACTGTCCGGGGCGTTCACGGTGTTATCTGGCCAGCCTGTCGTGAAGGTAACTGGCTGTGTTTTTATCCTGGAGCAGAGCCTGAGTGACGTCGAATAGTTTTTGCTCGTAAGCCAGTTTGTATCGGCTGTAGACGTCTTCACAGTGAGAGAGCAACTTCTTCACGTTCGCAGTGGAGTTACCGGGAGCAGCGTCCAACCTAAAGACAAGGACAAAAGTCAGATAAACAAAGGTTCTCCAAAATGCATGTAAACCTGTAAACCCAATGTCAATGGAACAAGCATTTTTATCTATAACTGAGAAGAAACAACACTTGTAACAAAGCATACTGTTCCATTGGCAAACCTTGTAGTTGGGGTAACTATTTTGTTGTTGTTGTTGTAAATGAGTAAACTTTATATTTTTCACTAAAAAGTATATGATAAAGGCAGCACTTTGTGAAAAAATGAGACCACTGAGTCCTGCCTGAACTGAATAATAAAGAATTTAGTTTTCATCAGAAGCCAAATGCAGTGTTCTGATTGGCTGAGCTTCAGTGGTCCTCTCCAGTTTCACTTTGTGGTTTACTGACCATAATTTAATCCAAAATTATTAAACCATCTGTCGAAGGATTTATGAGAGGAAGTTGCCAGATTTAAGACCTAAATCATGTTTGCAGTAGGAAAATTAGCGACTCTACCTTTTTACTTAATATAAAATGCATGTGCAGCAATCTCACCTTATTTCCTGTTTTTAATAGTACTTTGAATTAATAATTGTCAAAATTCTACTAAACTAATAAACTTGCCTTCTCATGGTTTTATTGTTAATTGCATTTTTGTAGCATTTTTTAAAACAAGACAAAAGTATTCAGTAATAAATTTAAGAAAATTGAAGCTCCTGCACAGTCTTATGTTTAACACATGTCACATTTCCCAGAAAAAAACAGTGTGTAATTCAGTAAAGAATTCAGCATAATGCAGCCTGGATCATGCAGTAGTGGACTAGTATCTCTAGAATCTAAGAATCTAAACAGAGGTAAAACTGGTACAAACCCTAACCTGTATTTCCCTAATCATGTAAATGACCAGATGCTTGTTCTTCCTGTTTAAGTCAATGCAACTTGGACAAGAAATTTAATTTGAGTACGAAAATTGGGAAAAGGGGATGCACTGTGCCCCCAGTCGTCGATGCGGCAGGCAGGGGAAGATGCAGCGCACCACCCAGTTGCCAGTGTACCCTACCACCTTTTCTGGATTATAAGCCGCTACTTTTATCATGAGCTTTGAACTATGCGGCTTATAAGGCAATGCAGCAAAATTATAGATTCTCATAGACTTACTATTAACAAGTGCGGCCTATATATGTACTTTATCATTTTTCTTACTTAAATCTAGTAGGTGCGGCTTATATTCAGGTGCTCTCAATAGGGCAGAAATTACAGTATATGTCTTACTTCTTGAAGATTTCCTCAAACAGCGCGGTGGAGAGCGGTCTGTGACGTTTAAACTCCTCCAGGTAAGCAAAGTCACCTTTCAGGACGACTCTCTGGAACAAGATCTCTGCCCAGTCCGGACTGTAACTGTAGGCCTCCGACAACACAAACACCTGCACAGACACACACAAATGCAAAATCAACAAAATAGAAGAAAATTTAAGAAAAATCTGTACTCCTGCTAGATTTGTCGGCTAGTTTTGTCCGATATCTGATGAGACAGTTGTTTGGGCTTTTCCTCTGTGGGAAAGTCACACTCACAGTGATCAGCTGAGTCTGAGTTAGTTTGAAGCAGAACGATTAGACTAGTTTTATCTCTCTCTATTCCTGCAGAAATCTGAAGTTTTTTTGTTCTATGACTTTGACTGCAGCAAAAGCTTTAATAGGTGTACTTATTAAAGGTGAATCAGCACTTTTTGCCTTGTGTTTGACACATGTTCTCTAGAACTAAGTCTGAGTTGACACCTTTTGGTTTGTTGTACAAACATGATCTGTTATGTGGACTAAAACAGACTAAAACACATACAAACAGATCTACATTATGAAAACTATCACAAATAATAAGTCTCAATGTATTAATAAAATCATTTGACCAGTCAGCTATTAAAATAATCATTAGTTGTTTTATTTCTTGTATTTTGTTTATTGTTTTATTTATTGTATTTTATTTATTGTATTTTAATTTGTTGAAATCTTCTCACTCACAGAACAATTCTTTTTACTAAATTATTTATTTCCTAGAATGTCAGTGTCGGTTTTACCTGAAAGCATCGAGGCAGTGCGATGGCCGCTGGCAGCATTTCTGTTGGCTTGAGGTTGATGATTTTCAGATCCGTGTTCTGTTTTATGAAATGCAGCTGCAGAGCCACAAGCTTGGCCATTTTAACACAACGAGTGGCCTGACGAACACACGAGTCCTGCACACACAGAACATGATACAAATGTACAAGGTAAGAATATTAATTATATAGCATACAGAGGGACATTTTGTAATATCTTAGGCAGAACGTGAACATCTTGTCCTGGCAGAAACAGATGGCTTGACAAATTATGAGGCGTAAACAACTGGGGATTTGTTTAAAACTGCAGCTCTTGGTGTGCTCATTATCGGCAGAAGTACCTGGATCCAGTTTAGTTTGAGTGTTGCTTTTTACCAATTACCTGAATCAAGCCAGAGCAGCACACTAAAAAAAAAAAAAAAAAAAAAAAAAAAAAAGAGTTCTCCCTGAGTCACGGCACACTTTTTTGGTTGAACATTTTTTGTGACACATCGTCTACTAAATATGGCCAGATCAAACTACTACTACAAGGTCCATTTCCTGATTTTTGTATTACTTTGCTTGGAATATTCAATCTGTGTAAAGACAAGTGATCAAATACATGCTAAATATGTTTAATATTTTACTTTGGAACCTAGTTAAAGAAATGAAATGACAGAAACTTTGGTCAAAAATGGTGATTGTTTTGTTTTCATTCTTCGTGAAAATGATGTTCAAAACACTTCAAGATGGCAATCGATTCAATTAAATTTGATTAATTTTATTTAACAGCTTGAGTTCTGGAAACTGGTATTTTTTATCAAGGCAAACCTGGCAGTATCTCACGACACACACTAGTGTTCCCCGGCTGCAAACTGGTTGAAAATCACTGATCTAGGTATCCTCCCTGGGGCCTCAGTTTCTCCTGGCATTAGAAACATGGACATAGGCTCCTCCCTTTCCCCTCCCCCAGGACTCTCCTGGTTGAATAAAGGTCAATAAAATCACAAGGTTATAAAGCCTGGCTGCTGTAAAGTTTATTATAATATATTGGAAACTTATGATGTGAAACCATAGATACGACATGTTCCTAGACTCATGCCTCCATGAAGTCCGAGAGAGGAAAATCATCCTACAAATCAGACTTGTATTCATCTGAAATAGAATTCAAAATGTGGGTATAGCATTACCTTAGTGAAGCTTTCTGCAGCATCCTTCAGTAAACCTTGAACTTTCTCCAGAGAGCTCTTCAAATCCGGAGTCACGACTGGAAACACAAAACAAGACATTAAAATGAATTAGCATTAGACCTGCAGCTAACAATTAACTAAACACATTAACAAGTCAAACACTTGTTTTTACTGGCTTTCAACCAAGTTATTTAATCAGTTCTGCCAAATTAAGTTAATTTTATGCAATTTTTCTCATTAGAATTTAACAAAACATATTATTATTCTTGTCTTGTCATTTAAAAACAGTTCTGTTCTGTCTGTAATAAAAACAGTTTTCCTTAAAAATGACGTGTTTCTGATGATCAGAATAATTACTATTTCATCAGCAGTTTATTACTCACGATTTCTCAGAGAAATCACTGCAGCCTTAACTATGTATTTTTACTCTGGTCTATTAATATTTAATAGCTACATTAAAGGACACATTGTAAAAATGTAATCATGTTCTAACATCACTTCCTTATCAAAACTCTACAGTTCTTTCCCTTCTAAGCCCCAGAAAACTGCTTTAGAAAGATCACTGAGATCTTCTCTTCCATGAGCTTTTCTGCAGCATTAGAATATCAGACAAGTTTGCTCTGATTTAGTTTCATATGTAATCTTTATTGCAGCCAGTAAATGAACCTCTAACCTAATGTTTGATGTGAGAAACACAACTGTCAGGTCTGCTTTTTATTTTTAAATTCTAAAATACAAGCTAGTATTGTCACAAAAACATGTCAAACTCCAAAGAACCTAGCTACTATTATTTTACACAGAAAATACTAGTAGGTTCTTTGACGCCTGAACAATAAAAATGTGATGTTATGAGTCTGACCCCAGTCCTGGCTCTCGATCATCTTGAGCAGAGTCCGAGCGGCCATCTCGTGGTTCTCTCCGATCTCTCGTCTCATACTGAAACACAGCGCCACCATGTTGTGCTTCTCGCTGTCGCCCGGGAGACAGCGCTTCAGGTAATCCAGCAGCGCAGTCTTCAGGCCAGAGCTCTGCATTCAAACATTTAAAAACAATTTACACACAACAAGTTACAAGAAAATCCTAATATTCAAAAAGAGGTGAGAATTTGAGCTTAGGCTGAAAGATTTGTAACGACATGTTTTACCTGAATCCAGTATCATGCGTAGGATTTGAAAATGCAGAGGTTCAAATTTATTAAATAAAAAAAAAACATCTTGCCTAATGCACAAGCGTCAACTCAAGGCCTGGGGGCCAGATGCAGCCCTCCATCTAAAGGGTGTCAAACTCATTTTGCCAAAGAGCCAGTTTGGCATCGCAGTTGTCCTCAAAGGGCCAGTTAAAACCAAAATTAACCTTACTAATCTTTGACAGACTACAACTAAGAGTTGTATTTAATTATTGTATATTTACTGAAATGACCATTACTGAATTTACATCTGTATTAGTTTGAAAAATGACTTGCTCTTTAAGTTTCAGACAAATAATTTCATTAGATTAAGGCACCCAGATTACTCCTGATACTAATATAAAGTACAAGTATAAGTAAACCTTGTAAGACCTTGAGGACCACGTGAAAGGTGGAGGGCCACATGTGGCCCCCGGGCCTTGAGTTTGACACATGTAAGTAAGTAAGTAAGTAAGTAAGTAAGTAAGTACAACACTAATGCAACACTACATGGTACATTCGAGACTTTACTACAATCCTAATGGATTTTTCTGCCTCCCTTGAGAGACATTTAAATACAATCTACTGTGTACACTAAACCCAGAGGATGTCTTTACATTGTGTAAGCGATAACAGCCAGGATAACTTGGACTGACCTGTCCTCTGTCTATGTCAGTCTTCTTCCTCAGTAACATCTCAAAGCGATGATTCTGGTGCAGCAGGTCAAAGATGTAAGTCATCTCATTGTAGCGACCAATTCCTGTCAGTAGCCGCACCTGAAATTATTAATAATATACGCAAAGGTTAATTAAAAAAAAGGTTCTACCTTCTACATATATATTTTAAGAAAGCCTGTGTTAAGAGTGTTAAGAAAGCCTTTGTAATTATACAGTATGTTTCGAAACATGTGAACAGTTTCAAATGTTGTGTCTTCTCACCAGCAGGCTGTAGTGTTCTCCTGAGGCCAGGTGTGAATGACTCAGGTGTCGCGCCGCCTGCAGCACTCGCACAATTCCCTCCATGTGACACGTCAGGCTGAAACAGTCATGGGCTACGATCAGGAGCTCCACGACTGAAACAGAGAGAGAACAGGGAAATACAAAAGTGTTTATCTGTAACTGATTTGAACACAGCAAAGGGGAAGACAGGTACAGTATGTTCAACTCCATAGCTTGTCTTTAACACTAAAAATCAATATCTTCAAACATACATTCATTGTAGGGGGGCTAATGCACGGCGGCATGCAAGACACCAAAAAATTTATTTTTTAAGACAGATAGGTGAAATAATCAAAAATTAAATCAAAGTCAGTCTCATGATTACTCAAAAAATGAGAAAACATGTAGGTTTCAAAACTGTAACAAGGACCCTTTCCAACAAAAAATTGCAAACTAATGCGACTCAAAGGTAAAAAAAAAGAAAAAAAAAAAAAGAAGAAGCAGTTTTTCCACACACACACAGCTTGATAAACACTCATATTTTCACTATATCCACAGTCTAAAGTGCACCTTAAATAAAATAAGAAAATATAAACAAAAGCACACAGCAAAGCGCCTGCAGCTTTGCGAATTGCGGTCTCTGAAAAGTGGACAAACAGCAGGTGCTCTGAAAATCTTCATGCTGAAGTCTATATGAGGGTACTAGTTTGTAACAGGCTTACTGTACATTCCAACACGACTTACTGCAGTTGAGGTCTCTGAGTGGGACAGTGGTGACGCTCTCCAGGAGTTTGTTTCCCACCAGATTTGGATCGTCACACAGTTTTAGGAGCTGCATCAAAGAGTCTCGCCCCTCCGACGGTCTGAACACCTGATGCTCTGGAAAACAAACACCTCATCATTATGTAAGTGATTGTATATGTTTTATTTATTTTTACTGTGTTAATGTGTCTTTATTGGGGTATGTGTTTCCTCTTCTGTCTCTCACCAGGCTGCAGCTCTTGCGTTGATGCCAGCAGAGAGTTGACCAGAGCCGTGGACACGAGCTGGGCCACAGACTCAGACGACAGACCCTGGGCTCGGATAAATGCCTGGGCTCTCCTGAAGCGCTCTGGCTGCTCACAAACCAAAAGTTTCTCCAGGACACACAGAGGCTCCTCCCTGCAGACCTGAGCAAACGAACACTGCAGCTCCTACACAATACACAAGAACCTCAATTATTATACAAGCTACCTTATGTATCACAATCTCTTTTTTATTTAAGAACTTTAGTTTCATGTGATAAATGTCCTAAAGTCGTCTTAAAAGTTCCATATTATGCAAAATTGACTACAGTGAGTGTTTGACCATTTTAGAATCTTGTTACCTAATAAACAACAATGTTGTGCTTTCTTTCATTCACAAATATTTGAGTAATCTTGCTGCTCAAAATGTTGCGATCCAAATTGTGATGTCATTATGTGGTAGTTTTAACAGTGACAGCCATTTTCATCTCACAAAAGCCTAGAGTAAGACTGAATTGTTGTCTTTTTGTAGTAAAAACTTTTTTTTTTTCTTTTGTTCAATGGAAGTTACTGCAACAAATCTTGGCTAAAAGGCTAAAACTTTAACTATAATTTTAACTATAACATTACCCTATAATTTAAAAATAGGCCATTTTAAGGCTGAAGTTATTTAAATCAGGTGTGTCCAAACATTTTTCATTGAGGGCCGGTTTTTGAAAAACATATGGAGCAGAGAGCATTGTAATACTTGTATATACAAATAAAGTGAATTCCTGAAAAAATTGCATTGCTTTTGATAAGGCATTGTACATTAATTTTTGGTTTGTATTATTTCAAACTGCTTTTGGTTTAGACAACAGAATTGTTCAAATTGACAGTAATAATGAATACATTTTTGTCATTTGGGCCAGCAGAGAGCCTGAGGGCCAACAAAGTATTGTCCAGAGGCTGCATTTCGCCCCCGGACCACAGTTTGGACATGCCTGATTTAAATTATTCTAATGACGGTGTGTGGGATTTAAAAACATGGTGGGGCACTTCCTGTGTTACCACTTAATGAGATCACAAGGTGGAACAGTCTGTTTTCAAATTAACAAAAGAAACCATGTCTTTGGGAGTTTGCATGTTCTCCTCGTGTCACCGTGGGTTTTCTCTGGGTACTCCGGTTTCCTCCACCGCCAAAAACATGTATGTTTAGGTTAATTGGGCATCACTGTAAATTTCCCTTAGTGAGTGAATGAGAGAGTGAATGGTTGTCTGTCTAACCCTGCGATGAGTTGGCCACTGTCCAGGGTGTTCCCCGCCTAAGGCCCAAAGTCACTGGGATAGGCTCCAGTCACCCGTGACCCCTAACGGGATTAAGCGGTAGAAAATGAATGAATGAATGAACCATGTCTTTGTTTTGATAAGGAAACATTACAAAATGGACACCAATTTGCATTTTATAGGCCCTTTACAATACATTTCATAGCAGTTTAAAAGGCAAAAAAGTCACAAGTTGTGACTAATAATTACAGTATAAACCAGCAATATAGTTCTATATTTTCCTGTAGTGATACACATGGCCAAACCAGCCCTGCTAAACCAATAAATTTAGTGGAAACATTGGAACAGTAAGAGTCGACAAAAAGTTAGCTCTTTTAAAAAATAAATAAACCAAATGATGTTCTGTGCACAGAGTGAATTGATGTAAATAATTGTTTTATAGTTGCAATGAGTTCTTTGACTTTACCTCTTCTAGAATCAGTATTAAATCCATCTGTACCTTTGAGAGCTGGTAAAGGCTGAGCACTTGTTTGCAGTAAATGTTGCCGTGGCGACTCTGATTGACGAGTTTCTGAAGCTGAACTGAAATTTCATCTTCAGGAAGAGGAAAAACCATGAACGAGGAAGACTGCTGAAGGAGGCCGCTGGAGAAACACAGTTAAGACAGACTTTAAAGTAATATCTAAAAATACTACAAAAAAAAGTTTTTGCACAGATAAACTCACAGCTGGGCATCCTACTGCGTGGCTCTGCGTCTGTGTCCTGGTCCATCTGCTCGGGGCTGATTTCTCCTGAAGCCAGAGCTCTGCAGCGAAGCACCAGCCAGACGTCACGGTGAAACAGACCGAAGTATCTACAAACACGGCTGGCCTCATGGATACTGCCCTGGTCCAGCAACTGTCCCACCAGAGCTGTCAGGACGTTCTGCTCTTCTGTCCCGAGAGAGCTGCAGAGGGCGCCGCTGGAGTCTGGAAACAAGAGAATGAAATCTAGTTATGAAAGATCCTAAAAAGAAGCATCTAAACCCGCCCAAAACGTCACTGGGTGTAGCAAATAAATTATTTTGGGAGCTAACTCTGCTGTGCGGACCTTTTCACTTACTCAGATTTTTACCGTCTGTATCTTGCATGCAGTTTTAGTAGCTTTGATGTGCGTGTCTTTTACATTGTCAACCTTTCTGTTTGCACTCACCTGCATTAGGAAGTCCCTCCAGGCTGAGATACGACACTGTGTTTAAACTCGAAATATTCGAGAAAGAAAACTCCTTGACGAGGGCTTCATACGTGTTCAGTTCAGACGAGACAGTTTGTGGAAGATTAAAAACACTCTCTCTCTCAATGGCAGTGGTGAGAATCTTCTGTCTGACTTTGTTCAACCACAGCTCCTTCTCCAAATCCTCCAGCCTGGAAATGGGAACAGGACTGATGAGAGAAAGCCAGTGAGAGGCCAGTCCGATGAGCAGGCACTTTTCTTGAATGTCCAGAAGCTGTGTTTGGGCATCTTCGGGGGCCACGGAGGGGTCAGAGGTCAGAGTTTGGCACTGTGAGAGGATAAACTGCGCGGCTGATTCGGGGTCAGTGCAGTCGGTCTGAAGCTGCTGGTGGCTTTTGGTCCAGAAGTTCACTCGCGTTTCCAAACGTTTCCACTGACGCTTTTCCCTGAGAGAGTTCACCTCCTGCTCCAGCTGCAGCAAAGGACAAAATGGGTCAGAACTTATATGACAAATGTCCAAAATATCCATCAAATAGTTTTACTGACGCTTCACATTTCTCTCAACTAATACAGACTTTAGCAATTTATGTTGGGTTGGCATAATGTGAATATCGTAGCCAAGACATGATTTAAAAATACTGAGATACAAGTTTTCACCCAGTAATGCACGTTACTACATCAAATAGAGTGCATTTCAAGACATTATTTAAAGAAAAAAAACTTAAAGCATAAATCTATTGTTTAGAAATAATAATTCAGATAAACAACACAAAGGTATTACACTGATGTTTATTATTTTAAAGGCGCTATACCCATTTTTGTTTTTAATAAAAAACAATTTAAGCTTTCACCCTAACACAGATATTTAGTTAATTTAGATGAAAATTCACTAAGTTCGTCTGTTGTTGTTCGCATTATAGCTAAGTTCCATTAGCATACAGACACGTTTCATTCCCAACAGCTGTGAAAAAAGGATAAATGTTGTTTGCAAGAGTATTGAGTATATCGCTTGTATAAAAAATTGTACAAAAAGAGGCAAATAAAATGTATTATATTTGCACTTTTAAATAAAGATTAGATACATTTTACAAACCTCTTGCCTTATATAACCAACACAATATAAAAGTTGGGGATTGAACAGCAAAAAGTTAATGAGTCTAGTCAAAATGAATGAAATTACAGTGTTATTAATTGGTTAAACTTGCAATTGCTCACCATCTGGACTTATGACATCAAATTCTGCCATGTGAATGCAACATTTTAATATGAACAAATATTTTTAAAGGGAACCCTAGCTATGAAAACAAATATGGCTAAACACTAGTACTGGTCATGCTTATTAAAATAAATTGCAAACAAATATAGAACTGCTTACAATTTTTATAAAATTGTCATTGTTTATGTTGTTTTCAAGTCACTGGGAGCCGCCATTTTGTCCATGCATTCTGGATTGATGACATAAAATAGTGTTTCCATGGTTACTCCCACAGTTTAATCAGGTAAACAGTTGCCACAAAAACACCACTGACAGTGTCCAGTTCTTGCCTCTTCCTCTTGATTATCTTCAGTTTTACTAAATTCCACATTCCACATCTTCCTCTATTTGGCCAAACTCCGGCTCAAACTGAAAAGATTTAACTGAGGAATTTATGTTGCTTAGTTACCTGTTACCTGACAACACTATTTCATGTCATACCTGCAGCAAAATGGCAGCCTCCATGTAATTTCTTTAAAGCAGCATTTTAATAAAACAACAAATACTTCCAAGGTATTTGTCCTGTATTTATACAAGTGTTGATATTATAAGTGTTTTAGGGTAAACATGTGATTATATCCAGGGTTAGTTTTAAAGACATTGTTAATACATTTCAGTTGGATTGATAAAATATTGTCTGAATATCGTTATCGAGACACAAATATCCAGGTATTCATTTTTGTCAATATCACCCAGCACCAACAGAAACTTTAACTTTTTGATTTTGTTTAGTTGACTCTTACCTGGCTTAGCAGAAGTCTGTCCAATGGCAATCCAGCGAGCTGGGACACCTGTCTGGCCTGAGAATAGCGCCCCCTGGACTGCAGAGCGTCCACGATGGCCTGCAGCTCCACCTGCTGTTCAGAGTGTGAAGTGCACTGCAGCAGGCGAGGAGAGAGAGACACATCTGAGCCCTGCAACAGCTGACTCAACTGACTCAGCTTCCTGAAGTCTGGACCTGAGGAGACATGAACAGAAAATATATCAATCAATCAATCAATCACTTTATTGTCCTGTGAGGGAAATTAGTCTTGGGCAGAGAAGTCAGCAGTTACAACAGAGAACAAAAAGACACAAACTCATAGTAAACACAAGACAAACTGAGACAATGACACCTGCTCAAAACTTTATAGCTGTTTTGTTCAGCAGTGTTACTGCAGATGTGACAAATGAGGTTTGACTGAATTTGGCTGATCTGAAGCAGAGTCCAGAGAACAAAAGCTCAAACTCAGGGAACAGAACATGACGGATCCAAGATCATTTTATGAGCTAATCATGTCACAGAACACTCTGAAAGGCAATACTAATGCTTCAAAATTCTGTTACTCCTACTGCCGTTACACTGCTATTAAAGACATATTATGCAACAGTTTTTGAAAATGTATTCCTATTTTAAAATTGCTTCCTCATCAAAAACTCTGCTGAAGTTTTGTCTGAGATTCATTTCATTCCCCTCAAAAGACAGATCATCGAGATCTTCTTCACTGTTTTTAATTCCATAAATCATCTAGACTCGTTTTGAGTAATTCTGCAGCATTAGCACATCATCAGGCAAAATGGATTTGATTGTTTACCCTGTGAAATTGCAATTCCTGGTGTGGGAAACACATGACTGTCGTGTCTGCTTTACTACACTCTTTGTATTGGTTCTGATACATGAGATTACAAATTGGGGGTACTCGGGAACATGTTTAAAGGAAACAACACAACAACTTTTTATACAATTTATCACAAGAGACAAATTTCAGCAGGTTTTATATCATATTTAATTGAAACATGCATTTATGTAATTCCAAATCGAGAAATTATCAAGTACAAATACGATGTGGTTCATACGTACATGTTAATTTTGTGTTAAAGGAGGTCTATTGAGATTTTTCTGTGTATTTAGGAAGAAACTATGGCATTAGTAAATCAATAATTCAGACTTTGTTCACTGCAAAACACAAAGATTTGTTAAAACAGCTTAGAAATAGAAACAGGTTCATTGATTTCCAGTTAAAAACTGCAGGACTAAAAATGACTTTTTTTTGTTGTTGGAAAGTGACTACATGACAATTTTGAACTCTGGATGTTTTACTCGCAATCTTAATTTTTGAATAATCGCAAGTAAATACAGACAAGTGGGCGGGGATTGGTGGTAGGTGAAGACAGGGGTTTTCTGAGCACTAAAGCATCAATACAAAATTACTCAAACATGCATGAAACAATCCAAACACAACTTTGGGTAAACTAATGATGAGAGAACACTGTTGTAACATGGTTAAAAAGTACATTTTACATAATGACTCCCCTTTAAAAATTCTTACATTTTCGATAAGAAGATCTCTATTACAACAAAAACTGCATTTAAAATGATTAAAATATTATGACCCACTGAAATTAAATGAAAACAACAGGTGTCCAAATCATGCAGAACCTGTTTATAACTACATAAATTTGTTGCTGTCGCAACAATTGCTTAACACAGTTAACAAAGTAAAACAAAATAAACTCCCTACCGTTGGATTTGAGTAGTTTGTTGACGTCAGCGAGCAGCTGCAGGAGTCTGTGCAGGTCAAACTGAGACGAACATCGCTGGAGCATCGTCAGCAACAGGACTGACGCCTGACTCTCCACCCACTGCAAAGGGAGACCACCAGGAGGCGCCGGACCACTGCTTCTCAGCTAGAGGACACAAAAGAGTAGTGGTTAGGGCAGTGGAACCTCACTTTGAGAACCACCACATGTTGTGTAATATTGGTCTATATTTGCATATTTATATTAGTCCAAAACATGTAATGTTCATGACAAAGACAACTACCATGACATTGTTGATATAAGTGAAGTCTGAGTTTCCTAATCTTTTCTTGATGCTTTTATTGGAACGTCAAAGGGCCCTTGGGAAATTTTCACATCGCTAAGGCGTTCCTGATTTGGAAAAGTTTAAGAACTTTTGGTGTACTGCTCTATTGTGCTGTTCAGACACATCCGTCTACCGATACGTGCTCATTTAAAAACTCTGTGTATATTTGAGACTTAGTGCTTTCAGCTTTAAGTACTTAATTTCAACCCTTCTAGAAAGGCTCCATTTGAATATCGACAATTCTTTGAGCAGTCAGCCTGTTCTCCCCATGACTTTAACAAGACTTTAAATGAAAATGAGAAAAACTTACAGCGATGAGTGTTTTCTGAAACTCCAGCAGTTTTGCTTTGGCCTCAGTGAAGTTTTTGTAGTCGCAACACAACTCGAACATCCTCAGCACCAGCACCAGAGGGCAGTCCTGTAGAGAAAGAGCAAGAAGAACACCGAATATAATCTAAGCAGTGTCAGTAAAACTATGCCTTTCTAATCATACCCTTATTATGTGGCTTTATAAAGTACTTGTGATGCAAAATTTGTATTATAATATTATTCCCGCCAGGCCAATAAAGCAGTAATATTGTTTACTTTAAAGCTATGCATTTAGCAAACTCACAGAAAAAGTAATTTGTTCTTGTGAGGCTTAACAAAAATGGAAAATATTTGAAATTGTGACTCGTGTATCGAGACAAAAATCGAATCGTGACAAAGAGAATCGTCCCATCTCTAGCCTTTTTGCTGAGTCTTGCATCTCTTTTGTAGGTTGGAAATATGAAATAAACAACCATTTTTTCATTGTTCAACTTTTCTTTCTGCCACACACTTTGAATTAACATTTTGAAAGTACATTTTTCATTGTTAATTAGCCCCTTTACCCTCTGAAACAGGTGGAATCCGCGCAGCAGTGGCGTGACTTGGCCCCGCCCCAGCAGCGTCCTCCAGATGATTGACAGATCGTGCAGTGTCCAGTCGTGGTGCTGGGGGGCGACGTTGAGGTGAGACGTGGCTTTACCCGCAATAGTCTCATTCACTGAAGTCAGGACCCACACACACAGGCAGGACAGACGCTCCGCCCCCTGTCAATCAATCAGGGTTGAACTGGGTTAAATTCAGGCATGGTGAATACTGTATACTGTATTAGGTTAGGATTACAGCTGCATTCCCTGATTTTGCATTTTGCCCAGAATCTTTACTAAAATGAAATGATCTGATCATTATAAATGGCAAAGATGAATGTTTTTTTTGTTTTGTTTTTTTAAAAGCAGGCAAAAAAAAAAAGTTAATACTCTTCTTGAAGCTGAAAATTGGCCCAGTCACATTGGGCATTCATGTGGCCTTTGGGTTTCGAGATGAGAAGTCAGGGTTTCGATTTTGTTTGCGTCCAGGTGTTTTTTTAGCTTGCAAAGTCTGACGTCACCATTTATACATTTTTTAACACAGAACGTTTAAAATAGTAGTAACATTAGAGCAAAAGTTATGTTGCTAATTCAACATTTGTGAAGGAAATTCGACCCTACGACTCCCACACGTTACAGTCATGTGAAGGAAGACGTCTGTCATACCGGTTCATACCTGACCGTAACAGCTGCTCTCGTCCAGTTTTGTTGTTTTATTCAAAGAAGTTTTCCCAGCCAACTAGATGGACAGTGTCTCTTTCTGCAGGGGCATGTTTAGTAGAGCGGAAAGTGACGTTGACCAATAATAAATCTAAACAAACTACTAACACCAAAAGTAGTAAATAAATTAATGAGTTCAAATGAACAACACTCGAATTGGTAAATCCCAATTGTGAGAGCTGTGGGATCTGGTTTACCGGCCATAAAAACTATGTAAACATTTCTTACAGGTATTTAATATTCAACAAATGTTACCTTTATGTAGTCCAAAGGTTAGCATTAGCCATGTTGCTTACATATGGTTGATTCAGTTGGAACTCTTTGGGAGCTGGTTGTTAAACTGGGACATACTGTATCTAACCTGCAGTTGCCTGGATTGCAGCACATCTGCTGATTAAACTGTGCATGACCTCTTCCACACTTTAGAAAAACGACTATTTATTTTGTAGAATATTCACATCAGAGCCTCTGCAATGGCTGTTTTTTTTTATTTGTTCCCCAAGACTAAAATGTGTTTTGATCTTTTTCATTAAATATTCCCAAGAGTTTTCTGCACAGTGCTTGTTCAAACTTTGTTTTTCTGTTTCATCAAAAACTGGTTGTTTCTAACACAATGACAATTTTTCGCAGTCAAATCTAAATTGCAACTTAAATTAATGAAATTTAGGTAATTTATGAAAAGCATAATTATACTTTGTGTATATATGCAAATAGATACTGTCATCAAAGGCTAAAAGTTCAAAGCCTCAGCCTTAGAGCCATTTATTTATGCTTCAATTGTTCAAAAAAAAAAAAAAACGCTTCAGTTTATGTTTTAGACAATTTTAGTGAGAAGTTTTAAAGAAAATATGCCGAATTATTAGGTGTTAAGATCTAAGCTTATGAAAAGTCTACAAAAACATTATCATTAATCTCGTATTCATAAATAAATAAATTGCTTCAAATACATTTTCTGCATTTGACTTACAGATGAAAACAGTTAATATGTGCTGATAAGAAATGCAACTATAGCTATTTGCTGGATGAAGAATGTGACTATGTCTGTTTATGTAGATTAGTTTTGATTCCCTCGTGTGATTTACCTGATGACAGGCAGCGAGAACAGCCAGAGTGGGACAGCGCTGCACTAACGACTCCTGCAGGAGAAACCGAGATGGCCGGCTCTCTTTTTGGCTCCGCAGTAGGACCTGGAACAGCTCCTTCGGCTGCTCTGAGCTCCTGGGAACAAAAATAAGAAACTACACATTAGAAATTGAGTGGATTAAAACAGCATTATATTTTATGTTTATGTAATGAAGAAAACAGCAACTCTGTTACTGTTTAAAATCCAGTGTTGTCAAGCCATAAGTAAAATAAATATATTCACTTTTTGCAACAGTTTTAATGTTTTGTATTATCTAATTCAATCTGAGGCTCCTAATTATTCATTAAGGCACAAGACCAATTTTTTCCACAACAAAATAACTCAAAATATATTTCCCCTCGCACAGATCTCTTCTTAATGTATTCAGGTGGAAATGAGCCTGCACGGAACTGACAATGTCTAATAAAGTCCTGTTTATTCACCAAACTACATGTTTGTCTGCTGTTAGCATTGTGGCACTGTGAAAAAAGATTAAAACACATCATGGGGAGCAATTCAGAAGCTAGAATGCATTAGTAAGTGAACAAAACTACATGTAGATTATTCCAGTAATGGAAGTAAAAATCAGTTTAGGACTTTTACTGTGAAATCAGCCAAGAAACATTATGTCTAAATTAGTAAATTATTCATGTCAGCACTGGTTTGAACAATTATAGCCTAGTCTGATATTTCAGTTTCAGATGACTGTCAAAATGTCTCAAAAGGTCTAAACACTTTCCAACCATTTACTTTACAGAGTTACTGCACTAAACCTGCAGAGCTTGTAGTTCTGTGTTAGTGCAGACCTGAGTTTGAGCTCTTCTGCTGTGACAGCTCCTGCAGCTGCTCGTCTGTTCTTCTGCTCCTGGGACTGAACAGCTGCAGGTCCTGAAAGGCCAGGGTCAGATGAGAGCGAAGAGTGGGACTGAACTCTGACACCAGAGACCGGACCTGGACACAAACAGGGAATATGAAAACTAATACTTGTGAAAGAAGGAGGACTGCAGTACAGCTACTTTAGCTTTTTCCTGCTTACATTAACCCCTTTCATAACCCATTTTGCTTTAACTAGGCAAAAAGTTTAGTTTTTACTTAGAATCTTGGTCCTGGTAAAATCATGGGGATAACATGCTGAACATTCAGAAAAGTACCAGTTATCAATGTGGCATGTTTAGAAGTAGCGGAAGTGGTGGAGTTCCCTGTATTCTGACCACAAGCACTGATCACAAGCATTGTAGATACAACTATAATTACTTTTCTTGCTAAGAAATTAAAACTTTTCAGGTGCTTTGGGTTTTTAGACTGTAATATGTTAGCATCTTTTAATTTTACAAATGTTTAATGTAGATAATGCAATTATCTTTGAGTTTTATGGTGCTTTCACACCAGCAGCCTTTGGTCCAGACTTTTGGACTTATTTAGTTTTGGCTAAAATCTAGATGTGAATACTCCTGCAGACCACAGTCCAGACCAAACAGCTGGTCCTGAGAAGTGTGAATGTGACTTTAGAACAAACAACATTCCACTGTGATTTTTTTCATCACACTAGTGTGAAGCACAAAATAAAAATGTATACTGTATTTTTTTTTTTTTGCATTATGCCTTGTCTTTTAAACCACATCAGGAATAGAACTAGAGCTCAATTTAATACCTCCAGAGGAAATTACACAGGGGAAATAATTACACCAATTTTGGCTGATTGCTAAAGCTGCAGAAATGCTCTAAACAAGTCTGGATAATTTATGGACTTAAAAACAGTAGGTTACTTATGACATCACAGACCAGAAACATTCAGAACAGTGTTTTCTGGGGCTTGAAAGTCGAAAGAATAGTATTTTACACACAGAACTACAGCTGTGTGCTTAATGAGGAAGGAATGTTAGAAAACTGTAAACATATTTAGTATATATAACAACAACATACATTTATTCAGGGTTCTGGCGATGCTGAGCTAAATCTTGACCGATATGTACGTTCATTTTGTGCTCAGGCTCGAGTTGCTAATGTTCAAACCTGTTGTGGAGGGAAGTTGTGCAGCTGAACAAACAGAAGGAAGTGGATGAAGTGTCCATCTTGAGCGCAGTGAGAGGGAAACACGGAGCTGAGTCTCAGGTGGTGGACCTGACAGAACTGAACCGCGACAGACCACTCCAGAGCCGCCTCGTAAGAACACCTGAGGAAGAGGACGAATGATGAACACACACTCAAGTGAAGCAATTTCAAAGCAGGACTCAGCCTCTAAATTTTGACCTTTTTTCAAACAAAGCATTTTCACAGGAGACAGCACATGCAGCTTTACAAAAAAACAAAACAAAGTCCAGCTCACCTCCCGACTCCTTTCTGCTCCAGACTGTCACACACAGCAGCCTCCAAGTGACCAATCAGCTCCTCTGCTGCTCCTGACTCCGCCTCCACAAGCTTCAGACCTTTAGACACTGACACACAAAAAACAAAGAAGAAACAGTGAGTGGTTTTATGTCTACGGTACATTTCCACACTGAAAGCTATAACTTGAACATGTTACCCAGAGTCTGCAGATGTTGCGTCGGTGTGGATTGTGCGTCGGTTTGGCTCCAGTGCTGCAGGACGTTGTTGAGGACTCGCAGGTCGACTCGAGCTGAAGGCTGCACAGTCCCAGAAGTTCACAGAAACAGACAGCCGCTGCGCCAACAGAAGGAGAGCTGAAGAACTGCACTGCCAAACGATACACCTGATGCCACGCTTCCTGCAGACTATCAAAGAGAAAGAATGAAGAAAGAGAGAGGGAAATCAATACAGCAAAACATAAAGAGGTGATACATTTAAATAAATAAATAAACTTAATATTGCCCTCACAGTCGTTTGATGTCGCTGCAGCCGTTGAGGTGTTGAAGAAGGAAAGTGGCGAAGGCGACGGACGGTCGGCCGTGACGCAAGAAATACAAGAAATCCAAGTTTTCCACCAAAGCAAACTTACTGACCAGAGCCGGACTGGAGAAGTGAGGCAGCTCCGACGTCTCTGCAAACCGGAGAAATGTGAGCTTTTTTTTTATATTAAGAAAAATTCTCTAATACTGAATTGTAGTCAGTCAAAAAAATAAATTTGAGAACAGCATTAGCATTTGAATCTTACATTTTAAAGGAAAGCCATTGTACCATCGCTAGAAGGCTATACAGTTTTCACTGACTTTAATATTTGATAATACCTTTCAGTGCCACAAAATATAAAAGATTAAATTCAACTTTCACTTCAGCATTCGCCAGCACTTACCAGTCGAGTTGAGAGTGTTTCCCGTCTGCCAGCTGAAAAGTTTAGACGGATCCAGGGGATGAAGAGACTGAAAAATATAATACTTGTTTACATATGTAAGAAACAAACCTGCTATGTAATGCTTACGCTACATTCACGAAAATTATGAGCAGCATTTGCATAATTAGCATGTTGAAGTTTGATCTGCTTCAGACACAGAACATCTGACAATGATGAAAAAACATCTTCGAATTTTACTTTATTTTGTTCATAATGTTTTGAACTTTGACTAACCAGTGCAGAAGGTGAAATATACATAATGTAATCAAATAATAGCTTTATGGTTTTTCCGCATTTAGTCTCTATTCAATAAAGTGTAGGCTATTCATTGTAATTAAAAGCGCATTTTTTTTAATCATAATTAATTGACCTTCATTTAACCATTCAGAATCTCTTTGCAGGGGAGTCCTGGGGAAGAGAGGGGAGGCATTAATGAACATGTTTTTAGTGGCACCCGGAGGAAAGCTACAAAGACACAGTAGATTACGCAAACTCTGAATAGAAAGGCTCTGGATTGTCTGAAAAGAGAACCCAGTACCTTCCTGCTATGAGGCCAGAGCTGTAACAACCACTGCGCCACAGTATTTCAATCATGTCTACTATGATCTTTCTACTGATGCTGTAACAAATAAATAATGATTGACAGATAGTAGAATGTCGTGAGTTCACCTGCAGGAGGTGGTAGACTGAGACGTCCTGAGGCAGGTGATTTCCTCTGGATCCAGTCGGAAACAGTGCAGCTTTAAGCTTGGGATATGGAGACAGCGCCATCTTCAGGAGCTGAGGGTCAATGTTTTCTCGGAGCAGCCTGACTCTCACCTGCAGCCAAGAGCTGAGCACAACAACAAGCACAAGCAAAGATAACAAAGATAAAGGCACTATTAGAAAAATAACACAAATATTAAGCTCAACTCTACTGTAATGTTACTGGGCTTCAAACTGCTTGAATACAAACAAAGTTTCAAAACTTTACGTAATGTTTAAGCATTGAAAAATAAATTGAAACATTTGCCATGCTCAAGAGACCTCCCGATAACAATCTTTGACGTCACTTCAGTGAAAAATAAAATGTTCATTGCTTATAAGAAGTGGATCTTATACAGTAAATGGGCTTAATAAAACATGTGGAGGAAGTTACCACTCCGAGTGTGTTTCAGTGAGGAAACTATGTCATCACCTGGTTAAACCCCCCAAAAAGAAATTGTATAAATCATGCATTCTTTAAAATTGAAATATAATTTGTTTCTCAAAAGCCAGAGAGAGCTGAGCTGGAAATTAGAAAACAACTTAAATGCTAAAAGTGTCAAAATGTTCGCTAAGGTAATTTGTCACCTTCTGAATTGTCTGCTTTAGTATTTCTTTTTTACCTGGTCGATTCCTCCTGGAGCAAACATGATGGATGCCAGAGCCAGCAGACTGTGTCCCTCCAGCAGCAGTGAGCCCAGAGCAGCCTGACTCCCCGGTAAAAGCACCTGAGCACTGGTCAAACTGGCCTGGAACACAAGCCCTGGTCTGACCACGAAAAGAAACACGTGTTAAAAATACTGTGCTTTACACGGCGTTAGGAAAATAATAAAACTTTACCGGAAAGATCTGTGGTGATTTCTTGAATTCTGACGAGCATCTCAAACCAAGGATGACTCTCGAACAAGTCTCGATTGGTCAAGAGAGGGCAGTTTCTTGGAGTCAGCCTGCAATGAAAAACATTAATAGATCAGAATGACTACTTTCACCAATTACTCATTAGCCAATGATAGAAGCTGTTAATTTTATTTGTATAGCCCAAATTCACAACAACAACAATTATCTCAAAGGACTTCAAAAACTGTTCATTTAACACACACACACAAAAAACAACAAATGAAATGAAAAATTGAAACAGTCATTGGTCAATACCAACAGAACCATCAGAAAATCAGAAACAGTCATTATAATACAGAAATACAGAAGCAGATTGTCCAACAACAAACAGGCAGATGGATAATTGTCCCAGATCATCTCCTGTCCTTAGACTCTCCTTCTCAGCAAGGAAAAAAAGAGATCCATACAAACAGGATGAGTTTATTATATCTTTATCAAAATGTACTTAAAATATACTAAGCTAATCTACTTTATGTTCGTTATTCAACCTTGTAAAGTACAAGTTTAAGTGACATTAATTTTTTTAGGTAAAAATCAAATGCATTGATGCATTCTCATTGAAATACAAACTTTAAACAGTCGCATGGGATATTTGTGTGGAATATAATGGCTAAAGAAATACCATTTTCATAGGAACAAGCAGGAGGAGGCTGTTTTCGGGTCAAAAAAGATTTGATTTTTAGGGCAAACAAGTCTAGTCAGGTTGACGCCACCTATTGCCTCCACTCAGTTCATTTCATTCCAGCTACTAGGTCAGGTATGTTTGCAAACGGTTCCCAAAAAGCAGAAATACAGTCGTCAAATCAGCAAACAGGAATGGAGTGGTGTGTTGGCCAGAACCAACCAGAGTTGAGACAGCAAACTGTGTGTGTTCTCCTCCTTTGACCTTGTGTCAAATATTCACTTAGAATACAATATTCTATCTTTTAATTTGCAAGTTTACCTCATAAAAACTCACAGCAATCAATGTTTGTGCTTTGCTGAAATTACCAAAAAGCAGTGATTGATTAAATCAAAAAAGTTCCGCCTACTGTAAAACTGTTTCCATGCATGAAATGAAACCGGCTAATACAAGTACTTTCAGAGCAAAAATCTTTAGTCCAACAAAAGCATCCAAAAAGCAATATTTTGGCTCTAAAGTTAAAAAACTGTATAAATGTACACATTTCTGTGTAGAATCTATATTATGTTAGTATTTAAGTGGCCCTTTTTTGGCAGTACACTAATTTGTACAAATTTATGACATTATAACAAGCAACAAAGTGTCCTTTTAAAGACTTGTTGGTCTGTCCTTTTTGAACTACACTAATTCTAAAAAGTAGGCCTTGACAGCGCAGACTGACCTGAGGTGTTGGAGGTAGGAGTAGAGCAGGAACTTGAGTCCGTGATCCAAACAGAATCGGATGAAAACACTGTGGAAGTCCAGACCGCGAGAGGCTCTGTACAGCGGGATCAGACCGGACTGGGACATGATGCCTTCACTCTGGGCCACACGCCACATGAGACGCTCCAGATCACACAACTCATCTGGAATCAGCACGCCTCGCCTGGAAAATAACAACTACGATGAGCTTTTGACAATGTTATATTAATGGTTTAAGGTCACTTTTAAAATATAGTCCTGACTAAGACAATTAGGCCATAAAACTTAATTTAGGCACCACAATTTTTCAGTTGAAACACATTTTTGGAAATATAAAGTCCTAAAACTTTCACCTGGAGAATCAAAACTAATATTTCTCTGTGTTTGTTTATAAAACCACTGGTACAGAGTTGCGTTTGGTGTTTTTCAAGCATCTGAAACGTATCAAAAACGAGAATCTGAAGTCTAAATACAGAGGCGAAATTGCTAAAAGGTTAAAATGTTCACATCCAATCAACATTTTATATCACACACACAAGTGATTAAACCGTAATTAAAAGTGAGTAACTAGGGTCAGACTGAAATAAGATTGCAGCTATCAGGGAGATTTACAAAGATGCCGAATAAGATGAAACTGTAAAAAAAAAAAAAAGTCACTCCAGGCTCTCCATGTCATGGTTCTCAGTTCTGTTCCAGTGGTTGTACAAAATAATGCAAAGATAATGAGTTTGGATTCTCAGGCAAAAGTTTAAGGCCTCTTTATTGACTAGATTGTATTTCAAATGGGCAACCACAGGGTGTAATTAACACCTGGGCAAACTGTGGTCTGGGGGACTGCCTGTTTTAATCAAGCCCCCAGAGTGTCTATGAAATTTTGTAGATTTTTTGATTGCCTTAACTATATGCATCTGTCTGCAATTGTTTCCTGAATAAAGAACTTCAGAAATGCACAAATAATACATTACATTGCCTATAATCTACATAAACACTGCAAAACATGAATTTCAAGAGTCAAAATTATAGATTTTTAACCTTAATTTTACAAATGTTGCCAAATTTAAGAGCTATCAATAAACCTTGATTATTTTTAATTGGTTCAAACTGTTTTGAACTTGTTTGATGATATTACTTCTTCATTTGAGCCAAATTATACTAAGCACCTTTATGTTCCTCGTTGGTAAATGTATTTTTCTATATTAAGCCAGATTCTCAAAAATAATTTGAACCCATTCTTCATATATTATATATTCTAGTAATTAAATCTTATCTAGCCAAAACAACTTGATTCTGAATTGAAATAATTTTAAGCCAGGTTGGATATGTCTTATGTATGGATTTGAATATGACCCTCGGGGAAAAAATAGCTGCCGACCCTTGGCCTATTGACTTTCGTAAATGACCTGGCCAGCTGATCCAGTATGTCCTCTCTCATGAAGGTGCTGCAGGCTGTGCTCTCGTTGACCAGTTCAGGGGTTAAATCTGGCCACTGGGGGGCTCCACTGCTCTGCACCCACTCCCCCACTCGCCGTTCATCGTGGAGAGACGTCAGGTATCGCCACAACACGGACGCATCGCAGGAGGTCAGCTCTAAGACCAAAGAAGAGCAGGAAACAAAAGCATGGTCACTAAAATGTCAGAAAGTTACTCTTAAGTTAACGAAGGTGACTAGACGTCTCGTTTTTGAGCCATGTCTCGGCAGATTTATCACAAACCATTAATTTGTCCCAATTTTATACAAGACATGTCTCAAATGTATCTATGTTTGACCACTTTGACACTCACTTATTACCTGAAGTTTTATTACCAGAATGTGAAACGTTTTGTTACATTAACCACTAGAAAAAAATAAGAAAACAAGAGAATTAGTGCTTGACATGTTAATTGTTTTTAATGTATTTTTAAAATCTGGGGGAAAAAACTGCCGCTACACTTGAAAAAAGAACAAAAAATACTGTTCCCTGGACATCTTACTGTAAGAGAGTAAAAATAAACCCAAATTTAGACAAAGTTACTTAATTTAAGCATTTATTAATTTAATTCTTTACTGTTTAATAAAAAGCACTGGAAATTGTTGTATATTGCATGAATTCTGCTTTATATACTCTTTGAAGGTTTACGAGATGTTTTTTTTTCCTTTATATTGATAATTGTCTCTTTGGTAGCACCTTAAAAGACCACCACGTTACTTACCAGTTAATTACTGTGTCACTTACTAGTATCTAACAGTGACACTTAGTAGTACTTACTCTGGTACTTACAGTGGTACTTACACCGGTACCTAGAGTGGTACTTTGAGGGGTATTTGTACCAGCAGTTACTGGTACATAACATTGACAGTTACTGGTAATTACCGTGGTACTTATGTTGGGGTAATTGTGCCAGCAGTTAGAGGTACTTACAGTGACCACTGAAACAAATGTGTGTGCCACAAAATATTAAAGGTGGTAAGTGCAGCAATATGTACTGCTAAGTGTAGGAATTTGTAGTACCAATATAAATACCAATAAGAGTAATGGTAAGTGTACTAAAAGGTACCTCTGTAAGTACAAGTAACTGCTGACACAATTACCCCTCCAAGTACCACAGTAGGTACCAGTGTAAGTACCACTGTAAGTACCATTGTAAGTACCAGTAACTATCAGTGATTTGTACCAGTAACTGCTGGTATGAGTACCCCTCAAAGTACCACTGTAGGTACCACTGTAAGTACCATTGTAAGAACCAGTAACTATCAGTGTTATTTACCAGTAACTGCTGGCACAAGTACCCCTCAAAGTACCACTCTAGGTACCAGTGTAAGTACCACTATAGGTACCAGAGTAAGTACTACAAAGTGTCACTGTTAGATACTAGTAAGTGACACGGTAATTAACTGGTAGGTAACATGGTGGTCTTTTAAAGTGCTACCATCTCTTTTGTAGCTTTTTTAAATTACACAATATACTCAAGATTTCAATGTTCTGTAAATCTCGTCACTCTCCTTTGGGATCTCTCACCTGTGTGTTTGAGGCGGGACAGCAGGATCTCGGTCTGGTTGCTTTGCTCCCAGTTTTTGACCCAGTCCAGCCTCACGTTGACCCACAGACCAGAGTCTTCAAAGCGTCGGTCAACCACGAGTTCCTTTAAAACCTCTTCACTGGTGTCTGCAGTGTGGACCATGTGTAGAGCTCTGTAAAATACCAACAAAGACAAGATGGGTTTAGACACGATGTTTTTCAACCAGCATGTCTCTCAGGGTTTCATCAAATTACCCAGAGCAGGTTCCAGTAGGTGTCATGTAGACCCAATTGGGTACTTACTTTGTGTGTGACTGTAATGAATAAGTGAATAGGGCTTGTCACAAATAGAAATCATCACCCTGAAAATTTCTGAATTGATCTTTTAGACGGCATAAGTACAAGTGATAGATTGCACGTGTACAATGTTATAAAGGTCAGGGTGACACAAGAAGAATATAAATATTCTTTTATAAATAGCCCACCTGAACCAGAAAATGAAACTGAGGAGCTGATCTTGTGTATTGGCACAAGCTGAAGCCTCCACATTTGGTTTATGAATGTAAAGTGGGTGAGAATCTGCTCCTCTGTTACAAGGTACGCAATCACAAGCTTTCATGAGGAGAAAAAAATGTTTTTGAACAGAAACCTTGCAATCCAAATCCAAAAGTAGATTTTGCAAAACCTCTCTTATTCAAGATAAAAGAAGACAAAACTCAAAATAGAACTCAACAATGACTGCCCACTTCCTGGTTCAACAAGTTTAAAACCCAATCCATGTTGAAAAAAAAAAAAGTTACAGTATTATTATTATTATAGGTGTGCTGTTAAAAGCCTATGGCACTTTACAATGGGGCAATTTACTTCTGGAACAAGGGCAATCTTCCACTGTTGAGCTCCATTGCCACTGCATGAATAATCCATTCTTGCAGCATTAACTTTGAAGATAGCATCTAACTATGACCCTCTATAAAGCACACAGCAGGTGAACACATTTAAAACGTCACTGTTCATGCTTTTTATGGGCGTCTCAACATGTTTTTAATTATTCAATTTAGAATTTTTAAAGTTATCCTAATATTATCACACTCAAACATATCTGCGGCTACCATATAAGTTGTTGTTCAATTAAATAATTTCAATAATTTTAGTTTTTGCTCACCTGATTTGTGAATATTATTAGTTTCAGACAAGGGTATTACTCATGTTTACCTGGGAGTCGGAGTTATTAACGGGCTCTGAAGCACAGGAAGTGAGCCCAGTCTCTCCATTTCCCTGATGAACGACAGGTGTTGGGCTTCTTCGTCTGTAAAATAATTTCTCCTCAACAGTTCTTCAACCTAAAAGAGCAGACATTAGTCAGAAAAACTTTTAAAAAAAGTTTATTTTTTCTCTATCTTAGCTAAACACAAGCAGGACTAAGTTGAAGTAAGTTGTACCTCAGTTTTGAACCCAATTTTTTTCTTACAAAACCAGTAGAATTCCAAAACTTTTTCCGAGCTTTCCATGACAGTACGAACAATGGTTGATGGAATATTTTCTAAATGACTCACCACAAACTCTCGGAGCTCTTTGTCGTCTGTGTATTGACAAATGACGTGAAGTTTCTTTTTTATGCTGAAACCCTGAAATAAACAACAATGAAGGTTACGGAAAAGGGGACAGAATAATCACAACAGTCACAATTAGCACATCACAAAGGCTGTAATTATTTCAGCGACATGTTGTCCCAAAAACTGATTTTTTTATGCTTCATAATTTCAGAAGAAAGGGCAATCAAGGGCAATTACTCCATTGCATCAGAGCTCCATTGTAGCAAAATTAACCTCAGCCATTGGAGATTCAGTAGAAATAACCATGTTTAGAGAAGCTACACATTGTCCAGCAAAGTACACTTTTTTGAGAGGTCATGGAAACTCAGGATTTAAGATAAATCAGTATACAAATTTGTAAAATCATAGGATGATTATTGATTAATATAGCAAAAATGAATGAAAAAAAAAAATTAATGGATAAATATACAGTACAAAATTATATAAAAGGGCCAACGTACTCAGGCCCAAACATGCTACACCCCGACTAGTTCATTACTCAAAATGAACTTTTGGCATAAGAGGCAGATCTTGATTGAACCTAACCCTGGGCAGAGAACCTCCATGGCATTACTGATACTTTTGTAATGTTAGTAAATGCCATAAATGTGTCTAAGGCAGTAAGGAACATTACTTTAATTATTTTTACCTAATTTTTCTTAACATTTTTGGTTGAATAACATCTCTATCTGTAATAAACCATCCTTGTGTTGTTTATAAATTGCTTTGATACAACACCATGTTAACAAGCAGAGCGTTGGCCGTCTTCAGGTCTCGCTGCTGCAGGCTGGAGTAAACCTGTCTCAGCCCCTCCCTCGTCAGAGCCGCCAGTCTGTGCTCTGATTGGCCCCTTCGCCTCAGAACCGCTTGCGCTCGAGGAATCTGATTGGTCAAGATTGAAGCGCGGACCACTTCCTGTAAAGGAAATAAAAAGAAGGATACTGCAAAAACGTGGTATAAAGTATCTAATAAAAAAACATGTATTGATTGAAAATGAATACATTTGTTGCATAGGGCATTTATTAAAATATTAAAATTGTATGAGCTTTTAACCCTTGTCAGTTTGTATTTAGCTTCAATCACATTTTCTTTATTAATCCAATCTACAAGTTTAACTATTTTCTAGCTCTCACAGGTTAAACCCAGAGATCATCATTTATGACTTGAAAGTAATTTTACTAAAACTTGATTGCTTTTACTTTTTATAAAAGTATGTATTTCCAAACATACTGTCCACAAAACTGCATTATTTGTTGTTAGTGTGTTACCTGAGTGGGCAGCTGGTCCCACTCATCTGCAGTGTTCTCGTCTCTCCTGGAGCCTCCAGAGTCTGAGCTGGTCCAGGGAAACCTCTTCATGAAGCTTCTGAGCAGAGTCAGATACTGGGCCAACACCTCCACACAGCTGTGCACATCTGCTCTGTCGCCTGGAGAGCGCACGGTCACAAAACTCAAATCACAACTTGAGCATAGGACTGTACTGTTGCTGTGACAACAGAAAAGCTATTTTATTACATTTATGGCAAACGACATTCTCCAGAGGAATTGGGGTCAAAAAGCTAAGACGTTTTATCAAGGTGTTCTAGTAATGCTTTGATACTCAGTCAGAAGGCCTTTTACCACTGTAGGAACCTTTTTCAGTTCATAGTACTTTTTTAGTTCCAATTCCGATTTTAGACACGTTCACACAGAGCAGGAACTATGGACTAGGGCCACACTTTAGGGGCTTTTTTAGCTCCTGCTCTGGAGCAGGTACTTTACACTCAGACTAGGAACTTTTTGGTGACACAAGCACATTTACAAAACTAACTTTGTTTGGAATCATGTTTTATGTTCTCACACAGACAAACTTCCCGCTTCCTCAAGAAAAAATACTTAAAAGAAGTAACTCCCCAAATAATTGTTTAAGTTTGTAAATAGTAACTATTATTAGGAATAATTGTGTTTTATTGTCAATTTCAGTGATGGTTTTAGCTTTTGTACAACATAGTTTGTACGTCATTTTATGCAAAAGGGGAAAAAAAACATGTTATTCTAACATCAACAAATGACGTATTTAAATGTTCCAAATTATACTGCTGCTAATGTTAAGGCTTTTTAGCTCCACTTTCAGAAACTGTTGCTGAACACAAACATGGGAAGAAGGTAGTTCCTCTGACTAAACAAGAGCTAAAGGAATGTGGGAACATAGTTCTTGATACTTTCATGTGGGAAAACACCTAGAAATAGAAGAAAGTTTGTGTATAACCTCTATTATGTGTATGTAATATTTTAATATGTATAAATACAGTATCTAAAGACAGTGTGGAGCAGTGGTGTGTTTCTTACTGTGCTGATCGGACAGCAGGGCTCTGATCTGTGAGTGCAGGAAGTTCAAGGTGATGTGGAGGAGCTGCTCAGAAAACTGTCGACTCTGAGCTTCACTGTTTGAGTCTCTGACCGCAGAACACAGAAGGTTTAAGGCCGGGATCAGCTGCTGCACTCCTGCAACAAACAAAAAATGTTGACACAAGTTATGTAACGAATAAATATTGTGGTGGTGGTTGTGTCTTAACTTTTTAGTGTGTTTTTCTTTACTAGAAAAATAGATGTTCTGGTATCAATACTAGAAACAAGTAGACTAAAAAACATACCATAAACAGGACAAAATTAAATATTTTCTGACAATTTTTTAGAAAAATCTTGACCTTTTTCAAAACTAGTTTAAAACCAAAATGTTTAATAAAGAAAGTACTTTGTAACTTGAGTTGGAAATGTTCATTGCATGATTTTTTTTTGTTGCATTTTTAACTATCATTTAATGTCCAGAGTTGAGTCTGTGCCTTAAAGGTGAGGTACCTGATTTTCACACAGCAAACACAGTTTAGGCTTTTAATCTGCCAACATCCTCTCCTAAATCCTTCGACACATGGTTCCTGTCGACATGTATTTATTTAGGTTGCAATTACGATAAATAAACGTCTTTGTACAAACAACAAAGTGAAACTGAGGTGAACCACTCAAGTACAGCCAATCAGAACGCAACTCAGCTCCTGACAAGAACTAAAATTCTTTACTATTCAATTCAGACAGTACTCAGTGCTCTATTTGTTCACAAACAGCCACATTTATCAGACTTTTTAGTGGAAAACACAAGTTTACTAATTTACAACTAAAAAAGTTAGTTACCCTAACTTTAATATCAAAATTGAGTTTTAAATTCTACTAAAAAGCATGTTTTGATCTGACCGTTTATGTGACGCAAACTGGGCTTAAAACTTTAATTAATATTAATTAAATTAATTTAATTAATTTAATTTAATTAAACAATAATTTATACTGAAAATAAATAGAAAACAGTGTGTTCTATCAGAAAAGCTATAAGACTCTGTAGACTGATTAAAAAAACAACAGACTAACTCACGTTCTACCAGAAGATGTTGACATAACACTGATGGTACGCATACCACGAGTTGAGAAACACAGTTATAAAATAACTTACATGATTAGTTCTGCTCTGGCTTATTTCTGATTTTGTCCAAGTCTAGAGCTGTTTTATTACTTGTTTAGTCAAGTAATACTTTTATAATAATTGTTTTATTGATTTGTTGATCAGTTTTGCACAAAATGAATCCATTCATAAATCCAAGTTTAACCAAGCTGTCATTATAAGGTGATGCTTAGTTTTGAATTAGCACCATCAATCTTTTATTTGGTTAAAATTTACAATTCGTCAAATTTTAATCTTGGTTTAGTAGTTTAAGCATCAAATCAATCTAAAAACAATTTATGCACCAATAGATCCATGTCCAAAACTGCTTCAAAAACAGATAAATGTCAGATCAAAGATGTAAAATGTGTCGTTGTTGTTGTTGCTTACTCTCAGTGAGGCTGAGGCTGGCTCCTGTTTGCTGCTCAGATGGACTCAAGACATTTTCTTTACTTTTCAGGTAGAAATCCACTGTGTCGAGCTGTCGATTCTTCAGCCCTGCCTGCAAACACAAGATGTAAGATTTTTGACACTGCATAATGCAAAAAAGTCCCAAGTCAAGTCCCAAGTCAAATAGAGGCAAGTCCAAGTCCTTTGATTTTAGTTTTCAAGTCTTTTCAAAGCTGTTTGCATCTTAAATTAGAGAGTAAATATTGTATTTCCACAAATTCATAGATTTTTTTGTATACATTTTCCCATAAAAAAAAGATTGCCACAAAAACAAGTGAGGAGAGACATGGTCCAGTTTGTTAATGTAAATGTATCAAATCATCTCAAGTCACTGACCTAATGCATTTTATCAGGTCATTAGAAATAGTGACTCGAGTGACTTGAAATGTCCACAACTCAGATCCAAGGAAATGTTATATTTGTTTGTATAAATGAGAATCTGTATGTGCCTCTTAGAAGTAAATTATAATTCCAAGAAGGACTAAAAACAAAGCAGATTTCTGTAGAATCAAAGAAAAAAACAGTTTAATTATTTGAATGCAAGTTGAGAAAAGGTTAAATGACAGAGAACAAATTACTTTCTTTGTTTCAATGTGTGTCATACAAATAAATGAATTTGATTGCACAATACATTGTAGAGGAGATTCAAGATGCAGCAGACCAGGGTTCTAGGTCCCATTTATAGCCTGGTTTTACTCACCTTACTCACCATTGACGATTGTTTGCTCAATGATGTTTTGCTTCAACCAATTGTTGCTATTTGGTTGTTTTGTAATTGTAGTTTAACAGCGTTCGCTACCACTTTTGTGTGGGAAACTTACAAATTCAAAGATACAATATTATTATATAAGGTAATATTTTAGGAGGAGAGCATTACAGTCTACTAATTCAGCTCTACACCTCCAGCTCTTCTCACAGATTGGCTGATTGTACTTCCTGGTTTTCCGGAAAAGTACAATCAGCCAATCTGATTACTGACTTAGAAGCTGAAGTGAAATGAAATTGTGCAAAGGCATTAGGTGACGCAAGCCTGGCTAATGTTCATCATAGCTAATGAAAAAAAAAATCCAGTTTTCAAATTGTTATACAGTATAAGACACAACTAAATATTAGCCTAGTAAATATATTAAATTACTGGGTATAATGAAAATGCTAACACACCTGCAGAGAGTGGACGGGGATGGAGCAGCGCCCCCAGTTGTTCAGATTACAAACTGCGTCCACTGTGGCTGCGCTGCCGAACAACATCAACCTGCTGAGCAAATCCTGCTGCGAAACCGAGAACAGAACCTGGAACAGACCGCAATCTGGACAACGAGAGGACAAACATTACACTTTCTATTCTATTTATTAACTTGTACAAGCGCTTGAAATCATTAAAATTCACTGCACTGTTTCAGTGTTTGAGAAAAATGCTTGAAAATAACTTACACATTTTGAGAGTATATTATACTACTGGTACATTGTTTTGATAATATGTGCCAGAAAAAGTGTAAATTTTACATTTGAAAGTCCATTTGGGCCGAATCAGGTGTAAAAGTACCAAAAAATAGCAATAAATATATGAATAGTGTTTGCATTTTTACTTTTTTTTAAAGTAGTATGAACCTTGATGCTGTAATTTGAGCAGAGCTAATGTTACAAAAAACACAACTAATTAAACAAAGCACTTCTTCACTCTCTTGTGTAATTATTACACTATGTATTGAATCGAAACTTAACATTATTTTCTTATTTTCACAATTGTGTGCATTGTACTATTGAAATAAGGCAGCAAAAACACATCTAAACACATTTTGCACTGCTAAAAGACAGGGTTACTTAATAGAGCAATTTGGGTCGGGATCGGGGCAAGATTTAGCAACTGCAGGTGCCGTATTTGCTCCGGGAGACAGCTGAGAAAGTCGATACAAGCTTTATATGCCTCAAAATTACTTACAAAGACATTTAATAAGGTAATATGGTTGCTTGTTCTGCTTTAAATCTAATTAGTGCAACTTATTTTCAGTGAGCTCAAAAGTGCAAAAATTACGGTATTCAGTTTTGAGTCTTACCTTTCAGCAGCAGCACGTGTTTCTCTCCACAGCGTTGAACCGGAGCCGCCTCGCCCTCTGCTGTGTGGTAGCTCACCTTCCCGGACTCAAACTCCCACAATGCAACAGTCGTTTCAGCGTTACCGGGGGCGACGAAGGTGATCAGAGCAGAAAACTCCGACACGGTGAGGAGATGTGGAGAGCAGACATCGGGGACAGAGAAGGACATGGTGAGACTTTTAGGAGGGACTCTGCTTTGGTCCACCAGTGATGCATGATGGGAGCTAAGGTGAGGCAGGGAGGACCACCAGGGGGCGCTGGAGGAGGAAGAAGAAGCAGGGGTGAACTGTCCCGGGCTGCGCTGTACATAGAGGCCAGACGAGACTCCCAAGAGCTGGAAAGAGAAAAAAGTAGAAGTATTTAAGTGGAGCTAAACACTAAATTAAGTTTTTTTTTGCAGCTAAACTGTGTCTAATATATAATATAACAGGATTGTTTTTGTCAATATTAGGGCAAGCAAGTTTCAGGTAAAAATATTCACAAACTACAAATAATCACAAACTACTGCAGTGGTCTATGTCATTTCTAGTTTATGCGACATCATTATGGTTTGCTCTGATTCCTTCTGATCACAGACACTTACTGTCAAACCAATCACACTGCTTCTATCCACTTTCACCTTTGCCTTTCATCTCCTCTTTACTACTCCAGCACTGCCTAGTTTACTAGCTCTGTTATAACTAACCCTAACCCTCTAACCCTTTATCTGTGAGTCAAGATGGAGGAAATTTATTTAATTTAATCTGGTCCAAATACTATAGCCTGAGACAACCTGAATCTGCACATACTACCTAGACCAGACTAGAACATCAAGTCGCACTGTTCTATTAAAAAACACATGACTGGGGCACAGACGCCTGGCTTTATTACATCCACGCATCCGCCTAGAGCTAGCAGAATGGCCTTCCTCGCATGTACACACAGCTGTGGTTTTGTGAGCTTAAGTGAAAAATTGCTGTGCCAAGCAGTGTGTTGTTTAGGGCACAAACACATTACATGACTGCTTGTTTACTACAGCCGCCTGAGTCTGTGTGTAATGATGGAGATTATCCGAACCGGCTTAAACCTGTGAGGGCTGGTTATGTAATTTACTGTATGTAATAACATAGAGCAGCTAAGTGTATTTCATAGTTTTTACCTGACAATAACAAATACATTCTATTTAACTCTATTCTGGATCACAGTCAATGGCTTCACAAACTCTCAGGTTATATCTTCTACATCACTTTAGGCAAAAGCTCAATTCAAAAGACATCACAGCAGAAATATGGCATTGCTTCCAACTCAAACTTGTGAAAGTATTTATTGGTCAGGCAACAATTTATCATTCTCCCCCAGGTTGTTTACCGGTCGGTGCTGAAGTCCACTCCGAGGGCAGAAAGGCAGTGTTTGGAGCTAATGGCAGAGTCCTGGTCCCTGGGGTTCAGAGGATGCAGTGAGGGTCTCTCAGGGCTGGATGCACACAGCAAATGCTTTGGAAATAATCTGAAAATATAGAGTTGTATTTTAGAGAAGTTTGTTTTTGCTGTCTCATGTTGAATTCACTTCCTTGGCACAACAGCAGGCCACACAAACTGCTTTGTGATTTGAAGCTGGAGTCAGACGGAGCACAGCTCTGGCTCTGGGAACATTTTGGCAGCGAAAATAAATTAGCCTTGGGCCTTTCTCTGCTATGCTTTGCCAAATAGAGATCAGAAATCATGGAGAATATTATACAGTTATTGCTTTTTATACTTGTTTTTAGCGTCTCCAGAAATGGTGTGGACTAAAATTATATAGGTTCTGTTCAAATAACATCACAACAGTCTGCAGACCAATAATATTTAATAAAGCTGTTTGGCAGCTAAAAAAACTACTGTTGAAAAACAGTTTTTGCTGTAATACCAAAAGTAAATGGGTCTAGTCGTATAGAAATCATCAGATCTGATTATGGAATTGAATATCGGTGCTGATCTATGGCATTTTGCTGGATCAGGTATCCGTCCCACAAAATCGGTTTCAACCGATATTGTTTGTGCCTTTACTTGGAAACAATGAGAACCTTTACACATTGTTGTTCACTCAGGACCACTGATAAACTGTATTTACATAAAGTTGTTGAGTTATTTACATGATATATTACAGTTACATAGCCCTATGTGACCAATTTTCAAAATTTTCAAAAGCTTTGGGCCACAGCATCAAAATTGGCATTGGAACTGAAAAAGCTGGATCTGTGCAATCCTAAAAAAACTGTGGAATTACTTTTCAGATATTTCAAAGAATAGCTTTTTCACAGAGGGATGAAATACTGTCTCCTGCTCACTCTCTCTTGAACATTTGACCTTTTGACATCATCACATTACAGAATGTTACCACTAAAACTAGTATCAAACTGCTTATTTGAGCAAGTATCAATACTAGAAGTAAACCACATACACACAGTATGACTGATTGAATGTCAGTATCAAATCTTTTTTTTTGCATCAAAATATTGTGCATGGAATTGTACACTAACAGTAACTACCTGAAGTAGTGATTGAGGTCTATGGCTACGGCAGTGTGAGAGTCGGTGAAGGCCACAGCTGTGCTCAGGTCAGAGGACACTTGGACAAGAACGTAGGACGCAGGAGGAGGGAGCGAGGAAGGAGGAGACGAGGACAAGTCATCATCCTCGAGTCCAGAGTCTGAATAAGAAGGAAGGTCCACAGACGCCAACAGGGAGCCATCAAACAGATTAAAGACATCTGCGGAAGAGCTAAGGAACAGACTAATAACACACCTCAACACAAAGAAAGTCTTATATTTATTTAGATGTGATCTGTGCCTGAACCAGTGGTGCCAATATTTATCGCTCCAGAGAGAGAGGATCTTATTATTAATTTAAAACTAAATTAAGGATTTGGATTCAACAAAATAATGATTTGCCCCATTGAGGAAAAAATCAACTAATCTTGGTTGGCCAAAAAAAACATTGAGAAAGTTTGGTATAAATGTAAAACCAACTACAGCATATTATAAAACAAGAAATGTACTGGTATATACTGTATTATGACAAGGTATACTTAAAATATTACAGATACTATTGTGATTTGCTAAAACAATGACATACTAGTAAAAATAGCTACGATAATAGATACATAACTAAAGATCTAAAATTAAAAAAAAAAAGTCTACTTCACAATCGGCAAGATTTTTGAAAATTTTTAATTGAAATGCACTTTGGTCACCTCTGATGTTGTACAAGGCTATATAAAAATATGTATTTATTGATTAATGAGATTATGGATCCCTATGAGTGTGGCAAGTCGTGCCTTGGATTCGATTCACTATTTTAAAGACTTTACTTGACAAAATGAACAAAGACATGGGACTCAACTTGGAGCACTAAAATTTTATAATTTATTTTGTTTTTATTACATTAACAAACTAGAACATGTGCCTCCTCACTTCTTTATTTGTGACCAAAGGTTTTTTTTCTAAATAGAATCATTTATATAAAAAATAAATACTCAGATTTAAAATTTAAAGTACCGACAAAAAGACTACTCTCTCTTGGTGAAAGGATACAGATGAGTCCTTTGGTTGTGATGGTGAAAAGCGTTTCTCTGCAGACAATGAGGTGAACCGGAGTCTCGCTCTCTTTGTCGTTCAGTTGGATTCTGAAACACGACACTATCTCAGGCTTTTCCTCCTCCTCAGTTTTCTGCCACTGAAGCTGCAATATCCACTCTGAGTTTATCACCACACAGCAGCAACCAGAAGCCCAGGATAACACATGGAGAGAGAGGAGCTCAGAGACACCTACAAACAGCACGGAAATGTGGTTAGAAAAATACTATTTCAATATTACCAGGAGCCAGAGAGTAATACAATCTGTAATTACTGATGATTTTCAAATTGTCATTTAGATGTTTTTGTGACACTAAATAATTAATAAAAATCTGCTATTTTACTTTGAACAGTCTTGTAAGACCACAGAATGGACAATTAATTGGGCTGGAGCCAGTCCGCTCATGTTTGTTTCCATAGAAAAACGATTCCTTTAGCTATATATTTTCATATTATGGCATAAAATGTATTTATCCCCATTCAGAATGTCCCAAAGTATGATTTTAACTTGATAATTTTAATAAATTGTATTAATTTTCACTTCCAGAAAGTTACAGTGTACCTTTAAAGTAAGGGTTAGATAACAAAAGATGTTATACTTTGGCCTAAGAAGCAATGAATACTGATGAGAATTAATCATACTGTGTGTAATTCTACTGGATGTGAATACATGAAATTACATAATTTTCTTTCAAACTTTTCAACATAATTAACCCTGTTTTAAGTCAAGACCCCCTAATAAATTGAAAAACTCCCTGACGTGTCTTTCCTAAAAGCAGGAGTAATAATCCACTGATTGCCAAAGACAAAGTTTGAACAGTGTTAATGTCATTAAAAAAGGAAATACAAAAGTGAAATTAATTTAAACCTCAGTATTTTCACACAAGAGTGAAGAGTGAGATGAGCACCCTGCCTAACTTAAAGTGGCCAGAATAGTTGATTTTTTTTCAATAGTTACTATTGAAAAAAATCTATTTTTTTACTAAGTACAATAGTCTTTGGTTATTACCAGTTGCCACAACTATAATATTGTTTACAGACTATAAATTCACTGTTACTATGATGTGAAGTCGTACTTACTTGGGTTCTTCTCTTTTATCGCTTGGAGCAGTTTTTCGGCAGAATATTCACACAAACAGAGAAGTGAGATGGAGCTTGGATTTCCAGACACCTCCAGAAGCTTTAGGTCAAAATCTGATCCCACAGCCAGGATTCTGGAGCTGCTCCTGGGATCACTACTACTACCACTGCTGCTGCTGCTGTGAACGCTCGCCTCCTCCCACTGGAAACTGGAAAGAGAGACGCACTTCATTTTCATCTTTCCAAAGAGCTGGACATCATAAGAAAAATGACAAGACAAATGAAACAAAAATGACTGCATAATTTTTTCAAGTTTATTGTGTGGGTAAAGTTTATTTCTGTTTAAAGGTTCTACAGTTAACTTTCTGTCTGTAAAACAAAATGTTGACTTTGAGATTAAAAAAATTTGACTATTTAGATTTTTATTGGCAGCCGATTTGTTGATTTGATATTTTTATTTGACAGAATTGATATTTTAAAAACAATGAGAAAAATGTTTTTTACTACATCATCAAACATTATTTGGAAAAAAAAAAAAAAAAAAAAAAAAAAAAAAACCTTGTAAGCACAATTGATTTAAAATATTAGCAAAAGCAAACATTTCTGTTTGAAAATAATTGTCGAAATTAAATGTGAAATTTGTGTTAATAATGAGACTATGGCAGAAGAATACTTCATCTAAAAGAATTCTGGAGTAAAATGTCCTATATGATTTCTAATTATTAAACAGGGGTCACTTATTCATATTATTAGATGCTTTCACACTTGGTTCGAGTCTAAGTTTAGTCCTGATTCTGCAGACTTGCTTTGTCTTTGTTTAATGTATGTTTTGAAGTGTTTTATCTTAATCTGTTGGTCCAAACTCACTCTCTGAATTGCCCCTCCGCTCTCCCCGGCTTGCCCTCTCTGTCCGCGGGGTCCCACAGCTCCAAAGTCCCGTTCACATCGACACATCCGAGCAGAGGAGCTCCGGGAGCGACCGAGGCTCTCTGGATGTCTCCTGCCCGAGCACAGAGGCGATTTTCGGGGATCACAGCCACCTCCAGGCCGTCACTCCGAAGCTCTGCGGAGGACATTTCTGCAGGTCGGTCAGAAGATGCCAGATTAGCGAATAAGACACATTTTGGTGAAATAAAGAACAAAAATGTCAAAGATGTTGCATGTTTGTCACTTCTTCCGCTGCTAGAAGAGTGAGTCACATGCAGCGCAAGTCAGCTGATCACGGTAAAGTAGTAGATAATCGAGTCACTGATCGTCAAAGAGGCAAACAAAATAAATAAATAAATAAAAGAAAACCATAGAATATATTATAGATATGTGAGTGCGAATAATTAAAATAAAAAAGACAAATAAATAATATTGACTTAACTGTTAATATTGGTTGAATCAACACGTTTTATGTTAATGCAAACATAAAAAAAAAATAAAATAAAAAAATAAAATAAAATGATTCACTTCAAATGATGAGTGGCCAATCCAAAGAATATAGACTATCAAAACGATAAAAAATACACACGAAATATAACTTAACATATTCAAAATGTAAATAATGAAAACAACTAAATAAAACAAATAAATAAATAAATAAATAAATAAATAAATAAATAAATAAATAAATAAATAAATAAATAAATAAATAAATAAATAAATAAATAAATAAATAAATAATAAATAAATGGATCGTAAAATCTTCGGCTTTCTACTACTGTTGCCTAGAAATGTGCGCTCGACGCTGATTGGCTGCTGCTCTGTGTACAGTTTCTGATGCTAAATGCTAAAGCTAACGCGGTTAGATCTGATAAAACTGCCCCTCTCTCTTTATCCACATTTTACTGTCCTTTCCCGCTTGGTTTTTAGATTCACGGCTTTTCGAAACCTTCTGCTGCTTTACGATGGCCATCGACAGAAGATGGAAGTAGTTTCTAATCTCGTCTCCTTCACCTTGTCCAAAGTTTTTCAGCTGTCTGGACTCGATCAAAACTGGAATGTCCTGAAAACCAGAAGAATGGAGGAGAAAGCTTTAGAAGTCTACGGTACGTGACACCTTTTATCTGATAGTGTGAACTTTGTTGTTAACTGATTGGTATTGATTTGTTTATTAGCTCTGTGGCTCAATGGCAAGCTTTTAGATCAAGTAAAGACATGGAAATTAATTTATTTCTGATATTAGATCAGCACGAACAATGAGGTTACTTCCCACTGATACGTCTAGCTGTATTCACTTCCTCCTGTTTTGAATCTGTTTTTTAAAGTGTGTTTTTACCTTCAATTTTTCAGAAATAATACATTTTCCTTATCTCTCTCACCGTCTAGGAAAATAGTTGCATTCTAGTTTTAATCACATTATTAACATATATATAACATTATTAACATTATTAAAAAGGTTAAAATCACAAGGAATATAACCCCATAGTCAGCCATAAAAGCTTTACTGCATATTAAAAGATAATCAAAAATCAAAATATGTCATTTGTAAAGATGTGACACTAGGGGAATAAAGTACATATTGGTTGATTAAAGATACCGATTGATTAATAGACTAAAAAGCCAAAAATTATTAAAACTAAAAAGTGCCTTAATGCTCTGACCAAATTCTTAAAATACAAAATATCCTGTAGTTTCTACATCAAAGCTGTTAGTTCAGCAGCTTGAAATAACTTAAATGGGTGATTATTTTAATAATTTGTCTTTTTACTGACATATAGTTATTGTCAATCTAGCAAACACGCTTAAAATAAACCACAATCGCAATACTGGTGAGAACAATTGCAAATGCATATATTTCCCAAATTGTGCAACCCTAGTTGAAAGTACTCACACTTAGCAGAAAATGTATGACTGTACTGCTACATTAAAACTCAAGTTGTCCTACATTAAGTCCTTCTCTCTCTCTCTCAGATGTGATCCGCTCAATCCGAGATCCAGAGAAGCCGAACACACTGGAGGAGCTGGAGGTGGTGACAGAGAAGTGTGTGGAAGTGCAGGAGCTCGGAGATGAAGAGTACCTCATCATCATCAGATTTTCCCCAACGGTGCCGCACTGCTCCTTGGCTACTCTCATCGGTATGTCTCTGTATAATCACAATAAAAAATAAAAAAAACAGGTGTTTGAGAAAAAAAAAAATGTGACAAGCAGGATGATGGATGTTGTTAGCAGAGTTGGGCGGGAATACTGAATAATTACTCAAGTAACAATAAAAATATCTGGAAAACCACTACTTGGGTGTAGATTAGGTATTCTGCTTGATTGGCATAAAATGTATTATCTTTATATGTGTCTAATGATTGTGAGGTAATCTAACAGACAAAACATAAAATAGCACTGAGGTCCTCGTATTTCCAACAGACTGACAAAAATAATAAAAGCAAATCAGACCTAAGAAAAATAAACACAATTGTTCGGATCCCTAAATGTTACAATATATACATTTTTGTCAATACAAATCTCACAGTGAGATTTTACTCAAATAATACAAATGTGCTTCAAACCAAATACTTCTCAAGTATGAATGAATGAATGAATGAATGCATGGTTTATTTATATAGAAAATGTATTTACCCAGACAGATGTCTTCCAAAGTACTTGCAAGCTCCACACAGAAAGGCCCAAGCCATAGGATAATTGAACCCGCGACCTTCTTGCTGTGAGACAAGGGCGCTATCCGCTCTGCCACAGTGCCGTCCAGTAAGGGTTTGTTGTCCGAAAACTACTTTAAAAAGTTCAGTTTCTTTATTACAAAACTGACTTTAGAAAATGTTAAAAGACTGAGTATGAGTTATCTTTGCTGTTCTAATACATTTTCCTCACATTGTGCACCCCACTCACACTATCAGAAGCCATGAAGCAAAGAGACACTTGCAAAACTTGGTCATAATCTTCATATGGCTCATCTATGTCAGGGACCTATATTACTGTATATGATGTTTGTTTTTCTTAAAGTTTTTAGTAAGGGGTTGTTTGTTAGCAAGACAGGCAATGTCTAGTAAACATAAAAGTTAGATCAAATTTGTTGTCATCTATAAACTGAAGGTTAATGGTCCAATTTACAGCCATTATTCATGTCCCAACCATTATTCATGTCAATATAATATGTATTTATGAATGTAGACTCTAATAAAATTTTCTAAATCAAGGTCCTACTACATATTAAGCATCCCCAGAGGCATTAGCATTCGAGAGAAAACTGAAATTTTAATGGCTAACCTAATACAAAAATTATGTGCAAGTCGGAACGTGTTTGAAAAAGTATAAACTACCGGATTTCTAAGTTCTATATCTAATAAATATTTATAGAAACATGGCAAGTTGTTTGGAGTTAAACATAAAGAACTCCACCATTTTGCCAATTGTAGCCATTGAAATTCAACCTTTCAGTGCTGGTCAAATGCTTCTAACCTGACTGCAACACCAAGGATAATGTTCAGGCCAGAGAGAACATGAACTTGAAAGAGAGTCCTGTTGATCCTGTTCTATTATTTATGTCTTCTGTTGCCTCTAGGGCGCGCTGCAGCTGCTGACTCTGCTGTGCTCCGCTTTAAAACACTTTGACAGGACTGAAGAAGACCTTTGTGGTGATGCCTTTAGGTGGAAGTAGAGCGTTTGCAGATTGGCTTAAAAACCTGACTTGGCAGTGATGACGATAATGAATGATCCTTTTTACCTGTAACATAAATAACAATAATTTTTTTATGTTGAATGTCTTTGCAAAGTATCGGTAACAGTGGATTTTTACAATATGGTCATATTGTATTGGTCAATGTCAAAAAAGATCAACACCGATATTTTTAGAGAAAATTGTGTACCATTTTTTAATAACTACATGCAATTACCCTTAGTAAAACCTTGATAAAGGGTTAATAACTCATAAACAAATCATCAATAAATGGATGAAAAAATGTATTAAGGCTTAGGTTTGTATTTAAAGTTGAGGAGTAGGTCTTGTGGTTATTAAGTAGTTACTAAGCCTCAGTGAATTTTTTTGACCATTAATTTTTTATTTGTTCATGATAAATTGACCCATTATTCATGCTTTATAAAGAGTTTACTAAGGCTAATCAAGGTGTATTAAGTGTTACCGAAACTTGACAAAAAACTAGTCGGTGTGAGTCACAATTTCTTATTATAGACAGACTAAAGAGTAAAAATGAAAATTAGCAAACAATTAAGCCACAAAATATTTAATGTCCCAGATAAACATGTTTTGTTTTTGTTTTTACTAAAGGGAAAAGTAAGTTTGAGATCTTCAGATTTTAAAATGCAAATATTGACCACAACAGGAGGCCAAATATAGGATATCTTATTTGCTACAAAAATTACAGCCAGGCCCTTTCTTTTTCCTCTTCATCTCTCATTCGTCACTTATGATTTATGTTTCAGTAGTGATTCCAGTGCATTTCATTTTGTCAATTTCTAGTGCATCCGATCAAGTTTGACCCCATCATTTTCTAGGTCTGTTTTCATCACCTTAAACTTGGCAGCTTCGGCTACAACTGAACATTCGTTATGGGCCGAAAATTTGATTTCCTTCAAATTGTATCTATTAACGTCATGTTCCATTTCCCTCAGAGGAGCAGTTAGACGTTTAGAGCCTCTGTTGCAATGTCACCTCCAAAAAGCTCTGTAATCAGTTTTCAAACTTCCACTAAAGTCACGCCGCTTCCATTTAAATTTATGTAAATCTTTTGATAAGACGAACGCAAAGAATTAGCCCTAGTCTATACATTTTGAAGGACGTTGTTGTGGGACACTTGCATAATCAGTTTTTAGAGCGGAGTATATCACAGAGACAGACTGGATTGTTTACTTTGAGTTGTGGAACAGAAGGTTGGAATAATTCATAAAGTCGTTAGTTAATGAGAACAAAGTGTCTGTAAATCCAGGCTAATTTCGCTTTTGGCACTGGCAACGAGGAAATGATTCTTCTTTATAATTACAACTCTTTGCAGGCATAATTCTCGCTTTCAAGGCCCGACATAAACAGCTCATTCCGCTAATGGCCATGATTACAAAACATCTATTGTTTTATTTTATTCAAAGTTAAGGCAAATGGTGTATAATTTTGTAATTTAGAAATGACTGACAAGGCTGTGTAGCGCTAATCACCAGTTAGCCTTTGTTTTGTGGCCCCATTTCCCGGCAATTAGAATGGCTCAAAGTGAACAAAATGAAGCAGAAATCCACATAATAAACAAACAAGTCTATCTGTTAGTGTTAATGAATTGGAAATGACCGTCTTTTCCAAAAGTATTTTTTAATTCTGGATAAACTATGACATTCCTAATGCATTTTCTCCTTCTCTCTTTTTGCAGGTTTATGTTTACAAGTCAAACTTCAAAGATGTCTACCGTTTAAGCACAAGGTGAGACTGACACAGCAGCTTGCACAAGATAGCTCAATATTATGAGGTGAAAATCAAGTCAAAAGTCTTTACATGTGTGCGTTTGTAAAAAACATAAACTTATCACTAAGCAAAATGTGCAAAGCCTACAAATCTGCACACAAATCCTTTTAGAGATGCACAAAACGCTGTTACACACACACACAACACACACAAACCTGCAGCTACGCACAAATACTTTTGATATGATTCTCTTGCAGAACTGATCCACGTGTAAATGGTGCCTTCAGTGCCCGCCTAAAGCTGAGACATTTGAGCTTTCAAAATCCAAATATTACACATACAACTACATTTGGTCACAAACAAATCCAAATATTACACTTGTGATTACATGATGGTTTTGCACATGTGTAAGTACACTTATCTCATACAAACCCAAACAATTTAATAAACGTTGAAAAATTCAGCTGTTGCATTAACTCCTTAAAAGGGGCACTATGCAATATGCAGGGGCCTAGAATGTTTCACATTATGTAAGTAAATATAGTTATCCATGTAAGCAAGCAAGGACATTGCCCGGTTGAGATTGATTTACTCACAGCAAAAATGATAAAGAATGTCTTATTACCAATATAATAAATGTGATGCCAATACAACGACCTGACTCATTTGACCCTGATGACCCCCTGACTTGGATGCTATGACGTAAGACTTACAGTACTTGTGACTTGCACATAGGGGTCATCCTCCCAAATAAATACAAAAGAAATTTGTCCAGTGTACTGCAGAACATTTAGCTCAAGCTTTTTGCACATTACTTGAGTTTTGGCCTGATTTTAAGCCAGATGTGCCTCTCCACGAGTTCGAGGAGGCATGGCCAGAGTAGAGATTTTCGTAAGAGATTATTTGTCATTTCTCTTCTTCTGTCTGTGCGTCACTGTGACTCTGTTGTCATGACTCTTTGTCAGAATGCATCATGGTGAGGTTCACATGCTGCACGAGGACCTTTATAACAGAAGCATCTGGTGCATCTGCCTCGTGACAACGACTCTTAAATTGTAAAATAAAGAAGAAACAAGACAAGACAAATTAACGTTGTAAATGTCCTTATGTCTGTGTGTAAAAATTGCAAAAGTTCTTAAAACCCCTCTATTGGGCAACCGGCTTAAGCAATAATCTCCATAGAAACTAACAAACTGAAAAGTAAAATTAACTTTTTTCAGAATTCCGAGCATTTGTATTCATTTTATTTTTTTAATTTTATTTCTTTATTTTTTGTTTATTTTTGCATTCAAGTTCTATTATCATTTCGTATTGTCATGTGATGATACCATAAGTTCCTTCTCACACCCAAATCTGAACAGTCCACTTCATAAAAAACTGCTTGTCAAACAAATGTGATATTTTTATTGCAGAAATCTATTCGTATTAAAGTTTTGTCATCCGGATTCTGCTTAAGACTGTATGAATAAATAATATAAATACAGTATGAGGAATTAGGGTCTAGAGTGAACATTTGGTAGTCTTACTCTGGGATAACCGCTGGAATAGCAGTCGTCTTCTTGGATTAGCTCTGTCTGTAGAAGCTGCTTCCTTATGGTTCTTTTATACAACTACATACATGAGAAACATATTTAGGTCTCTTCACAAAATCATATGTCAGAGAGCGACTTTGCAGTTCATTGCATTAGTGAAAATACATACTAATTGGCTACTCAGAACATATAAATGTCAAGTACAATTTACACCTTTAACTTTTTATTGCACTGTTTAGTACTTTTTTCCCACTAATTATTGTTTTGTGGCATCGGTCGACAGTCAATTAATTTATGCATTGTCTTCTTTCGTGATAACCTTTGACCTCACGAAGCAGTACAGGGAAGCACTGCTAATTGGCTGCAAGCTTCTCCTCTAGACGTGCTGCAAGTCAATGCAAGTGTACACTAGGGCTGTACTCAATGTATCGGTATCGGGATATATCGTGACAAGCTCATTGGCAATACGCGTATCGTTACAGGAAGGTGTATCGGGATACGTATCGGCATACTAAAATGAATATAATTTACACTTATAAACCTGGACAGCAGGTTTAAGGCTGAAACTATTTAGCCAAACAATAGCTAATTTGTAAGACACTTGTATATAACATAAAGAGTAGTTTGAAAATAAAATTCTTTTGCATTTGACACTTGATATGTGACATATTAAGGAAATTATATCAGGATTAACATGTATCGGGATATGTATCGTATCGTGACCACTGTATCGGGATACGTATCGTATCGGAAGGCTTTTGGCAATACCCAGCCCTAGTGTACACAGAGACTATTTCCATTATTGAACCTTGGCATTCTGTGACCGGTTTCATCTTTGTTTTTCAGGCTTTAAGCAAAATAAGAATAACCTTGGGTTCAAAGTGCAGCTTTCGTGTCAGATAAGTCACGTGTCTATTAGCCAGACCGGTTCACTTTGGAGCGGTTTAGGTCGCTTATGTTTATGATAGTGAGTGTTTCCACTGCAGGTCCGGGCTAACGAGGGCCTGTTACGTGAGCAGCTGACGTCTCTCACACATAACACATACTTTCCCAAATAAATAAAATGAGTTTCACTTTTTCTTCCTGGCGTCAATCTGAGTGATTTACAAAAAGACGCGTAATAATTTGAAGTCTCTGGCTGTGACATGAGGGTCATGCTGTTGCAAACAAGAAATTACTTCCGCTTTATCGTCACTTAAAATTTATTTTACTTTTTTGCAAAGCCTTTGCAGCACAAAGTTGCAGTTTAAACCCGTTATATTTAATGCTTTGAGGTTGGTGTTTTGCCTCAGGAAATAGCTGATGCTAATGTGCTAGCTTTGCTTTGCTAACTTCATCAGAGCAACAAATAAAGTTTTCATCACTGGAAATACAGAGCTTTGTCAAGTCGGCGTTTTGTGAGGAACATTATTTCATGTTTCTATCTACTCTTTTCCGTCTGATTTTGGCCTTAGTCTGTCTTTTCTCTTGTCCAATCATCGAGAGTAAAGGGGGACCGCTGTGAGCTCTGCTCCAGGGTAACGGGTAAAAGCAGGGCCAAAAGCAGGGCCAAAAGCGGCGCGCTACGTACTCAGCGAGTGAGGCGGAACGAGTTGCTTTGCTCAGTGGAAACAAGACCGTACCATATCACCCCAACTCGAGCTTATGGAAACAGGCACTCTTAAAAAATTAGACACCTGGTGTATTACTACCTGAACTAAAATCTTATTTTTCATTGTTTAATCCACTTGGTCAGACTGCCAAACTTCATCAAACAGCTGAACATATAATCATTTAGGTCATAATTTCCTGAGGGAGGACCCCCAGACCCTACTTTTTGGTGACCAACTTTTATGGCTATGGTGGTTTTATACATTGGGCTGCCATAGACTTATAGCCTTGTGTACGTGTAGATATCGTGATTACCTAAAATGTCCTGGAAATGTCCTGGAAAATATTTTTGGGATATGAAAGGAGCTGTGATATTGTATATTGAAATCACAATACATATTTTATCAAAACGTGTATGTGTGATCAAAATCATTGGCCCTGTTCTTTGTCACAATTGAACTCTTTTAAACGTTATTCTGACTGACTTTGAGTGAAATGTTGCATAAATTCTGATACAGGACATACAAACTTTTATCTTTCCGTTAATAAGACCAAATTGTTAAAAAAAAATCCATTGTTAAGGCCTTTGGAAATCAGTTTCTCAGCTAAACTTTTTCTCGTTTTGTTTTATGTTGATGGTCACGTCTGCAAATGCATTTCCACTGGGCCTTGACAGAAGCAGATGGAGCTCAAAGCCTTTTCTCTCAGATGACACAGCGATTCTCGGGTCGGACTTTCACAAACGCCAGAGTCTGAGGGGAAATGGAAAAGAACAATCCTGTTTACCAGAACGTGTTTTATGATCGGAATCAGTTGCATCATAAAAAAAAGTTAAGAAAAGTTGAGTAAACAAGGAGAGATGCTGCTGTCGGAATAAAACGTTTTAGAAATGATGTATTGCAAATAAACTTAGGATGCAAAATAAAAAATAACTCAAAAGCAAACAATTCAGTCAGCAATATTGTGTTTAAAACAAACTTTCTCTGGTCATAAAGTGATGCTCCTGCACTGTATTGTTTTTTTATTCTTACAGCTCACGTTTTGTTGTATTGAGACATGCCTTAGCTAAGCTTTAGCTAAGTTTTTTAAGTATTTTTACAGCAATTTTTATTAGTAAAATGCCCAATGACTGAAAACAAGACAGTTACAGTACATTTATTTGAGGAATTTTTGAACAAGCACTTTTATTGCTCCATATTTTACGGCATTATATTCTTCCTATTTTGACAAAGTTTATATTTTTAGAACTGATTAATATAAAATAATAATAATTTAAAGTTCAAAAATTACATTTTTTGACACTTTTCGTCACTTCTGGACTGTACAAACTTTGAATGTAAAAATGTTTTGAATATGGGTAATACTATATAGAAGATGGAAGGCAACGGCAGAAAAATCTATGTGTCTTTTCTTGTTTTATTACAAAATGAGTCAAGGCTCTAACTGAAATCACCATTTTGCCAACAGAGGAACACTTAAGACCAAGGCTAAGACAAAGGGCAAAATAGACCTGTATAGGTTATGCAGGTGACATGACATCATTCTAAATGTTCATGCTGAGTGGCAAGGATGCATGAGAATTAATGGAGAGAAAGGACATTTCTCTTGTAAGAGTTCAATAAACAGCTAAAACAGGAAAAATAAACTACAGTTTGATAACAAATTCAACCCACAACAAGTCTGCCGAGCATGGGTTTTTAACTGACATGTAAAAAGAGAAAATCAAGTCAACAGTTGTAGCAAAGCAGATAAACTTTGGCTTCTCACATTTATCAGACATAGAAATCACACACAGTTCAACTTATTACCTTTTTCTTCTTAAAAAAGATGTTTTTGAGTCCGTTGTTGCAGTTAAAATGTCCTAAATCATCAACTGTTGTTAGCAGACAAGTTTGTAGCTGACAAGCCGTTGCCACGACAACAAAGAAATACATGAAGAAATGCCACTCATTCTAAATGTTGCTAAGCAAAATGATGTCAGTGCATAACCTCTATACCTGCCTGATCCATCAGATCTCAGAAGCTAGTTAGGGCCTGGTTAGCACTGGGAGACCGCTGGAAAACCGCAGGTTCCACAGTGGGACAAGAGTGGCTTGTCGTTGTGTCCTTGAGCAAGACACTTAACCCACATTGCCTCAGTGTCTGTGTACACTGGATGAGTGGATCCCCTAATTGTAAAACGCTTCGAGTGCCTGAAAAGGTAGAAGAACGCTATATAAAGACCATTTTTACCATTTATTTACAAAGCATGTGTAAAAATATAATGTATGTCAAATTCCACATTTGATTTGTTATTTATAAAAAGACAACTTCACATAAAAATGAGCAATCCAATCTGAAAATGTTCAACTCTGTGCCCCTGAAGTTTCAGAGATGAGGCAGAAAGAGATCTGTGCTGAGAGAAATGAGAAATGATCAAGTAGTTTTGGTCATATGTATGTACACTTTCAGTAAGAATTCTACACAGAGTTTTATAAATTACACCTCAGACCTGGGTAATCTGGGGCTCTCGTCTGTTTTCATCTGGCCCTCGGCACGCTTTATATTTGTGTTGGAATTACTCCATTAAATAAGCTTGATTCTAGAATTTTAACCTTAATTTAAGACATTTACAATCAATTCATTTATAGATTATTTCCTTTGCTCTAAAATGGTTTCAGACTTGTTTGGTTTGAGCTTTGAGAATGTATGTATTTGGACAATTTTTCCTCCATGTTTTATGCCAAATGTTCTTCTAATCAGTCATAAATGCTTTGAATCCAGTGAAATAGTGCGCAGTACGTACTCAATACTCAAAGCTACTTGAATTCAGATTAAATTCTTTTCTTCTTTCTGCAGTCTCGTAAAATTTTAATTAGTTTTTGCTTTGCGGCAAAAAATAATTGCCCACCCCTTTTATAGACTGAAGAATGTGAACCTAATCACATGATGTTATTCAACAATACAAATTTAAATATAGGTACTGTAACTCAAATCATTTCTTTGGTTCACTTTTTACTTCTAGTCCTGTCGTTGTATCAAGTAACATTATAATTATATTTATTCTACCAGCCTCTGACCAGTAAAATATGTCCATATTTCTAGCTTATGATAATTGTGATCTATATTATAGACTGGGGAGAGGGAGACTGTTAAAACAGACATTATATTTAACAAATCAATCTTTTCGATCTATTTTATTAACAGATATAAATTATTCCATCAAAACCCTCAAACCTTTTGCCTCAACTCAACCTGCTTCTATTAAAAAATCCAAAGCTTTTCATTGATGCTTGAAAATTATTTCTATTGTGACAGCCCTGCAATTTACAGAGGAGCGACTTTAAAGACAGAAATCCCATTAAGCCTAACATCTGTTGCCTCAAATGACTTCACAGAAATAGATTGTGCAATGACCCTTTGTGTGTTAGACAAATGTGTGAAAAGCCATTTGATTTAATGATATTTTGTGTGACGTCAAGTGAAATCCCCCGGGACGCAAATATGTCTCTGTGGAGGCAATTAGCTTCTTCATCCTGAGCTGAGACGAACCTGAGCGTGCATATAAAAGGTTAAAGGTCATTTGCTGCCATAACTCAATTCTCATAATGAGTAGTCTACTTTTTTTTGTTTAACTGCTGCTTAATCAATCTGACCCAATTGACGAAAAATGCAAAGATAGTGGATGTCCTAAAGAATGATTTTATTTTCATAGTTGTGTTGAATTGTGAAATTGAATTTTCAGTGAGACGGTGCTCCTTTTAAGGAAATATATAGTCTCAAATAAAGATACAAAGATACAGATTTCAAGGTCAATAATCGGTTAACCGAATACGTTAATGCAATACTTTTTAATTTATTTTTATTTTTTTACTGTTTGTGTCATAGTTGGGGACAGCTCTACGAGAGTGAACGCAGAGCAGAGAGACTGAACTGAACTGGTCACAGTTACTTCAGGATGTATTAAAACTTCCTGCTGTTTTAATTCATTGTTGCACTTATAATAAAAAAACTACTCATAAATTCCGAGTCACGTTTTAAAGTTGCTGCTAACGTTAGCTTACCTTAGCTTGAACACGTAAAACATCGATAGTTTCCCAGGCAAACATTGAATAATCCAATTTGTTTGTAAAATCCAAGTGAATACATCTGCATGATTGATATTTGTCCATAAACACTTCAGTGTCGCAGGTTTGCTCAGTCCTTTGGAGATAAACAGTGTTTTTGTATTTTAGCGATCTTTGCACTGCAAAAAAGGAAAATCTAACTGACTTCAATTAAGCATAATACTGTAATCTTAAAAGACAAATTTTAAGATTTTTTCACTTAATAAGATCAAGTCCTACTAAGATTATTTGACTTGTTTTAAAATATTCTATCCTGATTTACCTTATCTAGATATAAAAACTTATTTTAAGCAAATTTGTATCTGTTTTAAGCCATAATTGCTTGAATCAAGGAATAGATTTGCTTAACTAGCATTTTCTGCTCAAAACAACTAGATATAGTCACATTTTCTTACTGCGCTGGCAGATTATTTCACTTGAAATAAGATTGTCTTACCTCAAAATAAGCAAAATGTTCTTATTTTTTGAAAGGCCTTTTTCACAGTGTGTTTTCCACTCTGACAGATGCCAGAGCCAGTTCTGGGTCAGTTAGCGCCCTTTGCTGGAGCAATTGTATATTTGTGTCAGTTAACTAGACATCCCACTTGGTTAAGCCATTAATTGGTTGATTAATTGGTTAACTATCAACATACCTAACACAAAGACACAGAGATAAATAAAGTGATCCAATGGTTCAATCATTGCAAACATACCATAGTTGCAAGATAAATAACATGATGCTAGCGCTGTCCACCATATTTTTTACTTTGACAGAACGGTTTTCTTTTCTGCATCAACAACCTCCATTTAAACCGGGTTGTGACTCCTTGAATTAGTTGTACTAAAATACACTTAAATCACCAGAAAAGTCTTAAAAGAGCATAAAAGTTTAGCTTCTCATGCCTTAACATAGGATTTCCCCAACGCTTTCCCCCTCAACGCCACGCTCCAAATAATCTTTGCACAAACTCGAAATAATTAACTCATGCATTTTAAGACTGATGCTCTACTAACATAACAAAGTCCTATGTTAGAGCTGATACTTGAATTGCTGCTATTACCAAAGTGTTCCCTACAATAAAGAAAATGTTGTCTTTACAGGGCTCAATCAGGTTGAATCCTTTACAAATACGCAGGATTATGCAACAGCTGATTTTTCAGTCTGCTCTCAAAATGGATGTGTTATAATGTTCTCCGGGAGCTGAATCTTGATTTTTCAACTAATTTGCCTCATATGTGCTGAATGTCCTCTCCACAGAGTAAAAAGGAAATGAAAAGGCAGTGTGAAGTTATCGGAAATAGACTTATTCAAATTTCCAAATGAACCAGTCTGTAGTGTTGCTCCTGATGCCCTTCCTTACCTAACCCTCTCCAAATCCACCTCCAGTTTGCCTTTGAAGCACTGCTCTTTGCTCTTGTTTTAATTAAATAACAAAGTAGACGACTTTGACATTTCTTATTTCTTCTTTTGCAGCTTGAAATTTACATTTCAGAAGGAACTCATTCCACAGAGGAGGACAGTAAGTCTTTAAAGTGTTTCTCCATATTTCACTGTGAAAACACAGTCAAACCTCTGCTCTCCTCACTCCAGTCACTTTGTGCAGTCAGATCTTTTGAGGTAGAGAGAGATTTGTTTGAGAAATTATCAAACAAGGTCCAAGTGTAGTGTTCAAACTTCTCTCCTTCTGTTACTTATATCTTTATTATGTATTTCACAATTGTTAAGACTATCTCTCATGGTTAAATAAGACATATGTCACGTTTTTCTGATTGTCTTATTTTGGTCGGACAATCCCAGTAGTAAATATTTATCATAGTTTTACAGCAACTATGTTTTAATTTAGGAAGAAATTGACAAATAAATTGCCATCTGTGTCGTCAAAAATTGTCATTACAAAAAGAAATACAAAGGCAATTTACGCATGACTGACTCAGACGTTTTGAAGCAATAACAGAATTACCAGCTATTTATATTTGTCAAATTATTTCATTTATGTTAAGGTAGCTAGATAACAGTTGTGGAGTTACCGCTATGTACCATATATCATATTTGTAGGCCATATAAAAATTCTCAAAAAAGCCAAACTGGATGTGAACAAGCAAAAATCTAACCATGTTCACTGCATTTTATTGAAAAAGTGTAGTTTAATTCATATGTTTTTTAAGCCAGATCAAACTACATTTAAAGAGAGAAAAACGAGTACAAACAATATTTTTGATGGAGAAATTACACGCGTTTGTCAAATGTGAAATTAGCTTCTTTTTTGTTGTGATGCAACATTAGAGTGTGAAACAAACGACAGAGCTGGCAGAGCTACAGTTTAAACATACATTTTTTTTCTTCACTTTTTTTTATAATGCTGCATTCATGTGGTCTTGGGTGCTCGGGTGCTTTTTACCTCAAAGTCAGGATTTTGTTGTTACCGTAAATAACATCTCACACATAGCACTTAAGAGAAATTAATAGCTAACATTCAGGGCGTTACATGGAAGCCAGGAAAACCAGCTAACTTAAAGGTTGTATGGAGGATTTTTCAAATCCAACAGCTGTTTGCTGTTTTCAAATGATGCACATGTGTTTCTCCTCCAGGGCCACGCCCTTCACTGCAACTGGGCCAATGAGTTACTTAGGAACACTGAGGTTTGCTTGACAGGTTCACAGGCCAATAGATAACGAGGTACCTCGTTATCTATGGTCAACGTTTTACTGGCCTCATCATGTCCACAGTTTATATATTTTTATAATAACTTTTTTTGTTTAGCGTAAGTTTAAGGCTGTTACAAATCTATGCAACTGTTTTGACCAAGGCGGACAACAAACTATTTTTTGAAAATCCTCCATACAACCTTTAAACCAGATTCAAGCCAGTTCTCCAAAGTGAAGCAACCCTGGGCAGAAGAGCCATAAAAAAACAGTTGGCACACGTGATCCTGACCGATTGTAGTCTGATTTCAGATTTTATGTAATCAGACAAATGCAACTGAGCATGCTCACAAACCTGCCTGCTCCACATTTCAGCATAAAGTTAAGAATTTGAGAACAATAAAGAACTCAGTACAAGTGATACACACAGTCTCATATTTAACCATGTTTAACACACTTCTAAATGTTAAACACAGCCCTACATGTCGTAGAAAGACAAGTGTGTTATTTTACAGACATCACAACAAACAATAATTATAAAGAAAACAATATTAACAATATTTAACTAAGTCTACATAAACAGCCTGGTTCGTGCAGTAATGAACTTGACCAGGTTCTCCAGGAGCAAAACTGGTCTGACGGCTTGAGGGGAAACCAAATAGCCTACAGTCTGTTTTTTTTTTTTTAGCCTAGTCCGATTTCCCTGATTATGTAAACACTGACTGAGAGCTGTTGTATGCCTGTCCAAAAGCTAATATTTAATGTTTGTTTTTACTTCCAGTTAGCTAACATTATATCAGCAATTAATTGGAGGATCTTTTAGTGCTCATGTGTTGCTCTAATGATAAGCAATTAACAACAAACCACCCGAAGTTAGTCATATTTGGACAATGAGGTCAAAAGATTAAAAATATATAATGTTGTTTGTATGCATTTTCTACCCCTGACAACCATTTTTTCTGTGTTTTTCCACATGAACGCGACATAAGTTAGAAATAATCAAGTAACATGTTGTTTCTTGTCCAGTCAACAAACAGATCAACGACAAGGAGCGAGTTGCCGCGGCGATGGAAAATCCGAACCTGAGAGAGATCGTGGAGCAATGCGTCACAGAACCAGACGACTAAGACAGAAGAGAAGACCACTTACACCAACAGACTATGAACTGTTTTATAACCTTTTCATTATATATGTGTGTGTGGAGATTTAAAATGAATCATGTCTGACTACTGTGTGTCCCTATGAATGCACTATAATTTACATGTGTCTTTAAAGTAGAATATTGTGGAAGTATTTTGTCCTTAAATCCCTTTAAACGTTTATTTATTAGGCCCCAGACAGAGATAAATAATAATTAAAATGTCCATCTTATTCTATTTTATTGCACATGGGTAATAAAAATATTTTAGACTATAATTTCTGTTTTGTGTCTTTTCACATGAGCAGTTCTGTGAATATAAAGAGATTGAATATGATGTGACAGGGTATGTGCTGGGTACTAAAAGTTCAAAATAAAATAGCTGAATTTAAGTCTTTTAAAGATGCACTGTGTAACTTTGAGGAGGTGAGAGCTACCTAGTTCAGTAGAAACCGAAAGTTAAAATCATTTTTTGAACATTAATGGTATTGACAATGGTGTGTTATGCCACAATGTGAAAAGATAAATAAAGAAACATCAATTCCATAGAAACAAACATTTATTTAGAGCATTAAAACACGTATGACCAAAAAATGTTTTTGTTCAAGTCTGTTTTTGGTAAAAAAGTTACACAGTGCATCTTTAAACATATTAAAGTGTCTTAATCACAATTTTGTTTGTATCATTTTTCTAGTCTTGAAGTTTTGTTACAACAGAAGTTTGATGTCCAAATGTACATTTACAATGACAACTCTGTATTTACTCTTTTTATTATTAAATACTATGTTTGAGCAGATGTGGGTCACGTAAACTACTACAATTAAGTACAGTTTTAAATGGTTTTACAACTTGAAATTATGACAGACGTTTATTTCATTTTGTTGTGGGTTTTGTTAATCACTTGCATAATTACTTTCAATGACACATTCTAACTTCATAGCATATTGAAATGTGATGTTTAATTAATTAATTTATTTTTTTTTAATGCAAAGTAGGCTTAACATTCACAGCTTAAGCCCACCTCCCTCTTGGATTGGCCGTCCTTGTCCTGCTAGATGAATCGTTTCCCTCTGCCGCTGGTCTCTGGCTTAACTGACTTAAACTACTGTAAAGTTATAATTACTTCAGATTGTGTGTCTGTTCTGTTCACATCTACAGCCTGTCTGTCCAGGAGAGTGGATCTCTTCTTCACTTTGAGGTTTGTTTGTTTTTCTTGCTGAGAACAGGGGATGCTTTGGGACAATTATCCATCTGCCTGTTTGTTGTAGGACAATCTGCCTCTGTGTTTCTGAATAATGACCGTTTCTGATTTTAAAATGCTTCTGTTTAGGGCTGCAACAAGTTAATAGATTAATGGCAGCTAATCGATTATTGAAAAGCTAATTTAGTAATCAAATACTGTAGTCTAAATATACTATTTCAAATGCCAATCGATACCAAGGAAGTTTTCCATTCTCAATACCAGTGTCAGTACTACAACTGCTTCAAAAATGCCTTTTGTTAGGTCAATATTTTCAACAAAAATTACATTTACAACAAAAATTCATTGTTTTTGACTGTTTAAAGTTGCCATTTTGTTCTAGTTGCTGTATGTTTTCGTAAATTTTCTAAAATTGTACTTTCTTAAAATCATTCTTTTCTCAAATGAGTATTTAGATTCAATACTAGCTTTAGTATCCTTTCATATGTGAATTTTGATAGGCCTGTTTTCTACAGTCCTGCTTCAAAATGGCCTGAGTTGAGAAAAGGTTGAGATTGAACAGCAAATGTTTAGACACAAAAGGTACAAAAATCAAAGTGAATCTAATTCATTCTAAACATTTTAAACAACCAATTGATTAATCGAAAGAATAATCGCACAACTAATCGATGACCAAAATAGTCAGTTGCAGCCCTTCTCTTAGTACTGTACATACAAAATGTTTCATTCTTTGATTTTCTGACATTTTTATTCGCTAAATCAACACTCAGGTCAAGTCCTCTGAGATAACTTGGTATTGACCAAGAGAAGCATCTCTTTGATTTTCTACCATTTTGTTTGCTCATGTGAATCTCTGAGATACCCGTTGTTGTGATTTTAGGTTATACAAATGAATTGCAATGTAGGTTTAATTCAAAAGTCCGTGGCACCAAAATATATTATACTTCACTTGAGCATCCCTCCATATATATACTGTATATACTGTCAGAGCAGCAGCAGTTTATGTTCAAATAAAAATCATGTGACCACTATCGACTATAATTAACAAGCATCATTTGAGCTTATACAAAATGTAGTGTTGCACACAAACTTGCCTGTTGTTTTAGTAAAAGTTTGCCTATTTAATAGAAAAAAATTCTAGTAATCCCCCAGTCTTGCTCACTTTGTTCTCTTTGCTGCTTTGTCCTGCAGTTCTTGTAGTCAAGCTGTGGGGGAAGCTGTTGCGCTTTTCCCAGCCTTTTACAGCAGTCCATCATCACATCAGTGCCTCCTCATAATTGAACAGAGCAAGAGGATTTCAAAGTCTGAAAATTAGATCAGACCGGGCTGGTTTTTAAATTGGTACATGAGCTAAACTTTGCAGTGATTGACTTGACACGAATGGATGGGTTTATTTATTTTATTTATTTTTTTTAGTATTTGTGAGCTGCTGTGCACTTTGAGGCATTGTTCAAATTTTGCTGACTCGATGCTCGGAGCGGCGTGGAAGCCAAAACAACAGCCCTGAGTCATCACCGGTTCAGTGTCCCGCATCTGGACCGACTCCAGAGCAATCAGCAAAGTCAAAGTGGAAGCTCTGCAGTCACATAAGTCAGGTGAGACTAGATTAAGAGCCTCATTTATCAAGCATTTGCTCATGTGCAAAATAAGTTAGGGCTGTAAAAAACTCAAATCTATTACTTGAAAATACACAAGTTTATTTGCGTGAAATAAATGCTGTTTCAATTGTAATTTTTGATCATACAATACCTATACTTTTGGAGGCTAAATCGAGGAAAGAAGGTTGGAAATCACTGAGAAAATCACTGCCACAGAAACACAAAAATGCAAAATTTGAAATGACGCATATAATAAATTGAGTACAAAATGTTCACAAAAACTGAAGTGTTTTTATCAACAGTAGCGTTGACAAGTTTTGGCTTCTCAACAGTGGAAAAACCTGTAATCCGTTTTTAACCCTTGTGTCTCGTTAGAAAAAAAGTTCCTAATCTTCAGTTATCTTCCTTTCATTCCATTTCTGAAAAGAAGCAAGCACAAAAGTTTGGAAAATCACATTATTTTCAGAGCAATACAAAAAGTGTTCATAATTGAAGTCAGTGGGGAACAAAAATGGCACCAACAGAACAAGAGGGAGAAAAAACTACAAAATGCTTCTGCACAAAAACTACAAAATCATCAAAGTCAGAGTTGGGACTGATTTTTAACATGTTCAAGGCTGTAATAAAATGTTCACACGAATTCAGTTTAGATTCACATTTTATATGAAAAATGGACCATTTTGTCACATTTTCACCTCCTCTGAGAATCTGCCTTTTAAAAATAAATAAAACCTATAGGGTATTTTTCAAATTTGGTATTTTAGTCAGAGCATGGAATAACAGATTTAAGCAAAAAGTTTAAAAATATATATTGCCTACTATATTTTTACAGACGTCAAAGAACAAACAAAACAGACAGACAGACAGACAGACAAACAAACATGATGTGCAACATGTTATGATTCCTGTTGCAATTGGCGACCAAAGTTACAATATTGTATTATATCTTTCTCTCTGACTTCGTGGTTTGTGTTCACAATACACTTTTACCAATCAAATCAGTGCTGTAGACAAACACCTGCTCCTCACCTGTGGAGGCGCTGTTGGACAGAAACACAGGGCTCCTCCATTTGTCGCTGCCTGATCCGTGTCAGCATTCTGTTCACGTTCCTTTTCTATATGTGCAGTTTGCATGTTCATGTCACGACTGGGCAGGTTTTTGACAGCCTGGTCTCGCTCTTAAACATAAACAACTCAGGAGATATTTTTATCTCATGGACAGTGAAGAGTAACGTAAACTCTCCTTGTATCAGAGAAGGGGAGTTTTCCTTTCTTATACATTTTATTTAAGCAAAAAATGTATGATCATGTTTACCTTTAGCTCTTCATCACTTGCAAAGTAGCTCGTTAGAACATAAACTCCATTATACACTTTGTTACTCAAGACCAAGTCAAAGAGAGACAAGAGTAAGTTAAAGAGAGACAAGACCAAGTGAAAAAGAGACAAAACCAAGTTAAAAGAGAGACAAGACCAAATGAAAAAGAGACAAGAGCAAGTGAAAAAGAGACAAGACCAAGTGAAAAAGAGACAAGACCAAGTGAAAAAGAGACAAGACCAAGTCAAAGAGAGACTAGACCGAGTCAAAGAGAGACAAGACCGAGTCAAAGAGAGACAAGACCAAGTCAAAGAGAGACGAGTCCAAGTGAAAAAGAGACAAGACCGAGTCAATAAGAGACAAGACCAAGTGAAAAAGAGACAAGAGCAAGTGAAAAAGAGACAAAAGCAATTCAAAGAGAGACAAGAGCAAGTGAAAAAGAGACAAAAGCAATTCAAAGAGAGACAAGAGCAAGTGAAAAAGAGACAAAAGCAAGTGAAAGAGAGACAAGATTAAGTGAAAAAGAGACAAACCAAGTGAAAAAGAGACAAAATCAAGTGAAAGAGAGACAAGATCAAGTGAAAAAGAGACAAGACCAAGTGAAAAAGAGACAAAATCAAGTGAAAGAGAGACAAGATCAAGTGAAAAAGAGACAAGACCAAGTCAAAGAGAGACAAAATCAAGTGAAAGAGAGACAAGATCAAGTGAAAAAAGAGACAAGTTCAAGTCAAAGAGAGACAAGACCAAGTCAAAGAGAGACAAGACCAAGTCAAAGAGAGACAAGTCCAAGTCAAAGAGACAAATCCAAATCAAAGAGAGACAAGACCAAGTCAAAGAGAGACGAGTCCAAGTGAAAAAGAGACAAGACCGAGTCAATAAGAGACAAGACCAAGTGAAAAAGAGACAAGAGCAAGTGAAAAAGAGACAAAAGCAATTCAAAGAGAGACAAGAGCAAGTGAAAAGAGACAAAAGCAAGTGAAAGAGAGACAAGATTAAGTGAAAAAGAGACAAAACCAAGTGAAAAGAGACAAAATCAAGTGAAAGAGAGACAAGATCAAGTGAAAAAGAGACAAGACCAAGTGAAAAAGAGACAAAATCAAGTGAAAGAGAGACAAGATCAAGTGAAAAAGAGACAAGACCAAGTCAAAGAGAGACAAAATCAAGTGAAAGAGAGACAAGATCAAGTGAAAAAAGAGACAAGTTCAAGTCAAAGAGAGACAAGACCAAGTCAAAGAGAGACAAGACCAAGTCAAAGAGAGACAAGTCCAAGTCAAAGAGACAAATCCAAATCAAAGAGAGACAAGACCAAGTCAAAGAGAGACGAGTCCAAGTGAAAAAGAGACAAGACCGAGTCAATAAGAGACAAGACCAAGTGAAAAAGAGACAAGAGCAAGTGAAAAAGAGACAAAAGCAATTCAAAGAGAGACAAGAGCAAGTGAAAAAGAGACAAAATCAAGTGAAAAAGAGACAAGACCAAGTGAAAAGAGACAAAATCAAGTGATAATTAGATAGATAATTCCAAGTCAAGTTCCAAGTCAGTCTCCCACATGTCCATGTCAAGTCTCATTCTAAAGATTATAGGCCAATGATGTGCAACATGTTATGATTCCAGTTGCACAAAGGCTGCATTCACAATACAAACTAAATTGGATTCGGCTCAATTGGCGACCAATGTTGCAACATTGTATCTTTCTCTCTGACTTCGTGGTTCGCGATTTGTGTTCACAATATACTTTTACCAATCAAATCAGTGCTGTAGACAAACATCTGCTCCCCACCTGTAGTGGCGCTGTTGGACAGAAACACAGGGCTCCTCCATTTGTTGCTGCCTGATCTGTGTCACATCCAAATGAACAAGTGTAGCGCAGTACTTCTGAGTTGGATTTATTTTTCCTTTTATGGATCTTTCCCTCAACCTGGCTCACATTAACAGGCCCAGTGTGAGTGACAGACGAAGTGTCGGAGCGCGGACAATGTGTGAACATTTTGGAGAGAGAGAAGTGAGGCCCATGGTGAAAATCCTTGGATCGCTTCAAATAGCTATTTTTGTAGTTTGGTTTCATTTAAGCTTTATAACTGTTATTTTTTTGTAAATAATTGATGAAAGGTGATATATGAATTTCAAGACAAGTGAATTTCAAGCATTTTGACTAATTTTAGCTTGATTTATTGTAGAGACAAAGATTATTTTCCTTGTTTTAAAGTGTTTCGAACTGATTTCAAGACATTACTTCTTTCAGGACGAATGATATGCCAATAGGTTAAGAAAACCGTTGGCTAATTTTCCATTTTAAAATGTCTAGAAACCAGTGAAATATTCTACATTACAGAAGCAGTTAAATCTTATCCAGTTAAAACAGCTCAAATCTGGATTTAAATGCTGATTCCTAGTCATTTTAAGCAAGTCTCGATAAATGTTTTTTGCAGTGTGACCCGTTTGTGTTCACATTACAAACAAACTGCTCCACGGCTCGATTCAACCGAGTGGAAATCGACCTCTCCACCGGACCAAATTTTGAAAATTTGGACTGGATCAGTCGTTTTTGCATCCACAATTACTCAGTCGAAAGGGACTATCCAAGCAAACATTATCGTGATGCGAACCAAAGGTGTACTGTGAATGCACCCTAAGTCTATTTTATCAAGTCAAGCCTCAAGACATTATAGTGACTCAAGTCTGACCTAAGTGCAGGTCACAACTTGCAAGACTGAGATTCAAAGTTGCATTTTATTACTGAAGCAAGTTTCTAGTTCCCAAATGTTCTGATTTTCAACTTACATATATGACTTTGTAAGAAGGATTATTACCAAAGCACATTTAGATTAAGACTGCATTGAATTTAGCTGTTTCCACTTGAAATCCTGTATGATGCCAAAACAAGTAAACTAAATGATAAAACTGCTGCTACTGATTCGTCTGGATCAATTAGACTACTTTATCTGCCTTAATCTGTGAAGCCTGTCCTGGGTGAACTCTCTCCCATTGTCTCCTCGGCTGCTGCTGATGCTCGGCTTCTCTATTTTGGGAAACTAATTTGGACACGCCACAGCCATTTCAATCACCCTGATGTCAACAGATCTTGACTCATCCATTCACCACAAACAAGCCGAACGCAGACGGATAATTTACCCACTCGCTGCATTGAGAAAAAGAATAAAAGAGAAGAAAGTCGACTTACAGAAGTTTGGTTAGAAGCAAGAATAATTAAGCAACGATTTGGTCAGACCGGATTAGTTGCTCATTTGTCAAGCTAAGAGGAGATTCTGTTGCCGATTTAAGAGCAACATTAACAGTTATGATTGAAAAATGAGTGGCAACACTGACAAAAATATCAATTTAGTATCAATATGTCAGCATAATTGTCCTAAAAATATGATATGGAACAAAAGATTGACTTTATTGATGCTTTTTTGAGTTGTTGTGCTTCTTCTGACAGGATCGATCGACTCTGCTTCAAATGAGGACCGTCTGTGCTTTAACTCTCTCTCTCTCTGCATTTCTTTCTCTCTGCCTTTGCCTCTCTCTCTTTCCCTCTGCCTTTCTCTCAATATATTTTTCTCTCTGTCTTTTTCTTTTTCTCTGCCTTTCCCCATGTGTCTTTCTCTCTCTGCTTTTGTCTCTCTCTCCATCTTTCACTTTTTTCCCTTTGCCTTTCTCTCTCTGTATTCCTCTCTCTGCCATTCTCTCTCTGTCTCTCTCTCTCAGCCTTCCTCTCTCTCTCTGCCTCTCTTTCACTCTCTCTTTCTCTGCCTTTCTTTCCCTATCTCTCGCTGCCTTATTCTCTTTTTCTCTCTCTCTGCCTTTCTTTCTCTTTCTCTCTCTCTCTCTCTCTGCTTTTCTCTCTTCTTTTCTCTATGTCTGCCTTTCTCTCTCATCTTTCTCTCTCTCTGTCTTTGCTCTTTTTCCTTATCTTTCTCTCTCTCCCTCTGTCTTTCTCTCTGTGTCTTGCTCTCATTCTGTGCCTCTTCCTCTCTCTCTCTCTTTCTCTACTATCCTTTTTTTCTCTTCTTTCTTCAGCTTGAAGAAACATAGATTACTACTTTTCTCTCAGCTCATTCTTTTCTCTTCCTCATTGGCTCTCCTTTATATTCTCTCCTTCCTTTACTCTCTCTCTCTCCACTTATCCATGGACAAAACTTCTCTTCTATCTCTTGAGGACTCCTTCTTTCCCTCTAATACTTTCCCTATCATTTATTCTCCCTCCCCTTCTCCACCACCTCTCTCTCTCTCTCACTCTCTGCCTTTCTCTCTCTCTCACTCTCTGCCTTTCTCTCTCTCTCTCTTTCTCTGCCTTTCTCTCTGTCTTTCTCTGTGTCTTTCTCTCGTTCTGTGCCTCTCACTCTCTTTCTCTCTCTCTCTCTCTCTCTCTCTCTCCTATCCTTCTCCCTTCAGCTTGAACAAACATAGATTACTTGTTTCTCAGTAAACTTTTCTTCATTGGCTCTCCTCTTATTCTCTCTCCACTAGTCGATGGACAAAACTTCTTTTCTATCTCTTGAGAATTCCTTCTTTCCCTCTTTTACTTTCCCTATCATTTATTCTCTCTCCCCCTTTGCCCTCTGCCCCCTCTCCCTCTCCATCACCTCTGGGCCTACAGTGAATCAGTCAGCATGTGCGTAATCCCCTAAGGCTGCATCAGTTGAGGAACGACATGAATAAACCAGGTCTAGCTCCCTCTTTCTCTCTCTCTGTTAGAAAAGGACTGGACACAGCAAAGGAATAGATGACTGCTAAAACAAATCAGGTGAGGGCGATGTTGTGAACCATGGCCCAAGGAAAGAAGATGAAAACCCTGGGCTCAGGTGCAGCAGGACAGACTTGGGTCGTCACACACACACACACAGGTGATTTAAGAAGACTTTTTGGTTTTAATCTGCAGTGCATGTAAACAGCAAACCTTCACTAAGCCAATGGTCCTGACTTGGATTTGCAAAATGTGTAGAAAGGGCAGTTCAGGCCAGTGCCAAATGATGAGCCTGCCCCATCACATCTTGTTTATGACTTTTAATAGACAAACATCATTATGCACAGTGATTGTTAACCTTTTTTCCTGAAAGTCCTGCATGCTCTGTTTAAAGCAGAACAAAGTAACTTCAGTTAGTAAGCAACTTCTACTAAATTGAAACTTAATATCATTTTGCTTATTTTTTCATTTTTGCATAACTTTAAAATTGAAAACCAAGTCAACCGAAGAAATAATAATGCCTGCACTGAGATACAGGAAAACATTTATCTCATGCCTTGTCCACACATGATAATTTAAAAAATGAATTGCATAAACATGGAGCTGTTTTAGGATTTGTGAGTGTCCACATGAGTCAGTAAACCAGCCTGAAACTGACCAGAGCGTGGTGCTGTGACACTGACACAGAAAGTCACAAAACTAGAGGAAGACTTGACACTGAGTATGAGCAGAAAAGTTGCTGAATGTAAACAGAAACTTGTCGGAGAATTCTTTTAAACTTACAAACATTATGAATGGACAATATAGATCTAAAACCTACAGAAGAGACACAAATTTGAATTTATGTCTTTGGAATATTTTTAATGGAGATTTGTTGTGGATTTATTTAACTTTTTTGTATCTACTGGGGTTTATGGTGAAATAAGACGGCAGAAAACATCTTACTGTATAAAGGTCAGTATTCTGCAGATGAGACTTGAAAGTTTCGGATTCTGCGTAACTGTGACGCGAAATCGGAGTTTTAAAATCTTTTCACTCTGAGACCTGGTTTCAGAAATATACATTTTCAGTGTCCTGAAACTCTTGCTTTGTGTGGATGATGTGTGGTTTAGGACACATTTGTTTTGACAACAAACTCAGAACAGTGTTATTTGAGGCTCAGGGGTAATAGTATCTCACAGACAGAACTGTGTCACTGATGAGGATGTGATGTTAAAACCAGATAAAAACAGACAAACAAAAAAAACATAGCTTTCTTGTTACTGTTTTCATCAGTTTATTCTTTCATCATTGGAGCTTTCATCTGGAAAAAAAAACAACAACAATGTCCAATTTGCTCGCAATGTGGTTTTATTATTTCATTTCTCTGGGACAAAACTTCAAAGACCATTTTCTCCAAATGCTCTTTCCTTCCACAGGAGCAGCAGCATTGTCGCCCAAATAGCTCTCACACACATCAGACTTTACTATCTTGAATTGGGCAAGATTTAGAAGGAATTTACAGAAGTATTTGTTAATATTTAATTCTAAGCTTGATTCAGAAAAGCTTCAAGTCTGGAAATGTAAAAAACAAAAAAAAAAAACAAAAAAAAAACAAACTAAAGTCCCATTTGTAAATTTCTTTGTACACAACAGCAAAATAAAGCAATACATTTGAATTTGACTTAACGTGTGCAACCTAGACACTTTTTTCTTTTTTTAAGGCATTTTTTTCTCTCTCTGCCACCCTGTCTCTGTCTCTCAGCCTTTTTCTCTCTCTCTGCCTTTCTTTCTCTCTTCTCTCTCTCTCTGCCTTTCTCTCTCTCTCTGCTTTTCTCTTTCACTCCTCTCTCTTTTTCTCGCTTTTCTCTCTCTCAGCCTTTCTCTCTCTTTCTCTCGCTCTCTACCTTTCTCTGTCTTTCTCTCTCTCCATCTTGCTCTCTCTTCGTCTCTTTTGCTGTCATTCTCTGCCTCTTCCTCTCTCTCTCTTTCGCTACTATCCTTTTTCTCTCTTCTTTCAGCTTGAACAAACATAGATTACTTCTTTTCTCTCCGCTCATTCTTTTCTCTTTCTCATTGGCTCTACTTTATATTCTCTCCTCACTTTACTCTCTCTCTCTCTCCACTTGGAGAGAGAGTTAAATAACAAGTATTTGTTATTTAATTCTGAAAAGCTTCAAGTCTGGAAATGTAAAAAAAACACACAACTAAAATCCCATTTGTAAATTCCTTTGTACAAATCAGCAAAATAAAGCAATACATTTGAATTTGACTTAACGTGTGCAACCTAGACACTTTTTTCTTTTTTAATGCATTTTTTTATATACATTTTTGTGAATAAACTACAACAAAAGTTTATCATTGATAGTTTTTTCTTTCCTCTTCACCAGTGTAACATGTCTCGACTTAAAGTGTCAGACACTACTGTATATGTGTTGCGGTTCAGCCTCAAGAAAAAGTAAATTTTGAGTCAACACATTCACTAAGGGATTTCATTAAACTTTTTCATGTTTTGTTGTTTGTTTCTGAGCTCTAATTGATCATTGTGGAGCCTGTCCCTGAGGACCAAGGAAGCTGCTTCCTGTTCTTCCTCTCCACAACAGTTTAATTCAACGAGCTGTTTACACCGGAAGCCAAACTCATCCATTTCTGTCATACAGCTCCCAATTTATACTTTCGGGAACAAAAGTTGAGTGTTCTTTGCTTATCTAAAGGCAGCTGAATGTGCTACGAGCTTATATGTTTGTAAGTGAATTAACATTACAATTAAAGGGGATGCACAATGGAATTAGCCATGGGAAACTGGGAAACTGACTTGATCCAGCTGCTGATCTGCGCTGATGTGTTCACTGACATGTCATGTTTATATGTTGTTTTTAACTCAAATTTAATCACAAGTGTTTTCACAGTAATTTCTCACTCCTTGTTTATGCGGTGTGGCGTTCTAAAATACCCGAGCAATCTAAATTCTTTTTTTTTTTTTAATATTTCAAAGCTAAACCTTCATTAGCCCCCAGCGAATGCGGCTAAATTCTTCATTTATATTATCTTTTTTAAAACTGCAAATTCGTCATTTTTTTATTTATTTTTTTTTTTTTTTTTTTTACCTTTGAGCTCAGAGTTGAGCAGCCGACTAATATGCCTACAGTATAGCCATTCACCACACAGCCGGGTCTAAACCATGTTCAAACTTATGCTTTAACTTCAAGTGACTTGAACGTCAGTCCTATAAGTCTCATGTAATGCATGTTCTGTTTAATAAACTAAGACACACTTATGTATTTTGAGCACAAACTACAAAAAGAAAGAAAAAGGCGAGAAACAGGTAGAAAAACGTGGCATTTTGTGCACGCGGATCAGCCATATCAACATCTTAAACAACAAATGTTACTCCAGCATGAACAGATTCATCATCATAAACTACGAGTGCAAAGAGTCAAATCTTCACCTGGAGAGACGTTCAGAGCTGAGGCTGCGTCAGGTCAGCTCCCCCTGCCTGGTCCACGCAGCCTTAAGTTTTCTAAAATGCCTTAATCCTGTAATGGAAGATCACTTTGGCTCTGGAAGTACAGACCCCCATTATAAACTCCCATAGGGATTTCAAAATTAAAATATTATGAAGAGTTTAAAGACATATCGACAGCTATGTCGATATGTCGGTTTATAGAGCTGCACAAACAAAATGGGTGGGCGATCACCGTTGAGCTTGATTGTTCTGAATTAAGTCCGGCGTGCTCAGAAAGGTTCTGTTTTCACCTACCACTCATCCCTGTACATATACATATTTTAAAAATTGACTTCTAATCACATATATATATATAAAAAAAAAACACATTGCACAACATGTAAATGACAATCTGTTGCTTGTTATGGTGAATGAAGAAGTCTATTCTATTCTTAAGCCATTTTAGAACAATACTGCAAATCACACCAAGCAAAATGTACAATGATTATCTTCACTTTAATCTTGTTAGTTTCCATGTTTGTTTTAATTTGGAGGATATTTCATTCAAAGTTACAGTTCATTAATTTCTACTGCTTTGGGGTCGCATGTGACTGGAGCATATCACAGTGACTTTGGCCTTAGGCAGGGGAACACCTTGGGCAGTGGCCAACTTCTTGCAGAGACAGACAATCTCACTCATTCATTCACTGGGAGAAATTTACAGTGATGCCCAATGAACCTAACCCTGTTTTTAGAGGTGGGAGGAAGCTGGAGTACCTTGAGAAAACTTTGGTGACACAGGAAGAACATGCAAACTCTATCCACAGAGATTTACAAGTTGACTTGGCTCAATCAGACAGTCGAACCCATGATCCCTTTATTGAAGCCAACACTTTAACCACTATTACAGGTCAATGCATTGAAAAAGCTCATAAATGTTTCTTTTAATATTAATACAATTCATAATTGATTTGCATGCTTTTCTTACCTTCAGAAAACTTCTTTAATTGGATTAAATGTTCTTGCTTGTGTTTCAAACTGCATCGTCTTTGTTGATTCACATCACTGTTGTATCTTCCCATCTCTTTGAACTTTATGTACACAGTGTATTATTATTTTTTTTTATTGAAGTCATATCTTTCCATCTGTCTCTTGTTTATGTCCCTCCGCTTGTCATTGCCACATCAAAGAAACGTGATGTATTTGCACATATGCGCCTGTCGTGTTTGGCTTTGTAAGTGTGAACAGCAAGAACACAGGGTTTTCACAGTCTTTATTGTTTGAATGCAACATGGCATCTCTATAAAAGGGTTTTTCTTTGTTCCTCGGGGAATTGTTTAACGTTGTTTGTATTGTTTTAATATAAAGTGATGTAGTGGCATCTGTCTCTCATTACTTCAGAACACGGAGGAATAAACGTCCATAAAGAAGGCCATGATGATACTTGAGTGTAGAATGTAGAAGTTATGCAAATAGCAGTTATGGCAGAGTAAAAGATGAGTAAAAACATGACACACACACACACACAGAAGACAAATAAGTACTACAATGGCCACGTTTACATGATGTTTCTTCATTTTGTTATTAGACTATGGACGCAAACAATATGCAAACTTTTTCGGCTGTCATTTCGATGATAGCTTTTAAGTAGCAGTTGGAGAATCACATAATCTCACTGCAAGTACGTAGGCTGAGGAGAAGGAAAGAGAGTTGGAGAATTGAGGAGGAAGAAGAACGGAAAGTTAGTCAACAGCTGCGCTACCTGAGCCCAATACCGCATCCCACCCCCAAACAGAAAGTATGAAGCAGAGACTGGTGGAGCCAAATTGTGTTGAATGAATTTACAGACGTGGAGTGGAGGGAAAACTTTAGAATGAGCTGTGCATTATTTGTTAAGTTGTGTGACCTGGTTAAGGGGTTCATGTCTCCCATCCCTTCCCTTTACAAATGCGAGTGGCCATGTTACTCTACTGCCTTGGGAGTTGCTCGGAGTACTGCTTGGTGGCGAACCAGTTTGGTGTTCATAAAGCCACAGTGAAGAAATTCACCATTTTTGCAACGGCTTGAAAGGCTTCTCAAAACTAGGGATGCACCAATCCAGTCTTAACTATCTTCTGATATCCGATATCACAAGTGCAAGGACTGAAATTGCTTCCCTGTTTTCTATTTCTTATAAAAACATTGTAAATTTGGTCACATTGTGTTATGTAACTGTTGATTATAGTATAAGTCAATAATTAACAACTTAATCTGAATAAAATGTCCATTAATGAGACTTTCTGGATCAACACCAGACTGTAAAATAGTCTCATTATATCCAATTAAAGGCACAACCATCGACTGAACCAATATTATGGAGCCGATACCTGATCCAGCAAAATTTCCTGGATCGGCACCGATGTTCCATCCCAGTATCGGATCAGTGCATCCTTACTCAAAACCCTCATTAAATACCAAAGGAAGAGGAGGCAGTCGAGATAGCAGGAAGTTTCGAAGTATCGCATTACATCCTTCAAATTTTTGGCCAAATGGATGGTAAGTATTATCTTTATTTAAAAACCTTATTATTACACAGATAAATTTGAAAAAAAGTTTTGATTAACTAGGCCTAGGGTGAAGATTGGTAAGTGGGACACTTTTAGAGGATTTCATTTTAGAGGATTTAATGTTTTTGGTTTTAAATTCTTGAAATCCATATATAAAATGATAGATGTGCCTTTAAACTCCATTTCATGTTGTGTTAAAGCTGATTGATGCTTCAATTTCAAACATAAATAAATGTATGTATTTTAAACATATTACCCCCACTTTATCCTTTGTTCTAGAGGGCGCAAAAAGTCATTCATTTTCTACTGCTTGTTCCCCCCTCAAGTGACTGGACCCTATCTCAGTGACTTTGGGCTTTAAGCAGAGGGAACACCCTACCTGTGGCCAACGACATGATTTTATGAAGCCCTTGAAACCATTTCAGATTTTTGCAGATATTGCAGAACCCTCACTTCAGCATGTGCGAAGGGTGGGTCTGGTTACCTCTCGCCCCACCGTGTTTTCGATCAACTCCACAACGTACACATTTCCCGCAGACTGGGTTGCAGGCTTTACATAGCATAGCCTTATTTATATAGAGCACAACATAATCAGGCCTATATTTTAAAATGCAGCCCTCGACCTGCTTCAGTCATTTTGGCCTCAGCTCCAATTAAGTTTGAGACTTCTGACCTGGACTGTGGCCAACTCATTCCAGGATTAACACACACACACACAAAAAACGACACAGACAATCATCCAGTCTTTCATTAATTCACTAGGGGAGTTTACAGTGATGCCAGTTGACTTGGAAATGTTTTTGGAGGTGGGAGAAAGCTGGAAAACACAGAGAAAACCCACAGTAACACAAGAAGAACATGCTAACTCCACCCAGAAAGACAGTAAGACCTACAAATGTATTCTATTTTTGACTGAGTTTGACAGCAAAACAATGGTGAGAGTCCTCCAAGCAACCTTTAACTTTTTCCATAGACTTTCCATTGAATTTTATGGAAATTTTGCATCACAATCACACGACTCAGTACAAAGAGAAAGTAGTGAACTCACAGTCCAAATTGCTGTTTGAATGTAATCACTATTGTCCAAACTTTTGCAGGACTGTGTAGTTAATGAAGGGTTAAGAACTATATCTACTGCATTTAGAAGCCGCTGTAGTGTATATATAGCAAGATAAAAGGGTATGCACCCAGTTTATTCTCCTAAAATGGGAGTAAATTTGTTGTCAATCCTACGCTATGTCATTCCAGAGCAATTCGCTGTGGCCTCCGACTAAATTGAAGACTTTACAGAGTGATTTTTCTATCGCCTGAAGTCAGAGTTCTTTCTATTACCTCTGCGGACAGTTTCATTTAGAGTTGGCGCAGAACGGGACCAGGCCATTTTCTCCTCTTCAGCAGAAATAAGAATCCATCTGTGACCAATAACCGTTTAAAAGTTCAGACGGACAATTCAATCTGAGAGGGGAGGAAAAAAATCGTCCGCCGGACTCAGGCGCTCGGGTCAAAATGAGTAATGTGATATTTTGAAAAAGTTCACTATAAGTAGGGTTAAATTCATATGTAAAGTCAATGATTGTGACCATTGGACTTTGATAAGATATTCTACAAGTCATTCTTCAGGTCAATAATATTTAATACAGATTTTTGGAAGATATTTAGAAAGTTAGTATTAAGTGGATACAAAAATGTTGACCTTTCACATTGTAAAACACTCACTAATCCATTTGAGCCAAAGGACTAAAATCACTAATGACCACTAATTACTGCCTTTTGGACCTTTGCTGTTTACTATTTGCTTGTAATGATTCATAAAGTTGCTTAAGGCTTTGCTTGAACCGCACAGTGAAGCTAAACACACACACATTTAAACTTATAATTGGCTTTTAACCATTAGAGAGTCAGAATTCCCTTGCGCTTAAAAAAAGTACATCTACAAACATTTTTTTTCACTTTTTGTGTCAAAACAGTGAGTGCACGCGCTGCAAGAACGTGCCCTATTCATTGTGTATGTGGCTTCGCAGGTCTGAATGAGGCGAGGGAGATTTCGAGATTCTTAAACCACAAACCATGTCGCTCATTTAAAGTATATACTGTTATTACTTCGAAAAGATCCATTTGGTGTGTTTGTTAAATATGTTCTTTAATATAACCATTGTCTTTGGCATGCTTCAACTGTTTGTTTGCTCTTATACTCAGAAAAGTCTTCTGATATTTTTGCGATGTGTCTTTCTGGTTGATTTTTGCAGTATTTGGCCAGAATACATCAACAAACATTGGCGTGCTGGATTTTTTTCAACCCTGAAATTTAGGTCTTAGATTGGCCCACTTGTTTCTTTCTTTCAGTTATCTTTACAGAGAGTCGAGCGGTTAAGAAAAATATTGCATTTTCTGTACCCGTGTTCAAACCTAGCTCATTTCCTCTCTCTTGATATTTTTTGATTTTATCTTTTTACCTCTCATACATTCCCTTCTCCAGTAGTATTCACAACACACATGGTCCTGACACTGTTCAGACCTCTTCTCCTCCTGATTTGCACATTTAAATCTACGTAGTGTTCACTTCTCAGCTGTTTTTGACGGATTTACTTGAAACAAAGTCTGGCTGAGAGTTTATGAGATGTGGAACATGCTTTTGTGGAAGGAACTTTGTCCGAGGGGAAACCAAGCAAGTTCTGTGAAGTACATCTAGTGCATCTGGTAGTTAAAAAAAAAAAAAAATCACTCTACTACTAATAATGCAAATGCGTTAAAATTATAGACATGTAAACACAACTTAAGCCGGCTGCACACATCAGGAGTTTTTGGCCTGAGTTTAAGCCTAGTGTGCCCCTCTAGAAGTTCTGGGAGGCGTGGCCAGAGTAAGGATTTTAGTAAGAGATTTTTTTGTCATTTCTTCCTTATGTTTGTCCATCACTGCAGCTATTTCTCAGGATGCATCATCATGAGGTTTGCATGCTGCATGTGCACATACAATTTAAAACATTGCTTCATCATTTGCAAATAAATGTAACGCGAGCATTGGAAGCACCAAGTTTAGTCTACTATAACATGGCCAACATAGAGTTTGTTAGAACTCATTTCATTTCATGCTCACAATGCATCAATGTAACAGCTTCTTACCTCTAATGACCTTCCGATCTCTTGTGACCTTTATAAACCGGGTTTAATCCACTCTCATTTCATTATTAGTTTTTACAACTGCACACGAAGGAAAACACTGTGCTCGATCACGTGACACACGCACTGTTCTCTGCTCTTGTCTCTGTTCCTACTGCGACATGTTGTGATTGTGAGACAAATAAAAAGTCAAATATTGCAGAAGATTCTAAACTCCCAAGTTGAGCGTGGTCTTGTGATGCTGCAGTCTCTGTAACAATGCAGGCAAATCTCTGTCTTATTGTGTGACCACCTCGCCCAAGCAGAACAGGATTGGACTGTGGGCTGTGAGCCCAGTGTCTGGGCTTGTAATCCAGGGTGGACAGGGATTTGAACCAATGTTAGGAGAGGCTGTCACGATTGGGAAAGAAAAAGACACAAAACGCAGAACTACAAAATGAGACCTAAGTCTACGACAAAAATCCAGAAGGTAACTGAGACGCAGGAGACCAAGACAAAAAATTAGAAATGTTTCCACCAAAAACTATATCGTAAATACGGCACATTGCGACAAAATCAGATAATTGAAAGATGTACTTTCTTAGTCAAATAATCCAGCATTTTAGTTTTCATTGTAAACCGAAAGCAGTGCTCTGATTGGCTGAGCTCAGTTAGTCTCCACCAGTTTCACTTTGCTGTCTGCAATAAAATGTACTTAATGCATAAACTGCATGAGCGGAATGATTTGTAGCAGATTTAAATACCACCTTTAATTTCCATAAATGCAGTTCCCATTATGCTTAGTTTAATTCTTATTTAATATATTCATTCTGAAGGCTCTAATTATTTTGACTGTAAGACATACACTTCATCTCTTCTTGAAGTGTTTCTGCCTCAAACTGTCCACCTCAGTAATTGCCTTCAGGACTGTCCCCAGCGTCCAAACTCACACATCCAAAACACATCTTCTAGACTTATTTTATTTCAGAAAATGGAATGTTTTGTCCTTGGTGAAACCTGCGCATCGATTGCCATTAAATATAGATTATGGCTCTTCTTTAAGCACCATCTGTTTGGCAACTCGGTCACAGATGTTTTGTAAATAAAGCCGAAGATAAATGTTTTATCTTGGGATTGTTCATATTGTTCTGTCTTGACATCTTCAAGTGAATTTCAAAAGCAGCCTTAATCCTTTTTGACTTTTGCCAGTGAAGCGTGACCTCTGTTAAAATCCATTCTCCCAAATCTTCAAGCACAACTGAGAGAAATAATCAACACTATCTGTTAGTGTGAGTCCACACCGCTCCAGCGCTGAATCCCTCTCGCTGCATTTGTGACACTGTGATTTAAAAAGAAATGATTGGTATGTTATTATTGTGCCTTGTCATTCCTTTGTCTTACTCAGTTTTCTCAGAAGGGTGTTTCTTCAAAATTCATGTTTTTTTCTGTTTTCTGTGGAAAACAAGAAGACACACAAGAGATGACATAAAGTGAAGTAATAAGAAACACATACTGTACATACATCTTGGACTCAACTCTCTGCACAGTTCATTCTAATCAGTTTGATCGACTGAGGTATAGACAGTGGCAATGTATTTTAACAAAACACAAAAACAGAAGTTGTTCTGAATTTAATTTTTGCTTTAATAAAGTGTCTAATACTGTAAAATATAGTTTGTCAGTTTTTAGACACATTTGAAATGAACCGACGTTGCAAAAGTGTACCAGATGCAATGATTATTTCTCCTTTTAATTATTAGGCCCGAGCGCCCCAAGCAGGCGATGGGCTTTTGTACACGAAGTGTGCACTAAATCGTGCAAAGCGCAAGGGGGGTCTTGCGAAGCGCAAGACCCCCTCAAACACTCACCCAGGCCTTCCCTGACTCATGCACGTCCCGTGCATGTAAATTTGTAGTTGCTAGGCTGAACATTATTACCGTAAACGGGCGAAGTTGGGGAATAGGAAATGGCCAAAAAAATTTTGACCTTAGAATCTCGAAATTCGGCACATAAGTACATAGTAACAAGACAAGAAAAAAAATATATTACGGCAACGCCACCCCCCCCACTAGATGTCGGCTATATGCATTCAAATTTTGCTAAGCATGACTCAGCATTTTTTTTTCTCGTCGTACTCTTATCTTCTTCTCCTCGGGCGTAAGCCCGAGCAACCTCAAATTTGGTGAATATCATCTTGAGAAGTGTGCCATCAAAAGTTATCCAATTTACTGGTGTAAGTATAACCGTTTCTTTGCGGCGAAGCCGCAAAAAACCACCAAAAAATTTTTAAAAATCGGAAAAATTGAATTTACTCCCATTTCCACAAATAAAGTCAGAATTTTGTAAAACTCGCATCAGTTGTTAAACTCCTTGCCCTTAACCCATTTGATGTGACAAAATCAAATTTGGCGCGTCAGTGCCCCCCTACAGACTTAAATACATTTTAACATGGGGCGCACAAAATTTAGTTTATCAAAAATGAAATTTTGCACAAAATTCTGTTTTGACATCCTGATCAAAAAAGTCAATCAGACCTATGCCATAATTATTACGGCGTAGCCGTACTGATGACAGAAACACCCAATGTTATTCAAATGGTTGGTAAGAGTTATACTACTTGTACTCCTCGGGCGTAAGCCCGAGCAACCTCAAAATTCGTGACAATCATCTTGAGGAATGTGGGATCAAAAGTTATCCATGTTTTTTTCACAAGTTCACAAGATTTGTGAAATTTGTCAAAATTTTAAATGGAAATTTAAAATTTACTTTTTCCAAAACATTTGAAATTTTGCACTAAAATCCATTTTGGTATTCCAATCAAAAAAGTCAATAGAATCCTATGTCTATCTCTTATGGTGTCACGACAGCGACTCTGTAAATCCTCCATTTTATTTAAATAGCAGTATAAATCTATAGGTATTTGGGGCGCGAAGTGCCCCCTCTTGCGTTGTGGGGCGGCGGTGGCGTAGCGCGGCCCGCGAGGGCCGTTCAATGCCGCTTGCGGCATTAATTGTATATATTGTTGTTCTAGCATTGCTTCAGAAACACAGCTAAGGTTTTGACTAGAGACACTTTTCAGTCTCCTCTAAGCCTCAGAAAACACTGTTCTGAATGTCTCTGATCTGAACCAGTTTTGAATTCACATATGATTCCATCTCACTTTGAGCATTTCTGCAGCATTGGCATAACAGGCTAGATCAGTTTGATTATTTCCCTTGCGTAACATCCTTTGCAGCCAGTAGACAGAGCTCTAACTCAATTCTTGATGTGGGAAACACCAGACTTTCACATGTGCTCTACTAACTTTTCAAAACTGGAACTCCAAGTGTTTCTGCACTTGTGGCTTTATTGAGTGATGATCACAATAAAGTGACAGTTAATAAAATAAATTCTCTGTATTACTGTTTCTCAAACTGTGGGACATGTATCACTGGTGGTACTCAGATTGCCTCTGATGGTACTTGAAGCCATCTACAGTTTGACTATTGCTTTATCATGTTTTAGTCTTGGCATCTTTATATCTACAGTTTACCATAGTTTTTAGGTCTAGTTTATACACATTTTAAACCCTTTTATCTGTGATTTAAGGGTGATTTATACTTCAGTCTCCCAAGCTGCCATTGGAGCTTCTGTCTAGAGCAGGGGTCAACCTGTAGCTCAGGAGCTACCAGCTCGCCACCACCTTTGAAGTAGCTCGCCAAAGGATTTTAGAAATATACAAATTATGGTTTATTACTCAAATTTTATTGTTACATGCCTATTTCTACTGTAAATGTATCTTTAGATGCTTAATTGCGTCCACTTCTAAATAGATATTGAGTACATTTTCACATAGACTTCTTAACTAAGCCACAATGAATTTTTGATCATCGCTAAAAGTAGAAGCTTGCCTGGAGAAAAAAGGTTGGAGACCCTGGTCTAGAGCCAATCAGGTTCCAGGTGCGTCTAGTCATTTAAGCCAATCACAACCAGATCACTAATCAGCGGTGCGCTTTGACATCAAGTGGAAGCCCTTCGGAAAAAAACAAAAGACAGAATATCAAATGACAGCCTGTGTGGTGATGTGACATGTGACTGAAGATAAATCACCCTTTTAATCCTGAGCCAGTCCTAGTTTAGATCTCTAGGGCTACACACGGCTCCCCGCTCAATGAAAGCAGCAGCCCTGGAGCAGCACAGCAGAGGCGATTTATCTAAACACCTGGTGCCTCAGCCTCTGACCAAGCTTTCTCTAACCTGCATGTCATTTGTTGTTGTGAAAACCGAAGTGCGTAAGGGTTTACATTGAAAAACAAGTGAGCACACAAAAGTTGCTTATATTGTAACCTAATACACTGTACAAATACAATAAGCAAACTTTTAAACAGGCAGATGGAGATGCCAGTAATGTGAGTAGAGTTTGATCAATTCATTAGTATAAATATCTCAGGGAATCTGCAGACACTGACTGAAGCACGTACACTACGTATCACATTACTTACATACACTTGAGAATCTTAATGCACAAATTCCACCTTTGCCATGTAATATGCATCAGAAGCTGGTTTATTATTCAATCAGTTCAATCCGCCTGCTTTCCATCTGGGTACAATTAGATTCGGTTGGTCTGTAATAACTGGTGTGAGTGAGAATCTCGTACAATTTGCTCTGAAATCATTTTGAAGCTGTTGCAGAAATGAAGACGATGGTAATCACGCACACTCACACGATTTGTTACACTTGGTTCATGCATGAATACAGGCCTACTCACTGTGTCAATTTATTTCACGTTTTATCTACAAACGACCTGTTTTCTCGTTCCTGTCAGTTCTGATGAAGAAATATGAGCTGGTTGCATATGGATGAGGTGGCCCTGTTTGTAATGCTCAGTGATGTCGTATCAGATGGGGACAAACACAATTCACCGAAGTGACATTTGAGAAGAGGCAAATGCCAAAACTGTCGTAACGAGCTTCTGTTTGTGAACTTTAGACCAGAGCCATAACACTGAGAGAAAACTTTAAGGAATTAAGTGCGATCAGGCTTTGATGAAGACAGATTTTAGTGCTTAATGCTGGAGTAAACAGGGGAACAATTTGTTAACCGTAATGAGTTGTAATCTTTGGAGAAAATAAAATAAAGGTGCGTTTAATCAACATGTTTCTGCTTGACTGTGTTGTTGCTTTGCCTGATCCACACAAAAGCGGACTTTATGTTAAATAATTCTTCAAGTCACAAGTCAAAGAAAGACAAGTCCAAGTCAAATCTCAAGTCAAAGAAAAACGAGTTCAAGTCAAGGCTCAAATCAAAGAAAGACAAGTCTAAGAAAGAGAGTAAAGCACATACTGACTCTCTTTTACATTGCAGTGAAGTATTTTTCTGTCTTTTCCTAGTTGTTCATACACCACAGTGACATGGCTTGTAATCACTGAACCAGTAAATATCAGTGGACACTATTGGATTGTTAAAGCCTGCACTCCTCTAAAGTGCCACTTACACAGAAAGAGGAAGGAGAAAGAGCAGAGAGACGTCCCAGGAGGAATTAAGATGAATTTTAAAATGGCAGAACATCTTCCCAGAGCGGCTCATCATTTTTGTTCGACCAATGGAAAAGAACAGCAAAAGTCTTTCATTAGCTGAGAGTGCATAAGACTTTTTTTTTTTTTGGATAGTGTAGCATGTTAAGCAGGTGTAACATTATTGTTTAAAAGACTGGGCTGCAAGACCAGTTACTTATTGTCGAATCCCTATAGGCGGCGCGGTGGCAGAGTGGATAGCGCTCTGGCCTCACAGCAAGAAGGTTGCGGGTTCGACTCCTGCATGGCCCGGGCCTTTCTGTGTGAAGTTTGTATGTTCCTCCCTGTGTCTGGGTGGTTTCCTCTGGGCACTCTGATTTCCCCACCAACCAATAACATGCAGGTTAGGGAACACTTGGTAATAGTTGGAGTTTGAGGCGCCAGGTGTTTCGGCAAATTGTCTCTGCTGAGCTGCACCAGGGCTGCTTGCTATCACTGAGTGAGGAGGGAGGGGTTCATCTCACTGTGAAGCGCTTTGTGACTGTGAAATGCCTATATAAATAAAGGTTACTTACTTACTTACCACTATAGTCAAGAGGAATTTCTGGAACCACAGTGAAGACGACTCTCGAACTGGCTGGACTTTAGTATGACATGACCTAAAGGTGATGTGGCTGATTTTTCAGCACAGTCTCACAAGAAAGCATACATGTACCAAGACACAAAAACAGTGCATTATGAGCAGTTTTCACATGTTTTTTTTTTTTTTTTTTTTGTGTACTTATGTGGCGCCGCAGATATAGGAAGATTTGAAAAAGCGTTAAAAAAAAAAGGTTTTGGTTGATGCCACATGGGATATTCTCCCTATGTGGCATTAAGTTTAGGCATCCAGTTACTAAGGATGGGCCTTTGGGATAGGTTAAGATTAGGATAAGGATTGTGTTAATATTAATACAGAAGAACATATCTTTAAGTGTGGCATATTTACACAAAGAAGCTGTGAAATTGTGCTAATGATATATGATATGTAATAATGATATATAATGATATATGATAATGATATGTAATTTACATATCCTGTAATGTTGTGGTATATGTACACTTTCTTGTGAGATCGTGTTGGATTTTCGCACAGAAAACACAATTTAGTCTTCAAATCTGACTTCTTCTGGTCATACATTTTTTGACACGAGGTTAATATTCACATGTATTCATTTTGGTTGCGATTATGCCTTATAAACTTCTTTTTAGATAGGTAAAGAGAACTTTAGTATTTTTGTCATTTCATGTTCGGAACAGCGAGTGGCGGTGCACAAAAAAGTGCAGCAGCCTTGAGGATTACTCCAAGTATAATTTCGACAATGACAATAATTCATTCTATCCTGTTCTGTTCTGAATTTACCAAATATATGAGCGTGCATGATACAATTCATGCCTTTTTGCGTACTTATGTTACATCGTAGATATGGCACGAAAAAGCGTAAGAACACATGATTTTTATTTGAAGCCAGGTGGGGACATTTTCTTCAAGTATAACGACTAAGTTTTGGCATCAAGTTACTAAAATAAAATGTTGCAAGTTAAAATGAGGCTAAACATGAGGTCAGGTACTAAATCCGCCCACAACTGCACCTCAAACAGACTCGCAAAAGTGGGGAGATGCCCGGGGGCCAGTGGTGTGAACAGACATTGATTGACAGCACCAAATATGGACAGCAAGCTTGGTCCTGGTCCTGACATGAGGTTTGCAGCTGAGGAAGCTGAGGAAGCTGTATCTTACTAAGTCTTTGCTTGCTTGTACGTTAAGAATTTTTTTATATTTACTTTGCAAAACATATGTATGAAACTTTTGCTTTAGTCTACATAGGCGCATGAACTTATGATGTATTGTCTAACACTCAAAATGAGAAACTCGCCCCATCACGAGTTTCGAACCTGCACACCAATGCACCTCGCACCACTCGCTCAACAAACTGAGCCAATTGACGCAGCTGTGTCGGAGGGAGAAGTTTATTTATCCCACCTGGGCGGCTCGTTTATCACGTCAACTGAAAATGCACTGACAGCGTTTGCCCAGCATGGCAGTAGAGCTGTGGTTTTTGCACACATAACTGCAAAATTATTGAGTTTGCACAAAAATATCCAAAAAAGCTCTGGAAACAGCAGATAAATCATTTTTGACCCAATAGACACAGTTTGACAGTGGAAAAAAAAGTTAATTCTGAGATTAGTTTCTCTTTAAGAATAAGATCAGGAATTTGTAATATTCATAAATAAGAACACATCTTTACAATCACCATAGAAATTAACTTGGACAGCGACACCTGGCATATTTAAACAAAAAAGACGTGAAATTGTTCTAATCATGCACAATTTACATGTCCTGAAATGTCATGGTATATGTGTGCTTTCTTGTGAGATCAGGTTGGATATCAGTTTACACTTCTGCAGGATGTACGATAAATATTAAGCTGCTGTCATAACACTTTTTGTCTGACCGATGCACAACAAAAGCATTCGCTTCATCATGGATTCTCGATCTCCAAAGTTATGCCCTTGATCAGGATTAAACTGACTTCAAACAAGTGTTATTTACTTTCAAGTTTAACAAGGTCGCCTGTAAGTCCAAGACAAAACACCGCACAGTTGTGCTTTGTGCAAATGTTTTCAGATGTAAGATTCTGTCTGCATGCTGCTCTCACAAAAACAAGATCGAGAAGATATGTTGCTTTTATACAAGTTGAAATTTGCAGGGCGCCGTGTCTGTTGCAATCAATTCAGTGTTTGCCTGGACATGAGCCAGCCAATGTAAACAAACTACAGGAAGGAAACTCAACATGTTGTTATGGCCTCAGGCAGGAGGAACTCGCAGAATACATTTTTCCCAATGAATCCAAATATGTTTCCATTTTCCCTTTTCTTCTTCCTACATTTCAATGAACCATCAGCCCACGACCGATGGCGTGAGGCACAAATCAATTTGCAGCAGACTTACTTTTTCTTTATTCTGGTAATCTTTATTAATGTTGGTTTGAGCTTTTATGTGGAAACAATAATCATTAAATCTGCTTCAGTAACAGGTATTGACATTGTATCACAGTATCATAAAGAAGCATATACACACCACAACACTTAAATAGCATAGGATGAGCTTTTTTTGTGTATATATGTTATGTCGTATATATTGCATGATATGAAAAAGCGTAAAATAAACAGTTTTGGTTGAAGTCACATAGGGACATTTTCTTGAGGTTTAACAGGTAAGTTTGTAAGCTTAGGGCTGGGGCTTGGAGGAGGTTGAGATCGGGATAAAGATTTAGTTAATATAAAAAAAATATAAAATGACATCTTTACAACCACAATAGAAATAACCTGGGGCTGCACCGTGCGTCATGTTTACTCAAAAAAGCCATGAAATTGTGCTAATTATACGCTATTGTTGTGTTGTGGTATATAAACTTTCTTTTGAGTTGTGACATTTGATGCAATCAAGAGGCTAAAGAAGATTTTAATTTAAAAAAAAGCTAGCTTATTTTGGACTTTCTAATGATGAAACAAGAAAAGACTCCGAATAAGTCTGGAGATTTTTATATATACTTAGAAATACCTCAACGTCACATATTTGTTTAATATCAGAATCTAAGAGTTCTAATGCTCAGAACTGATCAAACTAAATCTATGAAACAAGTGTGAAAGATGCAAAATGATGAGTCAGTTTGGTATAGAGGGATTTTCGGTCAACGTCGCTTTCCGCCCTACTGCGCATGCGTTCTGCAGAAATCAAATCAAATCAAATCAAATCAAACTTTATTTATAAAGCGCTTTTCATACATACATGTAACACAAAGTGCTTTACAGTGCATTAAAACAATCCACATGCCTCCCACCCCCAATCCCAGACACCCCACAATGAAAGACCTGCTCTCCGTCTGTTTACATGGGGAAACTTCTATGAATAAAACCTCGAAAGTCCATACCTGTTGGAAAGAGAGCAGCTGTTTCAGCAGGTCTGAACCGGACTGACAGACGTCCCAGTTCATTTCAATGATGAATGTTAAGACGTGTTATTATTCATGAATACTAACACAATCCTAATCCTAACCTTAACCAACTCCAAGCCCCAGATCTAAACTTACCCATTTAATGATAAACTTTTGTGGTGAGCTGACAACGGAGCTTTTTGACTTGTTTTCAGTGTTTGTGTCTGTGAGCGGCAGCTATTTCACTTTTTTGTGAGAGGGGTGTGACATTTGATGCAATCTAGAGGCAAAAAGAAGAACTAAATAGAAAAAAAATGCTGGCTTACTTTGGACTTTCTAAAACTGTCACGAAGAACACAATTTAAAGACAGAAATGCTCAGAAAAAGTGGAGATTTTTATAAATACTTAGAAATAGCTCAGCAATTCAAACTTTGATCCCACGCGTTTGGTAAAAAACATAGTTAACAATTCAACAAAGACAATTTAGTATATGTCTCTATTAACATTTTCTCTATATTTATAAATTTTAAATTGAACAAGTGTCAGACAAGTTTCAGTTTTGATCGAGCTGTTATTCTGACTCTTCTCTTGCTGCAGAATCACCACAGACACTAAGACGATGTTGTCATAATCTTCAAATGCAGCCAAATGCTCCTTAATGACACATGCCTTTTCCAAATGTTAACTCTGCCGTGATGTGATTCTAATACCTCCTAAAGTTTACTGGAGTATGACGACGGTTAGTGAGAGCGAGTGTGTGTGCATGAATCAGACCAATTTAGCCTGTGATGGATGCCGCTGATCCTTCTGCAGATTAAAAGAGAAGCCTCCGGGTCGCGAGGGGCTAGTTAGCTTTCCATGAGAAGCCATGTTTGATCCACTCTAATGTATTACTGCAGTGTAATGGATGCTGCTATTACTTTAGTGCTACAGGTGCACTTTGTAAACTGCATTTAATCAGAAAGTTTGTTTTATTTTTTAGAATAGAGGTTTTATGTTTTATGTGCATTACAAGTTTTTACAAATTTTCCATTTTTAGTTAATTTAGTAGATTATCACGCGTTGTAAATAAAAATGATAGTTTTACATGAATTAAGAACAAGTTTGTGAAGAAAAGTTTGAAAATATCTTTAGTAAAATCTTATATATAATGACCTTAACTTTACTTTAGTGAAATGAATAGTGCAACCTGTCAGAGGCACTTTAAGCTCCAGCCCAGTCTCCATAGAAAACAGAAATATACAACAAAATAGCAAAAACGTACGATAAGCACGTTTTCACGCCTTTTTACGTCAAAATGTGATGAAAAGCCTACAATTTTGCCACGCGGTTTCACACTAAATTTGCGGCAATTTTACATTTGAGCTCTTTGTAACATATTGACGTGGAAAAAACAAGGCGTAAAAGGGGGCTCATTGTACGTTTTTGACATTTTGTTGTATATCTACATTTTCTTCGGAAACTGCGTTGTTTAGCCTAAAGTAGTGGCAAGGTCATGGAAGAGCAGACAAGGAGTATGGGCTTTACTTTTTTAACCGATGTGTTAACTCTAACGGGAAGTATGTTTTACCTGATGGCATTTGGTTGTGGAACCTTATTCTGTGCCATTGTTCATTGTTCCTTCACTGTTTTTGTTTTATGTAAAAGGTGAATTACTGAATGTACGGCTACAGTATATCGACAACCTTGCTAAGTCCTCTGAGAGATAACTATTGTGACTTTGGGCTTTACAAAAATAAATTGAATTCAATTGCAAAGGAGTCTTTTGTCCTGGACCTTAGACTCTAAGGGGCCCAGAATGGTACACTTTTCAAATTAATTTGTAGATGGTGGGTCCATATGTATGGAGCCAGAACGATGCCAGCGGATCCTTGGCATTGAAAATAATTTCGTAACCAAAAAATAAAATGTTGGCATTGAAATTTTTATATTCAAAATAATTTTTATTCAATTAATTTACAATCTTTAAAAAATTGGTTGATGTTTTTTTCTTCAATTACTATTTTTTTAATTACAGTGACAAAACAATAAATTTCAGTCACTTTGAGTTTTTTCAATATTAACTTTTTTTTTTCCAATGACAGTCCTCTTAGTTTCAGACGATGTTTGTTTTTTCGGTTTCACTTCACTGTCACCATTCTGACGGGGGAGGGAGGGCACTGGGGGTAGGGCCAAGCAGAGCAGGATTCATGCATATTCAACGGCTACTGAGCTCCTGGAGAGGAGGAAATGCCGCTTTCAGGCCGGGCAAAGCCGCTTGCTTAGCCCGGGACAGATGACCGTGTCCTGGGGTGTATGCAGAGCCATCCCGCGGCACTGAGAGGTCCAACCGCTCGCCAAGCTTTTGGTTTTCCCGTGGACAGATACGTGACCAGCTCGCGGGAGACGGGTTCTGGTGTGAGACTTGGATCGGTATCAGCCTGAGAATGAGACGCTGAACCGAGCATACTACCGTGATGAATGTGTGAACAGGGGTACGTGAGAACAAGTGGGAGTCCCATGTCTCCGGACTACAACGGGAGCTTCCGCTGAATGCCCACGTTAACTTTGTGTGGGGAGATGCTCTGTGAAGTGCAGCTACGCCGGTGTTATGCCGAAAAATGCATCCCCTACTCGCGGGAACGCATACACTCTTGAAACTGGAATTTGCGAATATTAAACATCACAGAACAACTTTATATCCTATGTAGTACAACACTTTGTGTTGAAATATTTACAATCATTAATGAGACGTGTTTTATAGTCTTAGTTTGGAGGTTAGCTTGTAGTGTGCAGTAAATGGGATGCATTTTTCGGCATAACACCGGCGTAGCTGCACTTCACAGAGCATCTCCCCACACAACGTTAACGTGGGCCGCCCGTTGTAGTCGTGGAGACATGGGACTCCCACTTGTTCTCACGTACCCCTGTTCACACAACCATCACGGTAGTATGCTCGGTTCAGCGTCTCATTCTCAGGCTGATACTGATCCAAGTCTCACACCAGAACCCGTCTCCCGCGAGCTGGCTCCACAAGTGTATCCCGTATCTGTCCACGGGAAAACCAAAAGCTTGGCGGGCGGTTGGACCTCTCAGTGCCGCGGGATGGCTCTGCACACACCCAGGACACGGTCATCTGTCCCGGGCTAAGCAAGCGGCTTTGCCCGGCCTGAAAGCGGCACTTCCTCCTCCTCTCCCGGAGCTCAGTAGCTGTTGAATATGCATGAATCCTGCTCTGCTTGGCCCCGCCCCCATTGCCCTCCCCACCCCCGTCAGAATGGTGACAGTGAAGTGAAACCAAAAAAACAAACATCGTCTGAAACTAGAGGATTGGCTTTGGAAAAAAAAAAAGTTAATATTGAAAAAACTCAAAGTGACTGAAATGTATTGTTTTGTCACTGTAATTAAAAAATAATAATTGAAGAAAAAAACATCAACCAATTTTTTAAAGATTGTAAATTAATTGAATGAAAAATAATTTTGAATATGGGCAGGGATAAAACAGGGATTTTCTGAGCATTGGAAAATGAGCAGCAGAACAGAAGATTACTCAAACATGCATGAATCAACTTTGGGTAAAGTAATGATGAGAGAAGAAGTCGATTTTATATAATAGGTCTCCTTTAAATGTAATCAGGGCACAGCAAAATCCTTCTCAGTTGATAAGACGTTCTGACAATATTATCTCTGTACTGGTGCAAGTTACTTAATATAAAATTGTGTACATGGTCTTTAAAGAAATGGATATAATTTCAGATCAAAGCTAATATTGTTTCTCCCCCCAGATTCCATGTAATGTGTATAATTTCCCTCCAGGTGCTCGATCCAGACAGTGGCAGAGACTGTGCAGATTGGATAAACACTGGCTCAATTCTTAGTTGTTTATTTGTGACTTCCGATGAGCCGCTGCGCTCTAATCTCTGATGATAATCTGCTGTGTCTCTGCAGATTCACAACAACACAAACAGCCTGGGCTTCACACCTAAAATTAGAGAAGTTGATCTTTTTTGTTGTTTTTCACAGTTGTGTCTGTCGAAAAGTGTTCACTGAGTGTTTTTTGTCACTTTCTAAATGGAAGCTGTTGTCTCTCACATCACGATTACAAACAACTGCTGCAGATATCTGTTCTGACCAATCACACTGCTTCTTATACCTTCAGACTTCACCTCTGTCTCTCATTTACACCTCTCAAGCACTGCCCAGTTTGACAGCTCTGTTTGAATTGTTCTTGTTAGTCTTTTAGGGTTATAGTGTCACAGTATATATCCCCATCCCCAGCTCTGGGCGATGTAGCAGGGACAGTTTGTGAAGGCTTTCGTTTGCTGAGAGAGTGGACCAATTACACGGTTTCAAACTGACGCCCGTGTGCCGTAAAAGTGACAGCTGTTTACAGAGCAGCAGAGGCACACGCACACTGTATAGGTCAGCCACAAATGTGAAAAGAGAGCATTTGTTTTACACGATTTGACAAGGTGTAAAAAAAATAAAGGGACAATAGGAGAAAAATAAGCTCAATTACTTATGATTTAAGTAGATCTGCAAAAGTTTATCAGCAATTTGTGACCAGCACTGGTCAATGAATCAAATTTTAGACAATTATGTAAATGTTGGTTTTAAGATTTTCAAACAATCGATAAACTTCTTGAAAAAGAGAAGTTTAACAGATATTTGGTACAAAAAGAACCAAGTTTCCCCAACTCAAGGCAGAAAAAGGCCCTCAAAGCATGCAATTTTTCTTGAATGAAAGTTAAAAATGAATATTAATTATTAACACACAACACCCAGACCTTATATGATAGACAAGGGTTTGCAGATTTTAGTGAACAAATAGCCAGGGTTTGACACAAAATGTTAAATATCAACACATCTTTCCACTGTGAAAGCAGGACCATACTGTACATGGATCACTTTGAACCCAGAAAACGGGGCAGAACAGGTCACTTTGCACAGTGGAAACATCACAGAACTGTACCGACCTGAGCCAAAACAGGGCTTAAAGTTTAGGTAAGTAACTTTTTTTTGTTCTAAATTAGTAATCTTTGTGCATTCTACTTAAAAGTGTTAATAAATGCAGCACTTTGAGAAAAAAATAGACCACTGAGTACTATCTGAATTGAATAATATAACATTTTAGTTCTAATCAGGAGCTGAATGCAGCCTTCTGATTGGCTGAGCTTGAGTGGTTCTCTTCAGTTTCACTTTGGTGTTTGCAAAAAGAAGTTGCAACCAAAATAAATACATGTTGAAGGATTTATGAGAGGAAGTTGTCGGAGCATATGTAAAATTATTATTATTTTTTATTGGAAAGTGGGTTACATGATGAACCCTACACCAGGGCTATTCAACTTTATTTTCCAGAGGGACAGATTTTATCAAAGACCATAGCTTCTGGGCCGGGTAGTTGCACAATACGTCACAGTTTTTACATGAGGCTGCACCAAAGACTACACAGTGACAATAACTTATGCTACAGTCTGTTTTTATTGCTCTACAAATGTCAAAATCAGTGTTAAACCACACAACCAAATCTGAATCGAGAGAATGTCAACATTAAACCAGATGTAAACCAGGACTAAACTAGGTCTAAAGCAGAATTAACTCAGGACTGAAACATACGGACGTGTCTGTTTCCGCAGAGAAGTGGTTCCTTTATACGATTTTTCTTCATATTATGGCAAAAATGTATTCATCTCCATTCAGAAAGTCCAAAAGTATAGTTTTTAACTTTCTAATTCTACTGAATTGTGTAGATGACTTTTCACCTCCAGAAAGTTACACAGTGCACCTTTAAGTTGAATAGGCCTGCCCTACACGTTTTACTTACATTTTTGAGTAAATGCAGACAATAGGATATATAGTAGGTGAAAACAAGGATTTTCTGAGCTTTCGAGCATCAGCATAGAAGACAATCCAAGATCATTCAAACATGCATGAATCAATCCAAATGCACATGTAAATAAACTAATAGGTCCATAATAAAATTGTAAATACTCACATAAATATACTAGTACTATTCACTTGTGTCCTTGCCCACACTGCTATGCCAGTCATTCAAACCTAGAAATAAAGTTGACAAAAGCAGACGCAGTGATCCAGGCCTGGCATTAGAAGTGGGATGACCTCTTTAAGCCCTGTTTCCTGGCTGAGTTTCTGGTCTGTTTAATTATAGAGTCTTCTCTCCGACAGCACCAGGGGAACGCACTGGATCAAGGACTTTCTCAGGCTCCAAATCTGCCTTCAGGCTCTGCGTTAGTGCATTGGACAGTTCAGGAGCTAATCTCTGCAGGGGTTTTACAGACAGTGACATGATTTTATTCATAATAGTTTAGGATTTGAGTTAAGAGAACTGATGCTGGATTGTAAAAGATGTGTGTCAAATTAAAGCATTATTTCCCTTCATTGTTTAAAGTGAAGCACATCACTAAATTTTAGACGCACTGTTTTTGGCGTACTGTTACATCACTATATCGATAAAACCTTTTAAAGACTTACAACAAATTGCATAGTATTTATTGTGTTACCGTACTTAACCACCTGAGCCAAGGGTCGGCAATCCAAATCAAAATGATAAGTCGTCAACAAATACCAAATGAGTTACCGTATTATCGTGCTCCAGAGTAGAGTCTAAGTCGCACCATCCAAAAAATGCATATATTAGGCGAAAAAAAATAACTTGCACCTTTTGAGGGAAATTAATTCAGGTACAGGTTCGTAAATCTCACTCCTGTTCAAGCCTTTTTCTTAACATGGAGATTGCACAGAGGCCAAAACTAAACTCTGCATAAATCAGCTCTTAAATGGAAAGCAATGAAATTAACCTAGTTCGAGGAGCAGAACCACAGGCCCCTCTCTCACCACCTTCTCGTACACACCCCCAATTACCCAGAAGCCTCTACTTAAACCGTCCTTTCTTAACACGTCTATTTCTACTGAACCATGAAGTTCAGTTTTCACCTCCAAGAAGTTATATTGTGTCACTTCATGGTATTTTATAATATTAGTAATGAAAAAAAAAAAATCCAGTTCAGAGCTGTGCTGAACCAAGCCAAACAAAACCAGGACTGATAAGGTGTAGAGACATGGTTAGTGGTGAAAGAGCAGAAAGGGCACCGTGATGGCGATTCTTCCTGGAAACTCAAAGGTCATCGTTTCAACCTTTAGACCAGGACTGGACCGACAGCAGCCAATCAGCAGATAACACACGCCGGACCCAGCTTCGGCTTAAGAACACAATATTTGTCCACTATGAAAATGTCACACTCCAACGGTTCAGCTCCATTTATCACAACCAAGCAACAAGCTGTCATGTCAAAGCAGCTGTTTTGTGTCTTAATCAGACCTTTGAGGGAATCAACATGTGTATTTATACTACTGGCTATCGATTAGCTATCGATTATTTTAGCAATCAGTTATTCTATTCATTATTTTCTTTGGATGATCCAATAATCTGTTAACTTTTTTATACAGTTTGTAAAACATTTTTATAAGAATAATATGAATATTCTGTTTAATAACACAATTATTTTTCATTGCACATAAAAAACAGCAAAGTTTCCCCTTAAAACACAAGTTTAATATCATAAAAATAAGGCCCTCCTCGCTCTCACAAACACAAGTCTGCTCCAAACACAGACTCATTAGTTCAGGGTCGACCTTAGCCCTTGTATCACCCTAGGCAAGCTTTAAAGATTTAAAGCCTGATTTTTTTTTTTTTTTTTTTGCTGCTGGGACAAAAACTTTGTTTTATGAGCCTTGCATTTGTTTGCTCAATTAAATCTGCAGTCATGTAGGTATTTGTGGTCATAGCCCAATGATTATGTAACCTATTAACATGAAATAAAAAACTGGCAAACAGCTTAGGAGTACAGTGATCCCTCATTTATCACGGGGGTTAGGTTCCAAAAATAGGCGAAACTCGCGAAGTAGTGATCTTCATTGTTTACCAGTAATTTCAGTTCATAACCTGCCTGGTTATTATGTTTAGTGTTTTTTGTACAGGTAATAATGCGCTGAACACATGATTCACCGCGAGATTCAACAGCGCGAGTCGTTTTTGTGGCCGCTTAAAGAGGGACGTTCACCTGGTCTGTTTTTGGCACCCCCAGATGGTGCCCTTAGCAACCACCTATTTTGCCAATGCCCAGGCCGGCCATGCGCTGTTTGTCTCCTCCGTTGTGTTATGTATTGCTGCAACAGCATGCCGTCCTGTAAAAGATTCCATGTGAAACAAGCGCTGCGTAGTTCTGCCTGCTTTGCGCACCACAGATTCGTTTTTATTAAACATACAAATGAAGCCAATAATCGAGCCAAAATTAATAATCATAACTTTTTTGTAATCTACAACTGATTTACTTGATGAATTGTTTCAGTCCTAATATGTACAAAATGTAACAATGTCATTAAGTTGTTTACGCTAAAGCTATTTGTCCAACTTAGATGTAATCACTTACTACAAATGCAGTCCTACAATTATGAAAAGGCAGTGGACCCATTACAGTGCAGCAAACAAACCGACAGATGTACTGTACTTTGGCTGATATTTGCAGAATTAAAGAGTATTTAAGCTTTTGAAAAATAGACTCAGAGAATGGTGAGGTCAGTGCTCTGGTACTTGGATTTTCATGCAGACAAATAAGGAAGTTGATACCAGTAAAATGAAAAAAGTAAATAAAAAAATAAAATAAAATCCTTGCATGACTGATTTCTCTGTTACCTTTATTATTTGGGAGTTACAAGTTACTTCTTTTACTACACTTGCACTGGGAGGACTGACAGAAGAGTTCAATTAAACAAACTGCTTATCATGTAATGTGGAGGCAGAGTTGCATAACCCATTAAGCATGCCAGCTGCTTATTCTACAGTCTTTTCTGCAGTTGGTTGAGACACACAATTGTCGGCTTGTAATTAGTGAAAATGCAGCTCAAGGCAAAAGAAGTCTAAGCAACCTTTAGATCCTATTTAAGATAAGAAAGAACAACATGTACAGTATATCCGACCATATAGATACAGTATCCATATTTTTTGTCATGTCTAATACACAACACTGAGATGGCACACAAGTAAGTAAGTAGTAAGTAAGTAAGTAAGTAAGTAAGTTTTTTACAGTCACAAAGTGCTTCACAGTGAGCATTGGCATCTTATAGACGTGTGTTTTGGTTGAGGCTGCAGCTCACATCTGAAGATACAAAAAGGGTAAGTTTAGGTCTGGGCTTTTGGAGTTGGGCAAACTAAGGATTTTTTTATAAATTATGACATGAACAGTGAACAAGAGTGATTGTGGCGTGTTTGTCAGAACCAACATGAGTTGAGACAGCCGATTGCATCAAATATTCACTTCAGAAAATGATTTTGTACCTCTTAATTTACAAGTTTACCACATAGACACGGCAACAACCACACACATATTTAAACGACAAAAAGCAGTAATTGCTTAAATTAAAAAAAAAAAGTAGGTGGTTGGTGGAATGTGGCTTTACATAGACAACATTAATGACTTCATTTTCATATACAAACTCTAAATTTGACAGACTTTGCTCACAAATAAAAAAAAAGAGTGCTGAAGCCTGATGCTGTTGTGGAGCTGTAGCTGTCACTGCCTTTGATCACGACGATCATAAGACCACATGTTCTCATAAGTTTCAAACTGTTTATGTGAAAAGAGAAAAGGCCTGAGATGAATGTTAATTCCAACAGAAAGAATCTGTACCTTTTTTTTTTTACTCTGCTGCAAGTTGCCAAGAGGAAACCCAGACACAAGTAGAAAGGACACACAAACTCTATACAAACAGACTCAAACCACTCCACCATGTAGTATGAGATCTCCATTAGCATCAAAGTGTTCAATTTTCCACAAAATACACCAAAACTGGTAAATGTAATCAGATACAGGCTAAAAAAAATTTATTCTAAAAATAAAAACACCACATGCAATTTTACCAAAATCATTCAAACTCAATAATTTGAGTTTGTTTCTTTTTGAAGCTATACTTTCTTGTCTTTCTTAATGCACAGCTCCAAGCATCACTGTAAACACTGTTTAGCCAAACCAGTCATAAACACCAATAATTTCCAAGCACCTGTTTTGAAAACCATTTGAAAGATGACTGCATTTCTGTCTTTATTTTGTCAGCTGTCCAAACATTTTGCCAGAGATTGCGCAGATATCAGATCGCCTTTTAAACTCCATCTACTCTGTTCTGTGAGATGTCATTCCGCAAATTGCTTCCATTGATTTAGTGTATCGCTGCAATGCCAAAAGTATCTGTTTCACATCCTATCTCATGTTCTGCATCAGTGCGGCCATAACAAAATCTGAAGACAGCACTTACAAACGACTTTGGTAACATGATAGTGGCAAAATGATTAGCTCCAGTATGATGCTACTTCTGTTAGAAATGTCAAAATTTATGGGATCTTTTATAGCGTAGCACAAGTGGATTGAGTCCATTTCGATACAAATGAAAGGCAGTAAAACAAATGTCTCATTCTGTATTGTTGCTTGTTGCTGTTTGGGGAAAATGTTGATAGAAAAGTGGAAAAACATGGTACTCTTAAGTATGAAGTTCCCCTGGGAATCATCATCATGTTCCATCCTGTACAGGGTTGGATGCCACAACTCGACAGTCGTCTTGATTCACACAATTCACTCTCTGATCGTGGCACCATGATTTAGTCCCGTCCATTGTCTGATGTCATCTGTCCAGATTAATTGTGGTCTTCCTCTGCCCCTCTTTGCTGCTATCCTTACTTCTAAAAATATTCTTTGCAAGCCATTGTAACAAATAATGTGATCAAAAAAGTTTAATTTTCTTTACCCCCCTCGGTATGACATATAGAAATAAAGGTTAACAATTAAAGCTATGTATATGGTTTGTGTCAATAGTCCATTGTAGTGAATATTCATAATGCAGGAATGGAAGTGATACATTAAAGTAGATTAGTACATTGTCCCAGTAAGAAAATATACATCTGCATTCAACCATCAGCTCAGACCTTGTCCAGATTTTTGTGCTAGACTTGGTCAGGAGGCCTTTAGTAGCTGGAACATTTGATCTATGGTTCAATCATTTGAGTTGTTAGAGAAAGTTGAAGTGGAAACCCATCCAGACATGGAGAGAAAAACTAAAATGTAAATATACAACAAATGTCAAAAACACTTTTACTTTTACACATGGCACATTTTCTTTGAGTTTAACGAGTAAATCTAAACCTACCCCAAGACCCAGCCTATTTTAGTAACTTGAAGCCTAAAGGGTCTTTCACACCAACACAACCCCCAGTTGCTGTTGGTAGGATTGAGCGATGTTGTGTCTATTCAAGTCCCTTTAAGGCACACAGAAGTGAAAAAACATTCACACTTACACAATCCAAACAGCCACCAGTCGCCAAACATTTGAGTGAGCATGCGTGTGACGTGATGCTTGACAAAATTGACAAAACACAAGTTGCACGCAAGTAGTTGTCAAAATCTGACGGAGAACATTCTTACCTCAGGGATCTACTGCCCACAACAATCCAGACTTCGTACTGTGGTCACTGCATAGTGGCCATTCTCCTCCGTACTTACGTCCCGTTTGAACCCGTGTAAATAGCAATCCATGCTCGGCTAAAGACCGTTTTTCCATAAGTGTTATTTTCGGTTTCCTGCGCAGTTTCGCTGGTTCCTCCGGCCAATCAAACAGCTGAATATGCCGCAACGGGTGACCAATGACAACACAGATTCTTCAAGCAAGTCTTCAAATCTTCACCTCCATGACTTGCACCACGCTCCCCTGACCCCCGACAGTGTCATTCATACCAAACACATTTGTGCCACCTATCGGCAGAACCGGACCTTCCTATACGCAGACTACACAAGTTGCGTAGGGCCGCGCATCTGTGGAGGGCCCCGCCTCTTTATGCGTGCGGAAAGTTTTTTGAGTTTATGTCAGTCCAGTCATTATGCCTATTGGCTTCACTCCCTTTTTTGCAATGTACATAAACCCTGTTTGACCAATCCTATAAACCCTCCCCTCTTCTGTTCTTGAGACACGGCAGTGTCAATGGGCAGAGACACAGCCGCTTCCCCTGTGCGGCGCTCAAGACTGACCAAAGCAGAAACAGGTGTCTGATCATTCTTAGCACAGAGCGCCAAATCAAAGACTCTGGGAACAGTTTGGGCAGTAAATACATGTATCGCATAAGCTCTCAGCCAATCTTTATTTTGCGTCAATAGGACAAATATTAGCTGAACTACAACCACAAATAGATGATTAAATTAAGCGTCTGCAGATCGCGTAAATGACCGCGACGAAATACGGCGAATTTCTGCACATTTATGTTGAATTATTTCAAAAGCTACTTAAAACATGAGGCTGTTTGTCCTGAAAAAGTTTATCAGATTTGAGTATTTCTGTCCAGCGTGATGATGCAGCTTATCAGCTGTTCCAGCGTCAGTGTGAAGAGAGAACAGAGGCGGAGCTCACAGGGAGAGGGACAGTGCTGGGGCCCCATTTGGAAACATTGACACCTTGTGAAACTTTAGGAGAGGTGCAATGCTATTAACCCTAAACACTATCGCTAAAAAGTTACACCATCACTTTGCCGGGTAATTTCAATCGATATAATATGCCCAAAAAAATGTACTGTCATAGAAAATAATAAAATATGACAACATTTGATAAATTAGAGGGTTTCTTTATTCAACTGTGATATTGTAACAAAATGGAAAATAAAATATAGGAAGATCCTACAAACATGCTCGAAAAATACTGAAAATTTTGATTTGAGAACAAAAAATCCTTAAAAAAAAAATACTGATACATGAAACTTGATCTTTGGTCACCATTCCTGAGACATGTGAGACTTCCCTGGTGAAGCCACAGATCTGGACACACAAACAGCTACAGGAGAGGAACAAAAATGTGGTATTTTTTCATGTGTGAAAATGACTCATCTGATTAAAATATGTTTCACCATAAGAATTCACTTTGAAAACACCACTGTTGATATATATTCAAATCATATAAGTAGCTAACTACATAATGTAACTTTGGCAAAAAAAAAAAAAAAGGAAAATTACATTACCCTCTATTACTATTGCGGGTGAAAATCACCTGAAAGCAAACCTTGTTACTCACAAGCTGAGATGTCAGAACACTAATCCTGCGAAAGGATGACAGCTGGAGTTGACGAGGGACAGTAAATTGGTGAAAACATGGTAAACCTGCATGTATGTCACCCTTGACATGTGGCAGGATCACTTGTTTATTAAACACTAACACTATGCAATGAAAAAAGTACATTACCCTCTTTCAACATCGCCTTGAAAATCACCGCCTGTGATTACGATTCGTAGAAAAAGACTGAAGGGGCCCCCGAAGCTGATTTTTGCTTAGGGCCCCCAAAAGGTTAGATCCGGCTCTGCCTATCAGCAAAAGTTGATTCTCGGCTTGGTGTGAAAAGACTCTTTAACTTGATTGTAAAAACCCAAAGAAAATGTCGCTACATAGCTTCAACCAAAATTCATGGTTATTTTATATTTCAGTTTTGATGTAAAAAAGGTGTGAAAACATGCTAATTGTGCATTTTTGACATTTCGCTGTGGGTGACCAGATTGTCAAAAGCTCAAAACCGGGACTGTTAAGACTAATTTTGGGGTAGCTGATTTTTACAATGCAAACACAATTTAGGTTTTAAATCTGACAACTTCCTCTCATAAATCCTTCGACACATGATTAATATCGACATGTATTAATTTTGGTTGCATTTATGGCTTATAAATGTCTTTTTATAAACAACAAAGTGAAACTGGAGCCCCAAGATGAGCCAATCAGAGCGCAGCATTCAGCTCCTGATTAGAACTAAAATTCTTTATAAATCAGTTCAGACAGCACTCAGAGGTCTCATTTCTTCGCAAAGTGCTGTATTTACTATATACTTTTTAATGGAAAGCACAAAGTTTATTAATTCACAACTTAAAAAAGTTAGCTACCCCACCTTTAAGACTCCAGACCACAATGCAAAAGTGAACAAAAGTTTATTAAAGGTTGAGCCTTGGAAGGGTTGCCACCGCCTGGTCCCGGGGAGTCTTCAGCTGGAGCTAGGAGCAGAGGAGGAGGAAGTAAGTAAACAGGTATCAAAAATTCACAAAAAAGAGGTCGACTTGTAAAATCACCGTGTGGTAGACGTAACAATCTGGCAGAGTCTGTCTGGGTGAGCTGGCTCCTTGTAGTCTGCAGCTTGATTGTAAACTGACAGCAGGTGAGCATCATCAGCAGACTTCGCCCATGTCTCCACACAGGGAACAGAGAGGAGAGCACCAAGCAGGGGCGTGACTGGGACACTATCATTTAGCCCAAAAACTACATTTCCAGAAGAAAAATATTTATTTTATTTGAGTCAAAAAGTTCTGATTCTTTTGTTCCTGTTCTGCATTATTGGATTACACTGTTAGAACTAAAATTAAGGTGGCCAACAAATATGTAAACCAGGAGTAAAATAAATTAATAAATAATATGAATATGAATAACTGAAAATATTGCAATTTGAAAAAACTAAACTATTGCACAAACAGTGAAATACTTACACCAACCGGAGCTTTTTCAGACTTCAGTATTTTAAGCTGGAGTGCACCTTTTTATGAAGATTGGGTTTGTCAAGAACCCTTGCATTGAACTCTGAGCAGCTATCATGAAAGTTCACCCATGCAATTTCAGCTTTTTAATTGGTTTATGCTGCCATCGCTATGGTAACTGTTGTGATTGACATGCACATTGCCCTAAAGAGGTCACGGTTAACACCACGACCTGTGCAGCTTTGGCTTATAAAAAATAGTTGTTTTGTATTCTCAGCATCGCTCTGTAGACACATGTAGATTTAGCTTTTTTAAAAATCGGGACACATGGGACGATGTGCATGTGCAAAAGTGGGACAAAACTATAGTTTTAGGGGATTGGCACTAGACACGGGACGCACATCTCAAAATCAGGACAGTCCCGAGTAAATCAGGACGTCTGGTCACCCTAGCTGTATATCATTTTCTCCTGTGTTGCAGAAAGAATAATACTGTATGTTGCAGTTGTATGTTGACTGGGACTGGGACTCAAACCCACAATCTTCTTACAGGTTGTGTATGCTGTACGAAAGGAAGAGGAGTAGCTTCTACCCTGAGGCCATCAGACTGTTAAATCTGTCCCACTTATAAAGATCCCTGTTGTAATGCCACTAATCGAAATGTATTATGTTTTTTCTCTCACTTGGCTGTTGTGATACTTCAACCAATCAGCTTCAAATGATCATCATGAGATTATAATTTTAATCTGGGATGAGCCAGATTATACATCTTAACACCTTCAATTTTTCATTCATAAATCTGAGCTAGTTACACCTGGCATTACCTATTATTTCTCTTTTTAAACAGTAGCTCTTTCTAAATGTTGTTAGGTCTTGCCTTTGTGCTGTAGAAGCTGTTGGTAAGACATTGCACAAGACACACACTGTGTTGGTGCCTAATAAATCTATAAAGTCATAATGTCACTGTGTATTGAAATTGTCTTACATCAAAAAACTTCGATTTTTGGTTCTTCTAAGCCGCCTTACCGCCTATTCGCATTGTCACTGAAGTCTATTTCGGAGAGTCTAGTTTTCAATGAATAACGTTGACATTTCACCCTTAACGGCAGCCTTTACGGTGAGAAATCTTCTAAGAACATCGTGTTGGACCAAAGACGCTAAAAGAGCATGTCGCCTTTAAACAGTGTCTGTAGAGAAACACTTCAATGACTCCACAGCTGCACACACTGGAGAACATGATCAGTCTGAGTTATCCAATTATATTTACAAGTGGGCCAATTTCTCTGAGAGCTAAGGTTTAAGGGCCGGACAACAAACTGAGTGTTTACACCCATTATCCTCAAACAACTCGAAATGGTTCACAAGAGATGTCTTTTCACTGGGATTTATGAAATACAACAATAAAACTTAAAAAACCAGATAAAAAAAAACTGAAGTTTGGCTCACATTTTTCATTGACAGATTTTAGGATCACATACAGTTCAAATCATGTTTGTTGAGGAAATATTTGTTGTGCAACAGCTGAAATGTCTTAACAATAGCAACCAAATGTCCTTGATTTAAAAGGTCTTTGACTTAACAGAATCTGGCAAATGATGCATAGGCTGCTGAATAACAAACTACTCAGGTTATATAGGATCTGTTTTATTAAGCTGAGCTAAAACTTTCACCCTTGTGGGAGCATTTTGGCCCCGGGCCGCCATAAATGGTTGTCCTTTAAAGGGACTATGCCTGATTATTGTTTTTACAATGAGAACAGATATGTTTTTAATGTATCTATTCAGGTGGAAAATGTCCTGACTACGCCTACTATCGTCCTGTTTGTTCAACAAACTCTGTTGCTGTTGTTGTTAGCATTGTGGCTAACTGCTGTTAGCATACAGACACGTCTCGCTACTAACAGTTGAGAAAAAGAGCTTAAATTTGAATTGTGACACTTGACCATACTGTTCAGTATTACAGCTGTGATTTGATTTGTTTTAATCATAGAATTCAGTTCAGAGTTGAATTTTTAAATTGTGTTTCGTAGAATTGCAAAAATGGAAAATGATAATGAACTGACAAAATTTGAAATTTTTTGCTCACAAAAAGTCACATAAATTGTTGTTTGTGAAGAAAATTATGGGATTTTTGCTTTTGCAATTTGCTGATTACACCCATTGAAATTGAGTTGTTTTTGTTTATGTAAATTAGATCCAATTCATATTCATATTGGAGCCATCCAAAAGTCACTCTTCCCTTGTTTAAGTACAATTATTAGACTGATATTTACATCTTAATCATCACTAATTTGCAGAATATAATTTCTAACATTTAAAATACCACCATTAATTCATCTTTAATCCACCGTATTTCTTTCCCATAGACTTCACTAGTCCATGCTCTTATATTTTCCTGATTGTGGCCCTTTCCAGAGCGGCCTCACATTGCACTGATTAAGTCTCTGTCTGTGAATACTAATTGTCTGCGGATAATAACATTGGCATTTGGTTCAAAGGAGCAGACAGAAATCAGCTGCTCATGTCCACTGCTAAAGAAAAAGATTAGCTCACCTGATATGACCAGAATTTGTAATGACCAATACACAACAACATTAAAAATTACGTGTTTCTTAATGACTTCTTTAGGTCATTAAAAAAGTCTTTTATTGTCTTTTATCATAATATTGAATATTGAAAATGCCCTGGTCTCCCTTGTGTAATGTCATCAGTTTAGAACTCTTTTGATGATGTTTTCACAATTTTTCCCCATAAATTGTTATTGATCATTTATAATTACAGCAGGTCAGAATGAGTCCTTGTTGTAGACTAACAGTTATGCTTTTGTGCAGAAGCACAATTGAATTTTAACTCAATTTAGCACGTACTCCAAATGGGGAATTACAAGCCAGGTGTATTTAACGGAATTACAGAATATTTTGTTTTTTGGAAAACATGCACATATTTTTCAGCTACTTCCGCTGTTGCAAACAGGTTACAAAAGGTCAACTTAATGTAATAGACAGCTCAAATTAAAATGTTTTGACCATAATTAAATCAAAGTGTTTTTCATCTAAACTAATCTAACACATTTAGAGTAGTTACTTTAAAAAAAAAAAAAAAAAAAAAAAAAAAAACAATAATACAATTTTTGCTTTTGGGCTAACATTTTCTTTGTGACAAAAAGCCCCACTTTAAATTCAGCACCACGGACAGCGCATGTCTTTACTTTGCTCTAGCATTCACATAATGTTTAAAATAACACCTGTTGTGAGTACTGCACTTACCACCGTGGACTATTATGTCTTCACTGCTTTTTCAACTCTCAAACGGCCTTCTGTCTCTACAGTCTGAAGTCGTGCTGCCTCAAAGCTAACGCACATGTGGACAGATTAGCTTCCAAAGACACAGAAACCACTTTGCAGCCTCTCCAGCTTTGCGCCTCAATCCAGAATCCATTAAGGTCTGTCTAGGCTCTCCACGGCTCTCTTCAGTCACATGGACAGGCTGCTGCTATCTGATGGTAAAGGTTTGCTCTGAAGCGACTGCGCTGACTTTTGTGGATGAAGACAGCTTTTGGGTTAACTGTACAAAAATCCAAAAGGTGTTAGGAAGTAAGAAGGAAAAAGAAGAAAGTTGTGCATTTAGAAGGCTGGGCATTGCTTTTGTTCATGTCTGTACCAGCTTGTCAAAGACTGATTCCGTCAGATCTCAGAGGCTAAGCAGGTGCTGCCTGGGCAATACTTGGATGGGAGACTGAACCTCAGTTGCCACCGTGGGACGATAAGAGTTACTGTAAAATTGTAATACATTATATATAGTTAAACGCTGAAAAAATTTAAATTATTTCTGTCTCAAAATGTTGCACTACTGGGACTTACTTTGAGCATAACACACATTTGTTAAGACTTTGTACAATGCGAATCCTGATACATTTAGACGTGATTACTGATTAATCTACAATAATGTGCTGTCACAATACATTTTCCTCATAATATTTTATTCACCTTTAAGTCAACAGTATTTTAGTGATGTTTTGGTCCAATTGTCACCTTCAATAGATTATAAAAGCATTTTAATGCAAGTAACTTTATTCACTCAGATTGTAACTAGTAATATATTATCAACATGTTATATGTAATGAGTTACAGTTACTGAAAAGTGTAATATATTACAGTAACTAGTTACTTTTGCATTGAGTTACTCCCAACACTGGGTGTGAATGATTAGTGGTGGTCAGACGGGTGTAAAATGCAGTCTCGCTTCTGTCAGTTTGCCCCAGGGCAGCTGTGGCTTCAATAGTAGCTTACCACTATCGAGTGGAGAGGCATCTGGCAGCAGACGACTTTCGCCCTGCTCAGCTCTCGCTACAGACCAGACGTCCAAATTTGGCAACTTTTCATAAAGCTGTAAGGTTACCCAAATTACCTATTCTAACTCCAGCCCTAATCCTAACCTTAACCTTACCCATCGTTGGGGTTAAAATGTTGAAAATGATATACATTAGTTAGCATAGCCAGACGCGAGAGCTGACTATAAATGGGCTTCCGGTGTGAACAAAGAGGTGATTCCGATCTGTAGCATCTGTAGCACCTCCCTCCGCTTCCTTCTGCGGAGGGAGGTGGACAGTATGTGTCTGTATCCATTCACACCACACTTGATCGAATGTCAATAATGCAAAATGTGAAGTGTCTGGGTGTCATAAAAAGTGCTGAATAAATCCACTGCATTATCAATATCATTATTATTAAGCACGCTCATAAAATCAGAAACAAAAATGCCAATTCAAAAACACAAATTAAAAAACATACAGGCAAATTTGAAACGCATAAGTAAAACAAACTCAGCAAAGCAGATTTGTATGTTTTTGTGTGTGTGTTTATAAAATCACTAAATACTGCAAAACAAACAAACAAACAAACAAACAAACAAACAAACAAACAAACAAACAGGCAGTAAACAGTTAGTTGTGGTGGAGCATCTGAAAACACTTGATAAAACTGCAAACAGGAGAAAACTTCACTAAAGGACACTTTATAAGAGACTTGTTTGTGCCTCAGTGCCATATGTTAACAAATCTCAGTTCATCTAACAGCAGAGTCTTTCTTTCATCACTGCATTCACTTCTTTGAGGCGGATTGTGTACAAACAGAGTTAAAAGGCTGCCCCATTCTAACCGGTGCTTCATTCTAAACATTTCTGAAAACAGCACAAGGACATAACACATATCTGCTACTGAACTGGAAGCTAGCTGGACCTAAACGCTTGGCATTACTGTTCTCTTTCACTGTAATCTGTTTATACGCTCTCCTTTTGCACACGGAGAGAAGAATAGGCTCCAACGCGGCCCTGCTTCTATTGTGCGTCTATAATAGGTCAACTAATGGAACTAGTTTGATGAAGCAGAGAATAAAAGACAAGTATTGATTTTACAGGGCAGAGCAGCACCTTTACAATTCTGCCCCAGAATCTGTTTGAAGCAGGTCGATAGAAAGCACAACCCGGTCATTCCGTTCTTACAAAGTCATTTTTTTAAAAAGCAGGGTTCCCTAATCTATTCCATCCATGCTTATGGTGTTAGGAACTGTGCCATGTTATTCACAGTTGTAAGGCTGTGTTGAAAACCAAAAGATTGTCAGATTGCGGTTCTAAATTAGCTGAATCTCAGAAATCGTCCAGGGCCTAAAGTGTGCCTTTCACTGCACAAGCAAAGCAAGACATTTCTCTCAACCCTTATTTCACTCTTTACACTGAGGCTGCTCAACTGCAATGTTATTGGGTCTAACCCACTGTGTCGAACATAAACCAATCGGGAAGCTGGAAGGCCAGATGGATTATCTTGAATTTGTGAATTCACAAATGTCACGACATAAACCATCTGGCTGGCCAGGTTAAATTAAACTAGCGTCTATGTATTCTTAAACTATACCATAGAACTCTGGAATTTTCCAAGCTACTGAAAGTTATCACAAACAGAGAATCTACAGTCTGGAGATGGAGGAGAGACTGGAATATCATGGAGAAGAAATGCTATTTGTCTCACAGAGATGCACATCTTAAGAGCGGACCCTGTTGTGTTTCTAACTCTTTGTGTGCATATTTATTTATTTTGTTTTAGTTGAAGCCAAGTGGGACATTTTCTTTGGGTCTAATCAGCCCGATCTCACAAGAAATCGTACATATACAATGACATACCAGGACATGCCAATAGTGTTAGCACGATTTGACACCTTTTTTGGGTAAACATGACACACGTTATAGACACGTTCATTTTTATGGTGGTTGTAAATATGTACTATTATTTATGAATATTAATTAAATCCTAATCTTAACCTACTCCAAGCCTCATTCCTAATTTTACCCATTTTAGTAACTTGAAGCCTAAATTTACTTGTTACACCTAAAGAAAATGTCCCCATAAGGGCTTCAACCATTTACTTTACACTTTGAAATATTTAGCGATTTTATGCTTTTTCATATCTTGCTATTATAACATAAGTACGCAAAAAAATTGTGAAATTGTGCTCATCATACTCTATATATTTTGTGTCATGGTGTATATATATGCTTTACTGTGAGACTGTGTTGGTTTCACGGCTAAGTTTAGTTCTGAGTTTAGGTCTACTGGGCAGTTTCCTCATCCTTTGCCCCTCTGTCTTCACAATCCATTACACATGCCCTCTGTTCACTCACCTATTCACTCGCCACCACTCAAACTGTTTCCTGCCCTGATTCACAAAAACCCAGACGGAGGAGAGAGCAACAGCCGACACGTAGCCTCTGATGATTTAGATCATGACGATACTCTTTAGACCTTGTTTACATGCAGACAAATAAACAATTGCATAAACATGGAGCCGTCTTAGGATTTGTGAGCGTCCACGCGAATCTTGCCTGACCAGCCAGCCCCTCCTACATTCTGTTACATTCTGTTTGAATGCAGAAGTGTCTGGGACCTGACGGTTAGCCAATAAAGTCGTCTCCCATAATTAAGACGATCCAATCAAGCACACGATTCTGACACGTGACACTAAAAAGTCGGAAGTTTCTTGCAAGCCCCATTTAAAATATTCAAGAAGGCGAACGTAGCTGATTCAGCTTGTGCTTCGGTTTTGAACAATGAACGTAACACTTCCTTAAAACCTGAGCAGCAAACCGTGTTGAGGTTCTTCAGACTGAAAAAATCCTCGCGCTACATGTTTACAAAAACATCATGTCGCTGTTTTGGTGGAATTTCTGGGTTTTTTGTGATTGGTTGACTCAGCGCTCGGAAAGGCCGCCCACATAATTGATCCCCGGCGCTCAGCTCCCAGACCCTCACGGTTTGTAAAGTGTCTGTCAAAGAGTGTATGGACTGGCTGGTCAAGCAAACGCGAATCAGTAAACCAGTCTGTAATGCCCGTAATTGACCAGAGTGTGGCGCTGCGACACTGACACAGAAAGTCACAAAACTAGAGGAAGACTTGACACTGAGCATGAGCAGAAAAGTTGCTGAATGTAAACAAAAACTATTTCACACATTTTAACTAGAACCAACACCATTTTGTATTACATATTTTGCTGCTTTGTATTCATTATTATTGCCATATAAAATATTGACTTTATGTGAGTGCAACTTCTTGCCAGATGACTGTGAGAAGCAAAATTAATCACAAAATAAAACATCAACATCTTTTTTTTTTTTTTTTTGCCTGTTTTTATAGCAGTATTCAATTTTTGGATATATTGAAAACAACATTCACAACATTATTTAAAATTCCATACATCACCCATGTCAACACAAAAAAAATCTCTTCACACCAACGCCAAGGCATAGACCAGGGGCGAGATATTGGTCTATTTGGTTAAAGTGTCTGAAGATTGTACAGTGACAGATGTATGTATAGTGACCCATGTCTTTACAGAATTGTTTCACTGTCCTTTAGTTGACTTTTTTTAGATTGTTTCAGCTGATGTATTTTTTATACTTCCTGCAGAAATGGGTTATCTTTTCTGTCACAATCCTGAGCTCTATCTGCACATGGCTCCTGTTCTCGGATGGGAGCGTCTGACTCTCTCTTTTTCCCCAGTGACCTCGGTTTGTGAATGCATCGCTGTGTGAATTCAAAGGAGTTTTCTGGGTTTTCTCTGTTACTTAGATTCCTGACATTTAAGAGCAGAGAGCAGCATGTGCAGAATACAAATGTTTAGGTGTGAAAAGAAACTGTGTTCACTCTTTTTTAAGAATTCTTCCAAAGTTCACTAACGGAGACATATTGTATTGTATTTTTAAGCATCATTAGTTTACTCAGCTGTATTTGGATTGATTCATGCGTGAGTATTATTTGAGTGTTGTCTTGCAGCTGATGCTAGAGTTTCCACCTACATCTGTATTTATTTCATTCAAAACATTCAGTGAAAATACGAAGTTGGTGTTAGGTGCATTGTGGTGTGAAATGAACTGAAACGGTGCAATAACTATAATAAAACCTGATTTATTTGTGTGATAAATAAAGTAAGAGCAGGGCTTAATTTGAGCCGGAACAAGCCGGAATAAGATCCGGGAACTCTCGTGGGGCATTCGGCATCAGTTTGTCTGCTCCGGTAACGCTTTCTTTTGTTTTTCTTCTACGAGACGCGGCTCTGCTCCTCTCCCGTCTCTCATCTCATTCACAGTGAACAGTGAACAGGCTTATTTGTGGGGAAACGGAGTCAGACTGTAATTGGTTAAAAGCGGAACTGACAGGAAATTTGACCAATCAGAAGCAGCGCAGGCGGGTTTAAGACTTTTCATTGGTTCCAGGCGAGCTCCGCTCTTGTATCTCCTTCTAAAACAGGAAATATGCGTCTTAGTGGATTTTTGTGAATATTGTTGTTATTTGCGACTCGTTTTGATGGATTAAAAGCAGCGGGAGTGTCACATGTGTTTGGAGTGTACGGGGCGATAAGAGGTGAGAACCAACGCGGATGTAGCGGTCACAGTTTCTCGTAAGTGCAACTAACTTTACTGTGTTACTTTAACGTGTATTTTAGCGTCACGTTTGATGTATGAGACCCGTGTAAAGGCTGTTTGTGACCTGTGTCTGTGTGTAAAAGCTGTTTGTCCTGCGTTGTTGTTGTGACTTGTGGAGAGTCAGATATGATGAGGCGGAGGCAGTGCTGAGCTGCAGGACGAGCGTGTGTGGAGGGCAACTTGTTGCTGTGGATCAGATTTAGGTGCGCTGATTCTGTCAGAATGAATGAAAATCTCTGTGTGACGTGTAAAAAAACGTGTAACACATACATAATTACTTTTATATCGTTTAACATCGAGTAGGATGGACAGTTGGGTTGTATTTTAGCATTTCTAAGCCGCTATGTTCACTTATTGTGTGCGCTCCGGTAAAGGTTCGACCTTGTCTGGAGCCCGGTCCAAAACCCACATTTTGTTCCGGCAACGTTTGATTTACAATTAAGCACTGAGTAAGAGTATTGGAATTTTAACTTGTTTAACTGGGAAAAAAGCATCAATAGGTGAAATGTAACGTGCACTGGCTTTGAGGGAAAAAAAATCGCTTGTGGACTTAAAAAAGTAAGTAACCTGGAAGTAGAAAGTACAGTTTTTCTTTAAAATGTAATAAGTAAAAAGAGGCCAGATTAGTAAAGTACAGATAGATTCTGGCACAATTACCATTGCGGCACAGACTTAAAACTTTTTAGTTTTAATATAAGTGCGCTACAGGAGCTGCAAAAAATGAATAGAGTGGATGGCAGAAAAGACAAAACACTAACCTTTTCACAGAGGCAGCAGAAAGTTTTGAACAATGAGTGTACGCGGACAGAGACGCTGCGCAGATCCGAACAAGTGTAAAGTGGACTACAACATCTCCTCAGCTCACAGGACGTGAAGCTGATGATATGATTCTCCAGCTGCTGCTTAAAAATTTGCATTGGAATGACTCCTAAAAAAGTTAGTATCATGTTTGTGTCCAGGCGTTACAACAGTCCAAGGTGATAAAAAAAGTCGGTATCCTGCTGAAGTGAGTTTTTCCAATAGACATAATTACATGACACGTCCAATCAGAACTATTCTTAATCCCCTATAAAGATACTTAAGCATGTAAACTTTATTCTGAGTTATTCTTTTTCATGTAAACTTAAAGGAAATGCTTGAATTCTAAACTATTTTATTTGGAATTTGGAAAACATAATGTAAACATGGCAAATAAGGCACCATGATCCTGGCAACATCTGTCTTTTCTTTTTTTTGGTCAATGAATACCAAACAACACAGTTCCCATATTATTAGATTTTTGAAAGTGTTGACACTAATGATTAATCTTTTGTTCTTTAGGAAAGTTGGAGAATAAGCTACGAATATAAGACAAGTCCTAATGTTTTAGCCTTTGGATTGTTGCAGCAAACCGCCAACAGTGTAACTTCACAGCCACGACATGGAACCCGCCTCAGCAAAACTTGGTTACAAACACATCAAAGCTCTGACCAGAGTCGTAAAAGCTTGTGTGTGTGAGGCATTGTGTGAGATGAGTTTGAAACCAACTGGAGGTCTGCCTTTCAAAACCCAGTGAGAGAGTCAAAAGTGTAAATCTAGTTTCAGACCTGATTCCTTTTCTCACCTTGAGGGACAAAGCACAAACAAAGACATATACAATCCCAGCTGTAGTCATTATCTATCTGTGTGAAACATAGATTTACCTAGCCTCTATGAAATAAACAATACAAGCCCCAGTCACAAGAATACAGAAGTGAGAGAATGCCAGATACACTATAGACAGACACAATTGATCAATGCAACCTTTACAGTGCTGTGCTCCCTCTGCCAGCCTCACAAAAACAACTCTACACCTGCAGCTTACACAGAGGCAAGGTGGGTGAAGTTTCAAAAACAACTAATAAATCTGTTTTACTTTTGGCTCCTCCACAGCTGCCCTGGAGATTAGAACCCAAGTTTATTTAAAAATCGATTCTCCATAAACAAAAGAGCTGTCAGTCAATCATGCACTAACGTAACATATACATTTCATGAGTGAGCTGTGATTGTTGATGAAGACAGCCCCATAATGACCCAGTGAGTGTGCCAAAGCTCTATTAACACTGTTTTTGTAAGGTTTGTGTTGGAGCCGCAGGGCCGATCAGACACTTCAAAGCCCCACACTTGAATACAAAAGTCATTCCTTCACATTTGTGCCTTTGATCAAATATTTGGTGAGTCAGGTCGGCACGACGCTGGGATTAATGGGATTATGTTTTGGAAAATTACCAAGATGCAGAGGCGTGCAAGTGAGAAAGGATGGAATAATTTTATGATGCTAAACTGACTTTATTGAACTTTTCATTTAGATTTTACAGTTACTGATACTGATATCGGCAAAAGCAACATATTTTTCTGTCATTTTTCTTTTCTATTAGAAAATGCTATAACCAATCCTTGCTTTTTTGGATCATGGTTAATGCTGCATCCAGAGCATCTAGATCAGGGATGGCAAACCCGAGGCTCGCCAGGCTCTTGGCCAATCAGAGTGCGGCTCATTGGCTCATTCAGAAACATTTGCGCCTCCACACGCCCTCTCTCTTTCCCTCTCGCCGACATGAGGGAGAGAAACCCGCATATTTGACGGGACTTTGCTAATTATTTCATTCTCTGTCCCAAAACACAGGAGATATAAAAGTGATACTAAACATGAGTTCAGACGTCCTGATCCAAGTTAGGGAAGTTTGTGTTATTTTTAGAGCCTCTACAGCGCCAGTTTCCCTGTCACTGCTGCGTCTGTGCCTCCACGGTCTGCGCTGGGAAGAGCAGGGCCGGTTTAAAGGAATATAAGGACCTTTAAAGGGGGGGCTCATCTAACATGAAAAAAATTAACCTGATATTAGAATTTGGTAATAATTATATTGTTAATAAACTGACTCATGTCTCTTTTAATTATAGTAAAATTACATAACATCTTTATAACATTTTTATTTTATTTTATTTTATTTTTTTTTATTTCTATGCTTGAAACTTTTTACTTGAATTCCTGAGAGCCCTGCACAAGAATTCCAATGTGTACGGACTTCTGTGTGTGCACAAATGGCAAATACATTTCTTGAATCTTGAATCTAAAACTCACCAAAAAGCTGGAAATTGCACAGAATTTTTAAATTTCTCCAGGGGAGAATTCCCTCAGATCACCCTTAATTACATCAACACCATGTTCTATTAAAAAAAAAATCTTTAGTAAAGGGCTGACAGTGTCTGTGTCTAAATGTAATTCAATCAAAATGTATTTCGCCCCCTGGTGGTGGCAGTAGGTCGATTCATGTGCTGCTTATCAAAGATGACGGCTGAAAATTTCGGCTCTTGGCCTCTGACCAGTTCGCCACCCCTGATCTAGATCAATAGTCCCTCACCCTTTTTCTTGTAAGAATTACAATGATAAATTTCTTTTCCAGGAGGCACCTATAACAATGAAAAATGCATACAACCACTTTGTGTGTATATTTTTAGCTCTAATTGCTTGAATTTGCCTCTTGATCTAGATATTTCTATTTTTGTTCTTTTGCCTTTGCAGTAGTCACATAATTATTAAATCAAGCAAATGTGTGTAGATTAGTTGGCTTGTTGATACTCAAAATGGCTATCTTAAAGGCAAGGTACCTCCTTTTTGTTTTACAAAAAAAAAGCTGTCCATGTCCTAGTCCTGTCTACAAATCATGTACTGTTTGTTCACTAAAACCCATAAAGTTTTCCGATTGATATGTCAGTATTGTGGCTAACAGTTTGAGGCACCAACATGCCTCAATCTTAGCAGCTGGGAAAATCGCTTAAATGGCATTGTGGTAAATATTTAGAATTCAATATTTTGATTTTTGTGCCTAAATGCTAACGCTAACAGGAAATACTCAGCAGCACATAAGCAAGTCATTTTAAATATAAACAAGCCAACCGATGCTCTGTGCACAGATTCTGTCTTATCCTGGTCAGTAACACAAAAGTAATGAGATCAGGTGAGGTTTAATCACTATTATTCCAGATAATTAAGCTAAATCAATATACTGTATCTACAAACAAGTGTAATTGAGCATTTTCCACAAATTACAATGTGTTTTCTTTTTCATGCACACTTGATTTGCTGTTAGTGTTTCGAGGGCAAAAACACACATTACTCACTGGACTGGATGAGTGGATTTGTAGCTTCAGTGAAGAGCTGACTGCAGTGTATAAGAAACTCCCTTCTGACTGTCTCTTACAGAAGAGTTCTCTGCTACCAGCAAAACTTCTGCTCTTCTTCTACATCCTGAAAGAACACTTTTATTTATTTATTCCTTGTTTTGCATTTGCAACATGTTTTTACATGCAGAAACAAACTGATACTAGTTTCATAAAGACAGAACTGTCTCAGAAAAGTACTTGAAGATGTACTGTGTAAGTTTCTGACCAAAAATAGATTTGAATGAAAGCATGGTTTTGTAATTTAGACACAAAATAAGAATGCAAGTGTCAATAGAGGCTTGTGTGACGACAAAATGGACCATTAGGTATATTTTTCACATTATGGCATGACACAAACACTGTTAATGATTTTCCAATGTATGGTTTTAACATTATCTTTCTTTTGAAATGTATTGACTTGTGCAATAGACTCGTCACCTACACAAAGTTACACAGTGCATCTTTAAACTACAAGAAAAAGATACATGGAGCATGTGCGGCAAAGTTGCTCACTGGATAAAGACGAACACATTTTATTCTGTTATGGCTCGTAGTGCAGTGCGGAGCAGGAAGGTCAGTACATTGCAGGTCAGTATAATAAAGTGAAGCTTTTCCATTATACTCAACCTGCAAACACATTTCAAACTACTTTCTGTTGGAAAAGCATGAGGGAAACAGTAAAAGAAGGGTCTGAGAGTGGAGAGCAGCAGGTGATTGTAATGAGCACACGTTTGAGGGAACAAATCAACACTGATGTCACAGAAGTCTAGAAATGACACTGGCCTTTGTAGTGAGACACAGGAAGTTTGTGACTATTTTGATTAGATTAGATTCGATTAGATTCTTTCATAGGGGACAGTGCAATTTAATAAAATACATGACTAAACATGAGTAAAAAAGCCAGTTGTAGCCAAAAGGCTACTTTTCATCGGTAGCCCTCTGGCCAAAGTGTAAAGAGGCATCTAAAAAGCATGAAAAAGTTAGACACATTATACATGTAGCATACAACTAGGCACAAGGTGCTGCTAGTTTTTAGACAGGTGTAGTCTCTACCAACCACCTCAAATGTTCAGAGAAAGCATCATAAGTAGTTTGTTGTTTTACGGCTTTAGATAAAGAGTTCCACTCTTGCTTCTCTCACAGACCAGGCCGACTGACTAAAGCCGCTCATCCTCAGAGGAATCACACAGTCTCCTCTCATAGAGCTTCTACTGTTCTTATGATGTTGAAACTTGTGGAGCAGAAGCTAAATTATGCAACGCTTTGTACAGCAAGCTAAAGTCAACAAATAAAAATTTTGACCAATTTAATAATCCATACTTTTTCTTTGTGTAATGGTGATAATATTTATTTGTTTATTTTATCCAAGACTTTAGCTTGTTTGCACAAGGCTGAAACATGCTGATTTGATCACTTACCAAAATTACACACACACACACACACATACACAAAAAAACACACAAAAAAATGATAGAATAATGCTATATTAAAAAAATACAAAAACAATATACACAGTTTCACAGAAAAAGAAATGTTTTTTTGTTTAGCTTCACTTTAAGTAGGTTAGACGTAGCATTGGGCTGTGATTTCATCATCTTAAAACACATTTTCACAGTAACAGCGAAAGTGTCTAAACATCGTTTTGAGATCTTTGCACTTTGGGACCTGGATTCCAAACTTATTTTGAAAGACTTAAAAAAAAAGTTTTACAAATTCAAGATGGCTTCATGTCATCCCAAACTTTGGACTCCATCTCCTGATGCAGGAGCGTTCACCGATACATAAGTGAAATAAACAAACCAAACTTGAAAGCAGGCAGAAACAAATCTCTGCCTTAATGTCAATTAAACTGTATGTGAGTTGTCTGATATTCTCTCTCTCTCGACTCTCACTCTCCTCTTTTTCTCCTCTACTTCTCCTTTTTCTCTTGACTGTCCCTCTCTCTCCATTTCTCACCCTCTCCTCTCTCTCTCTCTCTCTCTTTCTATTATGACTTAATAATCTTCTAAAATCTTTGACTCACATTGTTAAGGTACATCAACACAAACATTTACGTTAATTTAACTCATTAACTGTTTAATTTTCGCGATTCCTTCAGTTCTCAACAGATCAGAATCTTATCAAGACATTTATTATCACTTACACCACACATGTAGTCACAAAAATGCATCAAACATACTGGTATAAATGCATTTCAAAAAGTCTAGCATTACTATTTTCAACGAAACAACAAAAGTCCTGCACTGCTACAATAAACAAAATGTAAAATAATCACCATGTATGTTGTTTTTTTTGCGAGTAAATCCTGAGCCTAGCATGTCTTCTTTAACACAGACATCAGGCCGCTGGCTTTAACACCGTTATCTTCACAATCAACCCCAGCACAAGGACACAAAACCAATTATTTCACTCAGAGATTAGAAACTTTTCCTGGGGTGTGGCGTGAGGTTGCGTTGGTGGTTTCCTGGTTCACAGAAAGCAGTGGCTAACAGCTGCTTATCGCCAACGGCAACGCCACACCTCCAGCTATTTCTAGCCTCCAATTAGTCTACGTGTGCTTGGCTCGTGGGCGGAAACAAAGCATCTCTGCACAGGAACACAGCTGGGAGTGTATGAGCGTGAAAGATAAAAAAATATAACTGATTGTGTGCGATACGAACACAGAACATATGGAAAAACTCAGTGATCTTTTAACTAAAGCTTTATCTGACCTTTAAGAGGCTTTTATCTGATTTTTTACAATGAAATAACTTAGCCCTACAGATAACTTGTTAATGTATCTATTTGCTCGAAAAATAATCCATTTACATGATGTTTCTTAATTCCGAATTAAAAATATTTTCCTTCAAGTTTACATGGAAATAATAATTCCGAATAAAAGATTACATGTTAAACTCACTAAATCGGCTTTATATTCCACTTAACGTCTGGGTTAGAAAGAGAGAGAAAAGGGAACGCACATACGTCATTACGTAATTACGTCTACCGGAAAAACACACATTCGCTGGACACGAGATACCGGCTTTTTTTTCACCTGAGATTGTTGTAACGCCACAGACGCAATGATACTAACTTTTTTTGGAGTTGTTCCGATGAAAGTCTTTAAGCAGCAGCTGGAGAATCACATCATCAGCTCCACGTAATGTTCTGTGCAGCAGGGGTGAGCGGAGGAAAAGTTGTTCCAGTTTCCACTTGTTTGGGATCAGAGCAGCGTCTCTCTCCGCGTACATGGTGTACACTCCTTGTTTAAAACTTTCCGCTGCCTCTGCGAAAAGGTTAGTGTTTCGCGTTTTCTCTCATCCACTCTTTTCAATATTTGTAGCTACTGTAGCCCACTTAAATATAAAACAAAAAAGTTTCGTGTCTGTTCCGCCATCTTGAAGTGCGTCATCGCCGTCAGAAAGACAACGTACGAGCATGCGCAGTGTGAACGGAATAATTTTTATTCCAAATAAAACGGTTACATGAGAAAGGAATAAAATCATTCGGATTTAAAAGCGGAATAAACCACCCACTTTATTCGGAATTAAGTTTAAATCCGAATAAACTTTTCATAAGGAATTAAGTGTTTACATGGTCTTTTTAAAGCGGAATTAATCTCCAATCTCCCCTTTCTCTCAAAAGTGATTAAAAAAGTTGATGTCATCCAAATTCATAACCACATGCAATCTGGTTTTCGTTCCACTCATAGTACTGAGACAGCCCTGGTCAGGGTTACCAATGATTTGTTGATGGCCTCTGACCAGGGCTCCCCATCACTCCTTCTGCTCCTGGACCTCTCAGCCCCCTACGACACTGTTGACCATACCATTCTCCTCCACCATCTGCATCCTTTGACTGGCTTATCAAATACAGCACTTCAGTGGTTTCAGTCCTACCTGACTGATAGAGCTGAGTGTGTGGTCCTTGGGGAGGGCAGAACGAGGCCCCACATTGTCACTTGTGGGTTCCCCCAAGGATCAGTTCTTGGTCCCGGCCTCTTTTCCATCTAAATGCTCCGATTGTCTCCTCCAGACTGGACTATTGTAGCGCACTCCTCATTGGGATTTCTGACAGAAACCTTCAACGACTCCAGTCTATTCAAAACTGTGCTGCCAGAATCCTGATGAGGGTGCGCAAAACCCAACATATCACCCCCATTCTCCATAATCTCCACTGGCTACCGGTTAGGTTCAGGGTAGAGTACAAAATCTGCCTTCTGACCTATCAGTGTGTCTATGGCAGTGCACCGGTGTAACTCAAAGAACTGTTGGCACCTTACACACCACAAGACGCCTCCGCTCCACCGACAGCCATCTGCTCTAAGTCCCAAAGACAAAGCTTCGCTCCATGGGGGACAGAGCTTTTCAGGCAGCAGCACCACAACTGTGGAATACTCTACCTGACTATCTGAGGGTGCCACAGTCAGTGGAATCTTTTAAAATTAAGCTGAAAACGTTTTTATTTCGAAAAGCGTTTTTATAATTATATTTCATTGCTTCTGTGTGTTTTTAATTGAATGTAGCACTTTGAGATTTGTTTTTCAAATGTAAAGTGCAATATAAATAAAATTCAGTATTATTATTATTATTATTATTATTATTATTATTATTATTATTATTATTATTATTATATTATTATTATTATTATTATTATTATTATTATTATTAAGACAGGGAGTGTGACAATGAGTTGACACTGAATGCTGAATGTTGCAATAAAATGCCGACCCAGTTGGGCCAGAGCAACGAAGCTGGACTTGTTTTATTTTGAAAAAAACACACTTTAACAACCATAATGGTTTCAAACCCCACTGAGCAAAAGCCATTGACACATCTTTGATCACCAGGGCTTGGTTAGCTTACTCACAAACCTCGCTCCTGTCAGCTGTGGAAAACAGCTTAAAACACTTTGGGGCGAAAAATTCAGCGCCCAGAACGTTTTAGGTAAGTGAGCAAAACATGGACTGAAGTAAAACATTTTAAATGAATATTAGGACTCTAGCCTGTGGAAAGAAGGTTCTGCGTTCAATTCCCAGGTGACTCATTTATTTTAATAAAATGCTAAACACAAAATTACACAAACAAAACAATGCATAGCAGTGCTTTTGTTACTTTTCACATTTGGCTACTGTAGGTCCAAAGTGCAATTTTGGCTGTTTATACACAAACACAAAATTATTTTTATAGGCAAACATTACAATTATAATCTGTTGCCTCTTGCCTTCTACAAAAAGTTGCTGTCAACCGTGCTCCATCAAGACAAGAAAAGTGAAAATTTTGTTGTCTTGAAGCACTGAAAATCTTATTCTTCTGACATCTTATTGACACAAAAGGAAAAAAGCCTGTTGAAGCTACAGTTCCACCGCAGTTACAAAAACACGCTGAGCTCCCGTTGTGCTGCTGCTGTGCATTTGAACTGTGTCCTCCAGCTGAGTGTGGCTGTATATCCGTCATCTCGCTGTTGTTTAGCGCCTGCAATTCTCACAAACGATCTTCCTCCAGCAGCGTGCAAAATAAACTAGAACAAATCGCTTCAACGGGATGGACGTAATGGATGGGTTCAATTTGCCACTGGTCAGGCCGGATTAAGAAACAGACGTTGTTGTTTGAGGAGCAGTTGACACAGAACATAAACTGATGACTCACAATAAAACGTTTTCCTCCCAACTGTTGCCGTGTCCTTGGGCAAGACTAAGTGAATTTTGTTGTTGTTGGAGAAACCTTAAGAAAAGTGCCGCGAACCATAACTTAGTCTGGCCACAAAATGGCAAAGACTGAACAAGACACCAAGTCGCAAAAGTAATGAAGAATTTACATTTACTGAAAACACCACATTGTGAGCTGCATACGTGAGACACTTCTTTAGAAAATATTGCAGATTGTATTTCAAGATTGCAAAAAGTAAATATCAAGTATATTGGTTATAGCGTGATTTTTTACATTTCAAATGACTTGTTAACTCTCACCCAAGTCCCAATCCTGAAGTTAGTCATCGAATTATGCCTAAACTTATCCAAATTAATTGTAAACTATTTACCGTGGGAAGCTTGGTACGCCATGAACAGTCACATAAGCTAGTGAGGGCGACCTATCTCAACAGGGGTCCAATCTCGACATTACACCAGATCATATCTGATAAAACCAACTCTCATATTGTTTTGTTGTTTTAATCAAAGAAGTTTCCCCAGCCAACTAGACAGACAGTGTCTCTTTCTGCATGGAGCATGCGCAGTAGAAACGTCGAGCGCTAATACACCTATAGCTTTGCAAACCACGCAACACATAGAAGGACCATAACAAGTGCTGCTACAACTCAGACAGGCTTTTAAGAAATGGAGGAATCTCTGAACTGCTCTGGATATCAATAGGACGCTTAACAAACACTCAGTTATAAACGATGAAGTCTCTAACTAATTTTTGGAGTTTGCAAACTGGTCAATCAGTCTAAAATATCAAATAAAAAAGTCAGTATTTACATTTTCATTGTAATAACTTCGTTTTCAGTTGAAGACTAATGCAGTGCCACTAACTGCCAAAGATGGCGTCCTCGTCCTAAAACTGTGCCACTCGCTGACACACCTTTTAAACAGTGAGTCACTCTTCACTGCCTCTGGATCCACCTGTCAGGAGCAGAGCAGCACAGGGACACCTCTGCACACACTGGATCTTTGGCACAATACAGTGCATGGCTGGCATCTTCATTTATGCATATTTATGTCTGAATGGGGACAGAGAGCACCCTGGAGACGCACAGTAAGCAGAAGGAGAAAATTACATCTTGACACTTTTTGTGCAGCCATGTTTAAGGTAATAAAATAACCTAAGCTACACAACATTTGAAAAATTTTTAGCAGTCCACTTAGTTAACTCTTTCCCTGCCAATGATGAAAATATTCATCATTGCAGCCAATCGTACCCTGCCAATGATGTCTATTTCGTCATAGACCTTTTGTTCTATGCAGCGATAGAATGCTCTCTGATCCACGTACTGACTTAGTCTACAATCAAATACATTCTGCAGTTTCACAGATTCACCAGCAGTGTGAGCACAAAGACCCAGAAGAAGTCACAGGACCAGCCAATACACGGCAATCAAGCAGGCGGCTGTGTTTTTGTGATCAGCTGCTTCTAAAGGGGCAACTTTCTTTCAGGCAAAACAATGTTGAGTAAGTTTAGAGCAGATATTTGATCTTTAAAATGAAGAAAAGATGATCCTACTGGACTAGGACACATGCAGCAAGTCTCAAGGAGAAAAGCTAAACTTACTCATGTTTGGAGTCTTAAATATAATCTATGCCCAATAAAAGAGGCTGAATCTTTGTAATTTTCATCAGAAAGAAGAAAAGTGCTCATCTGCAACACAGCTTTTGTTGGTTTAAAGATGAAAAAGACACTTGTCCTCATTTGTAATATGCTAACCTTGTATTCATTGTAGTAGTTCATATTCTTTCACCAAAAAGTAGAACAGACGAAAAACAATTCTGACATGAAGTTTGATTACGAAAAAGGTTGTTTTCTCAAGAATGAAAACAAGGAATTTCAAACGCCTATAATAAAAACTATGGATAAATGTAGAATAACAATTATTTTCTTAAATGAAAGTTGACACTTGTAGGGCTCATTTAATGTACAACGTGTCATGATTCCAGTCGCACAAAGTCTTTTGTGGAGCTGTGAATATTGTTTAAAATGAGCAAAAAAACCTGGCAGGTGTATATCTGGCTCTGCACATTGCGTGGCACTTTGCAGTTTACAATTACAGAGTTTGAAGGAAAAGTACCAAAATGGCTTTGCTACGATGCCAAGTCCTTAATGAAAACAGAACTCCAGAGCAAAATAAAGAGAAAAGAGTAATCTGGAAATTATTGAAATGCAGACGATGTTCCAATAGTCAAATATGTGGGAATCACTTACATGGATAAAGAGATGGAAAAATGGAGGAAGGTAGTGACGTCTGAGAACTGAGACATTTTTCTGCCTAACCAGAAATTGCCCTGGTTTGGGCCGTGAAGCAAGGGAAGACAGCAGCAGGTAAGGAGTGGGAGAAGAGAACAGCAGGAGGGAACATTCTGTGGGAGGTTACATCCTGTCCAATGCTCTTTCACCTATTTAATAATGTGAAAACAGCACTATTCTGTCACCACTTCCATCCATTCTCATGTACTAATACTTTTTTTTTTTTTTACATCCGGCACCCAGAAACTTCCATAATTTGGTCTAGTTTTAGCAATCATATGGTCATTTTTTAATGAACTAAATAGATTCCTTCTTTTTTGGTTTGCATTTTGACCCCCAACAAAAAGACAAACAACATTGAGAGAGTGGAGACTAACAGTAATTCATGTTTTTTTTTTATCCAGATCCTGATCCAGATCCGTCTGGTTTCGATGGTCACTCACACTGCGACCAGAATATTCATAAGTACAGACTGTCGGCATCGCGAGGCCACGAGTTCACCGAGGTTTTCGCTCAACTTGGGACTTCCCGTGATCACTAACCTCACGTATATGTAAACAAAAAAAATTGCGTAGAATTGTGTTATACAATCGTGTATGTATGTTGAGAACCAGCACTCGCTTGGTTTCCTGTTGTGTTTTGTTTTCACAACTGCGTCAAAATGGGCAATGGAGTGCTCCGCCAGTTTGGAAAAAGTTCCTTCCAACGGAAAAGATCTGGACGACCGATTTCACCAGGGTAACTTTAGTGTTGCTAGTTAATAACAATAATGATGCATTGGATTTATATAGCGCTTTTCAAAGCACTCAAAGACGCTTCACATTCTGCAGTTATTCGTTCCAGACTCGATGGTGGTAAGTTACTATTGTAGCCACACCTACCCTGTGGCAGACTGGTGGAAGCAAGGCTCCCATTTTGCGTCACCGGCCCCCCCGACCACCACCAACCATTGACAACAGATCTGTACTAGGCAATGTGTATGAAATGTCTTGCCTAAGGACAACATGTTCACTCCACTGTTGCACCTGAGGTTTCTCCAGCAATCCCCCATCCAAGTACTGCCCTGGCCCAACATCCTTAGCTTCTGAGATCTGACGGATCAAGCTTTGGCAAGCTGGTATGGCCACAACGTTGTCCTATACATACTGTACATGTTTTTGGCAGGGAGCTGGGGAGAAACCATTACAACCTGCAAACACCCAAGACTAGACCTTTCTGTTTTATGTGCCGCTGTGAAGGCTGGTTAAATTTAAGCAACAGAGTTCAAAATGAGAACAAGGCTTACAGGGAAAAAGTTAAACATGGCTTCTGCATTCAATTTTAGATCAAGAACACAGGTATTGTAGCTCTCCATAATTTCTACCTTGAAAGGCACTTGAAAGATAGTCTGTGGGGCCTTGGAGCTTGTTAGATGTTATTTGTCACACAGCTGTGGTATGTGTAAGTATATGCACAACATCTTTTCATTCACTTTTTTTGTATTCAGCCTTGACGTAATGAGACAGAAAGAATGCATAGATATTCCATAGAGGACGGAAAGAGCCGGAAGGTATTTCAGAAGTAAACATTTGCATGCATTCCCTGAGTTCAGACTGGTCCACATACTCAAACAAGTCTTTATTAAATGGGATGTGGTGGCCCAGTGGTAATTAGACCAGATTCTCTAGAGCCAGACTCTTGGTTCAAAAGCTGTCGGAAGATTTAGGTCCAAGAAAAAACAAACAGCAGCAGCAGATATCTATGGAGTGTAAAGCGAGCAGTGCAATCTGCTGTGCACTGTTTGCAATTTTCCATCACCCAGTTTAGCAGTCTGATCTCACTGTTTGTTTAGTTTTTCGGTTTTATTATTAGACTGACTTCCTGAAAGTGTCTTTTTAGGCAAAAAACAAACTAATGAGCTTCCTCATAGTTATTTTACAGATTTTTGACACTTTTCAAAAATAGAAACATGCAAGTAACAGTTTGCCGACAGCACTTCTACAAACTTTTATTTGGTGCAGTATATGTGACCAGGCTAACCAGACTGCGTGTGGGCAGTACTTCAAATGCTCCACAAAATACATATGTATCTATGATGGATACTTATTAAGTCATTTAACAAGATAAAATGTTACTTAGTCTTGCTTTAATCCTTGGTCTTGGTGAAGTTTTTTACTTAACTTTTGAGTAAATACATTTGTTGTATGATGTCAAATATTTTAATCATATTTTCTTGCTTTATTAAATATTTTACAACAGAAGGCATTAGGTAAGTGACAATTAGACAGAAGTAGGTTTAAAATTATTATTTCTTTGTTTACATGTTAAGGAAGCAAAAATCGAGTGAAGCAACTTTAATTTCAGCTTTAATTTAACCCTAAGCACATTTAAAGTACCCCTGACCCGCAGGTCCCCGTACGCCTGGTTGGGAAGCACTGTGCTAATAAAAACCTTGTATTACTGCTGCATTTCTCAGTATTGCCTGTCCACACCCGTCTGTACATGTGGTATTTGTGGCATTGACATTTCTCATTTGTCTGACAAGCAAAAATACAGCAAGAAAAATGTACTGTAAAGATGGAGCAAGCAAGTGAGGTGATTCAGTCTGCGTCCATGAATAATACCTTTTTAATATGTTAATATGTTGGACTTATCTGGCGGCTTTCACAACAGCTAAAGAGCTTTACAATGCATTATTCATTTTCTCTTTTACACAGCATCTTCATACGAGGCGAAGTGAGGGACATGTTTTGTCTAAGGACACAATGACAGTATAGAAAACTCACTGCGGCAGCTGGTCTTAAGCTCTCAAAATAGTACTGCAGTTCTCTCAGTTCAACAAAAAGGAAGTTTGCCATGTGCTGTCTGAGAATCAGGAAAGTGAAATCACAGCATGCATTCAAATATGTGCATGTTTTATAACCTTAAGTATCTTGTCGTACAGTGAGACAGGGACAAAGAATAAAGTCACAGCTGTGATTTATTCTACACTGCATCCATGATCTATATGTGAGCAACAATAAGCACAAAAGAAAATACATAAACTTTATTGTCCCTTCAGAGGAAAATAGTCTTCGACAAGTTCTACTGGCTGAAATCAGACACGTAAAAATGCAAAAAGGTACAAATATAATAGTGAAAACACAGAGTAAAAATCAAGCCAACCAACAATGCCATGCAGATATCAAAACTGGAGAAAAAATGCAAAGTGACACACATAGGCCTATGCATGAGTATTCTGAAAATATTTCAAACATTTTTACAATGTTAAGGTTAAGGTATATTTTATTGCCTCTTAGCGAAATTCTCTTCATGCCTCTGGAGCGTCTCCTCAGGAGCAGTGAGCTCCACTGTGCAGTTGTCAGGAACACAGCTCCGGATGTTCCTGCTATAGTCTTGGTCAGGACTAGCTGGAGGATTATTATCCTAACATTTATGTTTTGTGTTGGTGCAAGAAACTGAAGAAAAATGCAAACTTCACACTGAAAGGTTCAGGCCATGCAGAAGTGGAACCGACAACCTTCTTTCTGTGAGGCAAGAGCGCTAACTGCTCTGCCACGATGCAGCTGTCTACTGTTGCGTACATCACTGTAATCCCACATTCAACCAGGAGTGATCCACAGTTGTCATCTGGATGACCTTTTTGAAGATTAAAAAATACTGTCTAGATGACAACGTTAAAGCCTTTTACAGCTGCATTATACTTTTGTAAAATACAGAAGACATTTAGATTCTTAACAACTTAAGAACATGACTAAATACAGTACTAAAACAGAAACATATATATTTTCTAATGTTGGGAGTTGGTTTGATGGCCAGATTCAATTAATTAGTTTGTGAAGACTAACTTGGGTTGTGTTTGATCATAACTTAAAAAATCAATTTTGACAGGTATACTGGATGGTCAAAGTACAGTAGTTGTCTGTCTCTCATCCATGTCTCATAATACTAAGTCTGTCCAGTAAATTCAATGTTTGCTGTTAGCATATTGGCACGTCTCAACCTTTCTGGTGTCTGAAATACTAGTCAAAACACTGTTTGGTGAATAACTCGAAGGCTGAGAATGCATTTGGTATGTAGGCGAGTAAAACACGTTAAAAGTTAAATATGTCTGTTTGTTGATATTTTAAGGCGGCATAGATTAACATCAGAAATCTAATCTCTAATTGTAAATTATCATAAATGGGAATTGGTTCTTTATTGATCTAGCTGAATAAAGTAAAACAAACATATAAACAGGTTCATAATACAGATGTCATCAGGACACAAGTTTTCTTCTGCATATAAACCTCTTACTATAGCCCCTGCACCACAGTATGGAAAGCACTTTATTAAATCATTATTGGTCACTCATTTAGCCATGCCCTTAAAATAATTGGCACCATTAAGAAGGTGACAGACCATTTCACACCCACATGAACATTTATCACTCATTAACCTCAAACATGTCTCGCTGCACAATGCAAAGGACAAACTAGAAGCTAATATTACATAGCTCATTACTTTCATTTCTAGACCATTATTTGCAAATACAAATGTCATTACAATGTATGGCTTGTTATTTCTGTCACACCTAACATTGTTCTCTAATGTAATAGTTTTGTTTCAGATGATTAGATTCAATAGGCAAGTTATTGTTTACTGGAGCTGTGGTCGTGCAAAATGTTAAAGATATTTCATTTGAATTTTATCATGTATTAATCATCTGTTTTTAGCGTAGAGTGGCTTGACAGCTCTTGTGCCACCTGCGCCTGCGATGATGCTGCTTAGCTTTGCTAGAGTGAGCCACAGTGCATGAGAAAACTACGGTGACCCTGAACGGCAAAACACACATGCAAATTCAAAAAACACAAACGCAAAATCAAAAATGCAACGTTTGTGTTTTCACATTTGCATTTTTACATTTGCGTTTGTGTTTTTGATTTGTGTTTGTGTTTTGCCCTTCTGAGCGCAGACAAAAGCAGCAAACAACGTCTCCTAAAAACAGTGCTTCTCCAGGATTCTAAACTAAGTCATGCCGACTACTAACAAAAGCCACGTCAAGAGTGGGGATAAGACAATGTACGATATTATTGTTAATCGGCTGTAATTAAATAATCATGAAGGTTTTCATAATCGTGATAATCACAATTATGAGTCTATTAGAGTTAATTACAGACTCCTTGACAAAGATAAATGATTTTTGCTCAACATTGTGTTCACATTTGTTCACTTTGAATCACTGTTGATTCCACTTCAATTTTACTGTTGATTCCACCAAAATACAATAAGTAGTTGTATAAACACATGCAATTGTGCAATAATAAATGTTTTAAAGACTTTTAAACCTGTATGTTCAGTAAATAAACGTGATAATATCTTTAATCGTGTATATTTTGGTCACAATAATTGTGAGTGCCAATATCGTTCCATCCTTAGTCAAGAGGAAATACAACTGCAGCTGCTTCCAACAACCAGCTGTGAGTTAGCGTATTAGCACTGCTAACAATCCACTCGACCACCTGACCGCAGACGTCAGCCTGCCTTCTACACCAGTGTCATAGATACAGTAGACACATGAACACACTGCGATAGACGCTGGAAGTTGATCGCGTTTCAAGACAAGTTACCACCCATGACCAATTTCGAATGATCAAGAGGCAAATGCTTCTTGTCTGGCACGAATTGACGCCTTCGGGTTGTAAGTACTTTTTTTTTACATGCATTAATCAAAGGAGTTCCCTGGTCGTCTGTCATTTAGAACTAAATCAAGCCTCTTTCTCCTCATATAAAAGTGCTTATGACAGGACAGATACATTTTTCAGCAAGGCACAGTAAACAATTATATTTAAGATTTCACAAATTTTTGCTTGTTTTCACCCAATTTTATTGTTTTAATGAGACTTTTGTCCATCAAATATGACATATGTTGAAGTAAATTCACAACTGACGTAAATATGGGCCCAAAATCTGTAGAAATGGCACAAACATTACAATTTTGACAAATAAAAATATACCTTTTAAGATTTTCCTGCAAGCTAGCTTCCAAACAATCCACTATAAATGTAATTTTTGTCCACAGTCTGATCCTTTTAGCCACAATCCAGAGGTGGAATGAAGATATATCCCAGAATGCACTGGAACAGCACTTGAACAGGTAAATCTATACTTGTGATGTGAGAGCTGCTCTGGGACTTCCACTTCACCAAAAGATCTGCTGTGAAGTGTTCCAAAGACGATCATTTGGGCAAAAAGAGGTAGGCAAGGCAAGGCAAGGCAAATTTATTTGTATAGTACAATTCATACTCAGAGCAACTCAAGGGTACTGAATGTTCAACCAATGCAAAAACAATGTGACCATCTGTGTTTTGGCAAGTTTGAGACTATGATGTTTGTTTACTATGTTAAGTTTAGTTTAACTTTAGTCATTTTGCTGTTTAAATGTAAGCTTTGGAATAAACAAACAAACAAGCTTGAAGCCAGATCATAATTGCACAAAGCATCAGTTTGTTTTCAGAAATGCTAAAATGATTGTCATTCCCCAAATTCATTTGGCTAATTGTCATGCTAATTGTTAACTTGACTATGTTTTCATTATTTAAACGGCTAGAAACGGCTAAAATAGTTGTCAGTTTTAATTAATTTAATTTTAATTAACCTTTATTTAACCAGTTGTAGCCTTGGATCGCCTCATATGAGATAAATAAGTCTGTTAAAAAGTTTATTTTTGACAAAGTCAAGCATACAATTTAACACAAATGTCAGTGACCTTGAAGTTTCACTGCTCTGAGCTGTTTGCTAAAGTTATTTAACAGTTAAATATACTATATAGTGTTTTCACAAATGTTTACTTAAAACTTAAAATCAACCAAATAAAAAGTAAATGACAAACATAGCATATTCTATGTTGTTTGTTCTTGCGTTACTTACGCAGAAGTTTCTGGATGTGCACATCGCTTTTGACTCAAATTGGCCATTGACACAAACTGGGGAATGACAATTCATAATCACTCAATCACTACTCAGTCCTGTCCTGTTCAGTGAGTCATTCATTTGGTCTTTTGGACATGAAGCTCACTACTTGAATTAAAAAACAGTTAACAAAATTTGATAAAAATGTACTTGTAATCAATATAGAACAAGTCCATCTGACACACGCATATTTATGGACTACTAATCTAACACAAGTCTGGTTTAACTTGGACACACATTAAACAGCAAACAGACTGGATAATTCCTCTTTTACAGCTCAAACTAAGGTAAGCAGCTAACTTAGCATCTTTTAGGCTAACGGCTTTCAGTTATGAGTGTTTTGTTTATTCTTCCGCCTCAACAAGGAGTTTAAGCAGTTTTATATTCAGTGGTGTTGTTTCCATTAGTAGACCTGGTGCTGTCCGCTGAGCTCTTTCACAATGAATTGTGGTCTATATTGACCTTTCTAGTGACCCATCTATGCTAACTACTTTTCAAGATTAATTGTGGAAAATTTTGAGTGCACTAGTTTTCTACTTGCTTTCGGACAACACTACAACATTTCGTGACCCCTGAATAGTGCACTAAAAGAGAGAGATTACAGCTGTTTCATAAGAAATCTGATCATGTGGGTGATAAATACAATGTGACAATGACTATTTTGGCTCCACAGCTCAGGTTATTCACCATAAAATAAACCTAAAACAGAAAAATGATGATGTATTTGTCACCATTTCCTGAATTAAGTTTGTAAAAACAAGAAATTTACAGGCCTAAATTATTCCTGTGTGAATACCTGTAAAAATCTCAGACGTCATGAGTAAATTTAAAGCTTACATACGTCCGGAGGTAAATATCCAAAGTGTAAAGACCCTAAAACAAATGGTTCACTTGCCCAGTTAATTTCAAACAAACCAGCGACATGTTAAATAGCCTTCATCACGTATGGTGCTTGTTGCTGAGATTGTTTTGGTCCAGTAGCTTCAGCAGATGGGTCCTGGCCAGCTTTCATACCCACGTTTAGGTCTCATCTTCTGGGTCCTGCATTTCCATATCAGCCTGAATGACCAGAGGCAGACCGGAAGAATCTACTGTCACTGTAGCTCCATCAGCGAGCGCAGTGGAGCAGCTCGGGTTTTTAGAGGGCAAAGAGAAGGACATTACTTTACAGAGGCTAACTTCAAAGTCCAGTGGTGCCTCGCAAGACATTAGTTTTTAAATACTTTATACTGGAGATGTTTGTAATTTAGCTTGGTTTTACTGTGATTTACCTGTGCTGTATATTGAAAAAAAAAAAAAAAAACGTTTAAAAAGTATTGACTAAAAAGTATAAAGCCTTATTTAAGAAATGACAATGACAATGCTTCAATTTGTTACCAGTTGGTTATCAAAGTGAAGTGAAGTACCGATACTAGGATTGGATATTAGTGCTGATCCCTGACATTTTTCTGAATAGGGTGTCAGCTCCATAATATTGATTCAGCCAATATTCTGTTTGTTCTTTCAAATGGATATAATGACATTACTTTACTGGCTGATGTTGTTGTTTCATAATGTTTGAATTTGTATTCAATTAATTTGGTAAACTGCTACTTGCACAATTAACATTATCATGCTATCATAGCATTATATGACCAAATTTCTTATGTTTTCATAAAAAATAAAAGTTATTTAAGTCCTTACACTAGTATTGGTTGATATCGGGTAACGATAGATGCCCAAGTATCGGAATCGTATCAGAACTAAAAATTTGGATTGGTGCATCCATGGTCCTGCTTATATCAGGTGCCAAATTTGCCAAATGACTCATAACACCTAATATCTGTTCTGACCAATCACACTGCTCTGTATGTCTCCACCACTCTCACTTTTACTTCTCCGGCACTGCTACATTTGCAGTTCTGTATGAATAGGGTTAAGCACTAACATCTTCCAGTCTCAGACTGACATAAGTCGCTACATCCGGTGACATAGTTACCATAGCGACACGGTTGTTTATTCCAAATGCGATAAAAATTCCGGACTAGGACTTTTGGCTAGTCCTAAAGCATTTCTCTTAAAAAAAAGTTATATTTTGTCATCTGTGTTAGAGGCAGTAACTGCTATAATAAAAAGTGCAGCTTAATGACTTAATGCCAGCAATGCGAACACAGCTCCTGCTCTGGTTGTACAGGAACTGAACATATGACTCCATATTCTCGAAGCACTCCCCACAGGACACCACAAGGGACACCGCCTTCTCCAGTGCCACAAAGCAATGTGGACTTTGGGCAAACTCCTGTGAACCCTCGATCACCCGATGGAGAGTGTAGATCTGGTCCAGTGTGCTACGACAAAAAAACCACACTGCTCCTCCTGAATCTGAGGTTCGACTATCGGTCAGATTCTCCTCTCCAGTACCCTGGAGTAGACCTTCCCGGGAGGCTGAGGAATGTGATTTCTCTGTAATTGTTAACACACCCTCTGTTCCCCCGTCTTAAAAAGGGGACCACCACCCCGGTCTGCCAGTCCAGAGGTACTGTCCCAGTTTTTATTGCATGTTTTTTATGTGGCACAACACTTTATCTGGGAGTTTAGAGTTTGAAGCAGATTGGCTGAATTCCCAGGGTTTTCACACGGTGAATGTGTTATTCATGAGTTCATATGCTGACATTAAAACCCCACAAGGCTCCACCTGTGTTTCTGAAGAGACTGGATCCACAGTGAGAATGAGGCGATAATTATATTCAAACTGAAAATCGTCCACTGCAAACCATGCCAGATGTGACACTTTATTATGGAAAAAAGTTTGGTGTACTTATCTGAGCCTAATATTCCTGACCCAACATCCTTGAATATCAATATTTTAACTAATCCTATGTAAAATACATGGATAATTCCAACACATCACAGTGTTGAATGGTGAAAGTTAAATGCGTGGCTACATTTAAACTAAGAATAACCTCACAGGACTCTTCGCTCTGACTGTCTGCCTTTGGCCAAATGTTCTCTGCCAATTAACTTTGCACAAGGTTGAGAGCTCCTCTTGTTGCACATTACTGCTGCTGTCTTATGACATTTAACTCAGATGCAGCTCGATTTAAGCTTAGTACATGAACTAACCTTTGCAGAGTTTGTACATGTTTGAACAAAGTATAACTATTAACAAGTACAGGCAAGGTTCATGATTTTCCAGATGGACGGTCACATCGCCAGCTGCAACAGAATGTATGTGCACTTCCTCCTGCCTGATCCCATCAGATTTCAGAAGCTAAACAAGTTAGAGCCTGGTTAGTACTTGGATGGGAGACCTCTGGAACACCAGGTGCCACAGTGGGACGACAGGAGTGAATTGTCAGTGTCCGTGTACACTGAGTGGATTCTTTATTGTGTGCTTTGAGTGCCTTGAAAGGTAAAAAAGTACTATATAAATAGAGACCATTTGCTCTCTGTAGTATTATGTCATAGGACTAATCCCAGATACAAGCTCAATAAACATAGAAAATACTTTTTTGCTTTGATTATGCAAATGTAGAAATGATGCACATAATTAGAGTTAGTCTGATGAGGAAGAGCAGAGAGACACTGTACTCATGAATCTCCTGTAAGTGACTGAAATGTGTTGTCAGAAAAGTGGTCTTGATTGGAGAAATCACTGGATGCTGCGTCTCGCTCTGTGCTCCACTAATCACCCATCGACTGCTCTGTAATGATGACAATCAATAGGGCTGTTTAATTATATTCTGCTGGAGGATTTTACAGGGTGATTTCTTTAGGGACCTCCCACTGTGAGCTCGGGAACAAAGTATGTGCAGGGAATTTGAAAGAAAGTGTGGTTATACTACACTACAAATACAGTACACACCACTTAATCCTCATGTTTAGCCTTTTGTTTTGTGGAGGTGAATAAATCTCTCCTCACAAAATGAATCTGAATGTTTGTGATGTTGTGTTTGCTCCAGATAGACAAACATGTGAAGCTCTTGAGTGGACAGCATACAGTATATGGGCTGAACCAGTCCAAAGTCTCCTGTTGAGCCTGGATCAGCTGTGAGTCTGTCATGTGGTCTTTACTGTGAAGCTCTCATTTACATACGAACCACACGTGTGATCTGAGGCGCTGGCACATGATGAATCCTGCTGCCGTTAAACACTAAACACGGTCCGGTAATTGAAAGAAATTGATTGTGATATAAGACATAACACTCCCCATACTTTCATCATTATCACAGGGATATATCTGAGTTTAGCACAAAGTACAACTCTGATTACAAGAAGCACATGCCTCCGCTTCTGTGCAGTACAAAAAAATGAAGTGACTGAATATGAGTGAACATAATGCTTCTGTTGAAGAAAGAGATAAACCTTCAAAGGGTTTGTCCGCCAAAACGTGTAAACTGGAGTTTTTTTTATTTGCATAGGTCAAAATGAGCACTGAATGGCTTTTGTGGTAAAGTTCAAATGGAAATTGTTTTGTAGTAGGCTTCTCAAACTGAACCTATGCTTATTATTTATTGTATTATCTACTGATCTTTTAAGTCGGGTAAACTTAGCTGTTTTTCTCGAATGTGTATACCCAAATGCAGAAGCTCACTGTCTGGCTATGTGACAGTCTATATGCTTTGTTGATCCATCATTTGAATGCTAAGGCCTTCTAGTTTATACAGATATGTTTTGGATTTGTCTGAGAGACTATACATTTCTTAATTCGAGTATGGTTAACTTTGATTGCATAAAAAATATTTTGGAAAATAATAGTGAATTTGTGGTGAAGTTGAGCTTTCTAATGATGTAAAGCAAACCCATATTGACTGAAGTTTTCTTGTTTGATATGTATATGTAAAAAACAAACAAAAAAAAAAAGGATTAAAAGGTTAAGCAGGAAAGTTCCACTGAGATTCAGAATATCTTTTTCAGGGAGTTCTGGGGGAGTGGAAGCAGTACTGGACATGTTTTTAGTGGCATGGGATGTCGAAGTACCAGGAGAAAATCTATGCAGACACACAGAGAACATGCAAACTCTACATATGCTTTCAAGCCAGAGCACTAACTGCTGTGCCATCGTGTCTTCATAAAAGTTGACAGAAACAGTAATCATAAATAAATGTTGAAAATTAAAAAGATTTCAACTTGGTCTCATCTTGAGCCACATTTCCATTAGCACGGCAGATACCTCAGACTGCTTCACTTTGGAGCAATTTGGACCGCATATTATAATGATGGTGAGCATTTCTACAGCAGGACCAGGCTGATGTCACTCACACATATAACACATGCTTTCTTAAATAAAAAAAAAGAAAATGTACCTGAAATATGCGTTTTTGTTGTGGTGACGGTCTGAGCAATTCACAAAAATAAACGTAATTAAGTTAGAAACTATTTGTCACTTTTTTCCCTTTGTTTCTCTTTTCTGCAAAGCCTCTGCAACTCTGAGCTGCATTTCAAACCCGTTTTATTCAACTCATTGAGGTTGCTAATGCACTTTGCTTTGTTAAGTCTATTAGAGCAACAAATAAAGTGGAAATACGAATCAAGTTGGCGTTTGGTGAGGAACGTTATGTTTCATCATGTTTCTATCTGCTCTTTCTCGTCAGATTTTTCCCTGAACCTGTGTTTTTTCTTTTCCAGTCATCGTGCCTAAAGGGAGGACAGCGGTAAGGTCCGCTCCAAGGTCCACTGTGAAAGCAGGGCAAACAGTGACTCACTACAAACCCAGAAAGTAAGGCAGAAAAATTGCTTTGCGCAGTGGAAACAGCAGAAGACCATACCATACCGCCCCAGCCCCTATGGAAACAGCTTTGGTCTTGTCTTGGACTTGTCTCAGGTCTTGGTCTTTAGTGCAGTGGTTTTGAAATAAATGTACTGAGCAGATTGTAGCACACTTATCAGCAGCATAGCCTCTGTAACAGGAAGAAAAATATTCGTCTTAATCCTGTCCTGTAGTCTCCCTCCAGCCGCAGCACTCAAATGTTTGGAGCAATCTGCACAGTGGATTATACAACACCTCATGGCTCCTCACTGTTGGTGGGAAACTCTCTAGGTTTGTATGCTAAACTCCAAACATATTTCTTCCTGTCTCTTGCTAACTTGAATGATGAAAATGAAAACTCCACGTGATGGCTGATGAAAGCTGCTTCATGGCACATTTTCAGGTTTCAGATGTACCCTTTGTGTCTAAAAGTTTCCATTTCATGTGGTGAACCAGCAGTATATATCTGAATTGACTGTATGTCCCCAGCTCTAACCCGATTATGAGACTGTTAAACTCGATGGGCCTTAATCTCCTTGAGCTGCACCTTTAGGCAAAACGAGGCTGGTCAGAGTGCAGCGTGGACACTTCTGACACTGAGATCACAGTGAAGAGCTGCTTCATTCACTGACGTGTTTTGTTTTGTGCCTGTGGTCTCGAGCAGTGTCAGTTGAAGTAAATTTGAAGGATTGAATGCATATTTCTATTAAAAAATAAACTAAATTGACAGGGACACACTTTACTCTGCTCCATTTTCACCATGAAATGTTTGTTTTCAATGCAAGTTGCTTCATCACACGAGGCTCTTCGAATAGAAATGTGAAAGTGCCCCTGAGAAAAACTTCTTTTGGACACTGTATTCTCTATCCGGGCTCTAACTTGTGGAACTCTCCGGGCCCTAAACTAAAACTGAACCTGGACTGGGATAGTTTTAAACATGAAGGGCTTTTACAACAAATTTGAGCCTTGATCAAACTCTGAGGGAGTAACAGTGGTTATGGCTGTTAGCTTTAGCTTTTGCTAGGTGCTCTACAGGCTATGAAACATGCACAGTTGTGTTTTATTTATGATTCTGTTTGGACCAATCAGTGCCGGATTAACAGAGCAAGCAGCTTAAAAAGCCATTTTATACAAAACTAAAACCTTTTTGAACCTAAAAAAAGTTTATGATGTGAAAATAGGTTAGAATTGTCACAAAATCCGACCCTTCGTAAAACAGTAAATGCTGTTTCTGCTGAACACTAGCAGCTAGACCATTTTCTTTTCCTGTTGCAGTAACAATGTAGCGGCCACTGCGGTTTCAACGGCTGCAAGCAGCAATGCCCTAGCCAGATAATATAATAGATCCATGGATGCTGGGATTGCAGTAACTTCCGTTGTCATACCGACACGGCTCAATTCTAGCTGTGAAAAAATCTTAAAAAACACATTCAGAAGCTCAGAATGCGAGCAAAATATTTTGGCATAATGTGTCCTTTAAATGCAGACGAATGCATTAAGAAACAAACACTGCTGGGTATGACTTATCAGTACTGTTAGAACATTTTGAATGAACAATATTTAGCTTCATAAAATTGTTAACATCAATGAAATATTTGTTCTACACAATCCCAACCCCAATCATTTTCCAATCCAATCATGTTGCTGTTGGCATCAGAGCTGGCCTTGGCGCTGCTGTCTCTTCCTCGATGGCAGAGACTGAGAGAGGGCAGAGTAAAAGGCACAGTGCACTTCTGAAATCCAGAGATAGAACAAAAGCCTGAGGGGAGCCGTATATAAGCACACAAGACCACTTATAGAAGCTGAGAAACCTCTCAATCATTAACTCAATCATTTAGAAGCCTGGTAAGTTAAGACTCAAGATAAGATTCTAATAATTTAGCAATCATTCTGTTGTCTGTTACATTAGTGGACCGTTCTGTGGACCAAGCTCCAAACCTGGACCTCAACAACCGTTTCATCTGTTCACCCATCTGTTTAAATCTGCTTTTAATGTTGGATTAATGTTTTAATTACTAACTGTTTTTATCTGTCTGTCTGTAAAGCGTCTTTCAGTGTCCAGAAAATAAAATTCATTTTTAATATTAATATTGAGGTGTGGGTGTCTGCTCTGTAAGAAGAAGCAGTCTGTAGCAGTTTGGCACCTTCAGCATTTCCAGCTACACCAGTCTCAATCTGTCGGGCACCTTTATCAAATTTCAATTCACATTTCAAATCTGTATAAGGAATGTATGATGTTGAATTCCCATAGGGCTCACCTGAGAAAATCAAGGTGTCTCTTGTCACACAATAAATGGACCAGCCGCTCTGTTGGCCTTGACTCTCTCTTTACTGTCCTGCGCTGCTGATCAGGTGGTTTTACTAGACTTGTATAAAAAATATATATTGTTTGATCATATATTTGGTGTTGTATCTTTCCCTTGTACAGACGCTACTTGGCCAACACTACAGGATAAAAACAATGGACCAAATTAGCATTCTCTAGCATGTCTTCAAAGGTATCAACTTAAATAAAAATATAATGCTTCAGAAATAAAAGTAAAGTAATAGCACAAGACCACTTAAAACATGGCTGACCTCTTTGCAAAAACAAACAGGAAGTCAAGATTGCAATGTATTTACTGTCACTGTATGCTCATATAAAATAGATTAGAAATGCACTTATATCTTCTATAGTGTGAGGTGGTTTTGTGGTTTGAATGATTTGCTTTCCTGCAAGAGCTTTATTCATCATCATTTGTTTAACAAGCTCTGAACTGAACGCATCAGAAAGTATTAGAAGAACTCAAACTGATATAATAATAATACTGAGATAGGATTACTGTTCAATGCATCTTTGAGCTTAGTCCTAAAGGCTCATTTATGTGTTACTTAAAGCAGACACATAAAGCAGTGGTGGACAAAATGGTTCCTGTGGGCCAAACTTTGCCATTCAGAGGATCTGAATGGAGGGCTAAAATTAGACCCTGATAAGGCATTCAAATCCATTGAAAGTATGAAATACCATATAACAGGAATCTCAAAGTAGGCCCCCAAGATCATTAGTATTGATAGTGGCCCGCCAATAAACTACACATAACATATTGAACCAAATGTGCTTTTAAACGTGTCGTTTTGAGTGCTCCATTACATCCGTATAGTCTCTCATATTTCAGGCATATTTATTAAAATGCAGCCCTCGACCAACTCAGTCATGAACGTTGGTCATTCGGCTCCAACTTCATTTTAGGTTGAGACCTCTGCTCTACAAGAATTGCACTTTGAAAGCACAGGGCTGCTTGCATATAAACATGAAACATAAATGAGTCTTAAAAGCATTTACCCATAAATAATCTGTTACAATCAATATGGGTTTCTCTGTTTTATTGACTTAGATGAGGTTTTAGTTTTTAGGCCTGAGGGCAGAAGGGTTTTCTGTGCACAGAGGGATTTGGGGTGAGACCTGCAGGAAGACCAGAGGGAGGATTTATGAGTGCAGTGAAAGGAGTTTATTTAGTGTGAAAGAATAAAATATGTATTTTCCTTGTTGGTTAAACTTTAAAGTCGGATCTTGCTGTTCATTCTCTCTAATGACGTGCGTTTGAGCTGTAGCTACTGGATCTGGGTTGATTCTGTTTAATGATTCACACATTCATGATAACATATGCATGGTCAGTGTGTCTGTGTGATGATCTTCAGTGCAGCTGAAGTCAGCATGCACTCATCATGTTGTGTCATATCAGTTCTGTGATGCAGAGTCATGGTAATTAGATTGATATGTTACATTATAAAGCTGCATGTATCATTATGACTGTTCTTTCATTTGAGAAGCAAACAAATGTTAGTTTAACTGAGGACGAAATGTGTTTTCTAGATTGTTTCAGGATAGCAAAGAATTTTGATAACCGATCGTGTCCTCTGCATTTGACCTACTGTACTCTCTTAAGCGCATTGAAGCGAATTTCGATGCAGAATATTTTTGAAGCTGACGCCGTAATGTGCTTCAAGAGACAAAGATACTTTTAACACCCAGATGCGCTTTTTTTGTGTTCCCGCTTTTTGCAAAAGGCTTTTCACATTGTTTTTGTCTCTGTATTTCTCCTTTGCCTTGTGGAACCGTCACGCTCTTGCACTGCCAGGTAAGTTCGCTTTCATATGTTAAGGTCTATTATTGTTCATTTACGAGGGTATGTTACCAGTACCAGTAACCAGAATGTTACGTAAAAAAATACCAGTGTTGGCTAAAGTTAAGGGGCTTGCTAAACTTAGATCGGAACGTAACTTCTTGCAATTCTATCCTCGTCATGGTACAACTTCAGTCTAGTTTGTATTCTTGCCTCTAGATCTAACACACAGTAAGTCGATACCTAGCTAGTTAAACGTTAGTCTTACCTCTGAGCAGACATATGTGTGCTTCGTTATGTTTGATACATTTAGCTGAGTGGAGCCGCAAACACTGTTAAATCCATTGTAGGCACCGCTCCAGTTGGTTTCGGCTTTGGAAATGGAGAGAACACAACTCCTTCGGTCAATCTTTCGGGTATCTGTGGTCCAATTTACATAAACCGTAGGTGCATCGCTTCACCATCTTGCTTAGAGCTCAAGATAGTTGGATGTGTGATTGGACAATGGCAATTTTGAGGCAGGGCTCGGCGAATGATCAATTATTTATGTTCCAGAAGGCCATATTCAAAGGGGCAAAGAGCAGAATGGCAATCATCAAGCAATAATTCTTTCTACTGCAAACACATTAAGGAAAAAAATATAGGGTATTTTTATTTTTTTTTAGATTTAAATGAAATGATTTTGTCAATTTATTTGAAAATACTGAGCAGTTTTGAGGTTATTTTCTTTTTTCTTTAGTCAATCAAGAATGTTTTTGGTTGACTACAGCTCTAGACCTTTACCCTCCACAACGTTTCACAGTCTTTCAATCAGTGCTGAGAATGCAAACATGTCACGGCTGCACACACACAAACTGTGCTTCTCTTTTCTCAGTATTTTCCCCGTTGTGTTTCCAGAATGCGCTCTCCTCCCGCAGCAGCAGATCTATTCACTGTAAAGACCTGCTGTGCTTCTGATCTTCCTCACGCTGTTCTGTTCCGTTCTTCTCCTGTGGCTCGCTCTTGTGCCATGGAGCTTCCACTGGTCAAACGACTCCCATCACCAATCAATGCTGACGTCACAACTGTCCTAGAAATTACATTGACTATTTTCTGATACATACAAGTCTAATATTCTGAGTTATTTAATTCACTCCTGAATCCCGTATTGTTTGTCAGATTAGACCAGTAATCTGCTCGACTAATGGCCTGTACCAGACCTGACATACAGATCAGCGCTGAGAGAAAAAGGCGGGAGTGAGAGACCTTGTCTGTGCTCGCAATCAGAAATGTAGACAGGGCCTAATTATGAATCTGTCGAAAAACCAATCACAGAATCTGTGTATATCAAGTACATGCCTGGAAATAAAACAGAACTAAGTGACAGTGTTTCTCTGTGATGGTTATATTTGTATAAGTGTCTGAAGCATGTGTGGGCTCTCCGCTGCTGTCCTATGCAAACCCACCTTGCAAATATAGTCTCACAGTCCCGATGAGTAACCTGGCTCACACCTGATGGATAGTATCTGATTTTAGTGATCCATCTTGAACTTCTCCTTCTGAAAGTGTTTAGGATAAGGTCAAGAGTTTAATAAAATACTTTGAGTTTAGCTAACTTGTGCCAACCTTACAGAAACGGATCGTTCAGGCGTATCCAATATGCGTGTGGGATGGAGTCACTTTTTCTTTCAAAAACTATTGGCTATTCTGTATTTTTGCCAAAACAGAATCAATAACATCATCTTTGCGGGACGTTGTTGTTGTGTAGTTTAGGAGAATGGGTAAGTTTAGGGTAAAGCTTAAAATAAAAATATTATTTAGGTCAGTTTAAGTCCCTCCGGGCCTGACTAGCACTAACCAATGGGCCGATCAATGGTTTGGACTGCAAACCAATTAGGCTGGTGGATCTCCAGATGGATTTTTCTTGAGTTTGTCAATATTGTGAGAAAATTCACCTGGCTGACCAGGTTACCTAATGAGAGCTCTTGTTGAGAAATTCTGAATGATAAGTATTGTAAAGTCTAAACAGATGTAGATATAACTGATTTTTTTTTAACCCAAAGGAATGTTACATTCTCTAAGTTTAACTCAGTTCTATCCCAGACCAACCCAGGTCTGTCCTACCTAGTCTGTCTGTTCAAAGCTTCACACATCGCAAAATCTGTTAAAAGTTCACACAGTCCCTGTTTCCACATGACACTATTGTCTTCATTCGGTCATCTCCTGTGTCATTGTTTCCTTCAAAGCTTTGAAAGTCACCCCGGTTCTGGTAGATCTCCAAATCCTGAAGCGCAGCATCTCTGTGGTATCAGTGGTCAGAGCTCACCACTCATTCTTAAAAATCTGTAAATGTATAAATAAGATCTTTCCTTATATCTACTTTTTTTTTTTTTTTTCAAACAGTTCTCCTGTTTGAAGAAAACAAATACATCAATGCAATTTTACTGTCTTGTTTTAACCTATTTAAAAAACAGCACTTTTTATTTTTGTTCTAGTTTTAAATAAGTGTATTTACAAGTACTGTTAAAGTTGTTTGGTTTCTGCTTTCAGAAGCAGAGAGAGAGGTGTTGAAACAGTGATAACCATGGTCAGGTCAAAGGCATGCTGGGTAAATCAATAATGTAAACCGCTTTGAATACTTGAAAGACTCTATAAATTATAAATTTTTTATGACTTCAAGCAGATGAAATGATCCTTGTTCTGCCTGTCACTGTCACCCAAACTCCCATTGTTCTCTGATTTCTGGAGTTATCTGGTTATTCAATTAGTATTTCCTGTAAGCAGTTCTGATGTGAGTAAACAGCTTTTTCTTTTTTTTTTCAAGACATTTATTTTAAAAAACAGACAAAGCCATTGTGGAGAAAAAGGAAAGAACAAAAAGTGAAATAAATTTACTGTGTTTCTGTCCATGTTTGATCTAGAATAACTCCCGCCCAGAAAGAACAAAAAACTAAATAAAGATGAATAGCCCTGACTTAATTTGAGTTTGACTCTTAAAAATGTACTCATTTATTTTTCATTTCTCAGCCACCAAACCACATCCATTCCCTTGTCTTCATTCACACCATTGTGCCTTAATCCACATAATAAATCTACACTGGCCTCACACTGAAAACATGTGTGCTCAGCCATATGTAAATACACAGAGTAAATATCCACTGTGTACCGCAGTTCATTTGTCTGTGTCAGTTTAATTATTTCCTCTGTGAATAACTGGGAGCAGAGATGGACTATTCCAGAGGGACGAGATGCTCAGTGTGTAGAAGATAAAATATGAAGCCAAGAAGTTCCACTAGAACATTGAAGAGGTTCCACTTTTTATAATAATCCCTAAAAGTGTAGGATTATCTCTTCAGTAAAAAAAAAAAAACAATCTGATTTGGTTTTCAGTAGTCAGTTGTAAAGCTGCTAAATCATCTCCCAGTTGGACCACACATCATCAGATTTATCGGTGCAATCTTTGATACAGATCACAGAGAGCGTGTTTTATTTGAACAGTACGGCTGGAGGTTTATGTTTCTCTCATATAATAAGTTATTGCATCAGGTCATAGTTTATCATAAAAGAATCTGGTTCTGATCACATGACTTCTCTACGTACTATTTTACACAGATGGGGGTAATAATATAAATGTTGTTAATGTGGATTTTGTTTAATACAAGAGCTAAAGATTCTAAGTATCTTAATCATCAGGTCAAGGTGTTTTTATATTGTATGGCAATGTGTACTGTTGTGAAAGTTTCTCTTCATATCTGAGTTCATGCGGTCATCACATTATGGAATCTGAAAAGAGTTAAAAGCTCTATCTCTGAACAGAAAAAAATAGACTTAAGATAATTGCAGAAGAACATTGCAGGTCTATTTTGCCCTTTGTCTTAGCCTTGGTCTTAATTATTCTCTGTTGGCCACTAGTGGCTCTCTCAGGCGCTATACTCTTGTCAGTGTAGAAGTGCAGCTTCAGCCAGATGTGGGGGTGCAATTTCCTTCAGTGAACCTGAGATGTGTCACGTCTGTGACAAGGAGCAGCTGCATTAAGATCACAGACAAAAGTGAACTTAGCAGCAGCTTCAGTTGGGAAAAAAAGTTAATAATAGAAATCTATTGGTGAAAGTCTATTCATATGATAACTTTAACAACTTTGTCTAAAAATTTGTCTTTCTTTTACATAAGGTCACTGAAGAATTGCACCCCCACATCTGGCTGAAGCTGTACCTTTTACACTGACAGTGTATAGCGCCTGGAGAGAGCCACTAGTGGCCAACAGAGGAATACTTAAGACCAAGGCTAAGACAAAGGGCAAAATAGACCTGCCAATGTTTTAGTCAGAATGCAGGTGACAAAGAAAACAACATTCATTTGATTTACCTTCTCCTGCATAAACTATTGTGCCCTGATACACAAACCTTTAAGCGGTGTTTTGTCTATGGAACGACCCACAGAGTCTAGTGGACAAAGACTGCAGTGAAGTTGCTGCTGCTGCTGCTGCTGCTGCTGCTGCTGCTGCTGCTGACAGAGCAACACGGACAAGAAGGAACACCTCTCCCACGCATAATTAGACACACTTAATTGTGACAATTTTTTTCCACACAAATATTTACAACAATTAGTACTAACAATATTGACCAAATTGATCTTATCACTACGGAGTAAAACTGGAACAAAGCTTAAGTTGTTTTTTTTATTATATAATTATGTCTGCTATGTTATAGGTGACTGTTTTAAGTGTGCTTGCAGTTAGGGACAGTTTGATCTCGCGAGATCTCATTGCACAAGATCTCATCCTTGCATCTTACTGTGGAGTCTCTCTGTGTTAAGTGACGTCCTCCCAGTTAGCATCATTGTAAAATTCCTCTGAATCAGAGAGAGTATGATGAGTTATGAGTTCAAGCTTCAGCAAATGACAAAGAGTGGGTCTTGTCACCACGCCCCCTGCCTGTGTTTCAGATCAACTCAGAACAATCAGATTAGTTTATGTGTGACGCAGATGAAACAAAGGAGCTGATTGATCGTCCGTCATTTAGACCAAAATCTAACTTCACTTAACTCAAATTCAAATTGTTTTTCGCTTTACTCATTAATTCTGCTGAAATCTGCTATGCTTTTCTGTTCCATGTAATATTTTTTTCAATATTTTTCCATGTTGGTTTTCATACAGGAGACAGTAGGCCTATTGGCTAATTAATCTGTGAACATCACCCACTGAAATTTGAAAGAGACCCAGTGGCAGACGTTATACATTTTATATGTCGTTTGGATTTTCCTGTCTCTATGTGTAACCTGCGGCAAGTTGACCTTTGTCCAGGCTGTCCCCGCCTAAGTCACAGGATAGGCTCCAGTCACCCTCATGCAACGTGATTAACGGGTAGAAAATGAATGAACGGGAAGTTAATGAAGTTAAAATTGCTTGATTTATTTTAAGCATTTTGACTAATTTAAGCTCTGTTTATAGCAACCTAGACAATTTTTCTTGTTCAAACAGTTTTGAATTCATTTCAAGACATTACTTCCTTTTTTGAGCCAAATTATTTGCCAATGGGTTAAGACAATTGCTCTTATCCCATTGGCAATTTCTTGTTCTTAATATTAGCCAACAATAAATCTTATCTAGTTAAAGTCTTCAAATCTAGAATAAAAGTCCAAGTCACTTTAAGCAAGTTTAGACATACCGTTTTCACAGTGTTGTTCAATCTCAGTAGATAATCTTCATGGGACAAGGTGCATGAAGATGAATGATTTGTGTGAGCTGAAGATTCTAATAGTCGGATTAGCCGCTGGAGTTTAGTACTTTGTGCTGCACTTGTGGCTGAAGGTTATTCAAACAATCACAAGTGTCTGACGGGCTTATCCCACTACATGCATCTCCGCTCCGCTCCGCTCCGTTCCGACTGCCGGATCAACTGCGCAGCTGTTTTAATGAATGAAGACCGTTCCACATCCTCCGTGTGCGCTGCGCAGGGCTCCGCCTCAGCTCCGTCTCTCCGTCGCCGTACGACCAAAATACGCATCAAGGCTATTTTCTTCTCCGCCCGAGTCCGTCAAAGTCAATCTCCGCCAATCAAAACGCACCAAACAGGAAAAAGAAAATGAACTATGTCCGGAATTACAAAGTAAAATCCCTCCGCACGTACTTTGTATTGATCAGATAACGAAAAGTTCGTAGTTTAACATAAAGTTTCTTTGATATTTGGACACAGCAGACTGTTAACTACATAATATGTCAGTGACACATGGACAGGACAACGTTCGTGCTCGTAACAGTTTAAAGCCTCTTTACCCTCCGCGGAGGAGGAAAGCACGTCCTTCTGTTGTGATCACGTGAAACACAGGGGTTGTCTGTGCTCCTGATAGAGTTATTTGACCTTCAACGAGGACTTTTATTTCACAAACTCGTGTTTTTGGCGCATGCTCTTCTTGAACTCCTCGGGGCAACGCAGCCCTGCGGAGCGGACTGGAGCGGAGACAGTGGGCGAGGGTCTGCGGCAACTTTCGGAGGCGGACCGGGGCGGAGCGGAGCGGAGCGCAGATGCATGTAGTGGGATCCCGGCGTCTGAAAGTGTTTTGCTTGGAGGGTCTGTATATCAAAGCACTGTTATGCCTTTATAATTCAAAAACTCTTTCAATCTCTCATCTTGTTCTGAAGTTTCCGCAGACTCCTGACCCAAACAAGGGCAAAACCTGGGAAAATAAGACTGTCAACATGTTTTTGCTCTGCTGCTCTGCCTCTGGCTCAATGCACCGGGTCAGGACACCTCAAAGTATACCTCCAATCTCAGCTACACAAAACATGATCAGGATTTTGCTGGCACTGTGCATCTGTATTTGAGCAAAAGCCGACGGGAGAAAACACTGCTTTAGGCCATCTGGCTTCTGCAAACTCATACTTGTGCTGCAGGATTTCACCTGTTCACGAGGCTCCGAGCTGGTGGAATAAATCTAAAAACAATCATAATTTTCCATTTTTGTGAGCCTGCTGTCTGTGCCCTGCGAGCGTTTGTGTAATGGCCCTGTTAGAATAGTTTAAATGTCAATGAGAGGGAGCAGAGCTGGTAATGTTGATGCTAATTTGAAGCTACAGGAGCTAACAGGAGCGGGTCAGACTGGCCGCACTGAGACTGAGGTCAGCAGACTTCTGGGTTTTCACCTCAGGAGTTTTAGATCGGCTTCAACGCGTCTCGTCTCATTGGCAAAGAGGGAAATCAGAAGTGACAGGCAGTAAAAAAGGGAACACGTTTGTAGAGGTCTAAAATCACCACCAAATCTCTCACACAACCACTAACTTAAAGTGATTTGGACAAGTTTGAATGAGAGCCTAATTATGGTTCTTTTGTCCAACTGTAGATAGTCAAGTGACCCTTTTACTTTTTTTTTGACACAATAGCGAAGCAGGACCACCCTCCGCCAGGTCAATCAACTCTCATCCCAAAAAGTCTGGTAGGGACTAATACGGCATTAAGCTTGAGAAGATAAAATGCTCAAGAGTTAGATGAAGACCTTTCTACAATATGAAATACAAAAGTTAGTTATGCTCTATTGGCGCAGGATAATATTTGCCTAGGGACTTCTGTAAACCTAAAAAAAACCCAAATACTAACAGATCACCTTGATTTCTAACAACAACCTTGTGCTTCATTCCTGACTTGAGCATTTCATGTATTTTCAGTTTGTTTTATCGTGACCTGAGTTGTGGCAGCATAAATGGCTCCTTGTTAAAGTGAGGCTAAACAGAATGGTGAGAGACCAAATGACTGGTGATTGTTTTTCAAACCCTCTACAGCCGTGGTGTCAAGAGGAGTTTATATTTCCCACCTGGACGGCTCGTCTGTAGCGTCAACTCGATGTGACGTCAGTGTGAACTGAAAATGCACTGACAGCGTTTGACCATTGTGGCAGCACAGTCACAGTTTTTGCACACATAACTGCAAAATGAGCGAGTTTGAACAAAAATGCCCAAAAAAAAAGCCTGGAAACAGTAGATAATTACATTTTCACCCCAAACACACAGTTTTGAAAAAAAGTTGATTGTGCGTTTAGTTTCTCTTTAAGGCCAAATAACCGCATAATTGCAATACTGCGATAGATCGCTGGGAATGCTGCGCACGATGGATGGGTGAAAGATGTCTGTACTTTTCTCTTAATTGTATTTATCAAAAGCATGACTTCTCAGCAAATCTCAGACATTTATGCCACTTGGATTAAAATGTTTACAGTTCACTATGATACACAATCTGGCACGAGCTAGGTTATTATAAACTAAAGAAATGCAAGTCCCATTATATTGTAACTTTCTGTATGTGAGTGTGTGTAATATTGGACAGTCAGTCTTTTGATTGGTGGTGAATGATTTCCTCTTATCATTTGTTATCCAAAGCACATCTGTTGGGCTTTTTCTATACTTAATTTTCAGCTGAATGTAAAGTTCTGCAGTTTCACCATCTACACTCCATCTTGTGACACTCGGACGACGCATTCATCATATTTATCAGCCCCACCTTTGCTTCAGATCACAGAGAGCGTGTTATTATGAAGGCTGGATCAGATCTGCTGCTGTTACAGGCTCTAAATGAGATCCTGAGATTCAGTGCGAGATAAGACTGTCAGGAACACCCAGCACCTGGCACACGGCCCGCTGGCTCTTTCCCCTCAGTGGCAGACTCTTCTCTACACATGTGCTGCTCCATTACATAGGCTACTGCACTGAGTCAAGAAAGATTATTCATGCTATAAGGCAAGGCAAGCTTATCTGAAAGATGCATGAAAAAAGAATGGATATGATATTACTATAAAATATAGTTATGGTAAAATATAGTTGCTTTGACATGCTTGATCAATCAATGCTTCTGAATGTTTATAGTTTCATTGAATCTGTAGTGTTTTATTTTTATCTTCTACTATTTATGTTTGCTAAATTAATAATCTTGGTAAGTCCTCAGAGACGACTGTTGTTGTGATTTTGGGCTATACAAAAATAAATTGATTTTGGTAGATTGGTAGATTTTGACATTCTGTATTAAATTTCTGTTTTCACCGATTTCACTTACAGTTTGCATTATTAAGAAAAAAGTACTCGCACATACAGTATAGAGCTCTCAGCTTGGCAGTTTTGGACAGGAAATCATCTGTCCCATTTATCAAGACGTTTGTAATTTATGTTAAAGCTCAAAATGTATTCCATTTTTGCGTCGAAAGACAAAGCTGGTGCTCCCTTGAAGGTAGGATGAGGAGCTCAGTCAGGAGGAACTCGGAGTAAAGCTGCAGCCCTGGAGAGAGTTATTCTGGACGTGTCCCACTGGGAGAAAGCCCCAGGTAAGAACCCCAGGATGTGATGAAGCAACACAGTCTCACTAGATGGCGTACTTTTACCACGACACAAAAACAGCGTATTTTGACCATGGCTTCACAGCTATTTTTAGTACTTATGTTACGCCGTGCATTTAGCACGATATGAAAAGCGTAAAAATGACACGAGATTTCACAGCGTCAAAATAGGACGAGTTTTGGTTACAGCCACGTGGGGACGTTTTCTTCAGATGAAACGGGTAAGTTCAGGCATAAAGTTACTAAAATTGGTAAGATTAGGTCTGGGGCTTGGGGCAGGTTAAGATTAGAATCAGGATTTCATTAATATTCATAAATAAGAACCCATCTTAACTACCACCATTGAAATGAACAGGGACTGTGACGCGTACTATAATTACGCAAAACAGCTGTGAAGTTGTGCTAATCATGCGTAATTTGCATGTTGTGTAATGTCGTGGTAAATGTACGCTTTCTTGTGAGATCGGGCTCGATGAAGGGACTGTCCTGAGAAAATGCTTCAGGATTGTCCATGAAGTGCTGAGGAGGGGTTTTTCAGACTCCTGCAACCAAAAACAAATACATGGATGTTAATCATGTGTCAAAAGATTTATGAGAGAAAATTGTCAAATTTAAAAACTACACTGTTTGCAGTGTAAAAATCAGTTGCCCCACTTTTAGTTACAAGTGATTTATATGCTATTTGTATACAGACCTGCATTTCAGAGTCTTCAGAAGTGTGAGGTGCAATTAACAGTAAACAAAAGAATGAACTTTTGTGCTAGAAAACAGAATTAGCCAAGAGAAGAAATGTGAGAATGAAAGATAGAAGAGAGAGATTAAGGGTGCATTCACAATACACTTTTGATTCGGATCAGGATTCGTTTGCCTGGATAGTTCGGTTCGATTGGGTAATTATGAATGTGCAAACGAATTCTGATCCGGTCCAAAATGTCCAAATCTGGTTCGGTTGGAGAGGTCGGTCTCGGCTCGGTTGAATTGAGCTCTGGAGCGGTTCGTTTGTTTTGTGAACGCAAACGGAGCGAGAGCGAAACAAAACCAGGAAGTGAACACTGACGTGATCCAGGCTGAGACACACGTGAGACTCAGAATCACAACAAACAGCATGTGTGAGATCGATAACGAGACAAATAATACACAAAAACACATGAAAGTAACAGGAGAAGGACGGGGGATGATTAAGTCGAATTAATTATGATCACACGATCGTATGTCACTGTTTTCTCGAGTTATTTACAAAAATAACAAAGTTATAACTCTTAGATGAAAACGAGTACAGAAAGTAACACTACAGCTCACATTACCGCGGGGAAAAGTTTCTATATTCATCTAATATGTAGTTACACAGCTAAGTGAGCAGATGACTTACCTTTCAGAGCCAGATTTACTCAAATTGATGAACTTTCTGTTACGTTGTACTGTTACGTTTTACTGCCTAGCCCTCCTCTCTCGTCTAAAGTGAAAGTCCACATTGTCCGCTCCGACACTTCGTCTGTCACTCACTCTGGTCCCGTAAATGTGAAAGAAGTTGTGGGATAGATCCATAAAAACAGAAATATAAAGTCCAGCAGCGTGTTTGTTTCTGATGTAAGTTAGCTGTAGCCACTGTTAGCCGAGAAGCCGGTGTCTTCTTTGCTGCTGACGTAACGTGTTTCTGTCACAGCGCCTCTACAGGCGAGGAGCAAAAGTGTCTCTTCTGCGCTGGTTCGATTGGCAAAAAGTGTATTGTGAACGCAAACCGGGCCAGTTTACAGAAAGATACAATGTTGCAATTTTGCTTCCCAATCGAGCCGAGCTCGGTTCGGTTTGTATTGTGAATGCACCCTAAAATAACAACAGTATATAATCAGGTTTATACTTTACACTTACTGCTGTAAGTTTCAGCAGGACTCAGGGGCGGACTGGGGATAAAAAACAGCCCTGGACACTAGTCAGCCCCAGCCCAATCCATAAAATGCGGCACAAAATTCAAAATGTAAAAAAAAAAAATGTTTCCCTCCACATTAAATATAGAATATAGCTCAATTAATTGAATTCTCTTGTATCATAAATAGTAAACTGTGGGTAGTATTGTAAAGAATTGGCATCAAGTTTGAGCATAAATTGCCTCTCTGGTCTGGGGGGTTTGGGGGCCCTCCCCCAAGAAGATTTTGAAAAAAACAGGTGTAATTTCCTGTAATTTGGTGAGTTTTAGACTTGTTTTTATAGATTCAGATAACCTGAAGTAAATAGTCTTATTATTAAGCTGTCAGCAAGATTGCATTTGGTGCCCCCTAGTGGTTGTTTTGTAAGACAATAAATAAGAGTCCCTTTACAGAGTTCAAAATATTTAAATAGACTAAATAGTAGCTCTGAAGGCAGGAGGGTCTGAAAATCATTTGCTTTAACCTGGGGAAATTTTAGACCAACAAATGTGATATTTTAAAAAAGTTATTTTATGTGTTATTTTGTCCCATAATGTTTACATTCCTCAGCAAGATTCAAATAGGGTTTTTGTGCATTTTTATTTTCTATTTGGTGTATTTCTCAGTGGGGCCCCAGCCTTCTGTGTCCCCCTGCTCTTCCTCCTGTGTTCCGGCCCTGCTCTCTCTCTCTCTCTCTTTCCAGTGCGCAGGAAACACAGACGCCTGATGAGCTGCATCCTGACACTTGTAGACTGTGACAGAAATACTAAAGTCTGAACCTTTAGTCAGAACAGATAACCTCATGCTTTGTGTGTTTTAAAAAGGCACAATCCACCTTCAAAGTCCAGAGAAATGCGCCGTATTTCGCCGCGGTAAATACGTCGCGGTAAATTACGTGATTAAGAGACGTATGAGTTCATCTGCTGTTTATGCTCGTAACTTTGTGAATATATGTCCTATTGACGTGAAATAAAGACTGGCTAACTGCTTATGAGATGCAGAACATCTTTTAGGGTTACCAAAAGTACCCAGGGGGTTTGATTTCCTGCTATGTGCTGTTAATGATCAGACCCATGTGCAGACGTCTGTCACTCAGCGGCTGGGGCTGGCGCTCCTCTCATAGCCGTGCGCTCTTCACATGTCTACAACCGCTGTCTGTAGGCCGGGTTAGTGCTCCCTGACTGTCTGTCTTGCTTTCCGTTTCACGTGCGTCCGTCTTCTCCCAGGCTGCAGCGCTGCGCAGCTGTGGGGATGTGGCCGCTGCTCCTGATCAGGCTGCGTTAACCCTCTACCGCATAGTGTTGCTTTTAGGCAACAAACCACTTTTTTGGCTTAGACACTGGCCCTTTAAGTTTTTTTTTATTTTTGTTTTTTTATAATGTTAGCAGACATGTTTCTGTCCAATAAAATCAGAGGCTGAAGTGGGTGTGCACATTTGACTGAGTCTGAAGCAGTCATTTCTGGAAGCAAAGTCACATGTGACACAGTGCTAGGTAACGGTAAGATAAATAACACTTTTCTCTGGGTTAAATTGGAATAATTTGATACAAAAAATATTTTAATGTCCAGAAATATGTCAAGATGCACATTTGATTGTTTACATATAATTTTTACTTGTATGTTTATGCTAATACTGTGTTTTAGGTATGTTGCCCTAGGGCAACATCATGCAGATGTAGCACTTTTGTTGGGAAAAATAGTGCTAAAGAAGAGATGTGTTGGAGTGAATAATGAGTATTATTGCTTGTAGGAAATGGACATAAAAACATTTTATGGGTCCAAGAATGAACATGGTAGTGAAGTTCCATCCGACAGTGAAGACAGTGAGCTTGAGGACGAGAGTGATAGTGGAGAAGAGTGGCTCCCTGAATCAGGTTTGACACTCAGTGTAGGTCAGGGGTCAGTCAGGGTTCTGTAAGATGTGTGTTGGTGTGTGTGTGTTGGGATGAAAATGAGGATGAGGTGTTTGAACCAGAGGAAGACAATGGCTGGAGAACACCCCATAATGCCAACTTCCCCGACTATCCTGAATGGCAAGGAAGCCTTCCGAGATCAGAAGATTACTTCAAGATGTTTTTTTCAGAAAATATCCTGTCAGTGATCACAGAGCAGTCAAACCTGTATGCTCTACAGGTTTGACTGTTGTTGTTAAATTTTGTATATCTCACCTGCTCAGGGACTGCAGATGGAAACTAGCTACGGCTAAAATCTGGTGCAAAGCATCTTCAATGTTTTTGCACACTGTCCCTGTTAAATAAACTAATAAACTAAACTAAACTAAACAACCCAAGCAGACCTTTAAAACTCAGCACTAAAGAACTTGAACAGTTCATAGGTACTGTAGTCTACATGTCACTGTTTGGGTTACCAGTCACTCGGATGTTTTGGTCCAAGGCCTCTCGGGTGCATCAAGTAGCTGATACCATGAGTCTGAACAGATGGGAGGCCATCAAGAAAGCTCTCCACTTCAACGACAATGAGGCAATACCTGCAGGAAGTCCAGATCCACTTTACAAAATCTGACCACTGGTAGACCATCTTATTTCAAAATTGCAATCCATCCCAATGAGTGAGAAGGTGGCTGTGGATGAACAGATAGTTCCCTTCAAGGGAAAGAATAAGAACAAGCAATATCTACCAACCAAACCTAAGAAATGGGGATACAAAATACTCATTTTAGCCAGCTTTGAAGGTATTCCACATAACTTTGAGATCTACACAGGGCGAATAGTGCAACTCCCTGAGTTGGTAGATATAGGTGCAAGTGGGAACGTCATTTCTCCTAAATTGGCTCTTTTTTAGGTAAATTTTAGTATTATGTTGAATAAAACCTTTTCTGATACATTTTTAGATTATTTTCTCCTATTCCATTCAGTATTGAAAACCTTGGTGTTTTAGTACCCTCATCGCACACTGTTGCCCTGAGGCAACAAACCCAGATTTTTGTGGGGGGGCGTGGGGGGTCAAATGTTATAATTGATATAATGTCAGGGACCCACAAGCTCTCAAAAAGTATCTTGAAATATTTTTTTCCTCCTAAAATAAAAAGTCATGCAGTAGAGGGTTAAAAAAAAAAAAAGTACCAGAGGCCACCGGCCCATGGAGCGAGCGGCCGTTCTGTGCTTTTCCAGAATGCACCTATGGCCAGTCCGCCCCTGGCAGGACTCAAGTTACACCAAAGTTTTTGTGAGTTTTTCCTGCAGCTTTCCTGTGAACAGAACAGACCTGAAGTCACTCAGTCAGAGCACAACAACAGCAGAACGTTGGGCATTCGAGCCAAGCTGATGTCAATGCTTCTGGACTCAGTGTTCCCTCTCATACATCACGGATAGGACAAGCCCCGTAACCCATGACAACCAGGTCCCCTGCTGTCCCTCGTCTCTGTGACAGGTGCATTGTGGGTAGAGTAGCCTGCAGAGACAATGTGTTCTTGTACTTGGGAGCATGTAAAGAGTAAAGCAGGAGATTGAGTGATATTTGAGGTGTTGATGTGTAAAGAGAGACACAACAGGAAACAGTGAGATTGATTTACACAGAAAAATACAAACAGAGCTATTTCTGGCCTTTGCAACAAGTGTGAAGCACATTTAGAAAGTAATTATGCAGATTTAGCAAACTCATTCTATGTTAAATCTTTATCTGAAGCTTAGTTTTTCCATTAAAATTTCATTGTCTGCGACCAGCTTTTATTTCATCATCATAAAGTTGACATGAAAGTCTAATTTGACCTTTTAATATTCACATTTCAAGAAAAAAACATCTCTATTTCTATGCCCACGTTATGACAATGGATGTCTTCCCACAGTGGAGCAGCTCTTCTTTGACACTCACTTGTCCTTCAGGGCAGCGCAGCAGTCGATCTGTGAACCAGGGCCAAACAGCTGGAACCTGTTCGTCAATGCTTTGTGACAGAAATACACAGGAGACAGTACAGGCAGGAGGGACAGTGGTGAGAGGCTGTAAAGCAGAGGAAACAAGGCAAAATGCACCGCTGGGAAGGACAGAGGCATGTAGGTGTGAAATGGTTTGGCCTTTTGAAGTTCACAGTACAATGGTTGTCGGTTCAATAGCCTCACAGAGAGGCCTGCTCAAGCTCAGGAGCGTGACAGCAGAGGCCATAAATTGTTCTGAGAAATAATAAAAAACAGTGCAGAGGCAATTGAAACAGGCTTGTGCGCAAAAAAAGCCCACAGGACTGGATTTGTAAGGTGAGATAGATGAAAGATTTAAGACCTTTTTTATACAGTGCTCAACCATGGGATTTCAAAATGGTTCAGAAATACTGATTCCCCAGGGTTGCACCACAGTGCCTCCTCTCAATTTCAGTTCACTCCAGCTACAAGGTCAAGTATCATACGACTTGTACTTCCTGCTTTTGGATTCCCCAAAAGCAGGAAGTACAATCAGCTAGAAAGAGTAAAGAGGTGTGCTGGTCAGATCCAACCCGAGCTGAGATAGAAGAGTGTCTGTGTTCTCCTCCTTTGATCTTGTGTAAAATGTTAACTTAGAATATGAAATTTGCTGTTTACCACATAAAAATGACAGCAGTCACTGACACACGTTTATGCTCTACTTCCTGGACTACAAAATGACCAAAAAGCAGTGACAAGTTAAATTTAAAAGTCCCTGCCCGACCCGACAGACAGTTTCCACAATGTGAAATGAAACCGGCTGATACATCAGGCTAATAAAGTCCCATAAGCATTTGGAAAACAATATTAAATTGTTGCAGGTTAGTCAGCTACTCTGTGTGCAAGCTGATATCTCTAATAAGGTTGTTTTCAGTCTAAAAAACAAGCATTAAAGATTCAAAAACAGATTTTAATATTAATACAATTGCAGGTCACATGCTCATTATTTATTAGCCAGGCTAGCGCCACCTAGTGCCTCCGCTCTGTTTCATTTCACTTCAGAAACTAGGTCAGTGCTTGTTGATGCTTGAGTCAAGCTTGAGAGACAATCGACCAATCAGAGAAGAGAAATTAGGTGGTGACATCAAATTCAAGCATCTGTTTGTAGTTCCACAAGTTTGCTGTTATAAAGTAAGAGCTGCTGTAAATTTAGATTCAAATATCGTCTTTTTTATGATGTGTTAGTGATGTTTCAGCCACTTTCATTTCACTCTGTGGAAACACAAACTAACGCTGTACTCCCCGGACTGCAACTGGTGTCGGTCGTTACTGGATGTTATGTAGTGTAAACAAACAAAAGAACGGTGATTGGTTAAAGCGAAAAAGGACCCGCCTCTCTCAAGAAAAATATGCTTATCAGTCTGGAATGTTTTCACTCCGGCTAGACTGCTGCTGAAAACTGTAAAAAATCACAAATCACAAATCACATTTTCTGTCAAATTTAGCTGAAAGAAAAAAAAATATTAATATAAATATTCTTTTAACACACATTTTCCTGCACAAATCGCCTGTATGTGCAAGTTTTTTGAAAGTCAAAAGTTTCAATAATCAATTACAAAACATTTATATCAGGCTCAAAAAACTATAACTCATTTTATTTCTCCTTTTGAAAAAATACATGAACCCAGTGTTTATTATTTTAACTGTGTTAAAAAATGAAAAGATAAAAAAAAATGTCTCTGATAAAAGTTGAGACTTGGAAAAATATAAGTTGTAGTGAGATACATTTAGACAATGTTTGAAAGCAGTGTGTTAATGTGGTTACAGCGCAGTGTTTATGCTGTATTAAAACGAGAACCACTCAGTCTTGCTGCCAAAACAATTTTCAACATTTATAATAACATTTATAACTCTCTAAAGTCCTCGTACCAGTTGATTCTTCTCAGAGTTCTTCTCTCTCTCTCTCTCTCTCTCTCTCTCTCTCTCTCTTTCTTCCTTTCATCCGTCTCCAGCTCTGAAAAGCTGTGTGTGTTGCTGAATGTAACAGCAGGAGTCCACAGCCTCTGCAGTCCCAGAGTCAGGCGGGTTTGCGCTGAGCCTCGTGTAAAAGCTGTAAGACTTCTGAGTCTCTAAAGGACATGTTTTAGCACCAAAGACCTTAAGGAGTCCCTATACTGAGTGGGTTAAGTAAAAGCAAAGTAAACTCGCTTATAAACAAGAAATACAAATTGTAAACAGAACCATTATGTTTTTGCTCATAATTTTATCAGATGTTTTCTATAGACACTACTCTCTGCAATAATGTTTATAAATGTGTTTGAGAGAACTCTAACTGCAGAGATAATCTGACCCAGAGTGTCAAAGGCATATGATGTTATTGATAAAGAAGCATCAAGCACACAGCACAAGGCCACAGATTAAGATTAAGGGTTATTAAAACAATGTATATTCAAGTCTTGGTAGTTAGCTTTATTAGTTGTAAATTAGTAACCTTTGTGATTTCTACTCAGAATTTCATCATAAATGCAGCATTTATTAGTTGAAGTTCAAAGATCAGAACAATTGGGCTTGAGAGGGTTCACATTCTTGGTCGATTGAAGATGTGCTACCAACTTAATCTACAAATAGAGGGTTTTTTTTGCCGCTGCTCATTTTAACAAACTGTGGAAACAAGTCAAGCCAGCACCGTTGTCAGCTAACTACAAGAGTTTATCACTGTGAGAAAACAAAAGTTCTGTCTCTAAATCCTTTGAGAATGAAATTCGACCTTACAATCCTTAAAAGTTACATTCAGGCGAGTGAAAAAAACAGCAAGAAAAACACTGTCTCAAGCTTCAGGAGACAGACGTCTGTCAGACCTGATCCAAACAGCTGCTCTCTTCCCGTTTTGTTGTTTAAATTAAAGACATTTTCCCCAGCTAAGCAGATGGACAGCGATTCTATCTGCTTGGAGCATGCACAGAGCAGAATGTGACATCGACTGACAATCCCTCTATAGCAAAACTTGAAAATGTCTCAAGGATATCTGACCTAAACAAAAGATAATGTGAAAATCAGCGTCCCCACCTTTAAGCGCAATGGCAGAACTGCACCAGCTCATTTCCATCTATAGTCCTGGGTTAGTTGAGAGGGGAGGCTCTCTGGACATGTTTTTGGTGGTTTGGGGAAACTGGAGCAACCAGAGGAAAGCTGTGTTTTCTCTGTGAAAACACAGAGAGAACAGGCAAACCCAACGTAAGAAGGCCCCAGGTCGAATGAAAGTCAAGCCCAGGACCTTCTTGCACAGTGCCATGTTTAATCTCTACACAAGCTGCTGTCCGGCTCTGAATGTTCATTTCTCTACCATACGTATATAGTCATTTTTTACATATATTTCTAAATGTTATCTGGCTACCATGTTCATCTCCTGAATGACAGACAATATAGCCAATCAGTGCCATGCATCATCTATATGAAAACAACGGTGAATGATATTTTATTGTGAGGTGAGTAAAGTTTAAGGAGTGAGATCGGAGCTGCTTCTCAAAAAAACAACAACAAAAAACTGAATTTGGATTTCAGGCAAGTTTTCTCACAGGTCTGGAAACACCTTTCCTCCTACGTTCTGTTTAATCGTATGAATACAGACCCACACAACCTTTCAAAGTATTGTGTGTGGTTTTGGCTGGTCAGACCAAGGACAAACTGTTTTTGAAGAGCTTATCCACATTTATTTCATAAGACCTTAGTTCTGGGCTGTTTTTCACTAAAAATCCATACGAAAACATGGACTTATTCAGAATCAAAAACACTTCTATGCTATTTTCTGTGAACAAAATGTACAAGCAAATGCTTGGCGCCAATAAATGAAGCATTTTACATCAGAGAAGCAGAGAAACCAGAGAGTGCTGCCTGAAGTATGTATGCAGCCCTCTCTCAGTCTACAGTCTGTGTGGATTTATGCTAGGAACAGCTCTGAAAAGATCAGAGTCTTTGAGCGTTAGCAAACAAACTAGTATTTTATATGTACAGTATATACACCTCCAAACAACAGAGAAAGGATATTCTAAGATAACACATTTGATGCAAATCACAAGTGTATCAGTTGAATTCAATCTCAGAAAGATAAAGATGTTTCTATCATCTTTAGGCTGCTCAGTTATTTGCACACACAATATCTCATGACCTGCTCGTGACTCTTCGATATCAGCTCTTGTGAGCGGATGTAATTCAGACTGTGGGTCACAGATGTCATGGTACAATATAGAGGCAATAAAAAATCTATTCTGCATTACTGAGGAAATGAGTCGCTGAGCACTGCACTGTGGCACTCACTGCTTCTGAGGAGATGCTCCAGACGCACTGAAGGAGGGTCAAATTCAAAGAACAAACTTTAAATAAAGTGTAATAAAGTGTACCTTAAAAAGAAACTACACACAGATTAAACTTTTTTTCACTGTCAAGCTGTGCGCATGGGGTCAAACGTTTACTGGCCTTTTTGGACATTTTTGTCCATTTTGCAATTATGTGTGCAAAACCCGTGACTGTGCTGCCACGACGTCAGTGCATTTTCAGTTCACACCCACGTCACATTGAGTTGACGCCACAGACAATCCGCTCAGGTTAGATATATAAACTCATCCCTCTGACGACGCTGCTGTGGAGAGTTTGAAACCAGTGTTTTGGCTCAGCTTGGTAAGAGAGTGGTGCGATGTTTAGAGGTGCGCCGGTTCGAAGCTCGTTCCGGTGTTCTGATTTTCTCATTTTCAATTTTAGAAAATACGGTAACACTTTAAAGTACCGCCCGCTAGTTAATAGGTAACTACGAGGGTACTTACTGGTACTTACTGGTACTTCTGGTGTTAGTACCAGTGGTAGTTACTGGTAACTACAGTGGTACTTGTAGTGGTACTTAGAGTCACAAGTACTGGTAACTAAAGTGACAGTTACCCGTATATTTAGTATTAACTACAGTGGTAGTTCACTGTCAGTTACTATAGTAATTGATAGCTAACTAACACTGACAGCGGGTCGTATTTTAAAGTGGACAAGGTGGTACTTCACTGTCAGTTACTATAGTAATTGATAGCTAACTAACACTGACAGCGGGTCGTATTTTAAAGTGGACAAGGTGGTACTTCACTGTCAGTTACTATAGTAAACTCACTCCCTCAGGTATAGGAACCCACAAACAAACTGGGCCAAGGGGAGCGTTCCCTTTAGCTCAATGCGTTTGTCAGGTTGACCGGCGCGTGGGAGACCCGGGTTCGACTCCCGCTCAGGACATGTGTAAGACCATACCCGTTACACTATCAATTACTGTAGTAACTGACACTTTGGTCACCGCAGGCATTGCAAAGTGCTCTGTGAAAATGTTCTTTCGCCCAGTATGTGGTTTGTTTACTTTGCTCAAAAGCCTCTCTCTGTGTGTCGTCTAATCGTGCATGTAATTTAAGTTGTAGCTTTTCACAGTTCATGACATTTGAGTCTTAAAAGAGCTGTATGTTTCTGCTGTATTTGTGAGTGCTTGTTCAGTGTCATTCAGGCCCACAGCTCCTCCACAGGGACGAGAGCTCAGACAAAAGTGCAGCTGCAGTGCAAACAGCGGCTAGAAAGTGGACAGAGAATCTCAAAGGATGGCAGATGTTCAAAAGGATAAGACCTATAGAAAAAAAATATACTGTATGTCAGAAAAATAATGTTTAGGGGGAAAGCAGCAGTGGCGAAAATAAACAAGGTACAACATTAAAAACAGTGTTTTTCAGTTAAATATACTTTTACTTTGTATGTACAGGTACATGATGTTTCTTTGTTCTGAATTTGTTATTCTGTATTGAATCATTCAGATGTAAAATACTTTCTTCAGAATAAGTGTTTACATATAAACAAGCTAAATCGCCTTCATTTTTTTTCTTGTTAATGCCTGGGGGTCAGGAAGAGTTCTGATTGGACAGGGAGCTCTGATACGTCATTACGTTATTACGTCTACCAAAAAAACACACATCAGCTGGATACCGGTTTTTTATCTCCTGAAAAGTTAGACACTCAAGTACTCTCTGAACTGAGTAATGAAGTATTTTAGTTCTCATCAGTAGCCAAATGCAGCTCTCTGATTGGCTGAGCTTGGGTGATCCTCTCCAGTTTCACTTTGTTGTTTGTAAAAAGAAGTTTTAAGCCATATCTGATCTGCACAAACATTTAACAAAGTTGCTTTTCTGTTGTCATGGCAACTGTACAGACTTTAGCTAGCTTGTTTGCTAACGACAATTGGGGATTTAGGACTGTCGCGTCCCTTTTCGTCTGGAAGACCCGATTCGTCCGGAAGTTCCTTTTTAGGTCAATGACGCATGCGCAGACCGAAATTACGTCTTTTAAACACATTATTTGTAAAAGTACAGTTAATATTATTTCTTTATATATATTTATGAATGTATCTTGCAAAAGTTTGCCAATAGAAAGCCCAAAACGGCACATTTATTTATCGCCATTTTAAGCTAACAGATAGCAGCCGGAACTAGCTTAATCAGGCATTTACGGCTTTAAACGGTAAAAATCACATTTTACAATAATTTGCTTTGTTGAACTCTGTAAGGGAATTTTGTGTTTAATAGATTAGTTTCGTCTGTGTTTAATTAAAAATTCAATAAGAATAAAACAATGTAAAAGAAGTAAGGCTAACGGTACGAATCGGGTCTTCCGGTACAAAAGGGGACGTGACAATGACATTTTTACTGTTGCACAACTAGCAATTCACTCATCAGAAGTTTGTATCAGTGACAAATGTAAGAGCGACACAAGTGCTGTTGTAGTTTGTCTGCTTTTCTGCCACTGTTTACCTGATTTTCTCTACTCAAACTCAATATTAGCAGTAGTTGTGATTGTTTAAATTCCTTAGCAGTCTGTAGCTGCTTTTTCCTAATTTTGTTCTGTTTTGAGTAGCCTATAATATAACTTCTCTGATTCTTTTTGCCACTCACTGCAGTCATAATTTTGAACCATTTCAAGCTTATTTCAAGCCTAATATTGTGTGAGTTTTGATGTGGTGGTACCTGAAGAGATAATTATTATAATACAGTAAGTGCTACTTGTGAAAACTTTGAGAATTAACAAAACATTTTTCATTTCACTGTAGCTGAGACCTTCTCCCACACCACACAGGAAATCTCCTCTCACTGTTCATGGTTCTCCTCTTTCCATAAAACAGCACTTAGTATACATTTCAAAGTATTTGTCCTGAGATAATGTTAAAGTTTGCACCATTAGATTCTACTTTTATGTTGAAAACTATTCTAACAAAGCGCAGATGCAGAAATACGAGACAATAGAGAAACATAATGGTGCGTTCAGATCAAAAGGACATGCTCCACAAGCCTGATGCTTCTAATAGTTTTACTTTGCCAAATTGACTATAAATGTTGCACCACTAAATGAGAAAATGCTAATACAAAGGCAGCTGAGGCAACATGAACGAAATTAGAATCACGGCAATGAACCAGCTCATTACAGAATAGTGTTCTCAACTTCAAACTACTCTGGGACTATGTTTAGACTCACTCCAAGACTCCCATCATTATCTAGCTCCTGGAATAATCAAATTATTGGAATGTCAAATGAACAATCTGATGTGAGTAATCTGATTTCTTTATGATTAACCTCATTTCAGGAAAGGCTTATTAGGCAGTGTTTTGCTGAACTGATGTGGCTGAAGTAGAATGGGCTCTTACCGTTTGAAAAACTAACTACAATATTAAAGAGAAACTAAACGTATAATCAACTTTTTTCACTGTCTAACTGTGTACATGGGGTCAAAATTGAATTATCTATTGTTTCCAGGCCTCCAGCTATGTGTGCAAAAACAGCGACTGTACTGCTGCGCTGGGCAAACGCTGTCAGGGCATTTCCAGTTTCGCCAGAGCGCACTGGAGCCCTTTTGATGAAGTTGTGAAAACAGGACACGATAAACAGGAAACCAAATGAGCGCAGGTGAAGTGAACCTGGTGGTTTTCAAAATAAAATCATTACGTTACCACTAATAATACAAAATATGTCAAAACTCGACATATACACAATTATATAACACATAGGATGTAAATGAACCTCACGAGAGCTGTAGCTTCCTCAGCTGCAAATCTCACACCTGGACCGCTCTGGCACAAAACTCACATCACTCACAAACCTTGCTGTCCATATTTGGTGCTGTCAATCAATGTTCACACACACCTGGGCGTCTTTAAAAGGCCAGGCATCTCCCACTTTTGTGAGTAGGTGCAGTTGTGGGGAGTAGTCTCTGACTGCGTGTTTAGTCTCGTATAAAGAAACCTGTGTTTTTACTCAGGGAAAAGTATCACCAAAGAAAATCAACATCAGAGGCCAAAAAAATCAATTTCAGCTTCAAAAAAAGAGTCCCGCCATGTGCTGATATTACAAAGGGTTCAAGAACAGCTTTAATTTGAACTGGGAGGGCATTTCAGACAGAATATCACTGCAGCGATAAGGGACCAGGGTGGTTTCATTACTGGAGTTTACACTGAGACCACTTCACTGCTGATGAAACACTGCTGGATTCTATTGAAATGGATGATTCCTCTTGTGACTTTTCCTCTTAATATTTAATAAAAGACCTGGCGAGTTTATATTATCTCATAACAGAAGCAGCGCTGACTTTAGGGAACTTTTAATTGAGTGAAACTGGCCCTTATGTCTTTACAAGGGAAGAACAAAAAGAGCTCCCCACTTGTCTCTTTGACCTGGGACTTGACTTTGACTTTTCTTTCTTCTACTTGACTTGGGAGTTGACTTGTCTCTCGTTGACTTGGGACTTGACTCGGAGTTGTGTCTCTTTGTCTTAGGACGTGACTTTGACTTGTCTTTCTTTTACTTGGGACTTGACTGAGATTTGTCTCTCTTTGACTTTAGACCTGACTTGGACTTCTCTCTTTTTGACTTGGAACTTTATTTGGACTTGTCTCTCTTTGTCTTGGGTCTTGACTTGGACTTGTTTCTCTTTGTCTTGGGTCTTGACTTGGACTTGTCTCTCTTTGACTTGGGACTTGACTCGGAGTTGTGTCTCTTTGTCTTAGGACTTGACTTGGGACTTGACTCAAATTTGTCTCTTTTTTTGACTTGGGACTTGACTTGGATTTGTGTCTTTTTGCCTTGGACTTGACTCGGACCCAAAGCCAAAGACCTGAGAATTACTTGAGACTTGCAGAACAACACTTGGTCTTGTCTCTGTTACTGAGTAGGACAGAGGAGAAGGTCCGGTCTCATGTGTGATCAGAATGGCTTTAGCTTCAGGAGCTGCAGAAGAATCAAAGTGACTCGGGCTGATCTCTGACCTGGACACGCTTTTGATCTGAGCGGCTCCTTCACAGCTGAGTAACACCCACTTACGGAAGTTTTGTTCTTTCACCTTTTAGGAGCGTCTCTGCATTACTTCAAACCTCAATTATGGAACAGAAAAGTGTGTGCTTTAAAGTCCACTGCAGCTGCCTTATGTTGTGGTGATAGTGATAACCCTAATCCTAACCCACACATTTAGGTCTAGAAGTATATTGACTGAAATTGAATAGAAGAAGTTGCTGAGTTATACATTCTATTATGCCTTTCTTATATTCCATGCTTTATCCTCACTATTCCTCACTGTGCCCTTGGGTTTACTCAGTGGGTTTACTTCAGTTGTCAGATTGTGTTCATGTAACATCACAATGATTGATGGTTATAAAAAAAAGATAATAACAGAACATTTTTTTTTATTATTGTAATGCAAGAAGTCATTAACGTGGCGTCATAATTTTTGTGAAATTCACAAACTTCAGATAATCCATCTGGCTTTCCAGCGACCTGATTTCATCTGTGTCACACAAATAAACTAATGACTGAATGCCTGATATATTGTCTGTTGAATTGATATGAAACGCAGGCTGGGGGCGTGTGTGACCAGACCCACTCTTTGCAGTCTGTTGAAGCGTCTGGGCTCTGGATCCCAGGAAATCCTTTAGCTCCTGTTACAGAGAACTGCTAGGGACACATGGCATTTTGAAAGCTTTTGAAAGTGTAGTGTCTTGTTTTGTTTTGAATAGCTAATTTCTATGGTGCACATTGTTCATCACTCTCAAAACCCAAGGAAAACATTCGCAGTCCTTGAGCAGAACTGTTCACCTCACATTGAGCTAGTTTTCTGTTTTTATGAGAGTTTAATTACACCTCTCTCTGTCACTGCTCCCATTACTACCTTATTATTATTGTCTCTAGTGCAGAACTCTAAAGCCACTGCAGTGTGTGTGTGACAACGGAGCGGCCTCTATAATTGAAAGCACAATGTACACTCTGTTCACAGTCTGATGCACAGTTGAAAAAGGCACTGCTATAATAAGATAATATTCTATCTTAGTCTGCGTGGGCTCTGTCTCCATTCAGATACAGCAGAAGTTAAGTAAAACAAAAAGTACATTTGCAGAGAACTTAGTTTTGCAATAGTTTTTTAATAAAGCATGAGTATATACAGTACAGCAGAATTCTATTGACCAGCAACAACAGACAAAAAAGTGCTAATTCTGAAATGACCATTCATTAACATATTTATTTTTTATTCATGACATTTCTACCGCTTGTTCCCGTTGTGGGTCGCGGGTGACTGGAGCCTATCACAGTGACTTTGGGCCTTAGGCAGGGGAACTTCATGGACAGTGGTCAACTCATCGCAGAGTTAAGCCGGCTGCACATTATGGAGTTTAGGATCTTTTGCAATTTTTGGCTTGCCAAAGAAAAGAAGACAACTTATAACATGAAGTCCTGTTTTTCTGTGACTGTGTCTGGGTAAAAACTGATACTGATTATTTATTTGGATCTGGAAGAGGAACACCTGCATTGACTCTGGGCTGTTTTACTCTTATCTGTGTCTGTGGATTTAAAAGAGCACTTTTGGAGCGTGAATGACTGACCTAAGGATTACGCAGGATTGGCACAAGGATTGGCACAGAAAGGGCTGGTTTACATCTGGTTCAGTCCTGATACAGAGACACACGGACGCTTTTTAACACCTGGCGCTGGAATGTTTCTGTCGCAGGATTGATTATGTTGGACGGTTTGTCTTGTTACTCATGATGTGGGGACCCAACGCCGAGATGCCAGGACTCATTGATTGACTGTGATCGAAGTCACATTAACTTGAGATCAATATAAACATGGATTATAATATTTATCCCACTCCACTCCCTTTCCATTCTTCAGGAAGAACCATGTTTTGGCAATAGTCTGTCTCTTATCTCCAATGCATTTGACTGTCCTTCATGTTCATGCCACAGCAACTGTAAACATTCAGATTGTTTTGGCTCTTACTTCCAAACACACTCTCAGACTCACACACTCAGATACACTCCCGAAGACCACTGGCACAGACTGTTCTGTAAACGTCTTGGACTGTCCTGTTAACGTCTTTGCTGTGGCCCTCCCCTACCCGTCCCCTGTCTATGACATCTGCCGTCTCTTTCCTTCCCATCACGTGACCACGTGTACTGTGTTTGTTATGTGTTTTTGTTGTCTACTTGCTTTGCATTTCATGTTCGGAAGAACGAGTGGCGGCTCGGGGGCTCACTCCAAACGTAATTTCGTTGTACTCTGTGACAATGACAATAAATGTTTCTGTTCTGCTCTGTTCAATTACCACCAATAAACGTACATGTTTTTGGAGGTGGAAGGAAACCAGAGTATCTGAAGAAAACCCACGTGACACAGGGAGAAAATGCAAACTCCACCCAGAGAGTTCGTGAGATGTTGATATGGTCCGACCCGGGAGTCGAACCCACGACCTCCTTATTGGGAAGCCAGAGATCTAGCCACTCTGCGACCAAGGCAGCCTATTCCTTAACATATTGAGACTATTAAAAAAGTCTACTGTATTTGGACATGTAATTGTTTACTGCAGACTACAAAAAAGTACATTTTCTCCACTGTGTTGCCCACAAGTTTGCATCAGTCAGATTATATTTCAAATAAAATGATGTCAGTGCATAACCTCTATAACATATATTGTAACATACTGTATATAACAAAAGTTCTTAACAAAGGATAATCTGATGGAAGTAAACTGAGAAACTGCATTTATATACAGTTCTTCTAAAGCCGCTTAAGCTTTGTCCTTCTATCTTTGTCTAAAACTCACACGCGGACAGAGGTAATAGATCTATGTGGATGGCTATGCTTGTTTGGACCCATTGAATGTTTTGAAAATTGCTTCTCAACCCATTGTAGTGACAGAGAATAATGAATAATGAAGGAAGACTGCTACAACAAAATGTGATTCTTCTGTTTATTCATCAGTTTTAAGTCCACGCTACACACCATAAAATAACCAAACGACAATTTCAGTAATTTTTTGCATAGAATTAAAGACCCCATTTGCACACCAGGCATAATCACTCCCTCATAACCAAATCAGGATGTAAATATTAATGTAAAGTGAAATAAAGCATGTATTTTCCTTTCATTGCGTTGATAATTTGTCTCTTTGGAGCCAGCTTAGCCTAAACGCAGCATAAATATTCATTCATGGTCAGAGTAATCATTCAAACCCTTCTTTTGTGCATGTGTGTTGTGATAAGTGAGCCGTGGGGTAATCTCTAACCCATAAATTACATTAATGGTCAATCAAAGTATGCAAGGTTCTACAAAGAAATGCATGTCCGCTCTAATCTATGTTGTGTTTTGATTAGCATAATTGAAGGCTGTAAATGGTTACTTTAAATCACACTGAGGTTGTTAATGAGGTTATTTGAAAGCTTCTGTTATTGTGGATGGACAGATTACACACATAAAAGAGGTTTTAATGAAACTGAAAACAAACTAAAAGACTTCAAGCAGGAATTATAAAGCTTTTTTGTTCAAGAGTGAGACAATTTCCACTCCATGAAGATGTAATCATTAGTATGAGCAGATGTGACACTGATTATAATGAGACAGCTTGTTTTCAGCAGTGAGATGAAAGTAAGTAAGAGTATCTTAACCAAAGATTCCCAAAAGCAGCACCTTCTCTTTGGATCACAAACAAGCCCCAATTAATGTGATCCATGTGGAACCAATGTGATCCGAACACTCCTCCACAGATAAATGAACTATGCAACTTTTATTTGGTCATAATTACAGCATGTCATTTGTCTGCTGTTCAAACTAGTGAAACAGTGGTCATTATAGTCTTGAACGATGCACAAGATGAGAAATCTTTGTTTGAAGTTCGCCAGTCATTATCTTAAAAGGGCAGTTTTGCCCCCTAGTTTTTTATCTTCAATACATTAAAGATTTATAAACTCAACAAGGACTTGTATTAAGGCTTTGACCTTTGCCTAATGTAGCTACACACTCAGGTGGGTTACAGGGAAAACACCTCTAGATTCAATTCAATCATATCAGACTAAGGGCCCTGTTTTCCACCCAGCGCTGACGCTCATTTAAGGTTTTCTTCTGTTGGAATTGTGATAGCCCCATTTCATTTAGTGAACCGTGAACACATCTCTGGTTCACTGAATAAATGGGTGAGCAGTGCATTAAGATCACAAGCAAAAGTGAACTGCAGCAGCAGCATGAAGAGCACATTGCACACAACCAGAGACCAGACCGAAGTGGACACAACCCCGCGCGCTCATCTATCCCGGGACTATAGACGTGGTCACGCAGACCCTCATGTCAGGCCCATGCCCATGAGTCTGGCTACAGGCAGTTGTTGTCAACTTTTAAGTTTCCTAAAATTTTCACGCAAAGATCAAGATTCTCAAACTTTTGAGATGACTCCCTTTTTCTAATACAAACTTTGTGACAGTGTTATTTTCTTTTGTTGTACTTTTTGGTGAAAAAATATGAGCTAATACAAAAAAATAACATCTTTAGAAAAACAAAAAAAGAGGTTTACGTGATTAAAACAATGAAGACAATGTCTTTTCATCTTTAAAACAACAAAAGCTGTGTTACAGACAGCAATTTTTTACATTCTGATGCAGAGTATATATATTCAGCTTCATTCACAGGGCATAGATTTTATTTAACACTCCAAACATGAACAAATACAGTAGTTTTATTTACTTGAGAACGTTTTGGCTCGCTCACGGATGATGAAGTTTAGTTTTTCTCTTCTAGACTAGCTGCATGTGCCGTTCTCCTCAGAGTCCTCGTCCAGTAGGATCGTCTTTTCTTCATTTTAAAAATCAAATATCTGCTCTAAACTTACACAACAAGGTTTTTGAGTAAGTTTGTTCAAAAACCCAGCTGGTGAATTTATATAACTGCATCATGTATTTGACTGTAGACAGAGTCAGCACGTACATTAGAGAACCTGACATCAGTGCATATAATAAAAGGTTTTTGACGGAAATAGATTTTTTCATCATTGGCAGGGAAAAAGTTAATATTTCATTTGGTTTGAGTCTGCAGAACTCATCTCATTCCAGAAGATTTGTGTATTTGTGTCAACTTTGGCATGATTAAAAGCCTCTAAAACTTATTCTTGAATAGTAGGTCTTGCTTTAATGTATGTCCTGTATATAATTCTAGACTAAAAGTGTGATGGACAGTTTCATATTTTCTCAACAGGTGAACCAGGGACCTGATAATTGTGTGAGACCATAATTACACCATGGATGTTGCCAAATAGGACATATAATAACATCTACTCTGTCCCCTCGGTGTATATGACGACACAAAGTGGTGTCAGTGATGGGCATGTGCAAATAATGAAAAAAACAAAAAACAACTGTAATGTAATAATAACCTGTGAAACATTTTGACTTGTAGTCGTGGTTACTGCAGTGAAGTGAATTCTGCATGATTGAGACAGACATTTCATTAAAATAACTATATTTGAATAGATGGTTAAGGAAAAAAAACATTTAGTGCACTGAGCCAATTTAATTACGACTAAGATTGACTTTTTAATGTTTTATTAACGCCATATTAGGATACTATGGTCTTCTCTTGTTCTTCCACGAGTCAATGCACTAAATTGTAAAACAAATATGAGCATGTGGAAAATGACCCTGTTTTTAACAAAACTGTTTTTACTGTCTTTGGCCAACTGGGGGTTTGATTAAAATCAAATAAATGCACAGCAACTTTTTCTTGTTTTCGTTACAATTTTCTTTATCAAGGACCAATCAAGGTTATTTAGAATCAGTAACAACAACATAATGTGTGTACATGTTATACTGCTTGAATTTGCTGTTTTTTAGGTGAAATCACTTTATTTATAAAGGACAACACAAGGATGAAATACCCAGTGGCAGATGGCGCTTTCTGAGCTCAAAAGAATGTTTTATTTACAAGTGAGTACCCAGCAGGGAGTTGACTACAATCAAACAATAGACAGATGACACACGCAGGAAATCAATTTGAAGAGATAGCGCCCTAAAAGTTTGTCCTACACTCCTCCCACGTGACTTACTCAAAGGACAAAGTTACAAAAACGATGAATTAACATTTGAAGATATTTTAGTTTAAATGAGAATAGTAGAAGCCTTCAAAGTTGAGATGAGAGTCGAAACGTCTTGATCCTCAGAGACACTGTCCAGATGACACTTTGAAGACTTCTACTATGGATCACTCCTGAATGACTGAGGGATTACACTGTCCAGTAAATAAAGACCAATCTAAACAATAAAAAGTGGTGAAATGGCATAAAAACATGCATTACTTATTGTCATTATTTTTTGGCAGTATTTTGCCATCTGTTCACAAGATTTGCGGACCAACAAAAAAAATTTTAAGGTCCGTAAAATGGACCCTGAGCCATAGTTGGACATGCCTGCTTAAAGGTGGGGTAGCTGATTTTTACATTGCAAACACGATTTAGGCTTTACAAACTTCCACTCATAAATCCTTCAACACATGGTTAATATGAACATGTATTCATTTTGTTTGCATTTATGGCTTATAAACGTCTTTTTACAAACAACAAAGTGAAACTGGAGAGGACCACCCCAGCTCAGTCAATCATAGAGCTGCATTCAGCTCCTGATCAGGACTAAAATACTTTATTAATCAGTTCAGATAGTACTCAGAGGTCTAATTATTTCACAAAGTGCAGTATTTACTACATACTTTTTAGTGTAAAGCACAAAGTTTGCTAATTTCCAACTAAAAAAGTTAGCTACTCCACCTTTAATCCTTCCTACTGATTTGGTTACCCACCATACGAAACAGCTGCTGCCTCAGTTTTTGCCACAAATTCTTTGCTGACATTGAAAAGAAAGATCAAAGCATCACATTAAATGCTGGACAAGCATAAACTTTCTCTGAGTTAATTTACAAATGGAGATCAGACAGCGTTGTTTTTCTGTGCAAGTTTTAGGTTGGCTTTGAAGATTTTGGTAAAACAATCCATCTAATTTTGGCTTCGTCATCAACTCCGACACTCCTCTACAATGAAATGTGGCTCTTCCATCTCCCATACTTATTCAATACTTCAGAATGCATTAGAAACAAGGGGAAGGAAATACAATGTACAGCCTTTATCGGAATGTTATAATAGACACCATCAACCTTCAAACAAGAAGCAATGCATTATGGGACATCACACATTGTCACAGGTTTAATACAGCTCGATGTTGTTGCATTGTACAGACTCAGCAGGAAGCCTTCATTTCCTCCACAGGCCTAACCTCATTAACTGTGTGTTTGGAGATCGCTCTAATTCAGCTTTTCTTTGGCAGATAACACGTGTATCAGAAGGTGAGGCCAGAGGAGCTGCTGGACAGACAGATTGAGCCCCAGAGCAACACAGTAACACATAAACGTTTTCAAACACATTCACAAGACCACCAAGACATCTACTATTTTGTAATATTTAGTTTTTTAGATAAACTTAGATTAAAATAACACAATGGGCTCTGTCTTTCCCCTTTAATTTTGGCAGGGCCGTACAAAGGATTTTGATCATGGCAAGGTCCAAAATGATCTGACTAAAAGCAAATAGTCTTTGATGAGAAAAAGGTTCTTGTTACTTTTGCATTTGCTGCAATCAGGCTATTAAGCTTGGAGGTTGCAGAAGTGAGACATTTTGTGGTGTGTCTTGACGTTTAGCAGCTGGGTCTGGGACCTCCCTCCAGGAAATTTCTAAAAATTCAATGCATTCTTCTGCATTTTGGTGAGTTTTAGATGAGGCATTTTTATTATGTGCTGTCAGTTTACTATAATTAAAAAGAGGCAAAAGCCCAGATTTAAGAGGCCCCAGATACCCTAGCTCCCCCCGGTAAAGCTGGGTTTTAGGAGCGTCAGTCAGAATCAGGACTGTCCTGTGTGATCAGGGCAGAGAAAACACTGCTGCACAAACTTTTTGTCAAGTCAGTGTCTAAACTTGCTTCTTGTCACATTCATGCAAAAGTAAAAGCAATTGCACAATTTGCATTTTTTACAATGTTTTATTTCACTGTGTATTTGACTCTTTTCTCGATGGTTATAAGGAAAATTTACACAAAATAAGGATCAATGTGAATCTCCATTTCACAGAATGTCACTGAGAAACACTTGTTTTGATGCTAAACTTACAATTACATGCTCCTAGAGGTAAAGAGTTTAAAAGCGTGTTTGTGACGAACCCAGGTCAGAGGGCAACATACTAAAATGGAAATGAAACCTCAGAGGTCAGTTTTGAGTTTTTCCACTGTTGAGCCCTGCTGATGCTGTGCAGCCCCAACCAAACACACATTTAATGAGAGAGAACCGCACACACACAAAGACGAGAGGGGATCACTTAAAAAAAAAAAAAAAAAAAAAACTAAATAACCGAGTCCAACTTCACAGACCTCAATGCTGCACACTGTTGTGGAACTTGATGCAAAAACTGGTTTTATGTGTTTTGGCTGCTATGAGCGTCACATAACATAAGTAAACTGGTTTGTCTGATCCTAGATATTCAGTGAACTTCTGCCTACACAGCTGAACAGTGCAGTAAGACCACAAGAGAATGTTAGCCTACATGTTTAGTCTGTAAATAGACTATTCACTGTAGCAAAAAGCCATGCAAGACACAGTTATGGAACAGAAATCTATCTGTCAAAAACTATATTCAGTCTTTAATCTTCCAAGAGCAGAAAGTGCTTTTTGTGCTGCACAGTCAGTATGAACGCAGCGTGTCCTCGGCAGAGCAGACACATGTGAGATAAAGCCAGGAGAGCCACAGTCCATTCTATGCTTCCTGGGTCACTGTGACTGCGCTCCCTCAGGACGGACGCTGAATGTCTGAGAAGGTCACAGGGAAAGGCTACATGTTTTGGCTATAAAATATAATCTGCTTTAGTTGGGGAAAAAGCCTTTATATTTTAATCTACTTGTCACAAAATGTATTCACTCTTTAATCTGACTGTGTGTGTGCTTTTCTGCTTCTGCTATGTTTGTCTAAAAAAACTGATTTGTTTGTGTGGACATAAGATTTGAAAGCTTGAAAAGATCTGCTGCAAGGTCATGTTCGACAGACATATAATAATGTTCTATTCACACGGCATAATGTTTGTATCGGGACGTCTGTGAACTTTAATTGACCCCAGAATTGTCCAAGTTTATTACAGACATTCACACAGAGATATGGTCTGTAATTTGCAACAGAAACGCCTTAATTTATGACAGAAACTTTTTGCTTCATTTATAACTTTCTTGTTTCTTCTCATCATGAATGACCTGAGTTGTGGCAAAGTAAATGTGGCTCCTTGTCACGTTCACTGATCAGAATCACATCCACATGATCAACAGTATGGTGTGATATGGTATGGTGTACGTTCAGGGACAGTGCACAACAATACATTATCAAAAACAAAACTCATGGAGAGATGCTTTTGTCAGGTTATTCTAATTTCCACCTGTAGTCCCTGAGCAGGTTGTCTTACAGATTAAACATAGTATATGGCAAAAAGACCATAATGTAAATTACAAAAAGCTATTTCATTAGGTCATTTCCTTCAAACACTAAAATCCACAAAAAAATATTCATAAACATATATACAGCCCGATCTTGCCTTTTGTCTTAGCCGTCTTAGCCTTTAACAAGTAAATAGACTTCAACAAGCTTTATGTAAAAAAAAGACACATTTTAGACAAAGTTGTTAAAGTCTGTCAAGTAAATAGACTTCACCAAATAGATTATATTATTACACTTTTTTTCCAACTGAAGCTGCTGCTACAGTTCTCTTTTGCCTGTGATCCTAAAGCAGCTGATCACTTGTCACAGGCATGAGCATGTGTCAGGTTCAATGAAAAAAACTGCACCCTCACATCTGGCTGGAGCCACACCTTCTATACTGACAGTGTATGGAGCTTGGAGAGAGCCACTAGTGGCCAACAGAGGAATAATTAAGACCAAGGCTAAAGGGTCTTTCACACCAAGCCGAGGGTCGCCCGTCTGAACCGGTTTGGCAACTTCTGCCGACAGGCGGCTCACGTGTGTTTGGTGTGAATGGCACTGTCGGGGGGTCAGAGGAGCGCGGAACACGTCGTGGAGGCGAGGTTTTGAAGACTTGCTCGTAAAGTCGGCATCGTCAGCGGTCGGTAGTTGCCGCATATGCAGCTTGTTTGATTGGCCCGTGGCTAGCGAATCAGTGTGCAAGAAAATGGTGCGGAAAACCGAAAAGGCCGCTTATGGAAAAATAGTATTTACCTGAGCATGGATTGTTGTTATTTGCCGGGTTCAAACGAGACGTAAGTACGGAGAAGAATGGCTACTACTTGGTCCGAGAAAACAAAGATGGAGAGTACAGCTGTAGTACGAAGCTGGACTGTAGCGGAAATAGAAGTTGAGCCTAATCCGTGAGTAAGATAAAATCTGTTCGTCACAGAGTTTGACAACTACTCGCGCACAACTTCTGTTTTGTCTTTTCGTCAAGCGTTACTCACGCGCATGCTCATCGGCATTTGTTCGCCGACTGTTGGTGCTTGGATCGTGTTTGTGCGAAGGCTTTTTTACATCGATGCCCCAAAGAGACTAGAACAGAAGGTGCGTCGCTCCTCCCTACCGACAACGACGGGAGTTGTGTTGGGTGAAAGCCTTAAGACCGGCTAAGACAAAGGGCAAAATCGGCTGATAATCTTAACCTGGCCAGCCAGATGGTTTATCTCGCGGTATTTGTGAATTCACAAACCATCTGGCCTTCGTCCGGCTCAATTGGTTTGAGAGTCCGAAACGGCCGTGGTTCGGCTCACTCACACCACAACAGCGTGGTATTGAGGCCCAATCACATTGTAGCAGGGCGGGCTAACACGGGCCGTTAGCTCCCCAGTGCCGCAGCCGAGTCTGATTCAAGCTAAACAAAGACAGCTGCTTCCATGGATGTATGTGTTGTCTGCTGCTTTTGATGCCGTTTCAGCAGAAATACGGAGTAATTTCTTTTTGAAAGAAGAGCGGTATGTGTGACACGTACTTGTTCTATCCCACATAGACATTGGATACACCATTACGAGTTGTTGCTGTGATTGGCTAGCTCAAATAAGGTAGCCCCACACCCAATCAGCTCGAAGTATTTCACTAAACGTCCCACGTTTTCTCGAATGCTTTCAGGGAGTCAAGTCCCAGATGAAGCTGGCGTAAATTCAGCCTGGAAGACTGTCTGCTCCTCACCTGTTCCCTTCCCTCATCAGCAGCCACACCTCCTTCTCCAGCTGCAGCTCTGCTCTCAATCAGCTCTTGACTACAACATATAAGGCACATGCAGACTTTTCATTCTCGTTCATTCATCGATCAGCGGTGCTGCGCCCCACCTCCTCCCTGTCTCCTCCAGTAAAGGCTGTTGTCATCCTCTGCTGATGGACTCTGGGTCTACACTCGAACACTAGCCAGCTATGGAGGCATGTCAGTCCAGCCACATCTTCAGCCTGTCCGGGTCACATCTACAGCCTGTCTGTCAGGAGTAGAGCTCTCCTTCACTGTGGTTCTCCTCGAGGTTTCTCATTTTCCCTACTGGGTTTGGAGTTTTTCCTTGCCTAGAAGGAGGTCTAAGGACAGGGGATGTTATCCTCATCAGCCATTTTTTGGATCACCTTCATCGCCCTTGGTCTCTCTCTGCATCATCATCTTGCCCCTAGTTTATTCCTCTACCACCACCAGTGTGCAGCCCTGGGGGGAGACATATATTTCAGATCTAATCGACTTAATCTGGCCATGCTAATCATCGCCATGTCTTCTGCTGGGGTCTGACTGCCAAAGTTATGAACTCAATAAAGAATCTTGTTGTCTGAGTCTCTCCAGGGTGAAATGGATATAGTGAGAACTCAGATAGGAGTTCAACACATATCCATCTGGCGAAGCCAGGTTAATATAATCTAACTTTCTCTCACATTCACACATCCAGAGCAACTCTCCTTGTTTGAAGATGATTTTGAAAATAGTTTCAAACAAATAAAGCTATTCAGTTGCTCATACATTTGCATCAAAATAATGAAGGTTTACAATTGTGATATTATTTGATTACATACTCACTGAAGTCATTGGTTTGTTATATTGGATACTTCTTTTGTATTCTTTAACTGAACTTAAGTTGACCTGGAAAGTTTCATGAAATTTCAGAGTTACTTTGACATAATTATTCACTTTTATAGCTGCAGCTAGGATTAGGGAGAAACCAGGATATCTGTTTTGTCTACAGGTTAACCTTTCTGACCTCTGGAGAGGACGGAGTTATTCTGACCAAGGGGGAGTCAGTCTTTTCAAATCTGTATTAGGCCGAAGGACAGGCAAGCGGTCAGACTTTCTCACACTACGCCTGGCATAAGACTTGCATAATGGAAGCTACCAGGGAAAGGTTGGCCTGATCTTTGTTTAGAAATATTGTTAGGTGGAATAAACTTGTATTATTTTAAATGTTTTGAATCTTGGTCATTATTAGAATAAGAACATGCATCAAATCCAACACTATCAACCCCTTTTTTGTCAGAAGTGCAAACATTTGAGACTTGTGCAAGTTATAACCTCTGTTGGCAACTGATTTCAAAAACTAACAGAGGAAAAAACAGATTTGGCAAATGCAGTCTTATATTTGGAGACACTGCACTCTCCTCTGGAAGAAGAGCTTGGTCACTCAAGTTGTTTTTTCTGAGGTCAATGAAACAAAATCTTTCAAAGGAGGAGCAGCACCATGTAGATTTTTAAGATTTGTAAATCTTGTTAAGTTTTCTAAATGCAACAAATTATGTTTCAGCAAAATAGAACATGATGACTGTTAGGGTTTCTGGTCATGAATTGCACATTTACAATAATTCAATAGGTTTCTTATCAAGCATCATTTCCGTCCATTCACATAAAGTGTCTCCATCCAAACTGTGCAGCACTCCATTTTGTGTGTTTTATTAGTACAATAAAACTAGAAACATTTTTAAACAATTATCCGTGTGAATAATAATAATAATTCAGTTCAACTCTGCTTCACAGTCATTAATAATTAATTCTTAAACAGTTCATGGATTGAAAACTCAGACATACACACTCACACAAGTTTAGAATTACAGGAGGACGTCTGAGTGTCTGAGTTTGGTGAATTACAGATGGTAAAATTTGAGGGAAACTTTACAGACATTTTTACAGACAAGGCGATTCGCACAAGACTAGAAACTCACATGACATTTGTAATTAATAAGAATTCCCTATAAATATTTTGCCTTGTGAATAGGACAAAAGGTTCACTGAATTAACTGGCATCAAGTCAGCCAGCTTATTTATATCTCTTTGTGTGACTCTTCTACAAACGCTCAAAGTCATTGTAGAAGTCTTTTGCATTATTCACTCCCTTCTCAGACAGAAAGCTACACGTGGAAGTACGACTGGTCTAATGAAGGGTTGTCTCTGGACATAGATGAAGCCTGTACAATCACACTCACAGAGTCTACAGTGTGAATGTTAATGCCTGGGCTAAGGTACGGTAAGGTTTATTAAAGGAAATGTACAATTACAGAGAGCACAATGGCAGATATGTTTGTACCAGATTTTACAGCTAATTTCATCTGTAGACCTGGGGAGGGGAGAGGAAAGGCACATGTTTTAGTGTTTACTGCTCCTGGACACGTGCCAGACTCACGTGGGCTTGGACTGTAACCGTGACTACAAAGAAGCCACCAAGGTCGTCACTCACAACATATATATCTTGCTGTACTTTGCAAGAGCCACTTAAAATTCCATTATTTCTCTTGGTTACAAGAAAAACAAAAACAAGAAAGAAAATGTGCTAACACTTAATCACTTCACCATTAAAGAGAATGTGCCTATTGCGTCTATGTTCTGTCTCGTTAGGACTAAATAGTCTCGTTAGGACTAAATAGTAAATAGTATATTTATAGAGCACTTTTCCATCTTACAAAGCACTCAAAGCACTTTACAATCAAGGATCCTCTAACCCAGTGTACGCGACACTGGGCGACACACATGTGCATCGCCGTCCTGAGGTCTCGTCCTGCTCTCGGACCCGGGCTGCTGTCACTGCTCTGCCGCACCTTGCTCGCCTTGGCGCCATGGCTACGTGACTGGGCCTGTGACGTCATCGCGCCGCTGATCGGTACTGCCCTGTTCGCTGCCTGTCAGAAATTGGATTAAGAGATCGAGGACTGCGATGTACAGGTCGAACTGCACCACGTGTGACCGCCCGGTGTATTTCTTTCTGCGTTGTGTACTGGTTTATGATTGTTGGTGCAGAAGTGAACCACATTACACAGCCGAGCGCTTGGGAGGCGGGCTTTGTTTAATCTAGATTACAATAAAAGTCAACATGTGTTACAAACGATTTGCCCAAACTACAAAGAAGAGACAGTGACATCGTCAGTATTTTCCAGAATTCTTTGCCGTCAAAAAATAAAAACATTGGAACAACTCAAAGGCTTGATACTGACACAAATACAACAATAGCTTATTCAACGACCAAAGTAAAGGTAAAATAGTGAACATTAACCTTTTTCCAACATGAGAGTTTGCAAAGCGAAGAGGAAGTTACAACACACCAATTTATACCAGTGCCCCAGAGGGACACATGAAGAAGAAATCATGTCCAGGCCACGTTTGTACAGTAACTAAATACCAGGTATGTAGAACAAATAAAAAAAGAAAAAAATGTGTAATTATAATATAAAGTAATTATAATATGAATAAACCGGTTGCATTAGGCAACGTGGGTTAAATGTCTTGCCCACATTAAACATGTTAAAAATGCAAGAAACAAAACAGAAATGAAAGCAAACCGTGCTACTTTGTGCCATTTAGGGCAGTTATTGTGGTGTGGATGAATGTTTTTTGTAGATGTTCCTGCGGGCCAGTGAAACTCTGTAGCGACTGCCTGATGGCATGAGACTGAAGTGGTGATGTAGAGGATGAGAGGCTTTCCTCATCACAGAGCGCTTATACAGTTGGCTGTGAGAGGTTTGAAGTGTTATTTTTTTATTTTGCTGGCCTGGTTCACAATTCTGCATAACTTGCCTTATGTTTAACAGTGAGAAAGTTCAACCAGAAAGCTATAATGAAATGTTGTCTTCATAAATAATTGACTTTGTAAAAAAGTGCTCTTTTGGCCTCTGCTTAATAGTTTGAGACACTGAAATGTCACGGCACAGGCGTCGACACAACAGGAGACGTTGCTTTCACAAGCTCTGGCTCTTAGGCCTGCTGCTGTAATTTAATCACACATACACACACACACAAAGACACTCCTTGTGTCTGTTTAATGTGCTGTCTTGAATGAAGTTATAGTTTTATACTGTAACGTAGAGTGACTCATGGTTTGAAGGTTTTTCATTTCACTGGACATCAATACTTTTACATGGCTGTCATTCTAATATAGTTCTCTTATATTACATAAGTCATTCGTCAAGCTGATCTGCACTAATTAAAAGAGACAGCTCCAAGGACTTCTCGTCAGCGCTCCAAGTCCTGATCACTGTTTAATGCATATGTTCCCTATAGACATCACAAGAAACTGTGAGCTATTCATATGTCAATGTAACCACTGCATAATATTGAGCTGCACAGAGTATGTGGGGAAGCTTGGTGGTTTTAATGGAGTGTGCTTGACTGGCTCAGCACCTTTATCCACTCAATGCTTTTCAGACCTCTGTATTAACACTATTCCCGAGGGGCAGATTTTTCGGAGAACCATGGCCGTAGGGCTGAGTAATTGCACGACGTGATCAATTTTCCCAAAGTTTAGAGTTGTACAAAATCTCAATTGTACAAAATCTGTTTAAAATGTTGGTGCTTTATTCTCTGTTAAATTTGTATCACTCTACTAAATTTCTAACCAGCATTGAACCAGCATTAAACAAGGACCAGTACTAGTCAAGTCTGAATCTAGAGTAATCAGGTTTAAAGCACAGTTACATCAAAAATTTGTAAACAAGCAACTGATGTATATTAGCAATATTAGAAGATGCGTTGAGGGCCGGGTCAGATCTCTGGAGGGCCAATTTTGCCCTGTGCATTGAGTTACATAGGCTTGCTTTAGATGCTTTGTTCATTCTTCCTAAAAAGGACAATAAGCACAAACAATGAATTGAGGAAGTAGGACTGTTGGCCTCTCTCTAACTTTAGACCAGAGAGGTTGTGCAGTCGTTCACAAACTCTTGAGAATCAATCTGCACGTGGACTCGACAGTGGTCAGTGAACCAATCACAGCACTGCAGTGGATTTTGATCAAAGCCAATGGTGAGAACCAAAGCAAACATGGCGGCCCTGCCAAACATTCGGCCAGTTTTAGAAAAAAATACTTTTTAAAAACATGCACATCGGACTGAGCTATTCGACTTTATTTTTTAATCACCGTTATCCAATGTTATCTAGGCTTCCACCAATCAGAATCGTATGTTTTTTCTCTGATAAGACAGTTGTAATAAGCTATAAGCTCGTACCTGACAGTTTCGGCGGCAGGACTTCCGCCTTCGTCAGAGGTGACGTCCGATGTTGTGACGTGTGTCTCTTAAAGGATGTTCCGAGGCGTGGCCAATTTGACAGATCTGTCCAACTGGCCACGCCTGCCCCCGCCTGGTGGTCTCTGGAGAAGTGAATCCCATGTGTGAGCTAGATTGAAAGCTCCTTCGTCTCTGTTGATGGTCCGTGTGCTCCGCTTCCTGATCTCAATAGCCTCTCGTATCCATCTTTTGTATTTTTGTTCCTCTGTTCCAATTATTCTTGTGTTGTCCCAGTCCATGATGTGGTTTTCTCTTTTGCAGTGGTCGGATATTGCTGACTTGAGGTTCTCCTGTGTCGCCTTCTCTTTTTCAGATCTTGTTAGTCGTCCTTTTGTTTCCTTTTCGCACTCTTTTTGATGTTCCTTTTTTCTTGTATTGAAAGTTCTCCCTGTCTCCCCAATGTATGTTTTATTGCATGTTTTGCATGGAATTTCGTAAATGACATTGCACTTTTTCTCTGGTTGTATTCTGTCCTTCGGGTGTACTAGTAGCTGTCTTAGTTTGGTGTGTGGTTTTACTATTGCGTTTATGTTGTGTTTACCTAGTGCTCGCTGTATCTGTTCTGTAACTCCCCGTATGTATGGTAATGTTACCATGTCCCTGTGTTCTGTTTCTTTCTGTTTTTGCTGTTTTCTTTTTGTTTTTGTGTTTTTTGTTTGTTTTGTACTTGTTGTTTTCCTTTTTGTATGGCCCAATTGGGGTAGTGGCATTGTCTGAGTGCGTGTATAATGTGTTTCACCTCCTTTTCTTTGTCCTCTTCTTCTGTGATGTTATTGATGCGTTCGAATAATGTTCTTACTACTGAAAGTTTGTGAGCAATGGGATGTTCTGATGTCCAGAGTAAATATTGATCTGTATGTGTTGGTTTTCTGTAAATTGTGGTTTTTATGCTGCCGTCCTCTTGATGGTGAATGCTTAAATCCAGAAATGCTATGGCTCCGTCTTTTTCCTCCTCGTGTGTGAATTTTATGTTCCCTGTTGAGTCCATGTTATTGAGGTGGTCGGTTAGTTGTTGAGTTTGTCCTTGTTTTACTTTTTCCAAAATGTCGTCCACGTACCGCTTCCAAAGTGTGGGTCTGTGTTGTGGTGGTGCTGTGTTTATTGCTTTCTCCTCTAAATCCTCCATGAAAAAATTGCTCATTATTGCTGAGATTGGGTCCCCCATAGCAAAGCCCTCCTTCTGTCTGTAGATTTTGTTTTTGTACTGAAAATAGGTGGATTTAGCGATGAATGTTAATAGTTGAATGATGTCTGTAACGGTGAGGTCTGTGCGCTTCTTGAGTGTCCGATCCTTTTTTAGTCTCTCTTGTACAATGTGAATAGTGACGTCAACTGGTGTTTTTGTGAATAATGATACTACGTCGTGTGATATGAGTATTTCATCTGGCTGTATAGTGATGTTTCTGAGTTCCTGTGCTAGCTCTTTTGATTTTTGCAGTGATGTTCTGTGTTTCCAAGGAGGGGTTTTATTATTTCGACGAGTGCTTTTGACAAGTTGTACGTGACTGATCCTGTGCTGTCTACTATGGGGCGGATGGTGTGTCTTTCTTGTGTATTTTGGAGTTCCATAAATGCGGGGAGTTATGCTGGCTGTGGGGATGAAATGGTGTATGTATGCTGCTGTGGTTATTTTCCCTGTTTCTGCGAGTGGTTTTAATATGCCTTAAGTGATCGCTTCTTTTCCTCTGTTGGGTTATTGCTCAGTAGTTCGTATGTGTCTGTGTCTTTTAAAGTGCATCCATTTTCTGTTCGTATGTTTCCGTGTCCATAACTACTGTTGTTCTGCCCTTATCTGCTGGGATTATTGTTATTTGTTTGTCCTTAGTTAGTGTGTCTATTGCCTTCCTTTCGTCTTTAGTAATATTGCATTTGGGTAGTTTGGCTGATTTGAGAATTCCTGCAACTGAGTTTCGTAGTTCTGCCTTTTTCCCCGGGTCCTTGATTTTATTGCATGCTAGTTCTGTTGCGATGATGTATTCTTCCTGCGGTATTTTGTTTGGTGTGACAGCGAAATTAAGTCCTCGTTTCAATATGCTTTGTTCTGTGTCCGTGAGCGCGCGTTGTGAGAGGTTGCATAACCATTTATCGTTAGCTTCTATGTGTTTGTGTTTTCCGCTTTTGATTAGCTTATCCAATTTACCTTTTTGTCGCTCCTTGGTTCTGCCGAATTCCTTTTCATAAATGTCTTGTAAGTGTTTATTCCCCATCGCTGTAAACTCCTCGTCAAATTTGTATTTCTCCTTGAAGCGTTCAATTTGCTCCCGTAGCTCTTTTTCTATTCTTCCCAATTTGTTGTTTATCGTCCTAATTCGTTCTTTGAGTAAGTCTCGTCTGGCCTTGTTGATTATTTTTTCTGCATTTTTGTGTGTATGGGACTTCTTATCCTCAGGCTCTTTGGTGTTATATCCTCGTCTTTGCACCTCAGGCTGAATCGTAGGTGGTTTTTATAGCGGGCTTGGGTCTTCGTGATCTTCTCCAGTCGGCGTAAGTCTTTGAGACATTGTATTCCATAACTTCCGCGTATTACGCTTGGTAAATGCATTTGGGTAGTTTGGCTGATTTGAGAATTCCTGCAACTGAGTTTCGTAGTTCTGCCTTTTTCCCCGGGTCCTTGATTTTATTGCATGCTAGTTCTGTTGCGATGATGTATTCTTCCTGCGGTATTTTGTTGGTGTGACAGCGAAATTAAGTCCTCGTTTCAATATGCTTTGTTCTGTGTCCGTGAGCGCGCGTTGTGAGAGGTTGCATAACCATTTATCGTTAGCTTCTATGTGTTTGTGTTTTCCGCTTTTGATTAGCTTATCCAATTTACCTTTTTGTCGCTCCTTGGTTCTGCCGAATTCCTTTTCATAAATGTCTTGTAAGTGTTTATTCCCCATCGCTGTAAACTCCTCGTCAAATTTGTATTTCTCCTTGAAGCGTTCAATTTGCTCCCGTAGCTCTTTTTCTATTCTTCCAATTTGTTGTTTATCGTCCTAATTCGTTCTTTGAGTAAGTCTCGTCTGGCCTTGTTGATTATTTTTTCTGCATTTTTTGTGTGTATGGGACTTCTTATCCTCAGGCTCTTTGGTGTTATATCCTCGTCTTTGCACCTCAGGCTGAATCGTAGGTGGTTTTTATAGCGGGCTTGGGTCTTCGTGATCTTCTCCAGTCGGCGTAAGTCTTTGAGACATTGTATTCCATAACTTCCGCGTATTACGCTTGGTAATTCATTCTGTCTAACTTTGATTACAATCTATCTTTCAATCTAGCTCACACATGGGATTCACTTCTCCAGAGACCACCAGGCAGGGGCAGGCGTGGCCAGTTGGACAGATCTGTCAAATTGGCCACGCCTCGGAACATCCTTTAAGAGACACACGTCAGAACATCGGACGTCACCTCTGACGAGGCGGAAGTCCTGCCGCCGAAACTGTCAGGTACGAGCTTATAGCTTATTACAACTGTCTTATCAGAGAAAAAACATACGATTGTAATCAAAGTTAGACAGAATGAATTTACCAAGCGTTCCACCAATCAGCTTCAAATGTTTGTCACAACAACAATCAAGAGAGACTATGATTTCAGAAAACTACACATTTTCAGCTGGTGTGAGCAAAGGGTAACCTTCATATTGGTCAAACATTACCAAAGGTGTGGATTAACATTTTATTTTGAATGGTAATGACAATGATGTCATGTTAATTTTCGAAAATCATCTCCATAAAACCTTGACACCCAATACTCTTCACATAAACTTATATGATTAAAAGCTACATTAGACAAGCTTGCCTGTTACTGCTGATGAAACCATTTTACAATTGAAATAGATTCTCGATTTTAATGTTCACAGAGACAACTTTTGCCCTTCGTTATGGCAAAATGTAACAACACGGATGAGGCATATATATGTGTTTGTCAATTTTTTTGAATTATAAACTCCCCTAAAATCTTGAAGAATATATATATTTGCTCACCATAAAAGCTTTTATGGTGACAAACAATCTACAGCCAGACAGACACTTAGTTCAGAACATTTATTTTTTCTAATATTACATTACAAATACACAATCATACAGTCCTTGTGCTGTTGCATTTTCTTCACTGAAAAATCAATTTGGTGAGGACCACAGGGTGCAAGTGCTGTTCTTCACTGCATGTTAATTCTGTTTTCACACTGACAGAAGCGTCATATGGACTCACTACCTGAGGTTAGACTGGCACACAAAACAAGATTAGGCACACAGATGGGTTCTATATCATGTCCTGGTGCGGTCTCAGCTGAGGAAGCATATGAAGGCAGTTGGTGGCTGTTCAATATCTTCAGAATCATCTCCAGTTGTCAGTCCGTCTGGTAATTAAGGTACATTTTAAGTGGATGCAGCAGGAAGTAATGAACATGAATGTTAAGCATTAGGGGGTAGAATAGATGATTTACATTTCAATCTATTACCTACCTATATCATTTTCCTTCAGCTCACTTGACTTAAAATGGTAAAACGCTGCTTATGTCATGTTTGATTATAGTAAGAGACTCACTCCATCATGATATGATTTAGGCCAATTTGGAAATATTCAGAACAGCTCTCTCTAAATTAGGAGCCATCTGGTATGGAGCCAGAACGATGCCAGCGGATCCTTGGCATTGAAAACAATTAAGTAACCAAAACGTACAATGTAGGCATTGAAATTTTATATTCAAAATAATTTTTATGAAATTAAATGACAATCTTTAAAAAAATGGTTGACGTTTTTTTCTTCAGTTATTATTTTTTTATTACAGTGACAATACAATAATTGTGTGTGTTTTTTCAATATTAATTTNGATGCTTTGTCAGGTTATTCTAATTTCCACCTGTAGTCCCTGAGCAGGTTGTCTTACAGATTAAACATAGTATATGGCAAAAAGACCATAATGTAAATTACAAAAAGCTATTTCATTAGGTCATTTCCTTCAAACACTAAAATCCACAAAAAAATATTCATAAACATATATACAGCCCGATCTTGCCCTTTTGTCTTAGCCGGTCTTAGCCTTTAACAAGTAAATAGACTTCAACAAGCTTTATGTAAAAGAAAAGACACATTTTTAGACAAAGTTGTTAAAGTCTGTCAAGTAAATAGACTTTCACCAAATAGATTTATATTATTACACTTTTTTTTCCAAACTGAAGCTGCTGCTACAGTTCTCTTTTGCCTGTGATCCTAAAGCAGCTGATCACTTGTCACAGGCATGAGCATGTGTCAGGTTCAATGAAAAAAACTGCACCCTCACATCTGGCTGGAGCCACACCTTCTATACTGACAGTGTATGGAGCTTGGAGAGAGCCACTAGTGGCCAACAGAGGAATAATTAAGACCAAGGCTAAAGGGTCTTTCACACCAAGCCGAGGGTCGCCCGTCTGAACCGGTTTGGCAACTTCTGCCGACAGGCGGCTCACGTGTGTTTGGTGTGAATGGCACTGTCGGGGGGTCAGAGGAGCGCGGAACACGTCGTGGAGGCGAGGTTTTGAAGACTTGCTCGTAAAGTCGGCATCGTCAGCGGTCGGTAGTTGCCGCATATGCAGCTTGTTTGATTGGCCCGTGGCTAGCGAATCAGTGTGCAAGAAAATGGTGCGGAAAACCGAAAAGGCCGCTTATGGAAAAATAGTATTTACCTGAGCATGGATTGTTGTTATTTGCCGGGTTCAAACGAGACGTAAGTACGGAGAAGAATGGCTACTACTTGGTCCGAGGAAAACAAAGATGGAGGAGTACAGCTGTAGTACGAAGGCTGGACTGTAGCGGGAAATAGAAGTTGAGCCTAATCCGTGAGGTAAGATAAAAATCTGTTCGTCACAGAGTTTGACAACTACTCGCGCACAACTTCTGTTTTGTCTTTTTCGTCAAGCGTTACGTCACGCGCATGCTCACTCGGCATTTGTTCGCCGACTGTTGGCTGCTTGGATCGTGTTTGTGCGAAGGCTTTTTTACATCGATGCGCCCAAAGAGACTAGAACAGAAGGTGCGTCGCTCCTCCCTACCGACAACGACGGGGAGTTGTGTTGGTGTGAAAAAGCCTTAAGACCGGCTAAGACAAAAGGGCAAAATCGGGCTGATAATCTTAACCTGGCCAGCCAGATGGTTTATCTCGCGGTATTTGTGAATTCACAAACCATCTGGCCTTCGTCCGGCTCAATTGGTTTGAGAGTCCGAAACGGCCGTGGTTCGGCTCACTCACACCACAACAGCGTGGTATTGAGCCCAATCACATTGTAGCAGGGCGGGCTAACACGGGCCGTTAGCTCCCCAGTGCCGCAGCCGAGTCTGATTCAGCTAAACAAAGACAGCTGCTTCCATGGATGTATGTGTTGTCTGCTGCTTTTGATGCCGTTTCAGCAGAAATACGGAGTAATTTCTTTTTGAAAGAAGAGCGGTATGTGTGACACGTACTTGTTCATCCCACATAGACATTGGATACACCATTACGAGTTGTTGCTGTGATTGGCTAGCTCAAATAAGGTAGGCCCCACACCCCAATCAGCTCGAAGTATTTCACTAACGTCCCACGTTTTCTCGAATGCTTTCAGGGAGTCAAGTCCCAGATGAAGCTGGCGTAAATTCAGCCTGGGAAGACTGTCTGCTCCCTCACCTGTTCCCTATCCCTCATCAGCAGCCACACCTCCTTCTCCAGCTGCAGCTCTGCTCTCAATCAGCTCTTGACTACAACATATAAGGCCACATGCAGACTTTTCATTCTCGTTCATTCATCGATCAGCGGTGGCTGCGCCCCACTCCTCCCTGTCTCCTCCAGTAAAGGCTGTTGTCATCCTCTGCTGATGGACTCTGGGTCTACACTCGAACACTAGCCAGCTATGGAGGCATGTCAGTCCAGCCACATCTTCAGCCTGTCCGGGTCACATCTACAGCCTGTCTGTCAGGAGTAGAGCTCTCCTTCACTGTGGTTCTCCTCGAGGTTTCTCATTTTCCCTACTGGGTTTGGAGTTTTTCCTTGCCTAGAAGGAGGGTCTAAGGACAGGGGATGTTATCCTCATCAGCCATTTTTTGGATCACCTTCATCGCCCTTGGTCTCTCTCTGCATCATCATCTTCGCCCCTAGTTTATTCCTCTACCACCACCAGTGTGCAGCCCTGGGGGAGACATATATTTCAGATCTATCGACTTAATCTGCCATGCTAATCATCGCCATGTCTTCTGCTGGGGTCTGACTGCCAAAGTTATGAACTCAATAAAGAATCTTGTTGTCTGAGTCTCTCCAGGGTGAAATGGATATAGTGAGAACTCAGATAGGAGTTCAACACATATCCATCTGGCGCAAAGCCAGGTTAATATAATCTAACTTTCTCTCACATTCACACATCCAGAGCAACTCTCCTTGTTTGAAGATGATTTTGAAAATAGTTTCAAACAAATAAAGCTATTCAGTTGCTCATTACATTTGCATCAAAATAATGAAGGTTTACAATTGTGATATTATTTGATTACATACTCACTGAAGTCATTGGTTTGTTATATTGGATACTTCTTTTGTATTCTTTAACTGAACTTAAGTTGACCTGGAAAGTTTCATGTAGGTTCAGAGTTACTTTGACATACAGTAATTATTCACTTTTATAGCTGCAGCTAGGATTAGGGAGAAACCAGGATATCTGTTTTGTCAAGAGGTTAACCTTTCTGACCTCTGGAGAGGTCAGACCAAGGGGGAGTCAGTCTTTCAAATCTGTATTGGGCCGAAGGACAGGCAAGCGGTCAGACTTTCTCACACTACGCCTGGCATAAGACTTGCATAATGGAAGCTACCAGGGAAAGGTTGGCCTGATCTTTGTTTAGAAATATTGTTAGGTGGAATAAACTTTTATTAATTTAAATGTTTTGAATCTTGGTCATTATTAGAATAAGAACATGCATCAAATTCAACACTATCAACCCCTTTTTTGTCAGAAGTGCAAACATTTGAGACTTGTGCAAGTTATAACCTCTGTTGGCAACTGATTTCAAAAACTAACAGAGGAAAAAGCAGATTTGGGCAAATGCGGTCTTATATTTGGAGACACTGCACTCTCCTCTGGAAGAAGAGCTTGGTCACTCAAGTTGTTTTTTCTGAGGTCAATGAAACAAAATCTTTCAAAGGAGGAGCAGCACCATGTAGAATTTTAAGATTTGTAAATCTTGTTAAGTTTTCTAAATGCAACAAATTATGTTTCAGCAAAATAGAACAGTGACTGTTAGGGTTTTTGTCATGAATTGCACATTTACAATAATTCAATAGGTTTCTTATGAAGCATCATTTCAGTCCATTCACATAAAGTGTCTCCATCCAACTGTGCAGCACTCCATTTTGTGTGTTTTATAGTACAATAAAACTGGAAACATTTTTAAACAATTATCCGTGCTGAATAGTAATATAATTCAGTTCAACTCTGCTTCACAGTCATTAATAATTAATTCTTAAACAGTTCATGGATTGAAAACTCAGACATACACACTCACACAAGTTTAGAATTACAGGAGGACGTCTGAGTGTCTGAGTTTGGTGAATTACAGACGGTAAAATTTGAGGGAAACTTTACAGACATTTTTACAGACAAGGCGATTCGCACAAGACTAGAAACTCACATGACATTTGTAATTAATAAGAATTCCCTATAAATATTTTGCCTTGTGAATAGGACAAAAGGTTCACTGAATTAACTGGCATCAAGTCAGCCAGCTTATTTATATCTCTTTGTGTGACTCTTCTACAAACGCTCAAAGTCATTGTAGAAGTCTTTTGCTTTATTCATTCCCTTCTCAGACAGAAAGCTACACGTGGAAGTACGACTGGTCTAATGAAGGGTTGTCTCTGGACATAGATGAAGCCTGTACAATCACACTCACAGAGTCTACAGTGTGAATGTTAATGCCTGGGCTAAGGTACGGTAAGGTTTATTAAAGGAAATGTACAATTACAGAGAGCACAATGGCAGATATGTTTGTACCAGATTTTACAGCTAATTTTCATCTGTAGACCTGGGAGGGGAGAGGAAAGGCACATGTTTTAGTGTTTACTGCTCCTGGACACGTGCCAGACTCACGTGGGCTTGGACTGTAACCGTGACTACAAAGAAGCCACCAAGGTCGTCACTCACAACATATATATCTTGCTGTACTTTGCAAGAGCCACTTAAAATTCCATTATTTCTCTTGGTTACAAGAAAAACAAAAACAAGAAAGAAAATGTGCTAACACTTAATCACTTCACCATTAAGAGAATGTGCCTATTGCGTCTATGTTCTGTCTCGTTAGGACTAAATAGTCTTGTTAGGACTAAATAGTAAATAGTATATTTATAGAGCACTTTTCCATCTTACAAAGCACTCAAAGCACTTTACAATCAAGGATCCTCTAACCCAGTGTACGCGACACTGGGCGACACACATGTGCATCGCCGTCCTGAGGTCTCGTCCTGCTCTCGGACCCGGGCTGCTGTCACTGCTCTGCCGCACCTTGCTCGCCTTGGCGCCATGGCTACGTGACTGGGCCTGTGACGTCATCGCGCCGCTGATCGGTACTGCCCTGTTCGCTGCCTGTCAGAAATTTGATTAAGAGATCGAGGACTGCGATGTACAGGTCGAACTGCACCACGTGTGACCGCCCGGTGTATTTCTTTCTGCGTTGTGTACTGGTTTATGATTGTTGGTGCAGAAGTGAACCACATTACACAGCCGAGCGCTTGGGAGGCGGGCTTTGTTTAATCTAGATTACAATAAAAGTCAACATGTGTTACAAACGATTTGCCCAAACTACAAAGAAGAGACAGTGACATCGTCAGTATTTTCCAGAATTCTTTGCGTCAAAAAATAAAAACATTGGAACAACTCAAAGGCTTGATACTGACACAAATACAACAATAGCTTATTCAACGACCAAAGTAAAGGTAAAATAGTGAACATTAACCTTTTTCCAACATGAGAGTTTGCAAAGCGAAGAGGAAGTTACAACACACCAATTTATACCAGTGCCCCGGAGGGACACATGAAGAAGAAATCATGTCCAGGCCACGTTTGTACAGTAACTAAATACCAGGTATGTAGAACAAATAAAAAAGAAAAAAAATGTGTAATTATAATATAAAGTAATTATAATATGAATAAACCGGTTGCATTAGGCAACGTGGGTTAAATGTCTTGCCCACATTAAATATGTTAAAAATGCAAGAAACAAAACAGAAATGAAAGCAAACCGTGCTACTTTGTGCCATTTAGGGCAGTTATTGTGGTGTGGATGAATGTTTTTTGTAGATGTTCCTGCGGGCCAGTGAAACTCTGTAGCGACTGCCTGATGGCATGAGACTGAAGTGGTGATGTAGAGGATGAGAGGCTTTCCTCATCACAGAGCGCTTATACAGTTGGCTGTGAGAGGTTTGAAGTGTTATTTTTTTATTTTGCTGGCCTGGTTCACAATTCTGCATAACTTGCCTTATGTTTAACAGTGAGAAAGTTCAACCAGAAAGCTATAATGAAATGTTGTCTTCATAAATAATTGACTTTGTAAAAAAGTGCTCTTTTTGGCCTCTGCTTAATAGTTTGAGACACTGAAATGTCACGGCACAGGCGTCAACACAACAGGAGACGTTGCTTTCACAAGCTCTGGCTCTTAGGCCTGCTGCTGTAATTTAATCACACATACACACACACACACACACACACACAAAGACACTCCTTGTGTCTGTTTAATGTGCTGTCTTGAATGAAGTTATAGTTTTATACAGTAACGTAGAGTGACTCATGGTTTGAAGGTTTTTCATTTCACTGGACATCAATACTTTTACATGGCTGTCATTCTAATATAGTTCTCTTATATTACATAAGTCATTCGTCAAGCTGATCTGCACTAATTAAAAGAGACAGCTCCAAGGACTTCTTGTCAGCGCTCCAAGTCCTGATCACTGTTTAATGCATATGTTCCCTATAGACATCACAAGAAACTGTGAGCTATTCATATGTCAGTGTAACCACTGCATAATATTGAGCTGCACAGAGTATGTGGGGAAGCTTGGTGGTTTTAATGGAGTGTGCTTGACTGGCTCAGCATCTTTATCCACTCAATGCTTTTCAGACCTCTGCAGTGCCCGTTCAACACTATGCTTTAGATCAGGGCTATTCAACTTAAGATTCCCGAGGGGCAGATTTTTCGGAGAGCCATGGCCGTAGGGCTGTGTAATTGCACGACGTGATCAATTTTGCCAAAGTTTAGAGTTGTACAAAATCTCAATTGTACAAAATCTGTTTAAAATGTTGGTGCTTTATTCTCTGTTAACTTTGTATTACTCTACTAAATTTCTAACATTAAACAAGCATTAAACAAGGACCAGTACTCGTCAAGTCTGAATCTAGAGTAATCAGGTCTAAAGCAGAGTTACATCAAAACTTTGTAAACAAGCAATTGATGTATATTAGCAATATTAGAAGATGCGTTGAGGGCCGCGTCAGATCTCTGGAGGGCCAATTTTGCCCCGTGCATTGAGTTAAATAGGCTTGCTTTAGATGCTTTGTTCATTCTTCCTAAAAAGGACAATAAGCACAAACAATGAATTGAGGAAGTAGGACTGTTGGCCTCTCTCTAACTTTAGACCAGAGAGGTTGTGCAGTCGTTCACAAACTCTTGAGAATCAATCTGAGCTGGATATGTTTGCACGTGGACTCGACAGTGGTCAGTGAACTAATCACAGCACTGCAGTGGATTTTAATCAAAGCCAATGGTGAGAACCAAAGCAAACATGGCGGCCCTGCCAAATATTCGGCCAGTTTTAGAAAAAAATACTTTTTAAAAACATGCACATCGGACTGAGCTATTCGACTTTATTTTTTAATCACCGTTATCCAATGTTATCTAGGCTTCCACCAATCAGCTTCAAATGTTCGTCACAACAACAATCAAGAGAGACTATGATTTCAGAAAACTACACATTTTCAGCTGGTGTGAGCAAAGGGTAACCTTCATATTGGTCAAACATTACCAAAGGTGTGGATTAACATTTTATTTTGAGTGGTAATGGCAATGATGTCATGTTCATTTTCGAAAATCATCTCCATAAAACCTTGACACCCACTAACTACTCTTCACATAAACTTATGATTGATATGATTAAAAGCTACATTAGACAAGCTTGCCTGTTACTGCTGATGTAACCATTTTACAATTGAAATAGATTCTCCATTTTAATGTTCAGAGAGAACTTTTGCCCTTCATTATGGCAAAATGTAACAACACATAAAAGAAGTCAAGAAACGGATGAGGCATATATATGTAGTTTGTCAATTTTTTGAATTTATAAACTCCCCTAAAATCTTGAAGAATATATATATATATTTGCTCACCATAAAAAGGTTTTATGGTGACAAACAATCTACAGCCAGACACTTAGTTCAGAACATTAATTTTTTTCTAATATTACATTACAAATACACAATCATACAGTCCTTGTGCTGTTGCATTTTCTTCACTGAAAAATCAATTTGGTGAGGACCACAGGGTGCAAGTGCTGTTCTTCACTGCATGTTAATTCTGTTTTCACACTGACAGAAGCGTCATATGGACTCACTACCTGAGGTTAGACTGGCACACAAAACAAGATTAGGCTCACAGATGGGTCCTATATCATGTCCTGGTGCGGTCTCAGCTAAGAAAGCATATGAAGGCAGTTGGTGGCTGTTCAATATCTTCAGAATCATTTCCAGTTGTCAGTCCGTCTGGTAATTAAGGTACATTTTAAGTGGATGGCAGCAGGAAGTATTGAACATGAATGTTAAGCATTAGGGGGTAGATGATTTACATTTCAATCTATTACCTACCTATATCATTTTCCTTCAGCTCACTTGACTTAAAAATGGTAAAACGCTGCTTATGTCATGTTTGATTATACTCACTCCATCAAGAATATGATTTAGGCCAATTTGGAAATATTCAGAACAGCTCTCTCTAAATTAGGAGCCATCTGGTATGGAGCCAGAACGATGCCAGCGGATCCTTGGCATTGAAAACAATTACGTAACCAAAACGTACAATGTTGGCATTGAAATTTTTATATTCAAAATAATTTCTCATGAAATTAATTGACAATCTATAAAAAATTGGTTGACGTTTTTTTCTTCAGTTATTATTTTTTTATTACAGTGACAATACAATAATTGTGTGTTTTTTCAATATTAACTTTTTTTTTTTTTTCAATGCCAAATTTCACTTCACTGTAACCAATCTTACGGGGGAGGGGAGGGCACTGGGGGCGGAGCCATGCAAAGCAGGATTCATGAATATTCAACAGCTACTGAGCTCCGGAGAAAATGCTACTTCAGGCTTTGCTTAGCCGGGACAGATGACTGTGGGGTCTGTGCAGAGGTCTAACCGCCCTCCCAAGCTTTTGGTTTTCATGTGGACAGATACGAGACCTGGGCTGGATACATGTGTGGAGCCAACTCACACCCGGTGTGAGATGTGGATCGGTAGCACCCGGTTCAGTCTGAGAATGAGACGCTGAACCTAGCATACTACCGTGATGGATGTGGGAACATGTTCCATGTTTCGGCGACTATAACGGCAGCATTTGCTGAATGTGGCCTGCCCACGTTAACTATTGTGTGGGGAGATACTGTGTGAAGTACAGCTACGCCAGTGTTATACCGAAAAATGCACACCCACATTCTCACTCCAGAACAAAACAAAGCAAAACATCTAAAAAAAAAAACATAAATACAACCGCTAGCAGTATTTATGTTATGGAGGTAAGAACAAAGTCATATCTGAGGGTTTGATATAACTTCTTCTGTAGATTAGAATTTGGTCCCAGGGCTCACAGTAATAAGAAAGGCTGCATTATTCTGAAGGAGAACAAAATCGCTTTGAGGCAAATGAAATAAAAGCGATGATTATAATTCGATTTTCAGTTTGTCAGCGCTAAGACCAAGGACAATCAAAACACCTATTGCATTGTTTTGAGCTGCAGGCTGGTAATCATATTGGTCAAACAATACTGAACATTGAAGTCAAGAGTGCAGCTCAGCGATCTACACAACACACAAAATAATCCATTATAATAAGTCTGTTTTTCATTAGGAGTTTTGCCACATGAAAGTACCAAAACTAAGTAGCACTTTTGAAACTTTTTTAGTTTTTAGCTCAGTTTTTGGCAAGACAACTTTGGACTTCAACCAACTAGATGTGTGGCCTCTGATGTTCAACAAACATGAGTTAAGTACTGTCAGATTCATGAAAAGGAGAAATCTGGAGACCATGCAAAAGCTAAAGCTACCTACGCTAGCTTTGGATTTCTGAAATGGCAGACTTTCACCCCTGAAGCGGACGATGCAGTGAAAATAGTCTGATTCTTGAGATTTCATCCACCCTGTGATATTCAACAGACACAGGTTAGGATTTTGTGAAAGAAGTTGCTTGTTTGTCTTGTAAACATGGAGATGGGACATGAAGCTATGAAAGCTAACTTTGCTGGCGAGAACTAATTTACATCTGCTGCAGCCGAAGCTTTTGCTGAGGGAGATTTTCAGGCGATGATCACCGACTGAAACAACAGAAGTTCACCTGCTCCACCTGGACCTGACTGTGATGTGTCTACAGAATCCACTTACTCCACCTGCAGCTGACTGTCTCTCACTCCGGTTTCCATCTCCAACTGCACCTGCTCCTCCAGCTAAGGCCCCGACTAAGCACACCACACATCATGGAGATTGTCCCCCGATCTACCTATCCTGTTGTTGTGATTTTGGGCTATACAAAAATAAATTGATTTGATTTGATTTGAACTGTAGTCACATTATTCCTAATAATAGTTAATATTTACAAATTTACAAATTATTTTGGAAGTTACTGCTATTAATGTTTTTACGTAATTTTTCTCTGGGAAAAGGAAAGCTTGTCTTAACAACAAAAAATATAAAAATTGTTTCCAAACAAAGCTATGTTGTAAATGTGCTTGTGTCACCAAAAAAGTTCCTGGTCTGACTAAAAGTACCTGACCCAGAGCAGGAGCTAAAAAAAGGGTGGCCCAGTCCATAGTTCCTGATCTGTGCAAAAACACCCAAAGTGAGGGCTGGAAATAAAACAAGTACTAAGAACTGTAAAAAAGTTCCTACAGTTGGAAAAGGCCTATAGCCTTGAGGGATTTTCAGTGCTGGATTTCTAGTAGATTTAGATGAGATCATGATGAGAAACATGCCCCATATTCAAAGACAACTGGAGTCGAACTTGTAAAACTTTACTTATCCATTCTAAAAGGTAAAAAACGTGCCTTACAGAAATTAATGGCAGGTCATGAGCACGTTTCTACCAAGTTTACATGTTTAGCTCTGAAGTTACAGAAAGTGTGGACTTGGTGTTGATTGGGATTAGTAGAAATAGTTATTAGGATTTCAATAATATTTATGAATAATAAGATTTGCAACCATCATAGAAATGAACTGGAGCTGCATCATACCAAAAAAGAAGAAATTGCTTGGTATACATAAAGATTTTCGTGAAATTGGTTTGGTCAAGCTCATGATGGGAAACATGCCCCACTTCAAGTTTGTAAAACAGCCAACCGAGTCATTCCAGGTAAAGCCAGCTTTGTCCTGACAGTCTGTGTTTAGCCAATGTTCCTGTTTGGTAGCTATAGTATTATAGTGTTTGTGCATTGATGCAGTAAACACAGTCTGAAGGCACAGTGATGTGACCTTTAATTTTACCTGTTTTTGCCTCAGAAAGAAAACAATAAGCGGTTGAAAAGCAATACTGTATGTTTTTCTCTATTTTTTGTCACTTGTAAAATACAAAACCAGCTTCATAAATTGAACATAAACAAAGAAAAAAGAGTCCAGCCGCTGAATGGAGCAGAGGTTTGTGTTGGTTGCCAAGTTATCTTCACTCTGTGACATCTGGTGACAAAAATCTAAATAAATTAGAGATCATTGCTGTACAGCTTAGTTGGGTAAAGTTAGATTTATGTTTAGAGGCTGAAGTACCAGCTGTGGATGGAGCTCCACTCAGTATGGTGCTGCCCATTAGCTGCAGCTAGATTCTTCACGTTCTTCTCTTTTGGTCAGTTTGCTAAGTGACTTTGAGTGCAATGTGCTGGTTATATCACAGAATCTGGTTTTAACATTAGTGATGGAACTTTCGACTCTTGGAGAGAATTCAAATCCTCATGATTCATTCCTCTGAGAGAGAAATCTTTTTCTCTATTTTTAACCCATCTCAGTCCACTCGGTATCTATTAAAAGTGTCATTGAAATACATAATAAAAAATACAAACTCATTTTCACAATTAAGTTAGATTCTATAGACTATATTTTAGTGAAGTGTGATTTTGTGTTTCACTCGCTCTCTCTCTCCTTCCCTTTGCTCTCTCACTCACACACACAAGTCCAGGGAGGCAGAGGAGGATTGAAACAAAAACAGTAAACCAGAGAGGCTGAGATCAGAGGGACATGAGTGACTGCAGAGACTTGGTCCTTGATTTTTGGTGAATCATGATGTGACAGTTTCACTTCTAAAGCCGAATGTCACTGGCCTGTTGCATCAGCCGGTTTCATTTCACTTTGTGGAAACCGTCTGACATCACACCATTGGGGCTCGTTCACTTCACAGTCGGCGGGGACTGTGAAGCTAACCAATCACTGCTTTTTGGTCTTTTTGTTGTCCAGGAAGTAGAGCATAAACGTGTGTCAGTGATTGTTAAACTTGCAAATTGAAAAGTACAATATCATGGTCTACGTTAATATTTGACACAAGGTCAACGAAGGAGAACTTATACAGTCTGTTATGTCAGCCCTGGTTGGTTTTGGGCAACACACTTCGCTCCTGTTTGGCAATTGGACGACCGTACTTCCTGCTTTCTGGGAACCGTCTGCAGTCCTGTGATACCTGACGTAGTAGATGGAGTGAAATAAATTGACTGGAGGCACTAGGTGGCGCCACATTGTCATTCATGAGCTCACGATTAGATTTTTAGCACAATAATGCCTATCCTACCACAGAATATACATGATAATATTCTATAGAACCTTTTTAATACTATCTAGCTCAATTTTAGCTACATTTGTGTGTTTTTATTCTTTACAATACCGTATCTGAAGGTGGTAAAAGTTTGTCCAAAGTCTTTGACCTCGACAGAAGTGAAGCTAACGTCCTGTTTTATTCAGCAGTGTTAATGGAAACGCGTCCTTCAGCGTCAGTGGTCACAGACAGGTCAGAACATCACTTGAGTGGTGCTCTGTGCTTCAGTGACAGATGTGAAAAGGGACAAGTGGAAATTATTCATTGTGATGGAAAGATTATCTGTTTATTTCATATATTTCTGTTGAGTATTCTGTCCCTTTTCTTTCGGGCTTTTCACAAGGAATATGTCAGTTATGTTGCATGTGATGTTTCCAAAACATCCAATTATTTGAAACTACTCATTAAACCAGTGGTTGCCCTTTTTTCGTTTTGAGTACCCCCTAATCATGATTACATACATGGAGTACCCCCTATGCCATGTTTTAGGGGCATTTTATCTTTACACCAGGGGGTCCCCAACCACTGGTCCGGGGCCCAAAACCGGTCCGCGGGCCATTGGCTACCGGGCCCCAAAGGATTCTTAAAGAGAAGCTAAACCCTAAATAATGTTTTTTGGCTGTTAAACTATGTATGGGGTGTTTAGCATTGGCTACTGTTCTGAGTCATTTTTTGGCATTTTCAGTGCAAACTGATCAAATTAGCAGATTTCAGGTCAAAATTGTCACAAACTGGCTGTGTCTCTCGTGTCAGCTCCAGGTTCTATGTGACCTCAGCGTGTATTTTCCACTCAAAATAAAGCACTAATTGCAGACACCTGCTGTCAATCCAATCACACTGCTGCTCTCCTCTACGAGCCCCTCCTTTGCCCTTCTCCCAATGCTTTTCAATTAGTTTGCTGTGTTTGAAATGTGTTTGTGGGTGGAGTTTAGGGGGTGAGCTTCTCTTTAAATATTTATTTAATTTTTATTTTATAGTATATCACTACTTCCTTGTGCTTTACTGTGACAAAATTGTGCCACTTAACCATAAACAGCAAATTCAAGCAATAGGAGACCTAAAAGAATACACAATAATTGGGTGTTTGCATTTTAAATTGTTGTTATCGGCGCTACCCAACCTCGACCGGTCCCTGGAAAAGAAATTTGTGACTACCGGTCCTTACAAGAAAAACGGTTGGGACCACTGCTTTACACAATTTTTTCATAACCATTGGATTTTATCGTTTTAATGTATTCCAGTCAAACAGTTGCCTCTAACATGTAAATGTGCTGCATATAGTATTTTTTACACTACAGTACTTGAAACTTTACCTTTATTTTAAAGCTGCAATCATCCCAAGTACCCCCCTGGGGACCCCTGGTTGGGAAACCCTGCATTAAACTAAGAGAATTGAGTTAGATTGGTAAATGATTCATTCTCTCAATGAGGAAGAAACAAATAGAGCCAGATCAGTCTCTAAACAATGCCCACGCAACACAACTTGGCGCATTTACACCAATCGTCGAAAAGTCTTGAAAATGTTGTCCAGATAACAACTTTGAAACCTTTCTACTATGGATCACTCCTGGACGAATGAGGGATAACCGTCAACTCTCATGGTTGTGAGTTGACCTGGCAACTCACAGCCATGCTCAACACCTGAACAGTGTGTGACGTACAGGGATGCAGTGAAAGGAAAGGGGCGTGCACCTAAACGCGATGTGCCTTTTATATGTGAAGTCAATATTACAATAACACACCATTACAACCACAATAGAAATGAAGTGAAGCTGTCATACATACACAAAAAAGATGTGAAGTTGTGCTAATCATACTCTATTGACATGTCTTGACAGGACAGTCCAGTTGTATGGTGAATATGAAACAAAATCCTGATTTTAATCTTAACCTCCCCCAAGCCCCAGATCTAAACTTACCTATTTTAGTAACTTGAAGCCTAAACTTACTCGTTTCACCTAAAGAAAATGTCCCTGCGTGGATCACACCAAAACTTGTGTCATTTTTACCTTTTTTCATATTGTGCTGAATGTACGTCGCAATACGCATGCAAAAAGGCCTGAAATTGTGCTAAAAATACGTTGTTTTTGTGTTGTGGTACATGTATGCCTTCTTGTGATACTGTGTTGTTGCTGCCAAGTTTCAGTCGGTCAGATTGACAGAATAATCACAGTTTGTAGTGGAGTTGGTTGGAGACACAATGAAAGGTGACCAGACCACTTTTCGCCAAGTATTGCAGAAGAAGAAAAACTTAACACATCACTGTGTGCTCTACAACAGAGTTCGTTGGACGTCCTATGTAGACTGAAACATTGGTGCCTTTTTAGTTATAAAATCATGTTAGGTTTACTTCAGCAATATTTGGCGAATTATTTGGTGTCATGAGGTCTCAGGGTTAGAACACGCTGTCTGTACCCAGAGTTAGAACTGAGTTGGGGAAAAAGGCCTTGAGCTTTGCTGCCTTTATGTCTTGAAATTAACTTCAACCTGAAATTGGTCTAAACAATCTGGCATCACTAAACACATATGAGAGGCTTCTAAATGAATTAGAGGGCCATTTTTGTCTTATAAATGTTTTATATGAAATGTGTAAGTTTGTTTTACGTATCATTGTGGTATCTTGTGTCTTTGTCTGTCTTGAAATATCTGTTTATTTGAATGTTTTGCTGGGTTCTGGGCAAATCCAAAACATCTATCAGTTATTTATTTTGTGCTCCTTTCTACAACTTAATACTTCTATAGTCTTTAGTTTGTTTTTTTTCTTCTTAAATATAACTTCTGTAGCTCCTTTTCATTCTCCTTCCTTCTCTCCTATGTCCTCTGCATACAAATGTACATTCATATGAAGCTATATTCTCTTCTCTAAACTATCTGCACTGCTGTGTTACTGAGGGCAATTTCAGCTCATCTTATTAACTTTGAGCTTTGAAGGCAAAAAATAAAGGTTATGTGGTGCATTTGAGGCCCCGGGAGAATAAAAATTACAACATTGCGAGGGCTAAAGCAAACAGCACATGTCTAATCGCGCATTACAACATACATCATCATTACAGCTAAATTAGATTCACAGTCATCAAGGTCGCCTCTGACACGAGTTAAGAGTAAAATAAAGGAGGAATTGCAATTTAAGTACATCATTTGTTTGCGTTGAGGGAAATCAGGGTCTTTTGTGTGTGTTTTTTGTACAATCAGTCTTCGTCAAACATGTAAACATAAGCGTTCCTCAAAATAACAGCAAAAGAGCTCAGACGTGACTATGACCCTCATTGTCATTAAACAACTTGAGCAAATACAAAAACGCTGCTAGCATGTAGGGCTAACATCAGCTAACTGGTAAAACCACGATGATCTTTGTACACGACGCCTTGATCATGCCTACAAACATTAATTGTGCTTTCAATGAAGCTCGACAGTGGAAGATCGCCCCGGTTCTGGAAGTAAGTTGCCCCATTAGAAACTCAAATTCAAATATTAAGAGTTTAAAGATATGTCGCGGGCTAACCAACAATGTGCTAACTCCGGGGGGTCCGCTCATTCTGCCGAAATCCCATTCTGCCGGCCGACATGCCCTGATTCCGAAAGCTCCCCATTTCAAAATCCCGCAGTTCCGACATCCGTTACAAAGCGTCCTTCATCCACGTTTTTCTGACAGGCTGCCCCGGTAAGACAGAGTAGTATTTTTTGGACAGACATAGAGACGGAATACTTTTAAAACGTCTCTGGACCTGGTCTCAGACCGGGACTTGGACTGAATCTCGGGTCTGGACTTGGACTGCTTACAAGCCAACGTCTGTCGGATTTCAGCATTAACAATATTTTCCAAGAATCCACATATTGACGACTCTTTTTCTTATATCTACTTTCTAAACATTTTTGCCTAAAGGGCTGTAGACTTTGCCCATAATCCTGCTGAACCAGAGCTGCTGCTGCTGCACGAGGAAACCTTATGGTGAATAAGCAGCCAGAAAGAAGGATAACGGTCTGTTTTTTTATACTTATCGTCATGAATGGATCAGTAAACAGTCGCAAGAAAACGCTGGGTATTTTTGTTTTCTTCGAAATAATGATTTAATAGAAACACCCACAACAGTGTGTCGGAGAAGCGACATTTTTGAAAAAAATAGAAAATACCACTACATCCACGTGTAAAAAAATATGCTAATGCTCCATTAATCCAACACAGTCTCACTAGGTGACACAGTCTCACTAGGTGGCACAGTCTCACTAGGTGGCGTACTTTTACCACGACACAAAAACATCGTATTTTGAGCACGACTTCACAGCTGTTTTTAGTGCTTACTGTATGTTATGCCGTGCATTTAGCACAGTATGAAAAAGCATAAAAATGACACGAGTTTTGGTTGCAGCCACGTGGGGACGTTTTCTTCAGATGAAACGGGTAAGTTCAGGCATCAAGTTACTAAAATGGGTAAGATTAGGTCTGGGACTTGGGCAGGTTAAGATTAGAATCAGGATTTCATTAATATTCATAAATAAGAACACGTCTTAACAACCACCATTGAAATGATGCGTACTATAATTACGCAAAACAGCTGTGAACTCGTGCTAATCATACCTTATTTACATGTTGTGTAATGTCGTGGTAAATGTATGCTTTCTTGTGAGATCAGGCTCATTAATCATATCTTAATCAAATGATTTTCAAATGACTATATAACTGGGGTGTAACGGAACATTAAAATCATATTTGGTTTAGTTTTCAGTTTTGAAAGTTTCTGCCTGTAGCACACTTTCTGCGTGTGCTACGGGTGAATGTGGTGCAGCAACAGCGGTGAGTCCAAATGTTCGTCTTTTTGCCGCGATGATACTGAAGTGCTTACAAGCGACAAGGTTCACATAAATCCATTAGAAATATTCTTGCAGCAGCATCAACTAAGTAGCGTGCATGAATAATAGCCTAAGAAATACGTTTTTAAACCCCCAAAATGTAAGCTAGTCGCATGTGAACATTAGATCTGCCCCGGTCACACAAAATGGCATTTATTTAAATAAAATAGTATTTAAACAGTACACACGTGCACTGAACCGAATGTACTTTATCGAAACTACTCACTACGACCATGTATGCCGTTACACCCTATTAAATGCAGAGGTCCTCTTTTTTGTCCAGCGTCCATTTGCTCATGTGCAAAACAGGTTAGGGGGAGCAAAAACCTGGCGTAGCTGACATTTTTCTTTCACACAGACACTAAAGATGCAGAATTTAATATTGGAAGATGGACATATTACATATTACACAAAAGAGATATGCACCATCTCAAAGTATGCATAAATTGCTCGCAAATAACATTTTTTTTTTTTTTTCAGTTTGCACCCACAATTTAGCACCTGGCTTGATAAATCAGGCCCCTAGAGGTGCTTTGCACAAAGTGCTTTTTCTCACTGCATTTAATAAAGAACGTGATTTCTCAACTGTAATGATGCTTCAACCATTTAGCTCCAAATGCTCGTCAGGATGGTCTGTTTTTCCCTGATGTATTTCAGCAACAGTCTGGTGTGAGACTGTTTCTTCAGTTTGTTAAAGACTTCATGCACATCGGCGCTTCTCAGTGCAATAACACCCACACAAATCTCTCAGCATCCCAGTCCATTTCCCCCACTCTCCTAATGACTGGAGCAGAGTCATTAAAACGAGACGTAATGTCTGTTTCTCTCCCTCACGGCTTAGTGACCTGTCAGATATTTCAACAACGCAGATGTGAAGCTCCCTCACTCTTTGTGATGGAGAATGACCCCACTGTGTCTGCTGCAAAGAGGCTGTTTTTATTGTCTTATCTTATGACATTTTCATTGTTGAGATGAGACTTAAAAAATAATAAGTTTGTCTCAAACGCCTTAAAAGGTACTGTATCAAAGACAACAACAAGTGATTGGCTTAAAAGTTTAAGAAAGTGCATCTGAATGGCTTTAACAGATATGTTGTTTTCATTTAAATAAATGAATATTTATTTAATTAAATATACCCTGAGGCTTGAAGGCAGATTAAGTAATGCAGCAGCATTGCTCTGTCCCAAATGCTCTGGATAGTTTGAACTGTGCGAATGTTTTCAGCAGAAGATGAAAGCATCCCAAATCTGTGAGAAATTCAGGGGCACTTCCCACAATGCATCAGAGTCTTCAAAGAGAATCATTCTCTCCTCAGAGTCAGAGTTTACATGATCTCACCAGAGCTCTGCAGATAAACATGACGACATCATCCCAGGGTTTAGTGTGGACTTAAAGCTGCATTGAGTCACTTTTCTGTAGGATCTGCTTTACTCTAGAGATGGTATTACTTTACCTTAAATATATCACTTTAAATGTACTTTTCATACAAACAAAACATCAGGCAGAATTAAAGGCACTATACCTGATTTATTTCATTTAAGGTTCATATACTGGATGTTGTACCACGCCATGTGCACAACATGTCATGACACATTTTGTAAACTTTTCAAAAGAGTTTTGGGGGTAAAGAGTCAGTTCATGTCTGAAAATGTGTAAATTTAGATCTCATTATTAAAATTATGATCTTTACATCCACCACAGAAATGAACTGGGGTATCACATTTCCTGTGCGTCCACGTGCCTCTGGATACAAGCTCCATTTGCATGTAGTTTGTACCAGAGGCTGAGGGGAGGTTTGAAGCCCACATAAGACCCACTGACATCCCTGGCTCCAGCTAATTGGTCTAACGACACCAATAGATGAAGCACTGAATGAGACTGGATTAAAAATTAATGCCTATGGTGCTTTTTATTAGTAGAAGTTTTTTTTTTACTAAACTGTAATTGTCTCATAAACACAAATCTGTGCTTATTAATGCTTTCACACAAGTTTTCCCAACTGCCACATACTTCACAGACTTTGCGGGCAAATACATATAATAAATAAATACTTTCTACTGAGGAGAAAAATGTTCTATAGGTTTCCAAACGACAACGGATCTTTCTGACAGAAAAAGTGCCTTGCTGTGTATCGTGGACACTAAAAGGATGGAAAGGAAGAGATAAGACAGTACTGTATACAGTATCTTTTAATCATAGTACAAACAGGGACTGGGGCAGCTACAGCGAGACAGGCTCGTGACAGGCTCAGCTTCTACACAATTATACTGCTCTTGTGCTGCTTTTGCTAAATGCTGTCTAAGCTAGAAGGCAAGCCTGTATATTATTGGAAAGACTGAAATCTCAACTGCAAATTGTTAGTTTAACCCAAAGCAAAATGTCTAAGCTACAAATGAGCATTTTTATTTATAGAAAGGCAGATTCTAGAATTCATACCTGCATTTTATTCACTTTATTCTTTAATTTTTCTGAGGTCATCAGATGTTCGCCTTTTCCTGGTTGAATGATTGTAAACAGAGCTGTCACTCCCAACAACACATTTTATACTCTCTGCCAATTTTAGATCGTCCAGAGAGTTTGTGCATCGTTGAATTGCCGATATTTATAAAGAGTGAACATTTGTCACAAAAAACCTACTTAATAAAATATTTTAGTGTTTTCTTCGCTCACTCTCATTTTAAGCAAACATTTCTGCAATCTTCTTTTCACCAAAGGTGGGTAATTCTCAAATATATTTATTTGAGTAATTTTAATAGAAGTTATTCTTTCCAGAGTCATTTTCTAACACTTACTGGCATCATTTCCAAAAGAAATGCCATGCCTTGTATTAGAAGTGTGCAGGTCAGTTTTTTTTTCATGATCCGCCCCGCCTGACCCAAGTTAAAATTCATCCTGATCCATAAAGGGCTTAATCTTCTGCACCTGGCCCCCACCCCACACACACATAAAAACTACATTAAATCTATTGGGCCCATCTACGGAGGAGTGCATGGTCCTACACCTACAGTCTAATACTCATATGTGTTCTTTATTTATAATATATAATGAAGTCTCAAACACACTGTTAAGGTCCATATCAAGCTGCCAGCGTTCACAGGCAACAGCACAGAGGCTCATAGAAAACTTACGTCAGCTTGGATGACGCAGGAGGAGCTGACCTGACAGTGTCAGCTCTGTACATCTCCAGGTGAGGATTTGTCTCTTTGTGCTTGTAGTTTACTGTATAAAGATGAATTTGTTCAAGCTGGAGCATCATCAGAACACGATGTCTTTTCTCCTCGTCTCTCACCCTTTTCTCCCTTTTTCTTTGGTTCTAATGGATAATGGTGATTCTTTTTCCTCAAAATGCATATGTTTTGTGCTCAGTTTTTACACAGGGCTGCAAAACATGAGATTTACTGGACTGTTGTTCACTTGAAGCTAAAGCATAGGAGCGTTTGAACATGGGTTTAGACCCGACATGACTAACACATATTCTCATTGTGTTGCCCACAAGTTACAAGGCATCACTGCCCTGAGAACAGTTCAAGGTTGTATGGAGGATTTTCAAAAAGTGTTTGTTGTCAGTCTTGGGCAAAAACAGTTGCATAGATTTGTAACAGCCTTGTTTTTAGGCTAAATAAAAAAATATTATAACAATATATAAACTGTGAACATGATGAGGCCAGTAAATAGATAACGAGGTACCTCATTATCTATTGGCCTGTTAACGTGTCAAGCAAACCCTCAGTGTTCCTAAGTAACCCTGTTAGCAGTGAAGGGCGTGGCCCGGGGAGGGAAACACGTGCATCATTTGAAAAACAGCAAACAGTTGTTGGATTTGAAAAATCCTCCATACAACCTTTACGTTTGGGACAGATGTAGACTGCCTGCAGTCCACTGCAATCTGCATTTGTCCAAAGCAGGTTCTCTTTAACTCCTGAGAGAACACTTGCATAATCACCTGAAAGCCACATCAGATCTCTGTAACCTCCAGAATAGACTTTTTTTTTTTTTCCAACAGACTCACACCCGCACTGCTATCAGGCGTATTGGTTTCAAGTCAGAGTAGACCCAGCGTTACTTAAGTAAAAATTTTGATTATCCTTCCCACTGTGAGTAAATGTACACTCAAGGAAAAAAGAAATGCAACACTCTGTTTTCATACTTTTGGGGGGAGCAGAATAACTTCATTTTTGAGATCCGCCTGTTTCATATGAACCCTACATCCATTTCTAATATGCAAGCCAACTCTAGCGGCGTTTACACATTTTGGAGTCCAATAACACAACCAAACTTGTCAAGGAGATGAGCCAGCAGGTTGGCGTGGTCTTGTGCAGCGGTCGTTACACGGGGGCCACCAGTACGAGGGCGGTCGTTAGAGGAACCAGTGGCCTGGTATCGCTCCACAGCACGACTAATGGTGAAGCGGTGGACTCCAAACACCCTGGCCACAGCAAGATAACATCGTTCAGCTTGGAGCTGCCAATAGCTCTCTGGTTGCGACAATCGTGGCATAGTGAAGAAGTGTGTTTTATAGAGAAGATTTGAGCACAGTTAACCAGCGGTAAAAGTCAACTCTGAGTTTCAAACATGATTTTGTTTGAATAAACGACCCTGTAATGCTCTCTTTATTGTTCTCACAATCAGTCAAGTGAAGCCAACAAATCTGTTTACCTGTCTTCAGAATATTAAAATGTTGTGTTTCTTTTTTCCTTGAATGTATATATGACAAAAGATTTAATGAATTATTTGACTACATTTGCTTATGACACCGCCACATTTTATGTTTTCTTGTTCCAATTACATTCACTTCATATTATAAATCAGCTGTTCAAAACATGTCAGTAGGAACAAGTAAATCATCTTTTTATCTTTTATCCTTTATCCTATTGACATGAGACTTTGTAATAACTTGCAACAGGTCTTGGATAAAAACAAAAACAAACATAATTCTGAAAGCTCATAACCTTGCACAGATTATTGATGCATTTTAGGACTGTTTGCATGTCTAATAAAACATCTGATTTCCCAGAGCGCTGCAGGCTTCAGCCGTAAAAATAACATGAACCTTACCCTCAGTCATCTCTAGTAATAATCTAATGACTGAATATTGACAAGCTGCAGCCAGTTTCCTCTCAGTGAGCTCGGTTTAATTGTTGAGGGTCCTCTGTGAAGCAAAAGTCAATGATGGATCAGATGAAAAGTGGTACAACAGATCAATCAGATTAGTTACTGAATATTCAACTGGGAAATAGGGAAATCTCTGGCTCAGTAGTGGAGTTTCTGCACCTTTAAATAGAAACAATGAGAAAACTTGTCTGAATCAAGAGTGCAGATTTATTACACAAAACCAATTCTCACCCGGACAGAGCAGCGTGAAGTAGCAGAATTGGAGAAAAAGTCCGCTTCTTAAAAGAGACTTTTGGGTTTCTTTTTTTTTTTTTTTTGGAAAGTCACTTGTGAATATTGATGTTTGATGCGCGCTCCTCTGCCAGGCTTTAGATTAAAAACCACGTGGAGCAGCAAAAGCAAGAGAGACTTCACAACTTTTTTAAACGCATTTCCAGAGTTTGCTGCAGAGTTTTTTGTGACAAACATCAGTGGTCACAGTGGGCTAAAGTCGTGTGTGTACATGAGTAACCGTAGCGAGCTCTGGCCCACCTCTTCCAACCGCGCCAGAGACAGATCCGTGCCGAGTCTGAGCATGGTTTGTTTGCACTCACACTGGACAAAAGAACCGCGCTGTAGGGGCCATCCGAGCCTGGGCACGGTTCGGTTGTGCCAGTGTGAGTACACACTAAGGGCGCACTCACACTAGGGCTTTGTAATCGTGCCGCGCTCAAGCCCGGTTGAAGAAAATTCTCTGTCCCGCGCTGGCCCGCACTGACACTTGCATAAACGATCTGAGCCGGTGGCGTCATCCTATAGCGCCGTTTGTTTACATGTCACGCAGAAGCTTGGATCAAGCGCTGAGGTGCTAACGCTGTAGCGGCGAAAATAAGTCCTGCAGGTCGTTATATCTTTGATTTAATGAGGCAGACCCGAGTTTTACCCATGATGCGCGCTCCTCCGCCAGGCTTTGGATTAAAAATCACGTGGAGCAGCAAAAAAAACAGAAGACAAGAGACTTCACAACTTTTCGCTCCGGGTCATGATGCTAACTCAAGGTAAGCACATTTCCACAGAGTTTTTTTCTTCTTGTGACAAACATCAGCGGTCACAGTGGGCTTGTATGCTGAAGTGGTGCGTGTGCGTGTTCATGAGTAACCGTGCCGAGCTCTGGCCCACCTCCACCAACCGCGCCAGAGACACAACCGTGCCGAGCCTGAGCTCGGTTTGTTTGCACTCACACTGCACAAAAGAACTGCGCTGTAGGAACCATCTGGGCCTGGGCACGGTTCGGTTGTGCCAGTGTGGGTACACCCTAGGTTCGAGATGAAACCAAGATATTAAAAAAGTCATCTCAAGACAACACTAGAGTGAGCCGTTTGACATCAATATGACGTTATTTTAAATCAATATTGCTGTTTGTAGTGAACAAAATGATTTACTTAGTCTGTTATCAATTCAGTTATGTTAATATTCAAAGTACTCGGAGGGAAAAAGCATATTATGTTTTGCTTAAAGTTATAAGAAATTAAAACAATATGCATTATCAACTTACTATGATCTGCTGTCAACTTTTATTTTGAAACACCTGCAGAGTCGTTAATGAAAGGCTAACATTGAGGCTAAAAGACGGTCTTTTAGTAAATGACTAAAGCGGGTTAATTACGAGTTTGCCTCTGCTTAAGAGTGATGTTTATTCATGAGTTCAGCCTGTGGGAGCTGAGATGAAACGACTGCTGCGTGTCTGGATTTGATCAGCTCAGTCTGGAGTCTTGTTAGTGGGCCTATCTCACAGACCAGAAAGAGAGAGAGGAATAAAAACATTGGAATTACACTGACATATTGAAAAGCAAAAACATTTACACATATTTACATGCTATTGACAAAACGTAGGTCAAAATATAAGCTGCAGCTTCCACACAGACTGCAATATAGTGGGAAGTACTTGGAACTGTTACTGCTTTATCTGGTTGTTTTAAAGGGACTATATTTATTTTATTTATTATTTTGATCAATAAAATAACTAAAGATTAATTTCCTCTAGCACAGATATTTTGTTATTGTATCTAAAAATAAGTCTGCAATGTCAATGAGGAAAATACACTCAAGGAAAAAAGAAACCCAACATTTTAATTTTCAAAAATTCCGTAAAAATAGAGTTCATTGTAAAAAATGGGTTAGATAGCATCATGATTTCAGTCCATAGTGAGCTGAAGACAGGTGAACAATTTCTTGGTTTGGCTTGACTGATTGTGAGAACAATAAAGAGTGCATTACAGGGTCCTTTATTCACACAAATTCATGTTTGAAACTCAGAGTTGACTTTTACCGCTGGTTAACTGTGCTCAAGTCTTTGTAAAAGAACCAGAATGAAGCCAAAAACACACTTCTTCACGATGCCACGATTGTCCAACCAGAAAGGGATGGAGCTATTGGCTGCTCCAAGCTGGACGGTGTTGTCTTGCTGTCTCCAGGGTGTTTGGAGTCCACCCTCTACCATAAGTCGTCTTGCGGAGCAATACCAGGCCACTGGTTCCTCTAACGACCGCCTCGTATTGGTGGCCCCCGTGTAACGACCGCTGCACAAGACCGTGTCAACCGCCCCGATTTCCGTTACAGGTTCAGGCCCGCCCAGGTCACAGCCATGACCATTTGGACACACAGGCCAGTGTCGGCCAGAACCATCCATAATCGCCTCTGCGCTGACGTATTCGACAATATCGGCCATATGTTGGATCAGTGCTTACCCCCCAACATCGCCGAGCTGGATTGAATGGTGCACTGCACATCGTCGTTGGACTTTGGTCCCAATGGTCCCCATTGAAAATGTCTGGGATCTAGTCGCGTGCGTGTACACCAATGTGAACATCCTCCCGAAACTCAGCTGCAGCTAAGGGCGGCACTGGTGGAAGAATGGATCAACTTAGACACTACTGCCGATCTATGAGGCGACGAATAACCGCTGTCCAGGAGCCAACGTTGGTCATGTGGACTATTGACAGTATGATGTCACTTTTGGTTTGGGAGTTGCTCTATTGTTTGGTTGTGTTATTGGACTTGAAAATGTGTTAACACTGCAAGAGTTGACTTGAGGATTAAAAATAGATGTAGGGTTCATATGAAACAGGCGATCTCAAAAATAAAATTATTCTGCCATGTCAAAACTACGAAAACTGAGTGTTGCCTTTCTTTTTTCCTTGAGTGTACGTTTTAAGCCATAATGTGAACAAACATAGCTAATGGAATACCTCTTCTGTTGAAACATACAAGAAAAGGCCATTCTCTTGACCAAATAAAACTCGCTCAAAATCGTGCCACACATTTTTTATTGCAACAAAAAAACATCTACATGACAAAATACATGCTTTTATTCAAGTTTATATTTTGGTCTTTAAAGTTCAGCTCTAGTGAAATTACTTCTCTAGGTCATCTGTGTGAGCTGGAATGATCAATCACTGTCGTCTGGCCTCAGTTTGGCCCAAGTCTGCCCCTGAGCCTTGGTTCTTGTCTTGTGAGGTGAACCCAGATGAAATGGTGATGAGCAAGGACCCTGTTTAGCATTTTAGCTGAACGCCTGTGAAAAGGTCTGACATTAAGCTTACTAAGACCTGAAATCACTGGTTTGCCCTTTCCCATTTGTGTTGTATTGTGTAATATTAAATGAAAGTGACCAATACTTTAAATAGAAATCAGATTGTGCTTTAAATAATAACTAAATACCTTTATTATCATTGGCCAAACATGAAGCTTTCTCTCTGCCACTAGGACATTTTCAAACATCTGTGCCACAAAATGCAAGTGGGAAACAAGTAGATTTGGTCAGTATAGTGAAGCCCACAGCTTCCAACCTTGCTCAGTTGCTTGTCATAGAACTCCCGAAGCTCCTTCTGCAGCATGTCTCCCAACTTCAAGTTGACATTAGGGCTATCCTGATTGAGAGAAGCTGTTGCATGTTCAGTTTGACAACACATTTCTGTAAATGAAGATAATTAAAAGAGTGTTAATGAGTAGACCCTGACAGTGTGTACTGTATTTTTACTAGTCATATATTTGGACTAATTTGACTGATCCACGAGGCTAAACTGCATTTTTCCTGCATGTCCTATCGTTTGTAATATTCACACTGAAACGTCTCACATGAAATGTATCAGTTTTTGCATTTATTTATACAAAGTACAGTCAACACATATACTACACATTTAACAGGCTGTACTGTGTAGTTAACCACTCACCTTAATGTTGAGATGCAAGTCCTCTGCTCTTCTGTGTGCAAGGAACTGAGACCCTATACTATCTAGACTGGACATAGTCCTCATTCCAAAATCTGATATGGACGTCCAGCTGATTCTTCTTTGTGTAGGTTTCGAGCAGTGAACGTCAATTGTCAAAATATTTGACAAACACGCACATTTGGGAAATATCAGTTTTATCCGTGGACTCATCAATAGCCAGCGATATGTTTTTGGCTTTTTCATCTCTTCAATCACTTGTTGCTGGCATTCTCTACTAAAACATGCACACGGCGAGCCACAGATGATGCAGAAAGCAATAGCTATGTGCTTAACGGATGTGATTACTCTATCCACAGATTTGTCTGTAGATAGTTCGTTCATGTAGCTAACATGCAGTCCTTGATAACCTCTCCATTTTCAAATGCCATTCCATGCTTTAAAAGTCCCCAAGCTGCCTGCAGAGATGCACTTGTTGCTCGTTGTTGTTCAGCTGAAGTGATGCTCATGACCCCTGTAGATCAGACATACTGGCTTTTCAAAGCAGCACTCTAAAGAGCACGTTTACTGTTGTAGTGCCACTTGATGTTATATTCTTTAAAAACAGCTACCGTTTTGTGGTAAATAAGGCATGTGGGAATCGCATTTCTAAACGTTGGCAAAATAAAAGCAAACTCACTCCACTGTTCACAACTGTTAATTAAAGATGCGATTTTCAACATCTATTTTTCTTTTTCGACAGAGCCATTTTATGCTCTGAACTTCAAGAAGTCCGAAAGTTGACAAGAGTGAGTGACAACCTTGTAATTATGCACTTATTGCCCCCTCCTGGAAGGTTAATGCTTCCACACTTAAATACAATAACTGTGAAAATATCTGGCCCTCCACTAAAACTAACTGATGACCCCTGGGTTAGAGACTCGCCAGACATAATGGTGACGTGGCCAGCTTTGTTAACTTTACAAATAAGTTGATCTTTAAAAAATGGTGCTTATAATGTATCCAATTTTGTCTTTTCCGCAAGAAAATGTCTTGGCTATGTTCGAATCAGGAAACATTGACGCAAAAATATCACCAATCACACTGATGTGATTGTGATTCAGGTAAAGCTGCAGCTTGCCGGCGGTGACGGAGGTGGTTGCCGTGGTGGTGTTGGGGAGTGGCGTTTCGGTAACTGAAGATTCTGCAGGTGCTTCAGCAGGTGCTGCTGTCTCTGCTAACACCTCAGAGGCACAGAAAGAGGCAATAGAAAGTTGCTTACATCGGCTAACAATAGCTTGGTGGCTAGCCGCTTTTGTGTGAATTTTCACCGCTTTTGCACCCATAGATGCAACGCTAATCTTTTTTGGTGTTGCATCTAGGCTTTAACCAAGATTTAAATTCAGCGAGCTCTAGCCACAATACGGCAAACTTGCATTTCCTCATTTTAGCTTTGCACTAAGCTACATTGTGTCTACTACTTCCATGCTCACGAGCTACAAGCTTCCTGGCGTCGGTTTGTCTGTGGGTCTTACAAGAGACCAAAGCATCCTTGTACGACCCATAGTTAGATGTTCTGTTCTGTTCTAAGTCTGGATCCTTGGTACTAGGGTGAATCAGCAGTCACGTCTTTGTAATGTGCTCTCATTTAGTACTCTACCTCCTTTCTTTTTTTTCTGTCAAAACTAAAGAACATGAGTCTTGTCCATTTTACTTGAATTTGACCAACTTATACGCCATAATAATAATGCTTCCCTATTAAATCCACAATCATTCCACGTCTGAAGTATCTTTTTTTCCTTATGTAAGTTATTTGTGTGATATGCTCCCACCTCTAAGATTGGGCCTTATTTGTAAGTCTAAATTCTCCTTCCTTCCAGTTTAAATATGTGAACAAGCTAAGTAGGTCTTTAACATTTCAAAAAGCTGGAGGCACTGTTGAAAATCAAATGTTGGAATTTCATTTGCTAATCCTGTAAACATGCTCGCTAATGCTCCAACCCAGACAAAGTACTTTTTTAGAGATGCATCAATCGTCAGCTTTCTATTTCTTTTAGATATTATTACACAAATACTAAATATATATGTGCAGTTTTTTTACATACATAAAGGTTATATTTATTAGGTAAAAATCACATTTAAAAATACAATAGTTTTACATATAAAGTAAATACTAAAGCAGGAAAAGACCTAAACCAACAACTGATAAAAAAAAGCTTATCTGAAGGTGAAAGTGCATTTATATTGAAAATTATTTTAGTTCTTTTGTGTAAATGTTAACTTTCTACATGAAAACTGTGACCTATTTGACTCATGGGAGCAGCTTATTTAAACTTCAGCACTTCTGAAGCTTAAAGGAATCATTTTAATAACTTAAAATTCACAGAGCGCAAGAGGTCAAGCTGTGTCAGCTCCAAAGTCAACAGAAATATAAGTATTCTTAAAGTACAAAACTGAGATGCTGGTTTAGTTTGAATTCTGATGGTCAGTGGGTGTAAACAAAACAACACCTTGAGGCGGTCAACGTGTTATTTTGTGCACATATTCTTAATCTGAGGAGGGTGTGACGGACAAGTGCAGAACAAATTTTGCTTTAGCAGCATAACTTTTGTTTTCACACAGTGATACACTCTTTTAGTTAAGGTTAAGGCTAATTCACACTCTATTGTCCCCTGCTCCCAAGTTACATACGCATCCCATATGTAGATTAAAAAAAACAAAACTGCAGGTTTAAGAATGTTTTGTTTTCACTTTCCATTTGCTTGTTGTAGTTAAGAGGCGGAACTTATCAGATCTAAAGTTTAACGCGGGAAGTCAATGGACCTATTATTTCTCAGCAATTTTCCATCAATATCACCGTAACACAATGGCACAGTGCCCTGGCCTCAGAGCAAAAAAGCACTGGATTCAACTCTCAGGCGACCCAGGAGATTTCTATGTGGAGTTTGCATATTCTATGTGTGTGCGTGTGTGTGTGTGTGTGTATAGGTTTCCTCCGGGTGCTCCGGTTCCCTCTACCACTAAATACATGTCCAGCAGTGCCTGGTCTCCCCAGGACTCCACTGACAAATACATTCTAAATTGCAGTGAGACATTCCTGGGTAATTAATTCATTTGCTACAAAGGAAATTTACAGTGATGCCCAATTTATTGTTTTTGGAGGAGGGAGGAAACTGGAGGACCTGAAGAAAACCTACTGTGACACGGGGAGAACATGAAAACTCCACCCAGAGAGATTGTGAGATGTTGTAATGGTCTGACCCTGGAGTTGAACCTCTGATCTCCCTCTTGGAAAGCCAGAGCTCTAACCACTTTGTTACCATGGACCCCTGGTTAATCCAATTCAAGTACAAAAAAACAACAACAAACAAACAAACAAACTCAACTAGTGTTTTTTAGTTCTGTGCAGCACATTTAAATAGTGCTTCCAATAGTCCATCTTCTGTCTTTGTCTTAAACAAACTCCAATAAAGTGTGAATCCTCCGGCCTCAGTGACCAAACATGTGTGAAGTCCTGATTTAATCCTGATCTGTCTTGTTTGTGAAGTCCTCTGGAGCCTTTCATTAGCTCCAAGCTGCTGTGTGACCAGAGGGAGACTCCTTATTAGATTCTTAATTTAAACTTGATCATTAAAGGAATAAAGTTCAACTCTGCTACAGGCTCCGGTCGCTCTCTGCACGACTCAGAAATAACCACTGCTCAATGGAAATACTGTTTGTCAGCATAAATAAATAAATACGGAACCACATGTTTTGTAAAAGTGTTCCGACCAAAACCTCACTCCCATCACTGTTCTCACATGCATGGATTTGTTTGTCCACAAGCCCAGATTTAGAACAGTTGTTTAAAAATACAAGTAAAGCAAGCCCATCACCCTCTGCACAAACACTTTCCTACCAGAGTTGTTGTGGCTCTTTTTTACAAGTTTGAAACGGTACAATTTTTAAGAATTCAAAGAAAACAGCTTGTGGTCTGATTTTTTCCTCCTCACAATCAAGCTCTAACAATAAATATTCCGGGAGAAACTAATCAGGAGTAAAACATTGTGTACCTACAGTCCTGCCGAGTACACAGCTGCAGTACATTCAGAACTCTGCTGTTGTGAAGGAAGCACAGTCACATTAGTCCTGCGCTTAGACTCTCTGTCATGTTAGTGCTTTATGAACCATCTAGGACTCTCAGGACTAAACATGGACTGGCCCCAGACTCAGGACTAAACAAGGACCGGCCCCAGACTCAGGACTAAACAAGGACCGGCCCCAGAGTCAGGACTAAATATAAATAATCAGTGTTTACGTTTTGTGCAGAACAGTCTAACCGAGATATAAGACAGGCCTTTGCTCTGACATTATTCAATTCTAGGCAATTTGATTTGAGTGTATCTTTTTCTGGTGTCTACAGCACTGTGCTATGCAAATCAGCTTGACTTACTTATGTAGTTTTACAGTATGACTACATAACTTTGTGTTTAAATAGCAGTATTGATCTAAAAAAAAGACCTCAGACCTAAAACTTACCCATTTTTGCAACTTCAGACCTAAACTTTGCTTTTAACCCCCCAAAAAACCTCCCGTTTGTCCTCAACCACATGGCGTGTTCATAGTACACCAGAAAAAAACGGGCATATAATTGCACGCCAAAACAGGCAGAGGGCGTCGTCATGACACGTAATTTGTCATGGCGTGCTATTTATACGCAATCCGTGAGAATACGTTGAAAAAACAAACTCTTTCAGGCTGAAAACATCCCACTTGCTTTTGAATGTAAAATTCCAGGAAAAGGTAAGTAAAGAACTACGCAACAATGGCGTCTTGTTCGGTGTAGAATAAATATCTCACAAAAATGCACAAATCCTTCTAAATAGAACTTTGAAAGATTAAAAACAAGGAAAGTTTAACTTGGTCAAAATCTCTATGTAGCCTACTTATAACAAGCTGCTAGCTCAGTGCGCGCATGAGCAAACCAAAAACCCAGGCATCCTATCACAAAGGCCATGCTGCAAACAAAAGCACGTAATTAATATAATTGTATTTTAATTTATCTGCCTTCTAGAGGTCAATTACTTACTGGACATGAGCACAATAAAGGTACCACAGGCAGATATGTATTCTAAGCCCGTACATAAAAAGGGCACTTTTATTTCTGACAAGGGAGGAAGAAGAAAAAAGTAATTTAGAAAATTGTTAATTTGTTTGAAGGACATTATTAAGACAACAGCTTACCAGTATTGAACAGGGTTCCAGGCATCGAGCGCCCCAAGCTGAAAAGGCAATAATTAAGATTGGTGAAAATGAATTTATCCAGTTTTATGATTACACTCAGTACTTACAACGGCAACACTGTGCTTTTTCTTCCTTTAAGCTACTGTTTGTGAAGGTTTTGGTGCTCGTGCAGCAACAAGCAGCTCCCCAGACAGCGGGTGACAGGAAAGGCCAAAGAGGACCAGCTCTGGTCCCAGCAAAAATTTACCTAGGAGAGCAAGAATTAACAAAGCTGAAGGAATTTAAATACCTCGGAGTGGTATTATAGATTCAAAATTAACCTTTCGAAAGCATGTAAAAAAGGTTGTAAAAACTGTAAATTTTAATATACAAAATTTTAAACACATTTGAGCATCTTTAACAGATAGAGCAGCAATGACATTTTTGCACTCTATGATACTGTACCATATTGATTATTGTATTACAAGCTTGTCCTACACAAGTCACACTGCGATCAAACCAAAAAATTCTAGATAAGAAACCTTTCTCTACCACCACTGCCAAATCCTTGATAAATATAATTGGCTAAATTTCGCAAATTTCAAACAATTTAAAGCTGCATGTTTTATCTATAAAATTATACACGGTTTGGCACCTCCACCAATGAATGATTTTATTAAACAAAAGTCTGTCAGTGAAGCTGGATCCCGAGTTACTCGAGCCACTCTCAGAGGCGACTGTGAACTTCCATTCAGGCGAACGTCTTTTTCTCAAAATGTTCTGTCATAACAGCGGGTCAACTTTTGGAAAAGTATCCCACTTTCTGTGAGGGAAAGTACAAGTTTCACTGCCTTTAAGAAACATCTCAAATTATGGCTGAGAAACACACAAGAATGTGATCATTAAGTGTTTTGTTTCTCCCTAGAACCTAGATTGAAAAGATCAGTGTTATATGGTTGTGCAATATGAGTTTGTGCAATGGGAATTTGCGCAATATGATGTAGTGCCATAGGGTTTTTGTGCAATAAGTAATGGGAATTAGTGCAATTGGAATCTGTGCAATGGGGATCTGTGCAATATGGATTGTTTTGTTTGACTTGGAGGTATGGGCAGGAGGAGCATGTGCAATACAGATGAACTGTCTTTCCTATCTCTTAAGTTAACTTTTTGTTCAATGTTCCATTAACACTGTCTTGCTTGTTTGTGTTTGTCCAGCTGTAAATAGTCTGTGTTTTATTCTTTTAACAACCTGCCAGGGGGTCTGCAGATGCAAATTAGCCCTAGGCTATAATCTGGCATATTTACATTTGTTTGAATGTTCATTAATATGCATTGTTCCCCCTTTTTCCTAAATAAATAAATAGTATAAATGAATGAAGCTACCTCCTTTAAATGGTCCGGCGACACCTAAAAGGTCGTCATCAGCTACCACACTTTATTAAGTCTAAATCAAGCTAGCTACAGATACATGAATAGATTTCATTAAATTTCACAAGCTCTTCTCACCAATTTTAGGTGAATAATGATAGATGAGAGACGCCCCGCTGTGTCTGACACGCTGCACATAAAATAAGAGAGAAGTGAAGGAACTCAGGGTAAATTCTTCAAATGCAGAAGATGCAGAAGATGAAAGAGGAGAGTGTCTATCTGAAGTTATTCCCTGAACTGCTGTCAGACGGATCAGAGTGAGGAAGAGATGTGTTCTTTAATTCAGAGCAGTTAATTTGCATTCGTAGATTCACTTACATGTCCCACTGCGTTATATAGGCATTTTAGATATAAGCCCCAGTGTTTAAAGGCTCTGTCCACGAACCTAATTTAACATTAAAGTGAGTACCTAGTCAGTGTTTATTTAAGTGAAAGTTTGTCTCGTCTAATCCTAATATTAGAGGTTGAACAATCTCAAAAAGTGTGCTTGTTATTGGTTTTGCATGCAGCTGTCTTTAGAGAAATGACTCAACTCATAATGCTTAAAAAACACTGCGTTGGATAATTATAAGGAAATGAATACTATAATATAATAATAATAGTAAGTAAGCAACCCTTACAGTTTTAAGACAATCACATTGGGTACAGCACCTTTAATGTTTGCTAACTTGATAACAGAATAAAACTGCAGAACACTAGCAGTTCAAATCCAATTCTGTGTAATGTTTTTGTGTGCTACCGCTATGTACAACACGACGTGAGCTTGCTCCTGCTTCTTGTTCTGTTGTTTAGAGACTGGTCACTTCTAACAAACAGGGCAATGTCCTGATTGCCTGACCAGTCAGTCCCTACACGCTTTGACAGACAACTTTACAAAGACACGTGGGTCTGGAATCAGAGCGCCGGGTTTTAATTTCGAGGGCAGGTTTTCCATGCGCTGAGGGAACCAATCACAGAAACAACAACACGACACACTAAACCGGATGTTATCGGAAATAGCGCAAGAATTTTCTTCAGTTGAAGGCTCTCAACAGTTTGCTGCTCAGGTTTTAAGGAAATTATACATTCCTAATTGTTCAAAACCAAAAGAAAATAATCTTTAAGCTATGTCCGCCAATTTGAATGTTTTGAAATGGTTAGAAATTGTGTAAAAAGGTTGGTTTTGTAGTGGGTCTTAGACCCTGTGGACAATGTCATGGACAAAAGAATTAAGACAAAACTTCAAATTGTTGTCTCCTTAACAGACCATCCTCTTAGGAGTATTTTTGTCGAACTTAAAAGCTTGATTATTGGGCTACTGGTGATAACTCGGTGTTCTACTGAATGCCTCAAAAACTCTTTTATTCCAGCTGCTGTGCATTTTTTACTAAGCACTTTGTCTCAGGCTGTCTGATTTTTGTATTGACTTTACAAGGTCCTGGAGTCCTAAATGTTGTGTCTACTGTTTTTTTTTTTTTTCTTGTCTTAGTCCATGGCATTTTAATTTCCTCCTCGTGATGAATCTATCTTGAACGATGAAGTAATGCTCTGTCTTTGATTCAGACCCTTCTGCACTCACACAAAATGTAGGAAGGGCTGGTGGTCACTGAGGAACCACTAAACATTTTTTATCACACTTACTTACAGGGTCGGTTACCTTGGTGGCAGTGACATCGTCGCCTGGTTCGAGATGTCTGGATTGCGGCTGCAGTTTTAAGACCAAAAACTGTTTGTAATCCTAACCTAACGCCTCCCGTACACAGACTGTGATGCGAGTTCGGTCCGAGACATGTCTGAGTTTCTTGCGACGTGCCTTGTTTACCAGCAGCAGACCACTGCGGTACGTTATTGCCCAAAGCCACGCGGATTCACGTGGATTACCGCGAGAATGCTCATATTATGAATTGAAAGCCGCATCCAACCGCTGCGACCTCCAACAAAAATGGACTCTCTACAGATTCTTTTTGCACACTCGCATGACTCTCGGACGTGGCTCGCATTGCACCGGGGCCTGTCTAGAAGGGCACATTGGTTTTGAGCACTTTTTAAGTCTTGCGAGAGTCGTGCGAGTCTTGCTTCGCACCGAACTCACACTCAGTATACGGCAGGGGTTACCCATTCTCCTAAACCTAATCGCTGTCTCTCCAACACAGTCTCACTAGATGGCGTACTTTTACCACGACACAAAAACAGCGTACACAGCTATTTTTAGTATTTATGTTACGCCGTGCATTTAGCACAATATGAAAAAGAGTAAAAATGACACGAGGTTTCACATCGTCAAAAAAACACGAGTTTTGGTTGCAGCCACGTGGGGACGTTTTCTTCAAGTGAAACGGGTAAGTTTAGGCATCAAGTTACTAAAATGGGTAAAGCTACGGTCACAATGACCCGTACGAATAAAATGGTCGTACGAATCTTACAGGTCGGGGTCAGCCCTCTCTGTCGACAGGCCTTTCTATCGACACACCGTTATTCCGAATGTCTTTATTTTTAAATCCCACTGTTACGACATCCCTGTCCTCCGAATGTATTGATGCCGCTCCTCCGACACAAGCTCAGACAGTGAACGTCATAATGACAATAGGCCTATGTGTGGTGGCCAACTTTATTGTCGCTTTAAGAAGGCTAAAAATTATACTTTTATTTCTCGGTTACAAAGCGTCCTTCATTCACGTTGCTTTTCTGACAGGCTGCCCCCGGTAAGACAGAGAAGTATTTTTTGGACAGACGTAGAGACAGAATACTTTTAAAACTTTATCCTCTGCTTTAACACTCTCTAAACGGACAGAGCAATGCGATTGTTCGTGCAGACCTGGTCTCAGACCGGGACTTGGACTGAATCTCGAGTCTGGACTTGGACTCGCTCGCTTAAGCCAAAGTCTGGCGGAATTTCATTTCGGAATTAACATTATTTTCCAAGCTTCCACGTATTGACGGCGTCTTTTTTCTTCTATCTACTGGCAGCACTTTTTTCTAAACATTTTTTGCTTTTCTGACTTGAATAAAGCTGTAGACTTTGCCCATATCGTCCTCCTGAATCAGAACTGCCGCTGCTGCGCGCCTGATCCCACGACACGCAGCTCTGCTCCGCCTCAGTCCGCCTCAGACGACAGCCTCAAAGGCTCCGTGTTTTTTGGCCTTATACGTTGTGGTTTTGAGCTGGAAGACTGTAATAAACCTCTCCATAACACTACGCACTTTAGCGGGACGTATATTGCACAAGGATGTGCAGAGTCACAAGGACAGAAGCCGCTGCACATGATTATGGATTATGTTTTACACTTTGAAGACTTTGTGATTTATTACCATGGATTTTTGTGAAGATTGTCATGTGAAGGCTCCGTGGGAACGACGAGAATCAAGAGAAAGGTAGGCCATGGTGTTTTTTATGTCTCTTGCTTTAAAAACAACTGTTGTTTTATCAAAGAGACCAAACGTTTCACGTTGTATGATGCATGAAGGTTACAGTCGTAACTGAGAAATTTCATGTGTGAAATGTGGATATAAACCAGTAGGATAATGCATTTTAATGAACAATATTCAGAATAGATTGATAAAGTTAAACATCATTTCACCCCAGTAAAAGAGACCACATTCACAACGTTCTCTTACAAACTTTTGTTTTAAAATATAGGCCTGAATAAAGACAGTGTTTAAGACTCTCGTGGTTTAGACGCCACAGCGCCTAAATATGTACATTTGTAAAAGAGGGCCTGAGCAGCAGCGTGAGGCTGGGCTAGGCCGCTGCAGGCTGCCCTCAAAGCGGACTACGCAATGTGCGCGATGAATAAGCAGTCAGAAAGATGATAGAAGGGCGTTTTTTATAACATTGTGACAGTTTGTTGTAGGGAACTTTAATTGTTTCCTCTGGAACGTGAAAGGCGCACAACTGCCGGGGATTGTTGAGTGTAAAAAAGCGCAGCCTGACTGCGGCTCTAAAAGAAGGATATTTTAGGATTTTGTATGAATAATTCAAACATCATCCTTTCAATCTATCCATTTACTTATTTATCTAGTTATTGATCGATCTCCTGCGTTTAACTTCAGCACCATGGACAGAAGCCGGGACAAGAGACTTAGAAGCAGAGTTTGACAAAACGGAAATAAGAATAAACAGAAAGAAGAAACGCGCTGTTTTTTATACTTAGCGTCATGTTTGGATCAGTAAACAGTCACGAGAAAACGCTATGTATATATTTTTTAAATAATGATTTAATAGAAGCACCCACAAAAGTTTGTCGGAGAAGCGGCATTTCTGAGAACAATAGAACTACATCGACACCACTACATCGACAAAAAAATGTTAGGTGTCGGAGTACCGGGATGGGAGAGAAAATATTCTAATGCCGCAACATCGACAATTACACTTTAATGTCGACATTCCGGGTTGTCGCTAGAGAGGGGTGTAGCCTACAGGTCGTACGAAATCTGAGTTCGTACGTGGCTCGTGGAGTGGAAAAAGTTTTCCTACAGTCTTCTTACGGCAGACTTTCAGCTCTTACCAACAACTCACGACATTCTTGGGGAAATGAAGCCGTACAGCATCCTTGCGCGTGCCCTAAAGCTTGTTTAATGCGTCTTTACGGTAATCCTACATCTATTTTGTATCGCACGGGAGCTGCGCGATGTCCCTACGTCCAACTCAAGCCTTTATCAAGTTGTTTCTAGCTATTAAACCTTTCGTAAACCGTACCAGAATAGCAATAACCTAATTGCACACCAGCAAAACACAAATATGCTTATGAATAGCTATATTCTGTAGGCTTTGTCTGAAATCTGTTCTCTCGTTTGTCTCTCACACTCGAAACACAAACAAACTCACAAAGTCAAACCTCCGTAAAAAACATCAAAACCGTTTTGTTTCTTACCTGAGTATTGCAGAGGAGACGCCAAAACTCCCAAAGCGAAGACGGATGCTGAAGACTAATCCACTGACATTGTGTTCATATAAAAAAAGTTTGAAGCACTTCCCAAACCGCCAGCGAGCAGAAGTTGTCCAAATGTCTACGTCTGTTACAGCTGTTCTCCCCGTGGTTGTGTCCATCTCCAGGCGATTTGCGTTTTCCCCGCGCGCTCCTGGTCCGGTTCGGCCGTGTTTCAAGCGATATTCCTGCACGCCCCGGGTCCGTTCCTCTCCGTGCGCTCCTGGTCCGGTCCGGCCGTGTTTCAAGCGATCTCATCCCTTCACGCTCCGGGTCTGGTCCCCGCGCTCTGGGTCCGGGCCCCCTGCGCGCTCCGTCCCGTCTCCGTGTGCCTTGTCCGGTCCCTCCGTGCGCTCCTTGTCCTGTCTTCCCCGTGCGCTCCTTGTCCGTTCCTTTCCGTGTTTAAAGCTAGCTGCGTTTCCGTCGCGTGCTCCAGGCCCGTGGGCTTTCATACAGATCCCTGTACAGGCTAAACTGCGCCTCAAGAGATGCGCAGTCTCCAGAGCGCATCTCTCTCCACTTTGACTCTCCCGTACTGGCACATTGTACAGGCTTTAGTCTCTGCGTTCGTAGACTGGTCGTAGAAAATCTTTAACACGACCATAGACCTGTCTACGAACTTACGAACGAGCTGCGAGCGCTGTTTTTTCGTAACAACGCCTCAAGAATGACGTAGGAAATGAGAAAAAAATCGTTCGCAGAGAGGTCGTAGCAGGTCGTACGGGTCATTGTGACCGTAGCTTAAGATTAGGTCTGGGGCTTGCGGCAGGTTAAAATTAGAATCAGGATTTCATTAATATTCATAAATAAGAACACGTCTTAACAACCACTATTGAAATGAATGGGGACTGTGACGCGTTCTATAATTACACAGGACAGCTGTGAACTTGTGCTAATATCTAATTTACATATTGTGTAATGTCGTGGTAAATGTACGCTTTCTTGTGAGATCGGGCTCGTCGAGAGGGGGGTCCTTTTTGCCTGGTTCGGTGGTGATCAGAGTTACAGCAGTATGGATAGGACCTTGCCGTCTCAGTTGTTTTTGTGTTGTGGCTAACTGCATGGCTAGCATGGTCCAATCCTCAACATTGGTGTGGGGCGTGCTGTCACCTCTGTCTGTGTGCGTTTGGAAAATGCCCTGCTGTGGGAGTGTGTGAGACTGGACCAGGGCGCTGCCACCTGGATGATGGTTGGGTGTGCCACAGCTGGCTCTGATATGGGCTTTGGTGGTAGCCATGTGCTCCTGATGTGCTGATTGTGCCTGTTGGAATGTCTCACTGTTTTCCTCGGCCCTGGAGCTTGTTGTTCCTGATCGGTCTGGTCCACGTGTGAAAGGCTTCAGTAGACTTTTAAGGGATTAGTTTGGAATATTGCCTTTTTTTACTGTTTGAACAGAATGCGTGTGTACTAAATTTATATTTGGTATCCCCTGAAAAAGAAATTCTAATTCTCAGTGGGAATTTTATGGTTACATAAAAGTAAATTGATGTGTTTTGGAGTAAATGTATTTCAGGACTCAAATAAACAAATGAAATTCTAGTAAAGATGTATTAACAAAATAACATTGAGCTGTCATTATCTCAAACTTGAAAGAAGCTTGACTCGTGGCTCCCGCTGCGAGTGAGATGTGGCGGATCTTGGGACCAGTTATTCCGCTGCTGTCGCCCACTGCTCCATCGGATCTGGAAAATGCAGGAGATGAAAGTGGAGAAGATATTCCCCAAACTGCCCGTCAGAAGAATCAAAGCCACGAAGAGACAGACGCATCCTTCTGTGTGTGATCAGACATGTGCATCAAGAACCTCCTGCTGCGGCCAATCAAAACAAGATAAGACAGACCCTCCACAGCTCTCATGTAAAGACCAGCATTTGAAGATACATTCGATAGTTAGATTAGATTTGTGCACAGAAGCTTTGTAGAGTGATTACAATGAACTGAAGGCATGCAAATGAAAGCGATTGTATTTTCTTCACGGATTGTACTAAAACAAAACTTCTAATCTTTGCATCGAATGGCTATGACGTTTTCTGAATATAAATGTGTTGTGTGAGTTTTTACCGTTTTAAAAGAAGAACTGTTAAATAGATTGCGTTCATGTTTTAGATCGTGATGATGCGAACAGCCAGATGGTGAGCAAGATCCATTTTTACTGACTGGGCTCCCATTTTCTTAATGTTGGGTTAACGAACTTTTTTAGATGTAAATTAGTAAACTTGTGTTTTCTACTTAAAAGTACAATGATAAATGCAGCACTTTGTGAAAAAAACTAGACCATTGTGTACTGTTTGAATTGAATAATACTGCTTCTCCGACTAAGAAAAATAAAAAATAAAATGTCAAAATACAGTGGAGCTGAAATATAATTCTATTATTTTTTTACACTAATATTTTTTATTAATAAAACATAATAATATAACCAATAATAATTAATATTGTTTTGCTTTTCAAAATTTTCAGAAGCTACAGTGAATTGCAATGTGCTGGTAAAGCAGAGCTAAAAACAATTCCCGGCCCAGTCACTCTGTTCTCTGCAAAATGATTGTAAAGGTCTGATGCCTAACTCTTTTGGAGTAGATTTTTAAACTTTCTTTTATCCACCAAAAATATATATATTCTATGTTCAGCATGTTTGACAAAATCAGATTGCTGTGTTCTTTTTCAAACGAGTAATACAGTATAACATTTTAGTTTTCATTGATAGCCTAAAGCAGCACTCTGATTGGCTGAGGGGGTCCACACCTGTTTCACTTTGCTGTCTGGAAAAAGAGAATATTAAAACATGATTGCTTGCTCTTAATTATTTGTGAGCGCTAAGAAGCATTGACAGATTTATTTCTATAAAAAGACATTTGATACTTCAACCTTTTACCTTTACTTCAAAACCTGATCCCGTCAGATCTAACTTATCAATTAAACAGTGAAAAAGTGTTGTGTCCAGCTAAAATTCAACTCAATGGAAAAAATCATGGAAGCACCTCCGCCGGCACCGCCACACAGCCAGATGTGCAGTTTGAGCTTCTCTGCGGTCACTGCTACATCGTCTGTCTCTGTATTTTAATGTAGACATTTTGTATTTATAAATTCAGTAATAAAAGATCTTTATTTGCTTCTGCTAACTCTTTTATCAAGTATTTATTCAGCATTAGACAAAATAATATCTAACTTTTAATTTCCTCTGGGTGCACACAACTGAATAATTCAAGTAGCTTTCAGCAGTTCAACGAAACTATGACAGGGAATGGAAATGCATTTTTATAGAGTCAAAGCACCTTGAAGCGTCCATATTTTAAAGATAACTAAGGATTTTGTGTTGTGAGAAAAGGCAATTTTTCAACTTTTTGGGAGCATTTCTAATCCTGTTCTCCGGGTGAGTTCAAGCAAATCAGAAGTAAATTTAGTTCTGTACCTGCGAGGTCCAGACTTAGAAACTGTATAAAAACTTTACACAAGCACTGAAAACACAGAAAAGAGCTGTGGCAATGGCTATCATTCCTAATATAAGCATGGAGTGACAAAAGTGCATCAGAGCCAATAGAGAGAAAGGACAAAACTGCTATAGTAGATTACAAATATATCCAACTACAACTCTACTGAATTTTAACATTGTAGCTGAAATGCATGAAAGGAAATTCTTCTGAAAAAGGATTATGCAAAATTTACCACAAATATCTTATTGATTCATTCAGGTAAAAATCTGTCCACAACGTCCTGAATACGTCTAATAATGTCCCATTTATTCACCCAATCCACCAAGTTTGTTGTTGTTGTTATTAGTACTGTGGCTAACTTCATTAGCATACCTGCATGTTTTGTTTTTTTTTAAGGAAGCAAAAATCAGGGACTATACCTTTTAAAACACATGAACATATAGACATTGTTCTGTCCTCAAAACACAAACTGTTTACATGTGCATATAAGACAACATTAAAAATGAATGAGAGTCAATAAAGACAAATTATCTCTGTGGACTCAAAACTACTAAAATAGGAAAAATCAACCACAACTACTGGTAAATGTTTAATTTATATGTGACATGTTAAACAAGAACAAGAGGTAAACAGTGGCAGAAGAACAGACAAACACAACACATTTCTGTTTCTCTCATATTTCTCACCGACACATTTTTCCCCGCAGTAATGTGAGCTGTAGTGTTACTCTCTGTATTTGCTTCCATCTAACTTTGTTATTTTTTAAACAAGTCAAGACATTTAGAAGTCCTTTGCCGTCTCATTTTATTTTTTTCACAAATTAGCAATTACCCATATTTTTTTCTGTGCAGAACTGGTGTCTTCAGTGGTAGTGCTTTCTCCTACTGATGGTAAGTCACTCATTAAGCCATACTTCTGACACCCTAAAGACTTTCATTTTGGAAAAGTTTTATGATCACCTTCAAAACTCAACTTTAACCGTACAAGGACTTTCTCTACTGTCCTTTTTCCTCTTTCACTTTGCCCTGTAAATTTCACCTTTCATTTGTGTCTGAGAGCTGTAGCATAATCAAAGATTATGTTCAAACCCCAAAGAGAGTTTTGAACACTGCATTATCACTGCACTTGTGCGTTCTGCTGCTGCTCTCTCATATAATGGGTCCCAATGGGTTCTCAGCTACTTCTTGGACCAGAATACTGAACAGACTACTGTATGTACCACTGTTTCAACTTCACAGAAGACTTCATGAAGTACGACAAGGCTACAGTCTTCAAAAAGTGTTTGAAATGCCATTGTCTACAAAGTCCAACAACTCAGTATTGTTTAACATGCGGCTCTGTTTGTGAAAAGTATTTATTACATTCACGCTCAGACAGTTCTTTTTCCAAACAGACACTCAAAAAGGGAGAAACTGCGCGGCATACTGTACATACGCTTTTCCGTGAGACAAGGTTTTTTCTATAGCCTTGTTGACACTAATGTAAATGTCATTAAATAGATTACACGTTGCTGACCAAAATATTGTCATTACTGACTCTGTTAAATGCTATTTATGCCAATGTTATTGTTGGATAAATGTAAGTAAAGTGTTAGTCCTTGTGTAGCTGATCTCTTAACACCTAATTGTGTTCAGTTTCATCAGTGGGATCATACATCTTTATTGCTGCTCACTTATGTTAACTTCAGACCTTCATATTTATGTTTTTTAAAGTTTCAGAATCCATATTTCATTTAAAAAGTACTTTCTGCTTCAGCAGTTTTGCTCCGGTCTCTGTATGGAAACCGATCGATCAAATAGCAGGGGAATGTCCATGTATTATTCAATTCTGTGTTCCTTCTCTGCAGGGACGCTGTTTTGAGCAGATGTTGAGACTATCTCAGCTGCATCTATAATTAACATGAGTACATGGATTTAAAGCTGCATGAAGTCTTTGAGCTAAACTGAAGCAAGAAAGTAGAGGTGTCAGAAGTATTGTGAGTTTGTCATTCTGAATCTGATTAGTAATGCTTTTCTCAAACTTCTTTCTTTGTTTTTCTACAGCATCAGACACTACCACTGTTGTTTTAAAGGAGACATATAGATACAGTCAGAGTCAGAGCAGACGCCCACTAACGGACCTCTGTGGGGGGAACATATTGTGAAAGGGAGAAAAACAGCTTTTTCACTCACTGGTCAACAACTACAACAGCAACTTGCCTCAGCTGCTATGTCAAAATGCACTGACAGCGTTTGACCATCGTGTCAGCACAGTCGCGGTTTATGCACACATAACTGCAAAATGAGCGAGTTTGCAATAAAATTTCCAATTTTTACCCCAAATACACAGATTGACAGAGAAAAAAGTTGATTTGCGTTTAGTTTCATTTTATTGTTTTGACATAAAACCACATCAACAACCTCCATTAACACTCTGCTGTGACTCGACTTGAATTATTTGTGCTAAAATTACACTTAATTCAATAGAAACATCTTAAAAGTTGTAAAAGCTGTACCCACAAGATCCCAAATATGACATATTTTGTACAAGTAATGAACTATAAGATATGTAGGTCAATACTTTCCATTTTGTTCACTGAGATCTAAAATGGTTTAGAAGTATTGACATCGTTCCTGTCCTCAAATACACAAAGTGCTTATACCTGTGCACAAATGTCAACACTGAATGAATGAGAGTCAATAAAGACAATTTATATTTTCTCCTATAAGAACACTACTAAAATAGGAAAAAAGCAGCTACAGTCTGATAAAAATATAAACAACCACAACTACTGGTAAATGTTTAGTTTGTATGTGACATGTTAAAAAAGAAAATGCAGTAAACAGTGGCAGAAAAACAGACAAACAACATCACCGACACAAACTTTAAGGTCACACACAGAGAAACTCAATGTCTGTTTTTGCTTAAATGAGATGTTTTTAGTCCCTTTGATGAAGTAATTATTGGTTGTGCAACAGTAAAATGTCTTATGTCTGTCGTTAGCAAACAAGCTAGCTAAAGTCCGCAATGTTGTCGTGATAAGTTTGTGATCATTAAGGTATTTGTTAAGAGAGAATGTCTTAAATGTTGCTCAATCCGGACTAAAAACCTTCTGTGATAATTCATGGGTTTCAGCTTCCTGTTTATGAGAACCATTTTGAGCCATTAAGAAGCAACAATGTTAATTTGTCATCACTCTAAAAGAAACAGTGAATCCAAAGTCACCTTCTGACAGCTCGCGTTGTTTAGACTGAACAGAAATTGGGCCCTGTAGCAAAGTTTGTCCCAACCGCAGAGTAGAAACTCACGGAAGTGCACGGCAAAGGCAGAAAGTTGTCCTCCTGAGAGAAAAGAGAGAAGAGAAAGATGATGGAGAGGAAGAAAGGGTGAACAGAGGAAGAGAAAGAGAGAGACCAGAGGGTTGATTTCACAGCGAGTGGTGGCTCTAATTTACCGTAATTTCTGGGCTATAAGCCGCTACTTTTTTCATAGCTTTGAACACTGCGGCTTATACGGCAATGCAGCAAAATTATAGATTCTCATAGACTTACTATTAACAAGTGCAGCTTATACGTATATGTACTTTATCATTTTTCTTACTTAATTCTAGTGGGTGGGGCTTATATTCAGGTGCGCTCAATAGGGCAAAAATTACAGTAATTGTTCATGAACTTTCGGGATTATATCAGAGTTTTGGTCTAAAACTGCACAACTGCTCAGTCAGTTTAAAAAAAAAAAAACTGCTTTACCGCTGTTTCGACTGCCACAGCTCAGGTCATTCATTGAGTTTGACAAGCGAGTTAACCAGCCTGTTCTCACAGATATGTGTGTCTGCACCTCACAATTTGAAACAGCGTGTCATATGAACAGAATTTTTTTTTTGTGTGTTGTATTTTACATGTTTTTGCCTCAGTTCATTTCTATGGCAGAAGCAAAAATGTGTTTTCTATTCATGAATACTAACACAATCCTAATATAACCTTAACCAAGCCTCAGACCTAAACTTAGCCGTCAACCCAAATACAACCTCATGTTTGTGGCATGTCTATACCACATTTAAAAATGGGTGTGTAATAACACACAAAAAAAGGTAGAAGAGTCGCCATAAGACGCAATTTGTCATGGCGTAATATAGACCCACAAGTCATGAGAACACAAATTTATTATCTTTAGGCTTATATTAATACAATTATTTTTAATTAGTTAAATCATTTTAGTCACTTTTTTATTTCCTAATGTGTTAAGTATATATTTCTTAGATAATTGGACATGTAAATATTTTATTGTTTATTTATTTTCATCCCTTTTCTTTCACTTTATCATGCAGCAGTCTAAACGAGGCCCTGAGCCTCCTCAGCTGACTCCTCTCGACATGGAGGAGCAGCGGCTCTACTCTGAGTTCCTCTTGTGAGACAGAGCTCCTCACCCTAGCTTCACTCAGATATTTATTTACAGATATATTGACTTAAAGACATTTTTATTAATTATGTATTGAGGTATTTTTCTCTTTAATTGTGGCTTTCAGTATTCAAAGAGAGGCAATCTGTGGCAGAGATTTGCTGACTTACAAACTCATTACTACAGAAGCAGCTCGACATTTCTTCAAAGGACCATAAATATACATGACCGACATAAGCGCTGCTCCTCCTGGTCCACCAGGCACATTTTAGTTTATAAACATGAAATGTCAAACTAATTCTGTTTCATCTCATATACACGGGTCTCCTCCCTTTGCCCTCGGACTAAGCTTCATACCATCTCTGTAGTATGTTTTGATTAAACTTTTATCAGTGTTTACTTCAGTGTGCATGACATAATAGTGTAGTGAGATGTATGTGTAAATATTTAAAATCGTATTATCAGTCAAGAGACAATCTGAAGAAAAACTTTGAAACTATAAAAACATGTTTTTGTTTTTTTAATAATGTTATTTGTCGACTATTCAGGTGATATTTATGATTTTGAAACTCCAGAATGATATCTTTGTGTTTTAATACAGTCAGATATCATCTAGACACCATGTTCAGTAAACGTGATTTACAGATGGATTGTCAGGGATGGTCATTAACTGTCCCTATTAATTTAATAATAAATGTATCAGTGTGGAACTGAAAAGCAAAGAGTTTTTCATTTCCTTAAGAGCAGACGACCAATAAACTCCTTAGTGACCGTAGGAAAAGACCCGACCCTATAATGTAAGGGACAAATATGACGTCATATTTGCATCGTTATTGTCTTTTCAAACTGCTCTTGTGTAACTTCACAACAACAACAACGGATATTATCAATTGCAAATTGAATACTTTTGATTTTTACAAAATCGAAGGAATCCATCTGGAGTGACCCTTGCTGTATGGTTAGAGAAGGCCATGTTTAGCCAGACCATTGTGATGTGAGTGGAAGTCACACTACGATCCTGACGGGACCTTTTCCAGCTCCTGCTGTCAGGTCACAGGTACTGGACTCTTAAATAAAGACTGTGACTACACAGTCTCCATTCATGATTCATAACTGTGAATACAAATCCCATCCATCCATTTAAGCGCATGTTTCAACCAATACGAACATGGCAGTGCTGACAGACATATTTTGACCTAGTTCAGCAGAATGTATTTTGATTTTTAAAAACAGCATTTTTGGTCGGGACAGATGTTTGTGATTTACTCTAATGACTTTTTGACCACTTTCAGGTTCAGAGGCTTCAACCAATCAAGGTTGAAATCTTGCCATGACATTTAATTTTTTCCACAGCGGCTTTCAGCATCAGTCATTCCAGATTGATAATGTGTAGAATTCAAGGATTTATACACCTATCTACAGTATCTGGTGTGAGCCTTATTAGTATGCATTGGCACATGGCTTTAGTAGCTATCCAGTGATTTTCATAGTGTCTATTCTGTCAGACTAATAAGAATCACATGTGTTTTGGATTATCTTTGTTCAGATCTAATCTACAGGATTCACAGTTTTTAATGCAGAAAATCACAAAGTAACTTCTAGTTTACAAAAAGCATCCATTAAGCTGTGATTTCTATTTGATTTTGATATATTGTGCAAACTTTGTCTTTGATAATTTCCAATAAACTATAGACCCATTAGCATAAAACACATGTATTCTAAGCAATCTCTCTGCCCTCCTCTGATGATCCAAGCCTTTCCAGTGCCACATAAATTACACTGAGCTGGAACACGCAGCGCTCCAGTGATGAGTGGAGACATCTGCTATAAAACGTCTGGAAACAGGGCTCACATATTTCTCTGTGTTAGGGTTAAGTTATGGACCGACACGCTGCTCGTTCGTCCTAGTCAAGGTCAGATCTGAGTGCATTTCAACGCTCTTAAAGGACTGAAACAAGGCAGTAATTAAATGACTCATGCTCTCGAAAATGTGTGTTTTTGTCAGATATATCACTGTCAGTGTATTTGTAAGTGACGGTAAAGCTGGTGATGAGTAAACAAGACATGGACAATTAACAAGAACACTTAGATAACTGTCTGACAGCAAAGTGCATTGGAAATAATAAGCACTGCAGCTAGGCTAGGTTTAGTTTGTCTCATGCTGTGGATAGTCTTGTTCCATTCATTCCTTATGGGTAATTTGCCAAGATGTGCTAAAATGAATATTAGTCACAAAACAGAGAGCGGATTTCAACTTTATAATCACTGCAGAGTTACAACCTTCACATACAAGGTAATAACTTCATCAAAAAAAGTCTTGGCACAAATATTAAAGCTAACAAATAAATGTACATAAATATTACACGATTTAATAAAAACAAAAATAAATTAAAAGCCTGGCCAATTGGGGCAGAAGTGTGGGACACTTGAGACAAACTTGAGTCACTATTTGAAACTTGATTGACTTGGTGTTGTAGATTATTTCAGACTGTTACAGGAATTGTCCATCCCTGTCGGAGTCCTCTTTCAGCTCGTCTCACTGAAGTGGTATGTTATGCATCTCAGCCAGATTGTCTTCAGTGTATTGAGTGTTCAAGTGCCTGGTCCTGGGCTGATGATAAATAAACTTTTCCTGCCTCAGACATCAAAAGTCTCCTGCTTTTCTTTGTGACTTTAGGGCTGTTTCACAATTCTCACTCTGCAGACTCTGTACCCGTGTTCTTCTGCGTACACACTTGTGGAAACAGACTTAGAGAATGGAAATCACAAGCTTGTACTCGGCTTTTTGAGTTTTGAAACAAATGGACTTGATGACTTCGCAGGAAATACAGCTCACGTGTGCACTCGGCATAAAAAAAAAAAAAAAAATGTGAATCTGAAATTATTTATAAACAAAACATTTTTGCAATCTTTAATGTAGTAATTCTATAGTATTATTATAAAGTCTAAAGTAGACTATTTTAAGAACTCTGAATTGTTAAATCTGCTACAAAAGCATTATTTTCAGAGGCTCATTACAATCTTGACATACATTAAACATGACCTATCTTACATGATGATTATTGTAAACACATGTACAGTCGGCTAAAATCAAATACGTACATTATTGTGTCAAAACTATTTGGGCTGGAGCCTAAACAAATCAGACAAGACTCTAAACACACACAAAGGGTTAAGGTTAGGGTTCACTTGTATAGCCTACTTTTTATTTTCATATTCATTTCGAAACCAGTTTTACTTTCTTGCTGTACTGTTGAGGATTATATATACATAATTAACTGCACTGATGTGGGGCTGTGCTGGTTCCGTGCGCGCGTGCAAGCTGCTCTTCATGCTAACTGAAGATGGGGCAGCGGGTGAAAAGCTGCGCTGATCAGACACTAGTGCTGCTGCTGTGTGAAGTGCATTGTGGGAAATATACTGATCCAAGTACGAACAAGATTCTCTGATGCATTCCCGAGTACACGAGAAGCGAACTTTGAATTGGAACAGGAGTTGTTGCGTGGAGAGTGACGTTCCACAAGTCCACAAGCGCACAAGTCTGCACAAGTACGCAGATTGAGAAACGGCCTAGGACTTCGGTTTCCTTAAAACTTGGGACTTGACTTGGAGCCTTGTGACTTGACATGACTTGACATGACTTGACATGACTTGACGCTTCTCTTCAAAAAATGTGTGTAATTTAATGTAAACTGATAGAAACCACTAGTTCTTGTCCTGTTTTGTTGTTTTTGACAAAGAAGTTTCACCAGCCAACTTGACGGACAGTGTATCTTTCTGCAGGAGACATGCGCAGTAGAGTGGAAAGTGACGTCGGCCGATAATCCCTCTAATACAAGATTTCTTTAGAAATTTGAAAGAAAGACTTGCAACGACTTAAAAACAAATCCAGAAGACATGGATGCGACTTGAACTTGTCTTTCTTTGACTCGAGACAAAGTTCTTCAAAGCCACAGTTTCCGGTTTCATAGATTAGTGATCCTGTAGGAGTTACTGTACAGATAAAAGGTGTTTCTCGCCGTGCTCTCTGAAGTCTGATGTTGATCTCAGAAGTGAGGCTCACAGCAGTCTGCTTCCCCTCACACCTCCTGCAGCTCCTGATGCTCTTCTGTCAGTGCAACAAAACAATTAACACATTAACAGGCAGGAAGACACAGGTGCCAGGTCCCAGTCAAAAATAGTAAAACACTTATGACAGGTTAGAACACTTTTATACTTTTGCCTTTGTTTGTTGTGATAGTCCATGTGGTAAATATTTATCATAGTTTTACAGCAGTCAAGTCACACATTATTAAGAAATAGACAGTTAAAAGTTGAATTTACAGGAACTAATTTGAGTTCTAAAAAAATAATTCCTTCCACGTCATCAAAAAGCACCATTTTACATGCAACTGACACAGGCTCTGTCCACACGTCCACCCTCTTTCCTTGACCCTGAGAGAATGACAGAAAGTGGACAAAGTCAGCTAAAAATAAACTTAAGGTTAAGTCTGTGTGCCACGCACATATTTAGCCCCATTCAATTAAGAAGCTAATGTTAGCATCTTCACAGCTAATGTTAGCGTCTTTACAGCTAACCTTTTTCAGTTTTAGTTGTTTTGTTCGTTATTCCAACTCAACAGTGTGTTTAAATGGCTCTTTTATCATCTCTCCATCGTTGTGTTGAGTCCAGTTAAAGATTTAATGGAATCTTTGACCAACTTTCTGATTATTCATTGCAGTGATAATCATCAACACAGTCTCACAAGAAGGCGTACATATAGCACGACACGAGAATTCACAGGGTAAAAATGCTACGAGTTTTGGTTTAAGCCACGTGGGGGGGACGTTTTCTTCAGGTGAAACAGGTAAGTTTAGGCATAAAGTTACTAAAATGGGTAAGATTAGGGTTGGGGCTTGGGGCAGGTTAAGATTAGATGTAGGATTTTGTTAATTTTCATAAATAAGAACACATCTTAACAACCACCATTGAAATGAACGGGGACTGTGACGCGTACCATAATTAATTATTAAGAGCCGTAAACTCATGCTAATCATACGTAATTTACATGTTGCGTTATGTTGTGGTGTATGTGCGCTTTCTTGTGAGATCGGGCTGTAATCATGCAGTCTAATAATGAATGCAGACTAATTCTCAACCTGGGGGTCGGACCCACATGGGGGTGGCCAAATTATTTTTGAAGTTTCCTAATATGAGAAATTACACGAGACCAGGCCCAAAAAATCCAGCTCAATCCAGCGCACGTAGTGTCCGATCCTGACCGGAACCCGACTCATTCTCATGTGTTTACATGTTTACAGTGTCTCTCCGGAATCAGAGGTGCTTCCTCTTTACCGCACATCTCTCTCTCACAAACTAGTTTCTTCTTTTCTCACCAGTGCGCACATAACAAAGTACGTGCGTTCTCTCTCCCTCATCTTTTGCTTTGTCTGTGTGAAGACATGCCCTACCTGTCTCTCTCTTTTCATATTCTTGTGATGCTTGTGACACATAAACACAAGCCTTCTGTACATTTGGCCACTTCAAACACTTGCATTTGGTCACCGCGGTGGTTTTGCGCTGTGTTTTGTCAATCATCAGCGCAGTGCACGTGTTTGGTGCATTTCTGCGTCTTGGCCCAAATCCGGCCCAGCCCGACAACTAAGCGAGAAATGTCAAGCCTGGGCTGGGTTCGGGCTCGGGTCCAGAATCTAAACTATGCTTGGGAGAAGCCTACATTTTGGATTTAGGGGTTGCAAATGACTAGATGTTCTTTAGGAGGTTGCGACTGATGGTTGAAGGTTCGCCCAAAGACAAACCAGTTGTAGAAATGATGTTGGCTTCTTCCTCCTTCATACAGTAGTTCAAATGATTCTGTTTTGTTTTTGTTGAGCTGTTTTAACTGGATAAGATTTAATTGCTTGTGTGTACCCTGCGGCAAGTTGGCCACTGTCCAGGGTGTTTCCCCACCTAAGGCCCAAAGTCACTGGGATAGGCTCCAGTCACCCGCGACCCCTAACGTGATTAAGCGGTAGAAAATGAATGAATGAATGCTTGTGCAAAGTAGAATATTTCAGTAGTTTCAAGACAGTTTTACCTGGTTGTAAGAGAATTTGGCTTAAAATAAGAATAAAAATTTCCCAGTGGGGTAAAAACACCTTGGCAAATAATTTGGCTTGAAATAAGAAACAATATTTTGAAATTAGTTGGAAACAACAAAAATATTTTATGCCTCTGCAACAAAATAAAGGTTAAATTAATAAAAATGCCTGAAATTAGGTTCAAATCCTAGAATTAAGCAACTTTAACTTGTCTTGAAATTCATTTTTTGCAGTGCAGTAAATAATACAGTATTCCTGTTTTAGTGAATTTGCTTTTAGTTCATGTCTTTGTGTAATGTGAACAGAATGACAAAATTGCCTTCATGAAGACTAACATGGCATCTGTTTATGTCCCATTCTGCACAAAAATTATCAAAAACAGCTATGGTGGGGCACATGGCGATCAAACCTAACACCAGAATCTAATTAAAACACTACTATCAAACAATTCCATACTATTTTCAGTATCGTCCCATCAGTATGTGGAGCTCCTTGAGGCGTCAGACCTGCTCACAGCTGTCAGCGCAGAGATAAACAGGCCTTTATGTGGAGCTGTCAGTGTGGTTTACAGCAGGTTAAACACTCATCACATGTGAGCAGAAGATCAAAGTCATTACTCTGTCAGAGAGTGGACAGGTGTCAGACATGAGAAAACACGGCACAAAGTAATGTATGTTATTTTCTCTGAGTGACAGGCCTGATGTAGTTGTTTCCATTTATGGACCTTACATGCTTTTTATAGCTTCAGCTCTCAACATTTATACAGATGAACCTTTGCACTTCCTGTCATGGTGCAAGTTTTGTCCATAACTTCTTCTCTGTAATGACCAAGGACAGACATGGGACAGCCTGTGTCCTCTGAAGAAGGACTGACAGGGGACAAGCTCGCTCCATCAGCTTCAATTTACCTCAGCTCATAACTCATTTGAATAATTCAGAATTCATTGTCATGCTCTGGTATAAAACAGACACTAACTTGGTTCTCACAGTGAATCAACATACAAAGGTCTGTCACATTGTTGCCTAGAGCAACGACTGTAGATTTCCTCATAAGAAATTCTTTGAAGGTTGTAAGAGATTTGAGCTTAATCAAATTTGCCAATGAGGTGAGTAACTACTTCATTAGCAAATAATTTGGCTTGAAATAAGAAGACATGTATTAAAACAAGACAGAAAATACATTGAAACAAGTCATATAATCTATGTTAATCAAATAAAACCATCTGAACCAGAAAAAATACCAAGAAGTAAAGTTTTAAGACATTTTAATCAATCTCCAAATGTGTTTTTGCAGTACATACAGTAAATTGGTTTGTAATGTTGTGATGTGTGAGATGGGCTTTACTGTAAATTCATTATGATTTATCTGACTTTCATCATGTAATAAGCATGTAATTTTGTTAGAAATTGCAAAGTTTTAAGTAACTAACCTGATTAGAAAATGTAGGGAGTAGAAAGTACTGTACAGATACATCTTAAAAAATGTAAGACGTAAAAGTGAAAAGTCACCAGATTTTTTAATACTCAAGTAAAGTACAGATACTCAAAAAAAGAAGAAAAAACTGCTCAAGTACAGTAGCCTACTTGAATAGAAATATTTTACGTTTCTGATTTTTCCAGATTGATTTAGAATATATTTTACTCTATTTCTGAGTAAACTATATCTGACTGACAGGAAATAAAAGAAAAAGTTTGCCTGCCTTGAGAGAAAGAAGTAGATGTTTAGAAAGTTCTTTTGTATAAAGTTTTGAGCTGTCCAGTCCTTGAAACGTAATAACTTCTTAAAACGTCTTGAAACCCTGACAGTGTTTCTGAGAATTGCAGCTTGTCACGTTAGCTCCGCTCACTTCCTACAGATGTTGGCTCACTGCCTCCTGTTGCTTTTGGGAGACGTACTGGGGTCTTTTAAACTTTTACTTCCATTATAGAGCTTCCTTCTACTTCTGAAGGAGAAGGGGATATTTCATGGCGAAGGATTTAAAGGATGCGTTCAGTATGCTTATGTTTTCACACATTTTACAAATATTCATCTGTATCTCAAACAATAGACTCAGACTTTGAGCTGGTTTACATGTTAAAAAGCCTATAAGCTCACATGTCAACTTGGAATAATACATACATATTAAATACCACTGTAACTGACAATTTTCACTCTCACAAGGCGTAAAGACCGGGCCTAGTGAACAAAGACCCTTGGTGTTGGTGGCGTGACAAGTCTCTTTCATCTTTTACTTTAAAGTTATTATTTTCATTTTGTATAACGATAAACGATTTTTCAACTTTAAGGTTAGTATTTTTATTTTGTACCACCCTAAAAGAAAAAAAGAATGTTACCTTTGTGCTGAAAGTTGCTATTCTAGCTTTGTAGTGAAGCTTTGTTTTTCTGCTTCATTTATATTGTTATATATACATTGCCTTGCACACTCAGGCAAGTGTTTGCGTAACCGAGGTGCAAAAACCACATTTATCTGTATTCTGTGCCCTGTTTTTTTTACTCTTTGAAAATAAGTGCTGCATGTGCTGTGGTCATGTGACTACGACTGACCAATTAGCTAGCATTGTTAGGTGCAACCCGGAAGCTGCCAGTAACTGTGGGAGGTAAAAACAAATGTTTGCTGCAACTAAATCACTCTGCCAAGCTTTGAAACTTATTGTCTGCATTGCTAACTCATAGGAGCTGACTACCAGTCCAACCATCCGTCGAATGAGCCGTGCATTTTAATGAAAAAAGCGAAACTGGTGAGTCCTTCTTTCTATTTGTGTTTAGTTAGCTTAGCATGTAGCCGCCTTTTAGGTTTAACATGGGTCAGTTAGCATTTGATATCTTTGCTTCTTTGCCAAATTTCAGCACTTTTCTTACAATACTGTTGTCCAAATGAAACTTACTTGATACAAAATCTTTCTTTATTCTATCCAGTGTTCACCAAGTGTTTAATTGTGCACTTTATAGCGTTTTAGCCTTTGTTTTGTGCCTACACTGAAATGCAGTATGCACTTAGAAGCACTTTAAGCTGCTTTACTGAGCCTGACGCACACAGTCCTGTGCTATGATTATGAGTGTGTGTACTGTGTATGGAAAAACAAAACATCTGCCAGTGTGACAAATACACAGCTCACTACACTGTATGAGGGGTAAGTCCCTTAAGTTCTTTGAACTTCTTCTTACTCTTTTTGAGTACTGTTATGCTATTTTTCTTCTTATATATTCATGGCATTGAATACATATAAGAAGTATTATGATAAAAAACCATCAGTGCATCAAAGCTGATCTGTTTTAAAGTCAGTTCTCTGAGTGCAAAGACCCAGGACTAACGCGATCATACATTATGTACTGGAAAGGCCGGTGAGCAGGCCGTTACAATAGTTTAACCTACCGGAGACAAATGCATGGATAAGTCTCAAAGCTGCTGATGTTACTCACTTGATGTAGTTGTTAAAGTTGAAGTCTGAGTTTAATGAAGTTCATTATTACATTTTAATCAGGACAAAATAAGAACTGTTCATTCACTCCAGTATATATCTGAAGTTCAAGCAGCAGTCTAGTGTATGTTTTCAAAGAGAATGAATTGTTACGCCCAGCCCTACTTTGGTCAGAACAGTGGCAATAATTTAACAGCCAAGATCCCAGACGTCAGCAAATAGGACAAGAGAATACATTTGTAGTAATTCTATTGTGTTTATGCAGCTGCCAACGATGTGTCTTCCCTCTCAGAACATTTCATCTCAAGAGACCGTCTCACATGAAGGTTAAACGAAACACGACTTGCACAAGAATGTAATAATATTGCATTAATAAAAGCCAGTGCTCGTGGTGCCGTGTAAAAGCAGCAGGACACAAAGAGAACCACATGGGGAGCGAGGCGGTCCATGTCCATCAAAGTCAGTGCAAAGACAGATGTTTCGTGGTCAATATTCAGAGAGAGCTCTTTCTTCTGACAGAGAAAGTCCCCTGAGTGTCACTAATGAGAGAAGACACAGAGAGCAAAGCAGGGGAGGTCAAAACACCCTGAATAACACTGGGACACATTTTACTGAAGCCATGCTAACCGAAAGTACTCAACACAGTAGAAATAGAAGGCTAAATCCAAATTTGGGACATTTTGAATAATACTTAAGCCAAAATGTGAATACATTGAAATTATGTTGTGCAATAGTTCCTTTTCATGTTTGTAAACAGCTGGGTTGCTGGGCCGGTCAAATCTTGGACTCCAAGCAAGATGGTGAAGCGATGCGCCTACGGTTTATGTAAAACGGACAGTAAATACCCCACTACCAACTTCCAACTGGAGCCTACAATGGATTAATGGCGGCTCCACTCTCAGCTAAATGTATCGAACATAACAAAGCATACATATGTCTGCTCAGAGGTAAGACTAATGTTTAACTAGCTAGTTACTACCAAGACTTACTGTATGTTTAGATCTAGAGGCAAGAAGACGAACTAGACCGAAGTTTTACCATGACGAGGATAGAAATTCCAGAAGTTACGCCCAAAGCTAAGTTTAGCCAGCCCCTTTGCTTTAGCCAATACTAGGTTTAGCTAACATACCCTTGTCAATTAACAATATACTTGCAATTAGGCTTGAGAAGCATCTGCGTTTACTATGGAACTAATGGCAAATCTCCCATATTTGTTGTCAGTTTAGCAGAACTTCTATAGCAATACATTAAACAAAACAATTTAAAAAAAAGTAAACAACAAAGACGTGGAACAATCCAATAAACTGGTGGGTCAGTACTGGCAAATTTATCTATCACTCTGTAGTGTCAGAATTTGATTTAATTAACGCTATTTTCGATATTTAGCCATTTAAAATCTCCATTGGTTTAACATTAGGCCAACTGAACATTCTAATGATGTATGATGTCACATTACAGAGCCTAATACAGACAACTGTAGACCATTACATATGAAAATGAACTTGTTGTATTGAGATAAAAGTCATGGGGTTTCTCTGATTTAACTTGAGACTGGTATGCTTTAGCCTCAATCGGAGTTATGTCCTCTTCGTTGCATATTTTAATGTTTGAATATATCCCTGCTGCATAATCCAACCCCTTTTGCCTCGATTTAGAGGATACCCAATAACATGCATGTTTGGTAATATCCTCCAGCTATGCTAGTCCTGACCAAGTCTACCAAGAACACCTAGAGATGGGTCCCCTAGCGCTGCACTGTGGCGCTCACTGCTCCTGAGGAGATGCCCCAGAGCTTGAAGGTTGGGTCAGATGCAGAGGGCAAATATACGGAGACAATAAAGTACACCTTAACCTTAATATCGCTGAGGTATTGCTCTAAAAAAGGTCACTAACACGAACTGGTATACTTCTTTCTGTCATGGCACTCTTTTGCACTCTGATGCGTTGACAGACTTAGCAACAGTAACTTAGGGGGGTCGGGCTTGGCAAAAAGTCAATTGTACAGTGTCTTAATAAACATAATAAACATAATCTCTTATCTTGTCATAAACATTGCGAGAAAAAGCCAAAAAAGACTTGTACCTGAATCAAAAATAATTAAAAGTCACTGTTACTTGTTTATCTTAAGTGAGAACATTTTTGTTAATTTCTAATGAGTCATTTCTGTGGGAATCTGGTTTTACAGGTTGTGACGTCATCCTGGTAGATACATACACTTTATTAGAGAAAATGTGTCTTGTACACTCATTAATTTCTACCAAAGTGTGTGATATGTGTATGATAAACATCTGGAAGCATTTACAAGAATATAATTACTGACAACACATTATTATTGCTGCCGTCCAACCTACTTTTCCTCCTGCTGTGAGGACGCTCACTCAGGACATGGTAAACTAAGTCTATTTAGCAAACATACAGCCAATTATGAGCTTGTGAACCACCACGTTCACTTCAAAGACTCTTGTAATGTAACAGCTGAACATAAATGAGCTTCTTCACCACCACTCTGCTTCACCACTGCTGGATTTATACCCAGACACGAGACTGAACAGACGTTTTGGAAATCCCTTGTACTTTAGTCACAGTTTTTGGCAGTTCAAAGCAGTGTGTGCTTTAAATGAAAGATGCAAATTTTATGGGAATGCATTCAAAAAAGAAATCAGAATCTACAACTTTACAGCAAGCATCCTAACCTATCCCATCAAACAGTCTTACAAAATAAATAAGAAGTTACAAAAGTTTGTGAAGTGAATTATTGGGTTTTATGGCCTAACCTGACCTAATCATGTAGTTGGGTGAAAAAACAGAAGATGCAAAATGCAAACAAAAGTCAATCAATCACATTCACCTTTTTATTAATTTGTTAGTCCATTGGGAAAAGTGTGAAGTGGGCTGGTTAAACCTTTACTTTGCCATCTCATGTATTGAAAACAAAAAACAATAGAAACACCTTAGTGACAACACACCAGCAGTGATAAACCCCTTGAACCCTGGTTGCTCTCTACAGGCACTTTTCAGTAATTGGCAGCGCTTTGAGTTCCTGGACCAATGCCTCTGTGGTGTCAGTCAAAAGGGGTTCACCGTGGCTGTCGCTCTGAATTTGCATAAAGTTAACTTCATCTCAACTTTGCCGAGCTCATGTCGCCTGGGTCTCGTCTCTTCAGTTCCACTTGTCACCTCTCTATACCAGCCTGTTCAAGAAATGAACCGCAAATGCTCTTTTGAGTCGCTTCAGGTGTGAGTCCACTGTTTTGGTAGATAATTTGTTGTGGTTGTGTCTGCTATGCTTTTCTCCTTTTCCTTTATTGTTGCAGAGCATGTGCAGACCAGCTTCTCCGACTGAGACGAGTCAGCCTCAGTTTTACCTGGTCTGCTCATCTTCACTCTGCCAGATAAGTCGGTCTGCTTGGTCCAGAGATCTAAAGGTTTTTTTTCCTTAGCTGCATTACTGGATTAGGTTATTGGTAAACTATTGTAAGTTTTACAGTTCATTATTTGTGATGTCATAAGTCCAGATGGTGGTCGAAAGCCATTCCTTCTCTGTTCAAGTGCACATGACAGGTTAGACCATTTGTTTTCTTATGAAACACTGAACATCATTATATTTAAAATTTCACCAAACATTTTGCTTGTTTTCACCTACATTGTCTGTTTTTTTATAATTTGTAGTTCTGTTTTGTCCAGTAAAACTGACATATGTACAGGTAGAGGGGGACCCAAAACTGTTACCTAGCAACCACATTGTAAATGTGGCCAAAACCCACATTAATGACACAGATTTTGACAAATATTTTGTAACACTTAAAATGTGTTAAATGATGATTTTTGTATCATCTAACTAATTGATTACCAAATTGTTAGTTGCAGCTCGACTTTCAGTACTTGTTGTCTGTTAAACAACCTAGTTTATGTTATCGGAACTGTAAAGCCTTTAAATAAAGGTTGAAATCTATGGTGGTCTCATTTGCATCTCATTTACATATTTTCCTTATTCATCCTGCTTCCTCAGCTTTAAAAATATGTGTTCATTTTTCTTGTAGGCATTGTGTTAAACTAACATGAGTGAATAAATGAAATTGGGTTTTTTCAACACGTAATAATTACTTTAGTGCACCCAAGGGTTAGGGTAGGTTAATAGTGTCATTTTGTCAGAAATTATGTGTGTTCACAGTGATATAAATCCCTTTACCGGTACTGCCGTTTTCCCAGTTCATTTCTCTAATCTTTCTTCTCTCGCAGAGTAAAAATCCAACTCGATACCGGTGAGTTTGGCTGCTCTTGCTGTTTCGTTTCACTCCATAACCAATCGCTTACGTCAGAGTGGGCCCTATAGAGGCTTAAACACTGCTTTGCATTTCCAGTGAAGATGCATTTGAAAGAGTCTTATCTGTCTGTGCACGCGGCGGCCATCTTGTCTCCTCTGCAGCGTTGCCAGAGCTCTCGTGTGATCAATAGGATAAAGCATGGCTAAAAGCAGGCATGTATGTTATCTGTTCCGCACTCCATTACTATGGAGATTGAATGGGCAAATCCACCTGGCACGTCAGAAGCACTTCATAGTCCGCTGGGTTTGAAGAGAAAAGCTGGGTTGAAGTGGGTATAGTTTACACACAGACTGTTAAGAGGCTGTGTAGTGCATGGGAAGGAAATGCTCTGCATTGTCAAAAGAATCCAAAAATATAACATTGCTTTTATAAATGTTTGGTGTCTAAACAATGAATGTGTTTAGTTTTTGGTTAAAGCACTCTGCAATATGGTGAGATTAGTCAGTTTATTGTAGCAGATTTGGTAGTAACACATTGAAAGCATGCAGCATGTTGGTTCGGATCAGGTGTTATGCTCCAGTGTTCAAAGTATGGACAGCGTCTGGCTCTAGAAAAATGAGGAGGGGCTAAATCCTCTATAGACCAGTCCATAAACTGGTTTAGTTGGTCCTAGTTGTGAGTGACACATCCCCTCTTCTGTTTGTCTGAGCCCTGTCACGGTCAATGGGTCATTTCGGTCTCCATCTTCAATACCCTTGTCCACATAACAGCTTTGAAACCTTTTTCTACTAGAGATCACTCCTGGATGAATGTGGGATTAAAACAACCTCTTACACTACACCTTCTTCGTGCCTTCCCCAAACACATGGATTTTGACCATGTGGTATTTTGTTTCCTTCCACACATCCTCTTTCCCTTGCATCACCTTTTTATGAACTCAAGTAATCTATGTGATCCTTCACAAACTTGACTATTAAGAGAAATAAAAGCTTGGCTAATGGCATTAGACATCTTGGTTAAAATTAACCAACTTTACTCACTTTAAAACTCACTTTGGAATCTCTCCAAAGTACATCACTGACAATTTAGTCAATTTAGTCAGACACTGAGAACCTTAGGGACTGGCCTCCGGCTGGTGTCAGAATCAGAACTAAACTGCAGAACTGACCTCTTTTTGCTTCGTGCTTTATGCTACTATTCATGTTTTGCATTATTCACTTTCTTACTTTTATGCATTTTGTCACTCACTGCAAACGTTTAGACGCTTTGATGTCCTTTGCATAACCTCTATAAGAGAAATGCAGGTGAGGAAAAACAGTTAGTCTTTAGTTTAAAGATAATTTGACGAGTATGTGTAAGGAAGTTACAAACGCAGTTGGTTTCACGTGACATGACAACATCACACAAGCCAAAGTTCTTAAATCAGATGGATAGCGGCTAAAGTCAATATTGTTTAAAAGCAGCTTATTTTTGTGACACAAAAGCTGGGACCAGTCACCCCAGGAATCACAACTCTTAATTGGTGAAAATGTTTAATTATTATTTATAAGAAACTTGAAATCAACCAATTAGTGAGAAGACCTTTTAATGGTGCAGCCCAACCTACTCTACTTTCCCCTCCTGCTGTGAGGACGCTCACTCGGGACATGGTAAAATAACATACATCCAATTATGAGCTTCTGTTCACTTCAAAGACTCTTGTAATGTAACAGCTGAACATAAATGAGTGTCTATCACCGCTCCTCTACATCACCCCTGCTGAGTTTGGACCCAGAAGCAGGACAAGAAGGTTCCCCTTTTCCACTGCAATGATATTTTGGAATGTCTTGTACATTAGTCACAGTTTGGGGAAGTTCAAAGAAGTATGCACAATAAATGAAGGATGCAAATATGACAAAAATAAAGTGAAAAATAAATTAAACATGGCCCGGGCTTCTACCTGTGCCAGTGTCAAGACTAAAACCTCTAAACACATCTGTAATGAATTTGTTTTTAATTATGCTTTGAACAGTGATTTCATATGCATTTTCCTGCTAAGTAGAAGACTGACTTTAAGTACAAACTGGTATAAAAAATATCTTGCCTATTTGCAGAAGCGCCACAGTGTGTTCTTTTCCTCTGATGCTCAACAAAGCAACTCTGCTTTAATCATTCTTCTATTCGGCTTGTTAAAATTTGCCTTCTGCATTGCCAAAGACAGACAGTAACTGCAAAAAGTAATAAATAAAGATAATCCGTTAATACTCACTCTACTGTTTTTAAGTACAGTTAGTTTTCCAAGGCAGAATAGCGAGGTTACTTAACAAGTGACTCAACACATTCATTTACATTTGACAGTGACAACATTTGACCCATTTTGTTCCGCTGCTTGTTTACTTGTAATATTGCTTGTGCTAATGTTTCTTGCTGCATAACAACTGATACTGTATATATATATATATTATTTTTTTCTTTTTCTCATCCACATTTAGTCCATCTAATTCTCACTCAAAATATCTCCAGTTTTATGGAAGCTGAAAGTAGTTCCTCTGTTGCTGTGACTGTGCATAGCTTAAGCCTTGGTCACAATGACCCGTACGACCTGCTACAACTTCTTTGTGAATGAGTTTTTGCTCATTTCCGAGGTTACTCTTGAGGCTGTGTTACAAAGTGTTCCCATCCTGTTCTTAAGTTCGTAGTCAGGTCAAAAGTCCTGTCAAAGATTTTCTATGACAGCTTAGAAACTCCTCACAAACGTGGAACCGTGCAGGCTCCTATTCCTTCCCCAAGAACACATTTAGGCCTTAAGGAGACCTATTGAGATGTTTCTGTATATTTAGGAAGAAACTATGGCAAATGATCATCAATAATTCACATGTTGTTCTTTGCAAAACACAAAAATGAGCTAAAACAGCTTAGAAATAGAAACAGGTTCACTGACTTCCTGTTTAAAAACTGCAGAACGAAGAAGACCCGCCTCTTCATTATAAAATTTAACTTTAATTATCCACCGATTTAAAAATGACTCTTTTTTGTTGTTGGAAAGTGTCTTAATGACAACTTTGAACCCTACATGTTCTATTTGCAATCCTAATTTTATAATAATCGCAAGTTAATACAGACAGGTGGGCGGGGATAGGTGGTAGGGGAAGACAGGGATTTTCTGAGCACTGGAGCATCAGTTGCAAAAAAATACACGATTTCTCAAACATGCGTGAATCAATCCAAATACAACTTTGGGTAAACTAATGATGAGAGAACACTGCAGTAAAAACTCAGAAAAGCAGATTTTACATAATAGGTCTCCAGATCTGAGTCAAACAAATGCTTCATTCTATCTCTTATGACTTTGATTTTATTTTTTAATTATAAGTTTGATTCATTTTAAATTATCGAGAGGCATCTGTTCCACCCACATGTCGCTGCAGGCCAGAGGAAGCTCTCCATACAGACCGAACGTTCTTTTTAGCAATTCTCGACTTTTCACAAAGCTGTAAACTTATTAAATCATAAATGTTGTCATAATAATTGAAAATTATACACATTAAGGGTCTTTCACACCAACACAACTCCCAGTTGCTGTTCGTAGGGAGGAGCATCTGTTCAAGTGTCTTTGGGGCACATTGATGTAACAAATCATTCACACAAACACGATCCAAACAGTCACCAGTCGCTGAACAAATGCCGAGTGGGCATGCCCGTGATGTAATGTTTGACAAAAACGACAAAACATAAGCTGCGCGCGAGTAGTCAAACTCTGTGACAAACAGACGTTTCTAATCTTACCTCACGGATTAAGTTCAACTTCTATTTGGGCAACACGGTGGCGCAGCGGTTAGCGCTCTGGCCTCATATCAAGAAGGTCCTGGGTTCGATCCCCTTTCTATGTGGAGTTTGCATGTTCTCCCCGTGTCTGCGTAGGTTTCCTCCGGGTACTCCGGTTTCCTCCTTCAACTAAAAACATGTGCATTAATGCCTCCCCTGACCCTTCCCCCAGGGCTCCCCTGCAAAAGAGATTCTGAATCTCAGTGGGACTTCCCTGATTAAATAAAGGTCAATATTTACTGATACAGTCCAGACTTCGTACTGCGGGCACTGCAGCTCCTCCATCTTTGTTTTCCCTGGACCAAATAATATTCATTCTCCTTCGTACTTATGTCCCGTTTGAACCCAGGTAAATAACAATCCATTCTCGGCTAAATACTGTTTATCCATAAGCGTAATTTTTGGTTTACCTGCACACTGATTCGCTGGTTCTCCTGTAGTCACGGACCAATCAAACTGCTGCATATGCGGCAACTAGCAACCACTGGAAACGCAGACTATACAAGCAAGTCTTTAAAACCTCACCAAACCAAACCTTCAAAACCACGACTTGCTCCGCTCTCCTCTGGCCCTCGAAGTTGTCAAGCTAGCAACTAGCATAGCCACGTGCGAGAGGTGACTATAAATGGGCTTCTGGTCGGGTCTGTGGCAAAAGGTCAGCGGAAAGAGGTGGGTGGTCTGTGCCTGCAGCCAGACGCTCTTGATCAGCTAATGATAAACTGAGGTTAACGTGTCTTGTGGTGATGATGTGTGGTGGAGATTTTTATTTTCTTCTTCTTTTAAAATGCATGAGTGTATTGAAAGGTTGTGCTTATTTCAAATCAGCATTTTTTAACCTAACATTGAGCAACAAAAGTATGAGAGTTATCTGACAAAGTACAAAACTCTACATGAACACAGGGAGAAAAGTTCAGCTTGGAGAAACACAAAAGTTTATCGAAGCTAGAGCCAGCGATTGAGCTTTTTGGGTCATTCCCCTTCTCCGTTTCTTTTCATGTAGAAACTATATTTACCATCAAGTGCTCTCTACACATATGGCGTTGCTACAATTTTAATCAAAACCGCGCTAGTACATACATTAACAGTGTGAGCAACGTAGTCCAATTACAGTGTCACCTGCTGAGATGAAGATAACGCACCACTCACTTTATATTTTTCCTACAGGACTCTATGCAAAATCATCTCATTTAAAAAGAGCTCTTAGCAACTTGTGGCTAATCAAATCCTGTATTTTTAGCTTTGCATATAGAAATGGATTGCCGTGAGCTGTACTGAGAAAAAAAAAAACATGAAGCTAATTTATTTGATCATGTTAAATGCATGGATGTTAGCGCCCAAAGCTAATTCTCTGTGTGGTAAATGGAAGAATGAGTCACTTAATTTTTTGGAGTTTGATCTTGACTGTGAAAGAACATTGGGTGAAAGCTATAATGGTTTTAATGGCATGTTATGAGAAGGCTTTTGATGTTACTTCATTAAAAACTCACTTCAGAAAAAGGCAAAAACAAATTGCGTGATGAAAAGAAGCACTAAACGTAAAGAGACTATTTACAATTGTAATTTTATTTTTGAGAAGTCTCGCCTTCTCCATCTTGAGAGTGGTTTTGATCTTGTCTGGCCTGGTTTGGGCCCAGTTAGATTTAGATGAAAGATTTCAAAAGCTGTAGAGAGGCAAACAGGCAGCACTGGCTCCAGTACAGAGGTGCCCAAACTTCTTTTCTCGGAAAGCCAAAATGATTAACTCTAATAGTGTGCCGAGGGTGGAACCTAATTTACTGTAGCATTTAAAATTTTATCTGCAAAGAGATTACAACAGTTTTGTTTTTAATGTCTTGGAGCGCCAAATGTTAAGACCGTACTAAATCTGCGTTTTTCTTTGTTGTAGATTTGTCCAAAATGATGTGGTGCTGCTCTTGCTGTCCACTTGCACATGATTAAATGATGCCCTGGAGATCACCAGTTCCACTCTCGCTCCAGCCTGTTCTCATGGATAAGCGTGTCAATACCGCGCTATTGTAAACGGCGTGTCCTATGAACGCAACTTCTATTTTGTGCGTGTGTATTTGACGCGTTTCTGTCCCAGTTCGTTTCAATGGTGAATGTTAAGACGTGTTGTTATTCATGAAGACTAACACAATCCTAACCTTAACCAACTCCAAGCCTAAGAGTTAAACTTACCCATTTTTGTAACTTCAGACTTAAATTTTACCGTTAATCCCTTGAAAAACCTTGTGTTTGTCGTCAACCACTAGGCGTGTCCAGACCACGTCAGAGAAAACGGGCGTGTAATTGCACGCCAAAACAGGCAGAGGGCGTCATCGTGACACGTAATTTGTCATGGCGTGCTATTTTACGCAATCCAGGAGAACACGTTGCTCGCTCGGTCCAGGCCTTTCTCTGTGGAGTTTGCATGTTTCTCCCTGTGTCTGGGTGGATTCCTCCAAGCAATCCGGTTTCCCCACCAACCAACAACATGCAGGTTAGGGAATGCTTGGGGGGGACTTGGACTTCATCATTGTCATTATGACATGATGAAGTCCAAAAGCTAAACTTCTGGCTTGTCGCCATTACAGCTGCACCTTCTCTGTTATGGTGGTCACATGTAACCAGGCTCACACAAGATGGATCTGTGTTGAACTCTGATTTAAGTTCTTCCACAGTATCCATCAGCAACTTGACTCGCTGAAAGCATTTGGGAAAAGGTGAAATGTATAGAGAAATGTTTCGAGCTGATTGGGTGTGGGGCTGACCTTATTTGTGCATAACCAATCACAACAACAAATCGCAATTACGACTTGTCACACACACACTTCTCTGCTCTTCTTTCAAAAAGAAATGACTCTGTATTTCTGCTTAAACTGCATAAAAAGCAGCAGAAACATGTACATCCACAGGAGCCGCCATCGTGGTGTAGCTTGAATCAGATCGTCTTAGGCCGCACTGCTACAATGTGATTGGGCCTCAAAACCACGCTGCAGTGTTGTGAGTGGGCCGAAACACCGCTGGTTCGGACTCTCAAACCAATCGGGCGGCTGGAAAACCAGATGGTTTATCTCGAGGGTGACTTTGTTGTGGTTAATAACAGTCCATATGGATGCAAATTGTAAAGTGGAATTTCAGTTTCATGCAAAGAACCAACAAAAATATTTTTAAAAATGAGTTGACAGTTCATCAGATTGAAAACAAGAAACCATAGGCCTATTTCACCTTCCATGGTTCATATCCCAGGGTTTTGTTTGCAGAATAATGGTAGAATTATTATGGGACAAAAGGATTTTCTGCAGGCGTGTGTGGAGAATCCTGTTGGAGTTTTGGCAGGACTTTAGTCGATATTCACGGCTTATCTGAGCTGCTGCACACATTTACAGTCTGACAGAGTATGTATGTACCCAGCAGACCTTTCTAATGATGAGTTTCAAATTGTTGCACACAGGTAACTCTCAGTATAAAATTGCGAGTACTGAAAGAAATACATTCTCACAATTAGTGGATATTCACTTTTAATGAGACCAAAAACAGATCAATCTTTAATTTAGCCCAGGTCTGTCATTATTATTGCATTAAATTGACTTAAAGTTGTCACTGTCTTAATGACTTACAGTTATTGAAGTGCTGGTATGTTGTTTGTTAGAATTAGACTCCAGATAAGTTATGTTTCCGTTAGCCTGTATCCTTCAGACTGGTTCACTTTGGAGCAGTTTGGAACACTAATTTTAATGATGATGAGTGTTTCTACTGCAGGTCCAGGCCCCAAGGGTCTGGTACATGAGCAGCTGACGTCACTCACAGAAACACATTCTTCTGGGAAAATCGAAATTGTATAAACTGTACCTAAATTATTCTGTTTTCTCCTGGCGTTGATATGAATGATTCACAAAAAGACGTGTAATAATTTCAGGCTTGAGGAAGGGTCAGACTGGTGTTAACAAGTGATTTATCATCACTTTCTTGTATTTATCTCACTTTTAGCATTTCAACCTCATTTTATTAAATGCATTGAGGTTGGATTTAGGGATGGGACGATATTAAAATTTGCACTCACGATTATTGTGACCAAAATGATTGTATTAATGATATTATCACGATAATTTACTAAATGTAAAAGTGCACAGATTCAAAATCACTGATTTTGCGCACAATATGTCTGTGTTTGAACAAGCACTTATTGTATTTTGATTGTGTATCTTTGTCTCAGAGTCATTAATTAACTTTAACCCATAAACCTTTTCTTTGTTTAACCATAATACAGCTTCTTACTGGGTTCACAGCATCAGATTTTAGATGCTCTTATCAAGCCACAGGTGCGTGACTGCTGCTAATTGCAATTATCACGATTATGAAAAAAAAAATCGCGATTAGCAATAATATGATATATCATCCCATCTCTAGTTGAATGTAGCGGTTTATCACAGGATTAAGGCAGCACTTGGTAACAGTCTTAGATTGGCCCATTGCACAAGTCTTAGCTGAACGGTTAAGACCTGTACTTTGGGTTTATTTCTGCACCCGCGTTCGAGTTCCGCTCATTCCTCTTGATGTTTTTTTTTTTTTATCTTTAAACCCTATTGTTTACTCCACCTCTCCTACATTTATTTTACAGAAGTAAGCTGCTTAGTTTTATTCACAACATGGTTAATGCATTGTCCTGACTCTGCTCAGCGCTCCACGACGCTTACACACACTTAAAGCATGCGCTCACAAACTTCTGTCTGAATCTTTTAAGTTTTGTGTAGAAATGCGTTACACTTCACCATGATTTGCTATCTGCAGAAGTGTCCGTTCATCAGCTGGTTTTGCTTGTAACTCAAAGAATAAACAATGGATTTATCTGAAACAAAGCTTAGAGAGCTTTTGGGATGTGGAACGTGTTTTTGGCTCCAAAATGTGTCAATAGTCTTTCATTATGCGCTGTGCTGTTGTGAATCACATCATAGACTGGTTCCGCCCTTTCCATCACTCTCTCTTATTCTCTCTTTTTCTCAAACGACAGAAGCCACCAGCTTAAAAGTCACGATGCCCTCCGGGAAACGTCTCGACTCTCCCAATTAGCCAGCACGCCATTGCTTATTGAGGAACATTACTACATGTTTCTATTTGTCTGGTTTTCCGGTGAGCCAGTTTCCTCTTGTCCAGCCGTCCTGCTTAAAAATGGGACTGAAGTGAGCTGTGGGAGGGTCTGCTCCAGGGTGAAAGTAGGACCCTCAGTGGCTCACTTTCAAACCCATCAAGCCAGGTGGCACAAGCCGGTTTGCACAGTGTAATTAGCAGAAGACTGTACCATACCACCAAAAACATGCCTATTGAAAACAAGATTTGATTTGATATCTTTTGGTATTATTTTGTAGAACTCATGGTACAAATGTGAGTCCCACATTTTTTGTTCTACTAAAACTTCTCAGAAACAGAATCAGGAATCTGAAAAAGCCTGGAATGACTTGATGCATTACTACTTTAATGCCTGAAGCCTGAATCTTTTAATAATTGTGTCTCACAGCAGTCACACTCTTCATGAAACTGACAACACATATATTACTGAATTATATTTCTACTCTGGCACTGCTCCTTCATTAAACTTCACCAGTGGCTAACATTTAGATTGGACTTGAGTCACAAATGTTAATCCTGCCTGTCAGAAATGTCAGACAAGTGTGAAGGTGATGTCTCTTAACTCACTGTCCAAATGTGAGTTCTTCACTTAAACTGAAAGCATGCTCTTCCACCTTGTGATGTCATTAAGAAGTATTAAAGAGCATCCTCCACCATGTTTTTGAACTCTTAAATTTCAATCATTGAGTTGTCTTCACTGTTCAAATGAAAATTTGATTTGCGTTCTACTTTCTTTTGGAAATAAAATGAAAAATAAAATCTGCAACAACTTTAGATAGCCTAATGTGTTATAGTGTGTGAAATTGTACAAAAAAAAGTTCAAATGAAGCTTAAAAACCCTGTTAACCTTAAAATAATGATATCACAAGGTGGAACAGACAATTTTAAAGTTCAGAGATGTAGTCAGAGAAGCTAAATAACAGGAATACTTAAGTTTGCTCATTTAAAACAGGATCAAATTTGTTTGTTTTAAAGGGGCACTATGTAAGAAAAACAACAAAGTGATTTCCTCTTTTGAACACCAGAGGGAGCCTTTCACATGCATTTTGCCTATTAAGCATGAGGCCATCTAGCGTCAATGATCCACATTCCGGCCCGTAATAAAACATTTCAAATACGTATAAATGTATCACAATTGATGTGGATTGGTTAACAGTGCTCTCTTAAGTATTCATGTTGTAAAGAATAAATATGATTTAAATGTTTGTGGACTATATGTGATAATTAAAATTCCTCTCAATCTTACACAGTGCCCCTTTAAAGAGATACGATTTTAACATGGCTACAAGTTCACAAAAGATAAGCTTACAGAATATTATTACTTTTAAAGTCCGGTACTTTTTAGTCCAAACCTGGGTAAACTGTGGCCCGGGGGCCAAATGCAGCCTGCAACCTGGCCCCTGGCTTGTTTTTGAGAAACAGAAATAAACTTGTTATAACAACAAAAAACCTTAAAAGCAATTTTTCAAAATTAAGCTTGAAGTTTCACGGGATTCATTTGGAAATTAGATCATGGATCATAGAACATTGTTATAAATAAAACAAATCTGTTGTGTATTTGTATGCAAACATTTGGCTCGTCCAAGTCTAAGTCCTAATACTTTTTTTTTTCAGTAAACTTACCATAATAAACCTGCAACATTTTGAGGCTAAGATAATAATTTAGGAAAATAAAGCTGAAGATTAAAATAATATATATATATTATATATATATATATATATATATATATTATATATATATATATATAATATATTATATATATATATATATATATATATATATATTATATATATATATATATATATATATAATTTTACTGGAAAAAAGAAATTATTAATATAAAAAAGTCATTTTTTTTCTGAGAATAAATTTGATGCCATAAAAATAAGCAATTTTACAGATTAAAGTTTTATGAGAAAAATTACCATTTTGTTGGACACTTCATTTGCATTGGACTCCTATTGAGTGATGTTGGCAGTCCGGCCCGCTGCCACTGTCAACAGAATCGCCCATTGCTGTTTTAGTCACTTAAATATTTTACATTAAATTTAAGATAGCAGAGCTACGCGAGCACCTCGTCAGATTAAGATGAGTCTCTAAGCTTGCAACAGCACAGCAGTTTCTCTGTAGCTCTGCTTAAAGGTTGAATCAAACGCAGACAAAACAACCAGGGGCAGGAAGAAGTTTAAGAGTGAGGAGTAATTTAGCATCAGCAATAAGGTGTGGCATTTGGAAAATCTGGTGTAGTGCATCATACTGGGCAATGTGACAGGCTGCAAACTTCAAAGACAAAACTTAATCTTGCATCTACTGACCTTATAAAAAGTACTTTCGCCTCACCAAAGAAAGACGACAGATTTATCACTTTAATACTGTTTTCTTGGCTATTCATGAAACCTCTTTCTGCTCTCAGTGTGAATCCTATTAAATCATTGTCCTCATATCACTTCCTGACATGTGTGCGTTTCAAAGAACACTCATTCCCCATTTACATAATTAATTGCTTGTAATAATTCACTTTCATGAATCAGAATCTTTCATGACTTCTTGAATTTGCATTTCCACTTTTATTGTGCAACTTTTCGAACGATTTACTATGCAAAATTACAATCTTCTTGTGCCAGTTTTGCGAGTTTTAAGAAACAGGCAATGCCATCGAAATGCATTCAACTCCAGCTTCCATGTTTGCGCCGAGGAAATGAGATATGCTAATCGCCTGTTTAGTTTGAATCCATCCGTTTGCTGCCATAGTTTTAAGCCAGAAATCTGTCTTGGAGATGGTGCGTTGCCAGGTTTGGATTTGGGGCCGTGTGCTGCTGGACTAGATTGATTCTCAGCGCGGGTTGCCATGTTGGATCACAGCCCGAGCGTTTAGAAGTGTTAAGCTCCATGCATCTTGTCCCCAGAGCTGTCAGCAGGTTGTCAAAAAGTCCTAAATTCAAGCCGACATATTAGCAATTTACAAGGATCTTAAGACTCGATAATGCATTTTGAACAGATTGTTTAGTCGCTCATGAATTTGCAGATTACAAAGACAATGTAGAAGATGGAGGAGTGCAAATATATTGAAAAGAGATTATCGTTTTGGCTTGTCAAAAACGGCTAATCCATCAAAATAAATATGTCAAGATTTTCATATTTGTGTTAAGATTTTGGATCATCTTTTGCGCAGAAATGTAAGATATGCTAAATTGTGTTTCATGAGAGATAATCTAGTTAATTTTTCTTTGGTAACAACATGGTGTTTAATCTTTTAGCTTTTCAGTGATAGTTCATACGATTAGAGAAAAAGACCCATGACTTAAATAAGCATGATTCAATCCCATTGGGAGTCACAATCGACAACTTAGCCCTGAGGAAGTTGCTTGGATGGGAAACAAAATGTCGGCTGACAATACTGACTGAATCCAGCAGATCTAGTCTGATCTTGTTAGCAAAATATTAAAATCCCTTCTATGAACGTCTTCGTGTATTCTGTAGATATTATCTGTGTAGAACCTGCAGCCGTGGTTGGTACTCTGTAATTGTTAAAGATGCTTCTAACAAAACCATGTGCTTTCTTTTACACTTTCCATCTGCAGTTATTTAGTAAAACTATAGCCAGGACAAAAAAGTAATCAATGCTTCCTAATACCTTTAACTACTAGTCAGAGGAGAGCAGACGGTTCCTGAAAACCAGGAGCATTATTGGCCAATCAGCTAAAAGAGATGAAGCGTGTTGACCAGAATCAACACGCTGAGATAGCAGGCTGTTTATGTTCTCCCCTCAGGTCAAACATCAACTTCAATTTTGTACTGTGCAGAAACACCAACAATCATTGACACACATGTTTATGCTCTACTTCCTGAACTGTGGTGACTAAAGAGCAACGATAGGTTCAAGCAAAAACAAGTAGGCATCAGGCTAGATAAAAAGATCTTTTCAGGAAAAAAAAGCTTTATCCTCAGACCCAGCACAATACAGAAAAAGAGGCCTTGTCAATACTGTCAGAGACCATCTTCTTGCCTGACCCTACAGCTTTGACAGACACTTTACAAAGACGTGAGGGTCTGGAATCACAGCGCCAGGGTCCAAATTTCAAGAGCGGACTTTCCGAACGCTGAATCAACCAATCACAGAAAACCCGGATATTACACCGAAACAGCGACACACCAAACCAGATGTTATCGTAAAAGTGTAGCTCAAGCATTTTTTCAGTTTCTCAATCTAGTTTGCTGCTCAGGTTTGAAAGGTCGCTTAATTGCAGAAACTGACAAAATGAAATGAACTAGGTGACAGATCTCACAGAAATAAACATTCTAAAATTGTAAAGAAACCACCTCTTCAACATAAAGGAAATAAAGTGCACTTATGAACAGACTTATAACAGACTTATAAGCTATGGTCAATAATCACAATTACTCACACAATTTTTGTAAACTATTACAGAAATAATCGTAACTGACATTGAAATTCAATTAAGTTCACAGCCCTAACCTCCCTATCTTGGATGTCCTGTGGCATTTTAGGCCTTTGGGTTGTTCATTTGAAATACAACCCAGAAACAATTGTGACTTGACCGCCTGGAGAATTAAGACTGATTTCTGTTTGATTGATTTTCTGACTGAAACGTAACAGAAACAGAATCTAAAGTCTGGAGATGAACCTGGAGGACAGGCTTGCTACTTTGGCACTAAAAGGGTTAATACTGCTGTCCTTAGTCACAGCTGGTACATTTATTAATCTATATTGTTCAGTGTAAGTTGAGTATTTGGCTTCATGAAATCCATTAGGCTAAATAACAATCCAACTGCTGTGTGATTACACAACTGAACTCCATGAAAGCTTTTTTCCTCAAATTTGCAACACTCTGGTCCAAGCTTAGTTCTCAGAATCCATCCAAATTGAATGGCACTTAAAACGTGATTCATTCTGTCTTTGAAAACAACGCTTCAAAAAGGTTTCAAAAGATGTGAAGGAGCAAAGTACAAAAGAGATGATTATACAGCTCCAACATTAAACACACTTATATTTTTTATTTATTTACTGTTTTGACAAGATGTTGTTCAAGGATTTCTGCTTTGTGTACGTTAACAAAAACTTTCTGATAAACTTAGCTACAGCAATCGACTTCGTGCTAAAATGTGGTGTTTTTGTTTTTTACATTTGTAATTGTACTTTCATCGATCTGAAATAAACAGTGAGGTGAATGTCTTTGTTCTTCCCTGTGTGTAATGCAGGGAAAACAAATTGATCTCATTACATACCGAATAATAGTGTTTTTGTGTTTGTAATAGCGAATAAATGAACAAAAATAGAAGTCAAAGCAAGAGAATGTTCGTGTTATTAAGGTCACATCAGACTGCTGTAACTTCTGGAAAATATAGACTTCTTTTGTAGAAATCTGCACAAAATAATGCCACAGGCGCAGTTTGCAAATTATACACATCAAGGGACTTGTTTGCTCGTAGCTTTTCTTTTGAGTATATTAGATTTTTCTACCAAATGCAAGTAAATATCAGGACACTTACTAACATCATGCTGACATTCAGTAACTGTACATGGACTAGGATTCGCTTCCCGTTCACTAAGTTAGCTCTTCGTCACTAACTATGCACCTGTGTAGCTTGAAAAGTATGGGACAGATGACATACTCTCGTTGAAGGGAGGCATGTGCAGCTGTCCAGTAAAATGGATCTAAAGACTAAAACTATTATGTACGCTAAATTGCTGTCATGGTCAAGGAAAGTGCAGTATGACAGAATAAATAGTCAATAAAGTGGCATCAGTATACTGTAGATAGAGCTTGAGATGGAACATCAGAAGACCACTGTTGCCATGGAAAGTATGGGTAATTTGCCGTGTTTGCAGCAAATGAAACAACTGGGAAACAACTCAAAGTCATTGAGCGTCTTTCTTCAGTGACACAAGCACACTTCTGATGGTGTCACTGCTGAAGGTAATTAATTTTAAGTGGAAGCATCAGGTGAGCTGACACTTTATCTGTTTTTAATTATGGCAAGTTTATAATTGATGAAGGACTGAATGCACTTGTACACAAGCGCGTCTTTACTTTAGAAACATTTCACTCTGTACATGTAGTTACATTATGAATACTTTACCCACTAGAGTGATTAGTACCAGGGCAAAGTAGTAACATATTCAATGACAATGTTTATGTATAGATTGCAATTACAAAAATCAACTAACACTGGTCAATTAAATTATGTGAGATTAAGATCAGATAAGTAAATAAATTCCTTCAGAAAGGATTTGCTTGAACAAGCATGGGAAAACGTTTATGTAGGTGATCTTGATGGTGCATATGAAAATGTTCCAAAATACATATCTTTCTCTTTATAAAAGGAACTGTCCTCAAATAATCTAATCTAAAACTAAAGGATATGATCTCAAACCTTGGATAACAAAGGGTTTACAAAAAGCCTGCAAAAAGAAAAATACATTGTACAGAGTTTTTTTTTTTGATTTGTTAAAAATATTTGAAAACAAATATTTTAAATGTATAAGAATAAATTAACAACCACAACGAGGCAAGCAGAAAAAAGATTATTATATATGAAAAAAAAAAAAAAAAAAAAAAAAAATTAAAGGCAATTTTTTAAATCTCTTGATTAGATATTTTATACTTAATAGAGTATTTTATATACAATGAGAAGGAAATTATGATTTAGAAATTGCAAATGAGTTTAGCAGTGTCTTTGTTAATGTGGGAGCTAGGAGCGTGTAATTATAAGACCTTGTCTTCTTCAAGCTCCTATTCACTCATGTGTTTTTGCATTTACGGCTTGTGGGCCGGGCAGTTGCACAATACATCGCAGTTTTTGACGCAAGATTGTGCCCAAGACCAGAGTTGTTTCTATAGTGATAATAACTAATGCTGCGTCTGTTTTTATTGCTCTACAGCAGGACTATTCTGTTGTCTGATTCTGACTATTCAATTATATTTTACAGCGGACAGAGGACTAGGGTCTATGGGCTGAATAACAAAACTGCACCAAGAACTTAGGTTTAGTAAATTGAAAATAAGTCTAAATTGCTCTGTCCTATAACAGGCTTACACTAGCAGAGATAAATGAAAACTAGAACATGAGCAAATCAGAACAACAGATAAAGGACGAGGCTAAACCTAGAGTTTTACCAATTTTATGACTCTAGGTCTACATTTTGCTACTTCAAGGTGAACCTCAATTTGGAACAAGACTGAGAACAATTTATGAACCAGAACAAAAGTTAACAAAACAAATATCAGTGGAATTTTAGCTGATGAAGTTGATTTAAAAGTACTGCAGGTGACTGAAAACCAGATCTAACCATGAAATGTGGCCCAGTCCCTGGCCCACTTTACTATGATGGTCCAGTCTTTATTTCAAAGCATTATGTTGCTGTATCCACCCCTGTTCACTATAAATCAAACACAGATTGTTTCCCTGGCTTCTTTACAATGTGGCCCAGTCCTTGGCCCATTTTACCAAGGTGGTAAAATACTGCCGCTATTTGAATAGCCCTGGTTTAATACATGTTTTCGGCAGACCAGCATTAATAACAATCTTGAAAAGAGTTCTTAGATTTGAATATTGAATACAATTATCAATATTGAGCATTTTTTATTTACTAAGGAATCTGTGATGATGTAAATGCAAAAACTTTTTATAAAGCGGCTGGAGCACCAGGCAGATCTGAGAGGTTTGAGCGAGGTCCCGTTGCAGGAGAAACTGTTCATACAAAATAAAAACAAATTCAATTGATTTATTTTTATATTATCTCCTAATTGTTAACAGTTATTTGAAGGACTCGTCCTCACCAAGCTTTAGTGCAGCTTGATGGTGACGAATTCTGACCAGAGACCCAGGAAGTTCATGAGGCCCCTTGTGTTGGACGTCAGGTCGTTAGCAGTCAGGTCTCATATGTGGTCAGGTCTCAGGTGTGGTCAGGTCTCAGGTGTGGTCAGTTCTCAGGTGTGGTCAGGTCTCATGTGTGGTCAGGTCTCAGGTGTGGTCAGGTCTCAGGTGTGGTCAGGTCTTATGTGTGGTCAGATCTCAGGTGTGGTCATGTGTGGTCAGGTCTCAGGTGTGGTCATGTGTGGTCAGGTCTCAGGTGTGGTCATGTCTCAGGTGTGGTCAGGTCTCATGTGTGGTCAGTCTCAGGTGTGGTCAGGTCTCAGGTGTGGTCAGTTCTCAGGTGTGGTCAGGTCTCATGTGTGGTCAGGTCTCAGGTGTGGTCAGGTCTCAGTGTGGTCAGGTCTTATGTGTGGTCAGATCTCAGGTGTAGTCATGTGTGGTCAGGTCTCAGGTGTGGTCAGATCTCAGGTGTGGTCAAGTGTGGTCAGGTCTCAGGTGTGGTCATGTGTGGTCAGGTCTCAGGTGTGGACAGGTCTCAGGTGTGGTCAAGTGTGGTCAGGTCTCAGGTATGGTCAGGTCTCAGATTGTCAGGTCTCAGGTGTGGTCAGGTCTCAGGTGTGGTCAAGTGGGTCAGGTCTCAGGTGGTTATGTGTGGTCAGGTCTCAGATGTGGTCAGGTCTCAGGTGTGGTCATTCTCAGGTGTGGTCAGGTCTCAGGTGTGGTCATTCTCAGGTGTGGTCAGGTCTCAGGTGTGTCATTCTCAGGTGTGGTCAGGTCTCAGGTGTGGTCAGGTCTCAGGTGTGGTCATGTGTGGTCAGGTCTCAGGTGTGATCATGTGTGGTCAGGTCTCAGGTGTGGTCAGGTCTCAGGTGTGGTCATTCTCAGGTGTGGTCAGGTCTCAGGTGTGGTCAGGTCTCAGGTGTGGTCAAGTGTGGTCAGGTCTCAGGTGTGGTTATGTGTGGTCAGGTCTCAGATGTGGTCAGGTCTCAGGTGTGGTCATTTCTCAGGTGTGGTCAGGTCTCAGGTGTGGTCATTCTCAGGTGTGGTCAGGTCTCAGGTGTGGTCATTCTCAGGTGTGGTCAGGTCTCAGGTGTGGTCAGGTCTCAGGTGTGGTCATGTGTGGTCAGGTCTCAGGTGTGATCATGTGTGGTCAGGTCTCAGGTGTGGTCAGGTCTCAGGTGTGGTCATTCTCAGGTGTGGTCAGGTCTCAGGTGTGGTCAGGTCTCAGGTGTGGTCATGTCTCAGGTGTGGTCAAGTGTGGTCAGGTCTCAGGTGTGGTCAGGTCTCAGGTGTGGTCATGTCTCAGATGTGGTCAGGTCTCAGGTGTGGTCATTTCTCAGGTGTGTCAGTGTGGTCAGGTCTCAGGTGTGGTCAGGTCTTATGTGTGGTCAGATCTCAGGTGTGGTCAGGTCTTATGTGTGGTCAGATCTCAGGTGTGGTCATGTGTGGTCAGGTCTCAGGTGTGGTCAGGTATCTGGTGTGGTCATGTGTAGAGAGGCGTCAGGTGTTTGAAGGGTGCTCTGCTCAAAAGTTAAGTTAAATAACCTGTAACTAAAGTTTATTTATTTTTTTGTGGCAGTTCATTTTTTGTGGTGATTGTTTATCATGAGTTCTTCGACCAGCTTCCAGTTCACAAGAGGTATTTACCAGTTCGAGTGGCGTTCCAGAGCATTTTTGTGAGTGGGAGATGGGAAAGTTCCCAGTTGCACCATCCGAACAACTTAACTTCAACCTAATCCTAACCCTGATCCTAACCCTAACCTTACCCAAATCCCTGAAGTAAATATTTTAAAATACAGTATAAACTTTTGCTAGCATAGCCACCAATGCAAAGTGATGGTGTATGGCATAACTGGATTGGAGTAAAAAATCAGTCAATCTCGTCAAGGTTAAAAGACTGCCCAGTTTCACGCCTGCCAATGTAAAGGTGCTGAAAATCTATAAATAATACACATCATAAACACTGTACAACTTCTTCTAAAAGTTGAACAGAGACAAGATGCAGTTTAAATCGATAGTTGGCCTTTTTACAGATCAGTGGTTCCCAAAGGCTTCTGATGCACCTAACGCTGTGGTGTTTATCTATAGACACACGTTTGAAGGTGAAATGGGCTGAAATAAACATTGGAACAGCAATAAATACACAAGTGTAGCTCTGACAGACCACATAGAGCCACTTAAGTAAAGAAGAGTGACAACTGTATTGGACTGGCTCTGGATTGATTTAAGGCAATATTAAAATGTAAATATTTGTGAATGACTTTGGGTACAGATAAGTGGTAAAGAATGGGTGGATCCAAAAGTTATGTTAAACTTACGTCAAAGGAAAGGCTGATTAAGTTAAGGAGTACTCAGCATTTCCCGAGCGCTGCACTGCGGCGATCACTGCTCCTGAGGAGATGCCCAGAGCATTGAAGGATGGGTCAAATGCAGAGGACAAATTCCCTACGGGACATAAAGTGTACCTTACAATACACATTTCATTTCTTTCTCTTTAAGAATGTTTACTGTAAAAGTAGAACTCTGTGAAATAATTAGACCTTTAACTTTTCATGATATTGTTAAGCATTTATTTTTTCAAATTAAGAATAAATCTTGTGAGTGACTGTTTGGGATGAGCGCTGATTTACTGTGCGATGTGTTATGTGCTGGAAAAATCACACCCTGGATCCGAAAAGGGCTAATGTGTAGCACCTAGCTCCTGGTTCCTTGCTCCTAACTCCTTATCTCTGGAGGTCGTCAGGGGGTCAACAGTAAGAGCACTAGGCTGCTGAGAGAAGAAGTCTTAGCATTGTTTGAGAATACAAATGAGAATATGAATTCTCATTGTTTGAGAATACGAATGTCCTAACCAGCGGTGAGAAACAGCGAGGGAAACGACCTAACTCTACAGCTGTTTATAAAAAAACTACAACATCCACCAGCGGACTACAAAACATGCACCACTGCGCTGATATGAATGACATGACATGTTACAGAGACAACACATTTGTACATGAATCTGCTGCTGTTTAATAAAAATACTGCAAAAAACCTCAGATTGAGCCATCTTTGTGAAAAGTCTAAACACGACGCTTCAACACTTTTGAACACATACAGTAGGCCTATATAGGCACAGTACAGGTCAGAACAAACAACAGACTCACTAACACCAGTCTGTGAGAGGAATAAGTAATATATTGGTTTGGTCCTTCAGCAGCAGCCGCTGTGTCTCTCCACTCGCAGCAGACTGTAGCAAATGAGCTTGTGGCGTAAAGTTTAGTTTCTTCAGACGTAAATAGTGTTAAGTGATGTGACAATACATTTAGTGCAGGCGGTGAGGCAGTAAAACACTATTTTCAAAGTTTCTAAAGTTTATTTTATGCAGATAATTGTATTGTGTGTCTAAACCAGGGGTAGTCCAACTTTTTTCCTCAGCGGGCCAAAATGAATGTTATTTGTCTTGAAGGGCCAATATGAATGATTTTGCAATGCATCGAGGGCCAAACCTGATTTTATGTTGCATCTAAAAGTTTATTTGCAATAAGAGAGTGATTCAATTGTATTTTGTTAAAATAAGTTAACAAAACGCTGTAATCCCTCATTTGTCCAGGAGTGATCCAAAGTAGAAAAGCTTCAAAGTTGTCATCTGGACAGCATTTTCAAAGATCAAGATGTTTTGACTCTCATCCGAAAGACATTTTCAATCAACTTTGAAGCCTTTCTACTAGTTTTAACAAAGTAAAACTAATTTGATGTACTTAGACAAACTTTCTTAACAAATCTTAGCAGCTTATTGTGGGCCAAAATAAACCCCTTAAAGGGCGAGGTTTGGGCACCTCAGCCCCAAAGGTCTGAGGCAGTTAAACATTTCATTCATTACAAACTCATCATTCACAGATCATATATTGTCATAAATGTTCATGCATTGAGGAGCGATCTGTGCTATGGATTGTGGGATGTCTCTGAGCTCCTTAATGGCATTAGTTTACATTACAAGTTCTTCTGGTAAAAGATCTAAGATAGAAAGCATTGAGTCTCAGAACTGCACTATTCAGACAAAGCGACAGTGTGATTTTGGTCATTTATTAAAACAAAATGCCTTGCAGAGGGAACAAAACTGTTTCTCGAAGAACAAAGCGCTTTGCATAAACAATCTCAGCTGTAACCTGCAACCTGAACAAATTGTTTGGAATTTAAAACCAAAAAAGAGCTTCACAGGAGCAGATAGAGCACACTAGACAGAAAGAAAGAACTAAAAAGACATTATTTCAATATTTTTACAATGTGGCTACAGGTTTGAAAGCTTATCTAACATGATAAAGTGACACAATTTTCATCCGTAAAATTTAGCTTTCCCTTCAAATTTCATGCTCAGCCCTCTTTTTTCGCCTGTACAGTTAGTATAATGAGAACACTGCTTTGAACTAGCCATGTGACTAATGTACAAGGCATTCCCGAAATATCCCAATGTTGTAGGAAAAAAAAAAAAGCCACCGCTGTCTTGTTTCTGCGGAATCTCAGCAGGAGCAGCAACGCAAATTAATTTAACATGTGCTTCTAGATCCATTATGCCGCGTCTGCTTCAACATTACTAAAGTCTTTGAAGTGAATGCGTTGGGGCACTGGCTCATAACTGGTGCACGTTTACTTAATAGACATGTTTCCAAGTCCCATGTGACCAACCTCACGGCAGGAGGGAACTAAATGTGAGGAAGTTCTGAGATTAGCAATGCCCCGTTGTTCTATGCTCTCAAGGTTAAACGTGGCTTACTCTGTATTGTTTTGGTTATATTGTTAGCACCGTAAACATACAGTAGTCATCTCTTCAGGAGTACGCACTGTGAAGGACGACAGTGGGGCAAAGAGAAACATTTTGGATAGAAAACCCACAGGCAAACAATTTGCTGGATTCTGTATTTTCTTTTTGGAAAAAAAAAATACTGCACATGTAGAATATGACCCCCGCAGTTTGAAATAGGCAAACTTTTCATACAATCTGGAGGATTTACCTGCGGTGCGTCATTCTGCACTGCAAGTCAAATGAAAGTCTTCTAAAGACTTGAATCTTACAAATATTTTGTTTCTGATCGAGTCAAACACTTGGGATCCAAGGGAGCTCTAAATGGTCACCTTGTTTTTGCTTGGGTGAGTAGCTGGGATTAAAGAAAGCTTCTGTAATGTGAACGCAGAAAAAAACTTTCTCTCGATTAGACAGGTTAGCACAATTGTAGATCACAACGAATTTCTGCATGTTGAAGAGGTAGAGAGAGTGAAATGCATAGACATATATAAGAGGAGTTTTATTTCTCTTTATTAATCTGTGCTATGTCTTCATAATAGGACAATATTGCTGTGAGGAACTATTTTGTGGCGCAGTAATACCACTGTGATAAGATCACATACAGGTAAATGTTGCATTGGCTGTTTGAGGCAGATCTGTGCAAATTCTAACTAAACATAAACTGTCAATCTGAAGAGGTGTCCCTCTCCTGTTGAGTCTTCTTACTCTCACAACTTTCCGACTTCAAGTAAAACTCCACAACAGACGTAAAATAGTGTTACATAAACGTGTCACACGCTCTTTCATGAAATGTTGGTCTAAACACAACTAATTATCTATTTAAAAAATATCAAAATACTTCTAAATTAAAAAAAATGTCTTTTACTTTCCTAAATGTGGTCTGTGTAGCAGCTGAAACTTTCTGAATTATTCTTAACTTTCATTTCTTTCGGCCTAATGCTAACGTCTATGGGAAAATACATGGGACTCCGCAGCTGTGTTTACTTTCTGTCCTCAGTTAACTCCTTGCACAGTTTGTGTGTCGTCATCTGAAACACAGCAACTCTAGATACACTCATCAGTATTTATTATTCTATGTTGCCGTTTCTCTTTAGACATGCTCCTATGTCTATTCCATTGTTATTGCTGTTGCTGTTATTGTCTTTCTCGTGGTGGAAGGGGGGGTACTTGTGTCGCATGACCATTTTTACATAATCTCACACTACGTAAGGGCACCTGGGTGCCTTTTTTCTTGCTTACACTGAAGTGGATTGGCATGTAAACACTGCTTTATCAAAGGACTAGTTTTTGACACTGTGTAGCATCTTTTTATTAATTGTGCTGTAGCACGTCTGGCACAAGACTTAAACTACAAGCGCTGTGCTTTACACCGGCTATGCTCACAGAAAAGACCAAAAAGGTGACTCTTCATGAATCCATAAGTTCATAATTCTGTCCTTGTGCCAGATATTTCTGTTGTTTGTTATTTTAGCTTGTGGAGCTTTAAGGTCAGTTTTCAGTTTGAAAATTGGCAGCATTTCATTTATTATTTAGCAGCAGTTACATCTCCTGCAGCAGGCTTTTATGTTCTCTAACTCTGTATATAAAAGAAAAACCTCTCAGTTTGTTATTACATGCTGCGTTCACTGTTGCTCTGGAAACTGTCCAATTATTAAACACTTAAAGTTAGGTAAGAACATTTCAGCTGGAAAGACTTTGTGATGGAGCCAAATTCCTGCTGTGAGAATGACCAACCTGAGGCAGGCTAAACAATTACTCCCACTCACAAGGAAAAACAAAATTATTATTTTCAAGTCAGAGTTATTATAACTACTCGGATGGAGCCAACCCACTGTGTCTGCAACATTACTGTAAAATTGATTTTCCAATGTTAAGCCAAAATATGAAAAAAGGCCTTTTTCTAAAGCAGACGGCACACTGGGATGCTTAGCGTGAGTTTAGCCTTGGCTTCCACATTAACAATAATGAATTCAACCACAAATAATGCCTTCAAAAACATTAAACTCAGTTCTCATTATCATTAAATAAAGTAAGATATTTCTTCAGCAACACACAAAATATGCCTAAACATAAAAACAATAGGCCCTTTTCACGCTGCGGCTTGGCTAGTTCCGGTGTGAATATACCTGCGGTCCATTGTTTCCAGGCAGTTCATTTCCTCGGAAGGCTCGCTCAAATGCCGTAAACTAATTGAAATAATTAATTGACACAAACTGGACAACAAGTGACAGCCAGTCATTTGCAGTGAGTTCAGAGCTTCACATACGAGGTAAATACTTCACCATGTGTTTATAAAATGTGCCGTTTTATCTCTGAAGCTAATGCTAACCTGTATTTAATTTATGTATTAATTTTTAAAATAACTCTACAAGCTGAACTAGCTTCATACAAAAACACTCGGCCAAGTATGTCATGTATTTTTATCAGATTGTCTGCTTTATAATTGCGCTAATTTATTTGTTAGCATTTAGCATTGCGCCAAACTTACAGTACGTACTTTTATAAACACACAGGCTTTCTCTGGTGAAGTATTTACCTGTATGTGAAGCTCTGAACTCGCTGGCAGTGGTTATCTAGTTGAAATCAGCTCACTGCTTTGAATTTTTAAAATATTATTTAATATTAGCGCATCTCGTCAAACTCCCCATAAGGAATAAATGGAACAAGAAGGAACTATCCACAGGTATCTCGCAAACTGGAGCTAGCATAGAAGCAGCGTGAAAAGGGCCTATTCAGTCAGTTCATGCGTCACATGTGAAAGCTTCATTTGCAGTAATCTGTCAGTTCATTAATTCCACATACTCATTGGATCTATTTAGTCTAGATCTGTCACAAACTTAAAGCAAACCATAAAAAAGCAAAATAATACAATAGGTTGGCTACAAGTCAATGTTCTCTCAATGCAACACGATGTCACAAGAAAGCGTATGGATTATTTATTTACCTCATACGCAGAAAGGGCCGCCGCTCAGTGACCAAGCTGGAGAAACAACTCAAGCTAGGGCTGTTGTCAGCTAACTAGAGTTTATCACTGTGTGAAAACAAAACCTATGCTGCTGATCCAACATTTGTGAATGAAATTTGATTTTACGACCCTTGAAAGTTACATTCAGGTGACTTCAGGAGACGTCTGACATACCGGTTCAGACCTGATCGAAACAGCAGATCTCGTTCAGTTTTGTTGTTTTAATCAATAAAGTTTCCCCAGCTAACTTGGAGAGCATCTTTCTACATGGGGCATTTGCAGTATGACGGGAAGTGACCTCGACCGAAAATTCTCTAAACAATTTAAAAAAAATAATAATCTATAGACCTGGAGTCTGAAATAAATCTTAATAATAATAATAATAATAATAATAATAAGAAATAATAATAATAATAATAATAATAATAATAATAATAATATACCATGACACGCAGAACATTTCAAAAACTTATATTTATCACTTTTTCTCAACTTTTTGCATATATATGACACACGTTGTAACCCCAATTAATTTCTATGGTGGTTGTAAAGATGTGTTATTATTTATGTATGTTTTCAACCATATATACTACAACCATATAGATAAATTGTGTTGTTCAATGAGACGGACAGCTAAAATGAACATTGTTTAGAAGCTGTTTATTTTTGTATTACAAAAGGTTAAAGAGTCTTGTCACCTCAGAAACCACTTTTTAAATGTGTGATTATTATTTTTTATGTATATTTCATGATAAAGTACAGTGTTATCAGTAGGAAATCTACAACTTTAACCTATTTCAAGACATTTTTACAGAAAGTATTTTGTTGTGTTTTGATATCCATTATGTTATTAAAAACTAGAATTTTTGGTTTAAAAACAGTTAAATTATGCTTGGAGAGTCGTGGTGCTGAAATAGCATTCCAGAAGAAAGAAACACACTCCTAAAATTCTTGTTGAGGTGCAAATGTAGTAACCTGGCCAGCCAGATGGTTTATCTCGCGGTATTTGTGCCTTCATCTGGCTCGATTGGTTTGAGAGTCCGAAACGGCCGTGGTTCGGCCCACTCACATAACAGCAGCGTGGTTTTGAGGCCCAATCACATTGTAGCAGGGCGGGCTAACACGGGCCGTTAGCTCCCCGGTGCCGCAGCCGAGTCTGGTTCAAGCTAAACAAGACAGCGGCTTCCGTGGATGTACGTGTTTCTGCTGCTTTTGATGCGGTTTCAGCAGAAATACGGAGTAATTTCTTTTTGAAAGAAGAGCAGTATGTGTGACACGTACTTGTTCTATCTCACGCGGACATTGGATACACCATTACAGGTTGTTGCTGTGAATGGCTAGCTCAAATAAGGTAGGCCCCACACCCAATCAGCTCGAAGTATTTCACTAAACGCCCCGCCTTTTCTCGTACGCTTTCAGCGAGTGAAGTCCCAGATGGATATAGTGAGAACTCAGATAGGAGTTCAACACATATCCATCTGGCGTGAGCCAGGTTACAAATGTAGGAGCAGATGCAGTAAAATGTCAGATAGAACATTGCACGTTTCGGCTAATGCCTTCATCAGATTATTTTCATTTTGGACCAGTTATAGTACCATATAGTGACATTTGTCATAAGTATGTGTTGTTGTGGCCGTCCTTATGTCTATGAGATCACAGTCACAAAAAGTTATATTGTATAAACAGGTTTCTGACAGCACTTCTAATTGTAAAAACTTTAGAAAAGGTCTTGGTATATTATAATATTTGTGCTGTTATTTCCTGTGTTGGTTTCAGATGGTTAACATTCAATACAGTTTATATTGCAATTCACACATTATTATAGAAATTCAAATGAAGCACAAACATGACTAATGCATACAACCAAGACAATTAGATGGACTAAAAGTGAAATATGAGGGTTTGATGTAGTGTTATTGCTCAGCCACAGTGGAGACAGTTCATTTTATGTGGTCAGAGGTAAGCTATTATTCACATCATGAGGACATGCAATATCCCTCTGTGCTGATGAATGGGAACTTGATTCAGTTTTAAAGAAAAACACCGTGCTTCACAATGATTTGCTAATACAAGACTGGATCAAGATGTACCTTTAACTGTTAAAGCCTACTGCAGGATCTTAAGTTTGAGATGGATGGCATGTCATTTCCTGTATGACAATAGTGGTGTCCCCATTCCACAACACAAAACTCCTCTGTGCTCTTGTCTGACTCACATGACCTCTCCTCCTCTGATATCAGACACCGTCAGCAGCAGCATGAACTTCACACAAAGATGGACAAAACGTCTGTAAAAGTCAGTGTAGTGTTGAGCCTGGCTGCCGTGGGTCGTGGGTGAGATGTGGGTCAGTTCCTGTCAGTGGGCAGCACTTTAGTCATCTTCAGTGATATGCCCCTTGCTTACACCGCTCTCTCGTTATAGGTTAATCTATACCAGGTTTTCAAATATTACAAACTTGAGCAGCACATGTCCTGACTAAGACCAGGGGGCAGGACAAATACAAATATTTTAAGATCACTGCATTGGCTCCCCGTGTGTTTTAACCTGCTGGGTTTTGAGCTGGTGTCCTGCTGCTGCAGGTGACTCTTTTTACTGGTGCAGACGACTCTTCTGATAGTGCTTTCACAACTAATGCATCTGTACCTAGCCTATTGTTGGTAAATGTTTTCGAGTAGACACATGGACGTGGGTATGGCGAGGATGGAGGGTTTCCTGTGGAGGCTGGCTGTTGCATTACATAATATTAATGAAAAGTGCTTTATAAGTAAAGTTTGACTGAAGTGTCACGTCTGCTGCTGCAGGGATGTGAGCTCCCTTTTCTTTTGCTTATGATCCAACCTCTTTTCTGTGGATCAACTCTGGAAGACGTGGAGCTGTCCTTTGTCTGAACTGTGTGGTACTTAATGGGTTGTTAGTTGGTACATTTCCCTTGCTTTTATGCTCCATATACTGTATATGAACATATATTTAAACTGTGCTGTAAGAAACATAACTTAATGCATTTTCTAACTTATGCTAATCAGCCTGTGGTCTTTTATGGGGACAGTCTTGGGTCTCTGCCCTGTATAAAACTAAATGTGCAAATTTCCATCAAGTTAAAAATATATACATGGCCTTATACTCACGAGTAAATACTGCGTATATGCTACACTGACGTTGCAGAGGTGTTTCAGAGATTTCTTACCAAATATTGCATGACCCCAATATAGAACATTAACATTTGACACCAGAAGACCCTATTGTTCACAAGCAGCTCTTATATGTGTGGCTCAAGTGCAATTTTTTTGTGGACGTTTCTTGGGATTTTAATATTAGTGTCTGCAAAGGTCATCAGTTACAACAATATTACACATCAGGTTCCATCTTTAATAATAACAGAATTAGCACTGTTAATTAGATAAGACTGAAGAATACATTTGTTTTAAGAAATATGATTAATCACAGCTTATTGCATTTGATACGTATGTTAAAGTTGTTCATGAAACCTAGTTGCCTGGGGAATCCAGCCTCACTGCTGTACCAGCGGATGAGTCTGGTCGCCCTCGAGTCAACTGGATTTCTAGAGCGGAGCAAAGCTCACCTAACAACAGCGGAGGGAACCAATCAGAGAAGAGCATAAAGGCTTCTAGTGCCGTAAGCTGTTGGGATTTCTCTCGCGCTGTCTTCTGCCGGTAAGGAGGGGGGGGGGACACGACTATTGACGCAATGTCTTTTTGGTAAATTAAAACTGCCTTTACCGGTGAATAGAACAAACTCTCGGTTTTCCGGTGCGCCATGTTGTTTATCCTTCCGCCGCGCTGCCTAGATCCATGCGCGTTGCGCACAGCAGGGACTTGTTTGGCAAAAACCACGTGACTGAAATAAACGATTTTCATTGCACGGTACGATCTATATTTCGAGGGAAACGCCCTTGGAGGGTGGGGCGACCAGACTGACTTTCTCTGTGTAAAAATACAGAGAAATGTCATTCTAGATCCCAGGCAAGAAACCTAGTGCATCACATTTTTTAAAGACTATAAAAGGCTCTGTGCGCAAACATCGGTTGGATTGTTTAAATCCGAAAATCTCACTTCTGACACCGAATTTTGGTGAGTGGCAAACCCAATAGAAATGATTTGAACAATAAATATTTTAAATTCAGAAGTTAGCCAATTTTATTATAATCAAGCCAACCGACGTTCAGTGGACAGAGCATTACATACTGGTGTTTGTTTTACAAATCCAAATACATTTCAGATTTAAAAGTTCTATTTGCTCTTATCAAACTTCAGCTTTCTGGAGTTCAAGACTCGCGAATATAAAAAGGCTCTAAAGTGACAGGTGGAAGCTTGTATTGGTTGATGACAGTTTATCAGCAAAGTTCGTTTTCCTGTTTTATGGTTGGTTAAAAATAGTGTGTAATTAACAATGTCAATTCATAAACGGTGTGTTAATTTTACATGATTAATCACCTTTCATTTTCTCAGAGTAGAACTGGATGTACTTCTTGTCAGGTAAAGAAAGAACACAATGCACACGAACAGCCAAAGACAATGACAGTTATTAATAAAGTGAATAAACAAGCGAGCTGATGAGACACGGAGATACAGTGTGAGGATGGAGATAAAGCCACACTGCTGTGTCTGTGATGTGAGGATGAGCCGAGAGGCAGCGAGTGAAGCTGTAGGTCTGACTGTGTGAGTGCGTGCGAGTGTGGAGAGGGGACTGCTGCGGTGATGTGTGTGGTGTGCTGCATGTGAGAGAGTCTGTGTGTGTGATGACAGGGTCTTTCATAAGGTACACTTGCTGATGAGCTGAATGTCCAGCTTCTTGAATAAACAATGAACTAGTGAATTGTGCACACCAGAACATGGACACACAGCTTCTATATGGCAACATGAGCTACAAAACACTATCCTCGATCCTCAGAAAGTAGTTGTGATTAGAATAAAGTTATTATATTTGTTGGAAATATGAACAAAAGTGATGCACATGTACACTAAACACAAACCTGCTCAGACTGTCTCCTCTAAACACAGATCTCTGAAAGTGTGGCAGCTCCGGTTTGCTGATCCACCATCTAAAAAAATCCCACGCCAGTTTTTTTTTTTGTTTTTTTTTTATTCCAAACTTGATGTGGAATATCATGTAGTGATCTCCCATGTACTTTTACTTAATACATACACAGGTTTTATAAATGAGGCAGTGTAATGCTGCGTTCACACCGGACAGCAAATAGGCGTTGAAAACGCCCTGATGAGCGTCAAGGCGTTGAGGGACAAAAAGACATTTTTAACACGTGAAAGATGGATTTTCTCAACTCTTGCGGCGGCCACAGATTAGAGTGAATTTGCGTTCGCCGCAGGTTTGAGCTTCCTATCTGCAAGACGCCGCGTTTTCAGATGCCTAAATGTGCGTCAACGAATGCCCCAGATGCCAATAAGCGCCACAAATACGCATGAATGCTCAAGATGCAGGTTTACATTGACTTAACATTGAAAATGGACACAAAAACGCAAAGACGCTGTACGATGTGAACGCACCATAACAGATTACATTTGGCCAGAAATGTCTGCATTAGCATGTTGGATTCATTTTATTTAGTTTAACTAAAAAAGTTTCCCTAAAACTCAGGAAGTCTGCTTGACATTATTTTTAGCATGTGTTAGCTGTCATTAGCTTATAGACATGTCTGAAGCCAAGCTGACTCCTGGTAGTTGTGGGAAGAGCTTCCAAACACAGTGCAGTGAATGTTTCAGAGGCTCAGAAGCATAAAGCAAAAGAACAAAACACGAGACTGAGGTGAATAATACCAATTTAAACAATTAAACATTCTGTTTGCTCACACTTTTAAGAACACTGCTCTTTTGGGAACAGTGTAACAGTTAATGTAATGTAATTTTATTTAAAAATGATTTAAGCTAACAAGGAGAGAGTTTGAGTTCTTACCTGATCAAAAATTCCCTAAACCTTCATATTCATATCCAAAAACATATTTCCCAACTGGCCTTAGCTTTCCCAATCATAACATTATAAGTCAGTAATATTCCCCACTTCATGCACCAAAGATAATATAAAACTGCAGAGGAAACACAGAGGTTATCACTTTGACCCCAGGAGCTTCTCTGATAAAGTTCACCACGAATGAAACCTTTGCATAAACATCTTTCTTTATGAAGTTGAATTCCCAAAGTGTGAAAGTTAACCCGAAGCCACCGTATTCTTGCTTTCTCAAATCCTCTAGACTTTGGAGAAATGTTTAAATTTGTTTTGGAAGAGCTGAACTAAATGCATAAGAGGTTGAATAAATGTGCTTGTCAGTCAGAATAAGCAAAACAGTGAGTGAGACAGCTCTGTTGAATGATTCGGAAAACGTAACTTTGCAATTCTCCATAGAAATAAGGTGATTTGTCTGAAAAGGCCTGAGTTGTGTTGTTTGTTTGAGCTAATTTCAGATAAAACCCTAAAGAGGTTCATTGTTTTGGGGAAATAAATACAAACTTTTGATCCACCTTGTCATTGGAGTTAAATTAAATTACTTTCTGAAACTCTTTATGCAGACAGAAAAGACTTTATGGTACTTTTTGTTTTATGTGGATAGACTTTGAATGTTGCTCACTCCAGATGGATGTGCGTTGAACACTGATTGGCGTTCTTCCACATTATCCATCTATCTGGAACTTTCCCCACTGAAAGGTGGAACGCTCAATGAAACTTCGAGCTGATTGAGTGACTTGTCTAGTGCTTACCTTAATTCCAATCACAGCAACAAATCAAAATAACATATTCAATGTGCGCAAGGAACTGAAAAACACACATCTCTATGCCTTTCTTTGTATTTCTGCTAAAACAGAAGCAATAGCAGAAGAAACATGTACATCCAAGAGAGCTGCCATCTTTGTTTTGCTTGATTCAGGCTCTTCTTGCTGCTGTCTTTGCTAACAACCCCTCTCAACCTGCCCTGCTGCAATGAGATTGGGTCATTAAACCAGTGTTGCGGACTGCAAACCAATTGGCTGATGGGAATCCAGATGGTTTTCTCTCGAGTTTGTGAATTTGCGTTGTCTACTTTGCCTTGAAAGTTTTGAAAAGCTCTTTAAAACATGAATGCGTTGGGTAAGTGAGAAAAATAATGCATTAGGCCTGCAGTCTCCCTCTGGCCACTGAGCGACTCTGAGCTAATGAAAGTCCAGAAGACTTCACTGACAGGACAAAGCAGGATTAAATCAGGACATCACACATGTTTGTTCACTGGGGCCTGAGGATTCACACTTTATGGGATTTGGTTAAGAAACAAAAGTTTAGACAACTGGAAGTAAAGTTGCCTTGTTTGTTGAAACACTAATGGACCATGTGTATCTCAGAAAAGATGGATCTGTTGTACATTGAGGTTCCAACTTATAATCTTCATTCAGACTAGTACTTTAGAACTAAAATCTATTTGTGACAAAATAACGCAGACAGGGTCGATGTCATCTTCTCGTCTCAGTCACATGTGAATTCTCTCTCCAGCGCGGACAAGACCAGTGCCTCAGAGATTTGTGTTTTCACTCACATGTGCGTGAACAGTGAATATTTCTCTCAGTCCTGTCCAGCCCTCAGTGTGCCGATGCTTTAGCTCAACAAAACAAGTGTACGCATGTAGCCAGCTGTCTCTCACATGTGCTTCTTTATCACTCTCTCTGACATTGAGGATTGTGTACAGACCAGGCCGTACACTTCATGTCCAGCACAATCAATTGTGTTTGTACCTTGCAAGTGAAATATCCAATGCATAACATACACAAACAAACAAACAGATGTTTTAAGACTACAGAACGTAGGATTCACAGGAGAAAATCTCAAAACATTGCTTTGTGGGTGAATGATGTTCGTGAATGTTCATTTCTCTAACCTAAGCAAAGACATTTTAGAGAATTTGGCAATACGTCCAACTGAATGTGTGTTTGCTTTTGTTAAATGTACAACGGATCCATCTTTTCTGAGATACACATGGTCCATTAGTGTTCCAACAAACAAGGCTTGTTTATTCACTGCAACTTTACTTCCAGTTGTCTAAACTTTTGTTTCTTAACCAAATCCCAATAAAGTGTGAATCCTCAGGCCCCAGTGAACAAACATGTGTGACGTCCTGATTTAATCCTGCTTTGTCCTGCTTTGTCCTGTCTGTGAAGTCCTCTGGAGCCTTTCATTAGCTCAGAGTCGCTCAGTGGCCAGAGGGAGACTGCAGGCCTCACGCATTATTGGATTTTTAATTTAAACTTCGATCATTAATGGAATAAAGTTCAACTCTGCTACAGGCTCCCGTCGCTCTCTGCACGACTCAGAAATAACCACTCAATTGAAATATGTCTGACTAAAGACTAATAGTGTGGTTTGAAATAAAATAATTGTCTGGAGTGAAGAGTTCAGGTTCAGGTTGTAGCAGCAGGAGTCCTGGAAGCACATCTCAGAGGAGTTTCTTAAAAGTTAAAACTGAAGGTGTTTTAGGCCTGTTGAGAGATAACAAAAAACCTGTACTGTTGTAGAAAGGCTTCAAAGTTTTTAAAAATCAAGATGTTTCGACACTCATCCAAAAGTCATTTTCAGTCTGAGGTGTAAAACTACATACGTATTTGTACTAAAAAAGTGTGTTAGAAGATTCTTTATTGAGTACATAACTTTGGCGGTCAGACCCCAGCAGAAGATGTCAGGGTGGGAGGGACAGAATTGTACAGGGTACTTCTAAGTTAAATGTATGGTTATCTAACTGCATGTTTTGTGGACTGTGTGCTAGTGTTACTTATGCATAATTGATAATATTATGATTACTGCATGTTTAATTTTGTGCTATAAGTATGAGGAGAGTATAGTGTGGACTAACTAGGCACCCCTGTAACAATGGACTGCTCCATCCTGGCTATCCAATGGGACTGCGCAAATGCTGTGTTTGGAGTCTCCTGTGGGTTTTTAAACTGGTAGAGGAAGAATCACGGGGCAGTTGTCACCGGTGTGCGAGTGGACCGGGAGCAACGAATTCGGCGGGACAGACAGCCGCGACGAGAGAGAGGGCCGAGCTGCTGCTGGACTGGGGGAGCAGGAGACGTGAGGCGCACTGGTCGAGCCCGAGGTGGAGGAAGACGCTGGATGACCCAGAGTTCTGCCTGCAAATCAGCTGAGTAAAGGGACGAATCCTTACCATTGTTGCAGTGTTGTTGTGTTGTTTTGTGTCGTGCCCTGTGGACCCATTGCTGGTTTTGCCAACAGCCCTGTGGCCGATCGGAATCCAGTGGAGGCTCGGACGATGGCGTGCGGCAGGGGACCGGGACGAATGCACCATTGAGAGGACACTTAAGGCATACAAGCAGATAAGTGAAGGAAATTCCCAGACTGTCTTCTTGTTGAATATCTCCAGTCTTGTGAAAGTGTGGGCCCCGACGACTGTTTGTTTTGTCCATAGCTCCGGCGCTGAGGCGCGTCGAGGTGGTGGAGGCGCCGGACCCAAGTGCGCAGCCGAGTACGCATCGAGCGCGCACCAAACACTCCTGATCGGAAAACTGGCGCATGTGGTGACTCTGAGCTGCTAAAGCGAGATTTTAGGACTTGAACATTTTTTTTATTAGAATTTTACCAAAAGACATTTTATTGGATAAATTGTTAGGGAAATAAAACTATATTTTTGTAAATTTGTGTTTGTGTCGTGTGGCCCGGCTCTGGACCTTCTATTTAACTGTGACAAAGACATGCGATGATAGCACGGTCAGATTAAGTCGATTAATCTGACTGGAATATACTGTATGTCCTCCCCCAGGGCTGCACACTTGTGGCGGTAGAGGAATAAACTTGGGGCGAAGATTATGATGCAGAGAGAGACCAAGGGCGATGAAGGTGATCCATAAAGTGGCAGATGAGGATAACATCTACTGTCCTTAACCCTCCTTCTCTGCAAGGAAAACTCCAAACCCAGTAGAGAAAATGAGAAACCTCAAGAAGAACCACAGTGAAGTAGAGATCCACTCCTATAATGAAAGGCTGTAGATGTGGCTGGACTGACATGCCTCCATAGCTTGACTTGGATTTTTTCTCTTTGCTGGAACTTGACCTGGATTTGTCTCTCATTGACCTGGACTTCTCTTTCTTTGACTTGCGACTTTTAAATTTAATTAATTGACCTTTATTTAACAGGAAGTCCCACTGAGATTCAGAATCTCCCGGCCCGGGATCCGGCCGGGAGTCGAACCCTAACAGTGTTACGTCTGGCTATGAGGCCAGAGCGCTAACCACTGTCCACCCGTGTCCCTTGGGACTTGACTTGGATTGTCCTCTTTGACTGGATTGACTTGATGTCTCTCCTTGACTTGGAACAAAAACCTGTAAAAAATCCCCAAGGATAATCTTGGAAAATCTTTAAAAGAGGGGAAAACATGAATAACGTGATGGAAGTAAATGCGGTGTTGATGATGTTGATGATATTTCTGACAGAACGCAGAAGTAATATTTCAGAAAAACTGCAGCTTTGTCAGGCATTATCATAAAAAAGGTGATTACTCTTGTTCACAGCCTGATTATAAGTCTGTTTTTCACAGCAGCTTTATAATTAAACAGCTTTATGACCTTTACATTTCCCTGAAGTTTTGCATCCTGTTATTTACGAATCCCCAAACTTTTAATGCTCAGTTTCATGCTGGCTCTCAACAACCGCTGCTTGGATCAAGTGGCTCGAAGTTTCAAAACTAAACTCCAAATCTCCTCTTTGCTCCTGGTCTGACCTCCTGCTTCTGCTGCTCTCACCTCTGCATCTTTGAGCCCCATTTTCTCTTTTCAGTTTCTGAACATCTGATAACTTTTACCACAATGAGATAATCCAGTTGCTAGTTTGTTGTAAATATCTTTTAAATGCAAAAAGCTATATTACTTACATAATCTTTGACCTTATACTTGATGTGTAATCTACAAAAGAAAGGCCAATTAAGGCAACATTTTAAATAGGAAAAGCTAGGACTAAGTTACGTGCTGCGCTCAAACCAGTCAGTATTTTGATTTGTATCTTAGGTCAATGTAAACCCACATCTTAAAGGCACTATATCCATGATTTTCAACAATAAAAATACATTAAAATACATTTTGTTCTATCTAAATATGTATCAATTCAAGTGGAAATCAGTCTGCTTATCCAGTCTACATTGAAAACTGTTTGTTGACCAAACTCTACTACTCAATATGTGTGGGTGTGTGTATGAGGCAGAGATGTTTACAAGTCTTTGTCCACAACTCCAAGTCAAGTTACTAGTCCGCGTAACTGCAAATAAATCTATTATACAACATTTTTGCTAATACATTGTTAAATCTCTATCTTGTTTTTTTCTCTTTGCACTTCTTTTCCACTTTCAAAGTACAAATCATCCAGCCTTGTTTCAGTATACGGGAAACACATGACTGTAATGTGGAAATTATTCCCAATCTTATTAACATCATTTTGCTAAATTACATGAAACTGTTCTCCTATGCTCAACATGACAAGACTAACACTCTTTTAAAGTCTGTTTATTGCAGCTAACGTTTGCTGCCTATAGCTTGTTATCTTGAAGGTCTTGCAAACAGCTTATGAAAACAACTTATGTAAATGGGCTAATAAATAAGGAGTAGCGAATGGTGCTAGTACAGAATGCCTTTTCCTCTCTAAGACCAGGTTCATTTGTCTTATGTAAGCTTTTGTCTGATAATAAAGATCTTTTTGAACAGCCTGGGAAGAAGACCAACCGAAATTTGTACTTTACTAAACACATTACACTTTATTGGTTTTAGTTTCAAAGTGAGGGTGCCAGAAGAAGCAAACAAAACATAATTTATGTGAGTTGAAGCTATAGACTGATGCCTGTTTCTTTACTTGCAGCTACGGGAGGTATTTTTTATTGAATGGTAACATACAAGTGGTGGCAGGAGTAAAAACAGCAAATGTAAACAACATTAGTCAACATGTGGCAGGAGCATGAATCTCCCCGGGCTCATACTGCATACATAAGTCTGGTCCAGTCCTGATCCAGTTCTTCTTCTGCAGAGGACAGCTCACATTCAGTCTGCTGCATCTCAACTTCCACTGCAGTCATCTCCTTCCCCGCACACACAAGACAGCACAATTGATTACCTCTGAAGGAAAGGATGTGGCCAGCACCAGCATCAACGCAGTCTCAAAAGAATTGCGTATGATTAGCACAATTTTATGCCTTTTTTTGCGAATGTATGTTACGCTGAATATGAAAAAGCGTTAAATAGATACGACATTTCATAGTGTAAAATACACACAGGTTTTGGTTGAAGCCACATGAGGACATTTTCTTTAGATTTAATGATTAGTTTAGGCTTCAGGTAACTAAAAAGAGTACGTTTAGGTCTGGGGTTTGGGGTATTTAAAGCCCAGGTGACAGATTATTATTGTTTTCTAACCTTGACTTAAGTGTGTTGTGAAAGTCCATTTTGTAAATATTTATGATAGCTTTACAGCAGTTAAATTGCAAATAGGGGTTCTGCATTAACGTCTTCTGGTCTCAGATTGACATAGGTCGCTACGTTTGGTGGCCTAGTTGCCATAGTGACACAATTGTTTACTCTAAATGCGATAGACATCAGGCAAGAGACTTTGGACTTGTCATGTCCTTTTTTGTCATCTGTTGTAGATGCAGCAATGGCTGTAACAGCAGGGAAAGTGCAGCTTTTGAACCGGGTTTCAAGTGTGAGTGAACTACTCAGACTTTCAGAGAGCCATAAGTGACCAAACCCGACCCACATGAGCCTCTGCCTGGGCTCATGAGCACAGCGAGTCTTGGTATCTGTGCAGAGCTTCTGTTCATGGGGAAAACCGTAGTGCCTGGAGGAAACCACCCAGACACGGGGAGGAACATGCAAACTCTACACAGAAAGGCCCGGGCCAGGAATCGAATCTGCAACCTCCTTGCTGTGATGCCAGAGTGCTATCCGCTCTGCCACCGTGACAAAAGAGAACTTTTAATTTTTCTAAGAGGATTGCTTCAAGATTTTTAATGGCTTATTTTTGAAGGGCCTTTTTTGCAATGTATTATGAAGGAATTGACAAATAGAGATTGAAAATAACAGGAAATGATATGAGTTCTAAAACAGAATCCTTCCACATGTGTCGTCAAAAAGCACCAAAATGCAAAGACAATTCACACACAATTTCTTGAGACTTTAAATAATCACTTAACACAATTTAAGTGTTACATGTCACATTTGCTGGACTGTGTTTTACTGAAAATATGGTCTAACCTGTCATGCACTTTAAGATTAGGTTAAGGTATTCGTTAATATTCATAAATAACACACATTTACAACCACCATAGAAATGAACTGGGTCTACAGCGTGTGAAATGTTGACGCTAAGAAGACGTGAAATCAAGCTAATCATAAGCATTTGACATGTCCTGTCGTGGTACATGTATGCTTTCTTGTGAGATTGAGTTGCCGGCATCCAACCAAAATTTGAAGCCAACAAAACAGATTCGGTGCACTAGACTGGACTGTGAAAATGAACACAGTGTGAGCCCAGGTTAAGGCTCTTGTTTCCAGGCAGCTATGACGTCAGCATCATTACCATCACTTCCTCTGCACTCAAGCAAGCTCCCCTAACTGTTCCAGAAATATTTACAGCATTTAACAGCAAATTGGATTCCACAAAACCATGTTTTCTCTAAATATTTCCAGGAAAAACAGCCTTTCTCCTTCAACTACTTCAGGCTTTTGTAAATGGATAAACATTACAGTATAAGAACATTTTTTGCAATTATTCTCTCTTTTTTTATTCTCAGAAAACAAGCTGTGATGCTTCTCTTAGCGGCTTTCCGAGAGTACCCTTGGAAGTATTCTCATCTTGTCCTAACTCGTAAATCCATCATTAAGTCTTAGGGCTCTCTGCTGTGTGATCTCAGCTTTTCTGGTGGGTCATCTGGCCAAGCTATAACTCTCACTCACAGAGAAACATTGCTAATCACCACAATTACAAATGAAAGAATAAGGCTTTGAGTGTTGATGTCTTTTATATGACACATGACAAATGGTGATAGAAGACAAAACTTTGTGCATCAATAAAAGTGTCAGTCTGAAGAAACTGGGACAGACTCCAAGAAAAGACTATTCCCCGCTGAGTTAGCAAAATTAGAAGTTTAGTCGTAAATCAAGTCCTTTTTGATAAAAAACACATCACATCAGAATGTTTGAAAACTATTATTTGAAAATCTTACTGTGACAACAACCTGTCACACAATCAGATTTATTGTGTGGAGAAGTGACAGCCAAAATTGTTTTTCTTTAGTCTGAATAACTTGGTGCAGCCAGTCACCTGGATGAGTTGACAATAGGAAATCTAGTAATGGATGTAGCTAATTCTATTTTTTCTATGTAATCTATCAGCCTATGCACAGAGCCTTGAGGAAGATGAATCAGTAGCATTAAACACAAAAGAAGCTGTAGCAGGGGACAGCACATGTGCATTGTTTTTTCTCATCTGATTGTACATGATGAATGAGCTTTCAAAGACGTCCACATTCTTAACCCGGGCTCAGACTGCTCTTGGTCCAGCACGAGGAGAATAGCTCCCATGAAGCCTGGGTCTATTGTGGTGCTCACTAGGCTGGATCATTTGTTTATTCATGAGGGACATGAGTGGGTTCAGACATACAGCTAAAAGCCAGAATCAGAAAAGTTTTAATGCCGTTGTCAGTGAACAAAACTAAATTCACAAACTAGGAACTTTCTCTGAAAGTCAAATCAGAAAAAACAATTATAACACCAGAGCACCTCCTCTGCTAGTACCAGACTGTCTGCCACGAGTTCTCATGGACTGTGTGCCATGGAAATAACTTGTCATGATGATTCATTTACTTTTATTGGCATGTCAATGACATGGCCTTGAGTTGAAACATCCCGTTTTGCGACCAGGCAGTGGTCCCCAACCTTTTTCTTGCAGGACCGGTACAGCCACAATTTTCTTTTCGGGACCGGTTGAGGTTGGGTAGCGCCAATAACAACAAAATGCATTATGCATACAACAAATTATTGTGCTTATTTTTAGGCCTTATTGCTTTAATTTGTAGCTTATTTAGTTAAATGACACAATATATTTTCATAGTAAAGCACAAGGAAGTAGTGGGAAACTATCAAATAAAAATAAAACACATCTTAAAAGATCCTCTGGGCCCGATAGCAGATGGCTCGCAGACCCTTCTATAAAGGGATTTTCGGTGGACGTTACTTTCCGCTCTACTGAGCATGCTTTTGCAGAAAGAGCTGTTCTCCGTCTGGTTAGCTGAGGAAACTTCTTTGAATAAAATAACAAAACGGAACGAATCAGGTCTGCACCGCTCTGACAAACGTCTGTCTCCTGAAGCTTGACGTCTGTCTCCTGAAGAGTTTTTCTGCAGTTTTTTCTCTCACCTGAATTTAACTTTTAAGGGAACAAGGGGTGAATTTCATTCACAAATGTTGATTTAGCAGAAAAACTTTTCACACAGTGACTTGTTTCCACTGTTTGTGTCTATGAGCGGTGGTTTTTCTGGCGGCAGGGTGCTCGTGCATCGTCCATGTTGATAAACCCCTCTATTGAGACACGTCTTGGTGAGATTGTATTCAATGGTATGGCCTGAAGGTACAAAAATTTTAAATTAATGTTGGAGTGGGTCCAGATTAAGATTTCTTTGATTCTCATAACAGAATTCACAACAGAAATTAACTGAGGCAAAAGACAAGAATATGTAAAATGTGTTTACACAGAAATGTGTGGCTTTCATTGCGTGAAAGCCACACATTTCCAGGCTGTCGTCTGAGGACTTCTTGCACAAGGACCTAATGATGCACAAACTGTCTCCAGTCTGAGCCTAGTCTTAGTTATTATTACTAACATACTGCACAATACATGAGTAAACCCTTCAGCAAGGTTGTTGTGGTCATAAAAAACATGTTATGGACGCATTATCAATAAACCTAAGAATACTTCTGTGGAGCTCTTTAGAAAGAATCTTCAGCAGTGTTCACAAGAAATCTTGCTATTTTGTCTGAGGTGAGCAAGAAGTAGATTTTCTATTTCATTATTATTGTGCCAAAGTTGACACATCATTAAACCCTATGTGTCACCTATTTCAGGAAAAAAAAATTGTTAGTATGATTTATTGATCAAATGGCATGATTGTAATCTGTCCTCTTTAGCTCTAATTCTTCTGAAGCAAGTAGTAGCTGTGTTAGGTTTTCTTTGTGCTTTAAACATTTCAGATGTAGTTTGAGTTTGACTTCAGACTCAAATGAAAGACCAACCTGGAACTCAGCCAGGATTTAGTCCGAGCGACTTGACTGAGCTGAGCCAAAGCTGCTGCGCGAGAGTCCTCAGTGTCGGGCTAATCCCTCATTCATCCAGGACTGGCTCATGTAGAAACGCTGCACAGGTAATCATCTGAACAATGTTTGAGAAATTGAGTCCTCACTGCGTCGAACGGAGCTGCCAGGGTCTGTAGTAATTACTGTATGGCAATTTAATGACTTCTTGAAGTAACCTAGCTTTGTGACTCACCATTTTGTCAGCATGACGACAGCTTAAAGAGTGCACTGTACTTTTGGTAATTATAAGAGAGGCATTTAGAAGTTCATTCAGCTTTTTATTGCATAAGGTAAGTGAAACTAAACACAGAATCAACTTTTTTCACTGTCAAACTGTCTGTATGGGGTCTTAATTGAATTATACTGTTACAAAAAAAGAATCTTGAAGTGCAAGTGAGCAACTAGACCTGCAAGCCTCACTTCTGTAGGTCTAAACCTCACTACACGTCAGGACCACTCCCAAACAAAACTTACATCACTCACAAGCTCGCTGTCCATATTCTGTGCTGTCAATCAGTGTCTGTTCACACCCACTGTACGTCACCTAAAACATGCCCTTCAGGCATCTCCCACTTTGTGCAGTTGTGGGCGGAGTAAGTATCTGACAACGTGTTTAGTCTCACTTTAAAGGATGACGGAAAGTTAAAAGGAGGAGCTCAGAGTTTAGACCTTCTGTGTGATTGGTTTGACAGCAGGTGTTTGTGATCAGCACAGTTTGAGTGAACATATCAATGCTAATGTCACATAACTCTGTTATCAATACAATGAATACAAAGTACTTGTTCTGTAACTTTAACTTTATTTATAATGCACTTTAAAACAACACAGTTGACCAAAGTGCTACAAGAATAACAGAGGATTAAAACAACAAATACAATAACAATAATATGACAGCAAAAAAAACAAAATTCCAATACCTCAAATTGCCGCAGATGAAAAAAGCTGGTCCTTACAACAGAGCAAATCTGGTTGTCATGCTTAAGTTGTGGATCTATTTTAACACAAAGGTTTACAATCTCAGGTTTACAAAAATTTGAGATTTTAAATCATTCATACACTTCTGAAGGGACATCATAGAAACAACATCTTCTTTCTTTAGTGGGACATACAGCTGGCAATCATCTGCATAGCAATGAAATGATACCCTGTGTTGTTGTAGAATAGAGCCCAGCAGTAACATGGAAAGTGAAAAAAGAGTAGGGCCCAAAATTGTTCCCTGTGGAACACCAAACAACAAGGGAGCAACAGAGGACTCATTAAGCCGGACAAAAAATGTTCTCTCCTGTAAGTAGGACATGAACCAATTTAAAGCAGCACCTTTTACTCCAACCCACTGTTCCAACCCTGATATTTTGATCTACGGTATCAAATGCAGTCGTAAGATCAAGCAACAGAAGCATCAGTGACTAGAATCTGAAGCTAAGAAAATGTCATTAAAACTGTTAAAAGTGCTGATCCTATGCTGTGCATTGCTTTGAAACCAGATTGGAACATCTCAAGTAGATTGTGCTCATTTAAATAGGTCATTATTTGATTATGAACAATTTTCTCAAGCAAAGTGGCTGCACAACTGCATGTTTTACACCCCTGAAATAAGGCTTCCATTCACAATGATAAGGATTGAAGAGGTCACTCCAGGAAACACCTCTTGCAAGAAATGATGAGGGCGTGCATCATGAGGTGAACCCATGGGCTTAAGATGTCCCATCATTGTAGCTGACACATAGAAACCGTTTCAAACTGGTGGAAAACAGCAAAACAGGTTAGAGGGGCTGATGGGTCCAAAGTGGGCAGTGTAATCTTTGCCCTAGCCCCAGCCACCTTATCAATAAAAAAGTTCAGAAATAGATCACACATTTCAAATGAAGGTTTAAAACATGGGCCCTGAGGAGCATTCAGCATTTTTTCAATTGACTTCAACACATCTCCCAATGCAAATACCTGCTCCTACATGTTACATGTCCTGTTTTTATAGTACTGTGTATGATAAACTCTGACAATGAGAACTAGGTCACCAAAGTTTGGCAAATGCTTGGAGGACTTGGTTGCCAACTCAGACTGCAACATCACAGCTTCTACCATAAAAGACTAGAGCACTTTCATCAGGTTAAGAGCACAAGTCTATCTTCACACAAATGGAAGCAAGGACAGAAAAGAATTGTGTGAACACTAAACATCCCTAACATTTTATTTTTCCATGCAGAAAGAACAAGACTGGCCAAGACTAAAAGTTCAAGTTCCTTGACTCACAGTTCAAAATCAGGCCGAGGTCTTTTATCCAAATTGAAGCTCCATCTAAAGACCCTCCAGACTTGAGAGCTGGAGAGATGCACCACTCAGGGTCATTTCTGCCTTTTTGGGGTCTTCAAACAGAAAATACAGGAGATAAAAGTGCACTTCGCTTTCTGAAGATATTCCCAAAATAACTGGGAGATGGATCAGGGCGAGGACACACTTGTACTCCACAGCTCTCATGAAAAGGCTGGGAAAAACATTTAAAAACCACTATTTATAGATTGTTTATTAAAGTGTAAAACAACATTTACATTTACTCAACAGATGAAAAGATGATGAGACACAAACCTTTGCTGAAAAATAAACAAAATATGATCCAAATAAACAAACAGTGAAGCATCAATTTCAAAAACATTTAAAATTATCAAATTTTAATTTTGCAGCAAACTTCCAACATCAGTCTGTGTATATTTCACAGCTGTTAGGAGCGAGAAGTGCCGGTATGCTAACAACTGTTAGCCACAATGCTAACGACAACAACATGGAAACTTTTTTGATTTTGGTGAACAAACCGGACGTAGTCAAGAACGTGCAGACTAATTTGCATGTGATTAGATATTTAAACAAAAGAATCCTAGGAGCCATGAGACTGGGTATACGAGATCGAGATGAGATTTTAAAATAATTTGCATTACAGTGTTCCCTCGATGTAATGCGGTTCACTTCTCGTGGTCTCACTGTTTCACGGATGTTTATTGAGTGCAATTTTGCTTTTTTTTTTCAGTGCGCGGTCCTATAGACGTACGCTGTAAGCGTGCTTTTCTCTCAAATGCACTGTTTGTTGATTACGTGACATCGCAGCATTCACAGGCAACAGCACAGAAGCTCAAAACTTTAGACAGTTTGGATCATGCAGGGGAAGCTGACCTGACGCTCGGACGTTTCTCCAGGTGAGGATTTGACTCATTGAGCTCGTAGGTACAATGATTAATTTGTTCACACTGGAACGTCATTTGTGTTCAGATGTGTTTATGTGAAGGCTGTGAAGCGGAGCAGGACGGGCAACGTGCCAAAAGCAGAGCAGGTGAAAGAATGAAGTGGTCTTGTTGTTGTGTCTCGCGGTAAATCATGTGTTCAGCGCATTATTACCTGTACAAAAGACACCTGTATTACCCGTACAAAACCTACGACTACTTCGTGGGTTTTGCCCTTTGCGAGTCATTATTATTTATATTTGATTTGCATTTTCTGAGATGACGCCACATCAACAACATCCATTTGAAATTTGTTGTGATTAGAATTAGTTGTGCTAAAAATACACTTTATTCACCAAAAAACGCCTGGAAATGGTTTAGCTTCCCATCGCATAAACAAGGAACTTTTTCCCACAGCTGGTCATGCCCCCAAATATACTAGACTATACTATAGACTATATCCATATAAATAGTGGGATTTTACATAGACATTACACTTTAAGAACTAATCCCCCCTAATGTATGTACTTTGTGTGAGTCTCTAAACTAAATTTACATAGATCAATAGAAAAGGTTTTTGAGTATGGAGGTGAACCCAAATTTAGTCCGACTTAGATCATGAAACAAAAGATACCATAGTCTTAACTAAAGCACCACCAACAACATAAAAGCACACAGTAGACGGAACAGTTGTACAACATGTTATTTTAATACTTCCCCACTGCGCAGACACATGGACGACTGCTGTGAGGCCATTAATTTCCTGCTGCGTGACCAATACCAGTGAACAGCAGCGTTAGAAAGACAGTTGTCCGTCTGGAAGATGAGCACAGTTCAAACATACGCAAGTGTAAACATGAAACGATAAGGCGGTTCATCTGCTGGAAGGACATTGGCATATTTTAATTTCACACAGCGCAGAGCAGAGTGTGTCCTGTCGAGTTAATTAACAAACACTGATAAGGAAAAAGGACATTGTAGTGGGAAATGTGACAGTGCGTCTGAGTGGGTGAAAATGCAAAGCTCCTGAGAGGAAAAGACGGAAGATAAGAATATAGGAGATAAAAAATACATCTCTAGATCAGCTGAAATGACTTGAGTTTATATGCATCTTTGAGATAGTTTGGATGTATTTATGAAGGACTATTTATTTGTTTAAACTGTTTCTAACTTGTTACAATACAAGTCTTCTTTATACAAACCAAACTATATGTTAGTAAGTTAAAAAAAAAAAGAAAGCAAAAACAATTACATTGAATCCAAGCCGAAACAGTCCAAAATTATTGTATTTTACCTCCAATCATTGTACATTCTTATACACAGCGGCACCCATCGAGTTTGGGTCACTTATGGAATTTTGCAGAATCATTAAATCAAAACAGCTGCAGTACATCTAGAGCGTTGCTGCTCAAGTCCTGACCAGAACCAGGAAGTATAATCACATTAATCCTGTGCTCAGGTCTTTGCATTGGCTTCAGTGGCTCAGAGAATAGACTTTAAAACAGTTCTGCTTGTCCATGGACTAGCACCAAAGTACATCTCTGACTGTTTAGGACTAAACACGGACCAGAGTCAGGACAAAACATGGACCAGAGTCAGGACTAAACACAGACCAGAGTCAGGACAAAACATGGACCAGAGTCAGGACTAAACACAGACCAGAGTCAGGACTAAACATGGGCCAGAGTCAGGACTAAACATGGGCCAGAGTCAGGACTAAACATGGACCAAAGCCAGGACTAAACATGGACTAGAGTCAGGACTGAACATGGAATGGAATCAGTGTTTCAGTTTTATGCAGCTAAGATCTGGAACAGTCTTCCTGAAGATGTAAGACAGGCCTCTTCTGAATGAATGATTGATTGGTTTATTTGTATGGCACATTTACACAGTCTTCGAAAGTGCTTCACACAGTAACCCCCCTCACTCAGTGACAGCAGCAGCCCTGGAGCAGCTCAGCAAAGGTGATTCTCGTAAACACCTGCACCTGGCACCTCCGACCAACACCAAGCGTTCCTTAACCTAAAGAAAAAACGGGGAAACTGGAGTGCCAGGAGTAAACCACCTAGCCACGGGGGAGAAAGAGGTAAACTCCAAACAGAAAGGTCTGGGCTATGCGGAGTCGAATCGGCGACCTTCTTGCTGTGAAGTGACAGCAAGATCTGTTCTTCCACTGTGTCGCCATCTGTGACAATGTTTAAATCTACACATTCAAACACAGCTATCTCATTAAAAAGCATTGTGGAAAGGAAACAGGAGAGGCTGAGTGTGTAGAGCAACAGTGATTAGTTTGACAGCAGGTGCACTTAGTGCTCAGTTTTGAGTGGACAGTGTACACTGATGTCACAGAGTCTAGAACTGACATGAGCTTTTGCAGTGAGACACTGTCAGCGTTGACTGTTCTGACCTGAAACTTGCTAATTGTCTCCATTTGCACTAAAATGACCAAAATGACTTGGAATACAAGGCAGTGCTAATTAAATATACACAGTCTAACAATAAAAAAGCTGAATTTGAGTTTAGATTCACTTTAAAGTATATTTTATGAGGATTGTTAATATGTTACAATAATTTTGTTTGGTATGGTAATTGTATGTGTATTTTCCTGCTTGTCAAAGCCTGATCCCGCCAGATCTCAGAAGCTATGTAAGTTAGGGCCTGGTTAGTGCTTGCATGGGAGATCCCCGGCACGTCAGGTGCCACAGTCGGACTACAACAGTGCATTGTCATTGTGTCCCTGGGCAAGACACTTAATCCACATTGCCTCAGTGTCTGTGTACACTAAATGATTGGATCCTAAACTGCAAAGTGCTTTGAGTGCCTTGGAAGGTAGAAAAGTGCTATATAAATAGACCATTTACGATTTTTGCTTTGCAAAACACTTTAAATTGCTTTGTGTATGAATTGTGCTAACAAATAAATTTGCCTTGCCAGTATCACAAGAAAGCGTATACTGTCTATACCACAACACATGAACAGCATAGATGAGCATGATTTCTCACCTTTTTTGTGTATATACTGTATGTTGCGCCCTATATAGTGCATGAAAAAGCGTATATTACACACAAGTTTTGGTTGAAGCGTGGAAACTTTTTCTTTAGGTTTAACAGGCTTCAGTTAATAAAATGGGCATGTCTAGGGCTGGATACATAAAATGTCTTTAAAACCACCCTAGAAATGAACTGGGGCTGCAACGTGTGGCATATTTACGCCAAAAGGTGTGAAATAGTGCTCATCATACGCTACTGTCATGTCCTATTATGTCATGGTATATGGTATGGTTATATTTGTACAGAGAAAATGCACAATAAACATTATTCAAAAAGGAGAGGTGCTTGTGCCAGGTTACAACAAGAAATGCTAATTTCCACATGTACTCCCCGGGCAGGCTGATCTTACACTGTAAAAGAAAACAATCTATATATAAATTATTTCTTGATCTTCACATTGTAAACAGTATGTATACAATTGACAGTTAATTACAAGCACATAATTCTAGCCTTCTACTAAAACTATTTCAGACTATAAACCACGTTCACACTTTACTCTTCTCAGCCACACTTTGCACATTCATTACATTCATGATTGGGTGTAAACTTATCTTTTTAAGAGCTGTGTTTTGGTTAAGCGTGCAAATGTTTAAACTCAGTACACATAGTTATCTCTGTTGGTATTGTGTCAAATTGACTCATTCAGACAAAGGAAAAGAAGTCCTATATTTTGGGAGACTGTATTCTCCTCTTGTGGCTCAGGTTTTTTATCCAAACACAAAGCAACACATTGGAGGCACTGCCACTCCATGAACAATTACTGTATATATATACAGTTTACGCTTTCTTGTTAGATCGAGTTGATGGAGTGCATTTTCTTTTGGGAGGTCCACTACATGCCTGTTTCCATTTAAACCAGAATCGATTGTCTAGCTTGCAATGTTGCTGACCTTGACAAATCCCTAAGAAGCATGCATTAGTGATGTGACTAGGGCTGCCTCGTCATATAAATCGAGGTCTAATGCCGTTTTGTGGAATATTCCAGGCTAAAGCAGTAACATCTCACATGCGAAAGTGGCCTTGTGACTTTAAGGATTACATGCTGAACAGCAATTTATAGAGGGCAGATAGAGATAAGTGTCCTGGCCAAAGACGCAATGAAATAATTCTATAGAGTGGAAGTTGAAATCAGTCTAACAGGTGGCTCACAACGGCCCAGGAGTGAGGCAGAAAACAATGTGAGACAAGACTTACAAACTGCTAACTTCTGTACATTGTCTAAAGAGTTTTAGGAATTTAGTCTGATATATACATTGTATTCTGACATATGTGGATCATTACTTAATATTGAAAAATAATATGTTAGATTACATGGAAAAACTGCACACCCCTTGGTTGTAAAGCTGGCCCTGATCCCATAGAATGCATATCTAAACCACTCAATGTAAATAGTACGTCATGTGAATGTATTTTCTGTGTCACACATGTTGCCCTAGTTCATTTCTAAAGGGGATGTAAGGTGTCTTATTATATTAAAAAAATCCTTTTCCACATTTTAACAAACTCTAAGCCATAGACTTAAACTTATGTAACTTCAGACCTAAACTTAGTCGCTCACCCCATAAAAAAACGTATCGACATGATCTTACTAAAACATGTTTTGAAAGATGCCTACAAAATAAAATAAAAAATTCAACACAATTAATAGTGTGTCAACTCAGCTCTGTCATAGATACACCTGAAAAATCATCACACATTACCACACATTTCTATGAGAATATGTTGCTGATTTCATCCTGCTCCTTTTATACATCGCTATAAACGCTAAGCAGGGCTTATTTTGAGTCAAGACAAGCAGGAATAGGATCTGCTTATGCATTGCTCTCCTACCTCTCTTTCGTAGAAACAAGACTGTGGGGCAAGACTGTGATTAGCTTAAAAGTCTTGGTGACAGAAAACTGACCAATTAGAACCAGGGCAGTTGTGCTTAAAACTTTTTGTTTGTTCCAGGCAAGACAGCTCCAAAACAGGAAATATGATAAAATTTGATTTTATAGATACAGTATATGTTATCGCTGATTATGCTGTTTGCTTTTTCTCGTAAGTGCGACTGCTTAAATGTGTACTTTGGCGATCACTTCTGATGCGTGAGCGCTGCCACGTTCTCTTGTCTGCGTATGTTTGGTAAACTCACTGCTGGGCTAATGTAGCTTTGTAAAGACCTCTTTTTTCCCTGCGTTGTTGTGATGGCTAACTGTATACAGTTGATATTTTAGATTTGTGTACTTCCATCAAAGTCACACACAGTTTTGAGCAGCACAAACTGGGTCTAGAGCTTTTTGAGGGTCAGTTATTGCGAAGAAAGCGTTGTTTGAGCAGGAGCATGTGGTAGTGCATCCTGTCACTTTGTATTGTTAAAAATTAAGTAAGATGGACAGTTGAGGTGCCTTTTAGCATTTCTAAGCCCTTATGTTAACTTGTTGTGTGCGTTACGGTAAAAGGTTCGACCTCGACTCCAAAAGCCACATTTTAATTTTGAAACATTAACAAACATTTGTTTATTAATAATGTATGTGTTCAAGTGAAAATCAAACTGCAATGTCCTGTCTGTAAAGATGTTTCGTTTTTCACCTAACTCCACGAAGTTTGTCTGTTGTTGTTAGCATTGTGGCTAGCTGCTGTTACTATACTGACACACCTCACACTTAAAAGATGTGAAAAAATCTTAAGACATTGTGGTGAACAGATTGGAAGCTCAGAATGCATTAGGTTAGTGAGCAAAGCATGTAGAAAGAAGCAAAAATGTGTATACCACCTTTAAGCACAGAGCAGTTTGGAAGAGAAAACATAACTATAATTAGTAAGCGCAAAGGCATGGCAGGCATGTTCTTTTAAGGTTTTTTAAACGGATTAATCTTTCAAACCATAACTTTTCAAGGGTAAATAAACACACACACGTCCTCCTAGCAGCTCGACGGTGGGCTGTTGATTTCATGGATTTGTGAGTTTAACGCTGTCAATTAGTTTTATATTCCTCATAACTGACTCGGCTCAAAGTTAAATCAATAAAAAGCAAGTCTTCTGTGGAGCTGATTTTATGTCCTGGTACATTCTAAAGCACATTCACTGTAACTGTTCTCGTGTTGCTTTATCATAGTTTGTGTAAATGTATGCAAATCAGACCATAAATCCAACTCAAGGCCATAACATCTGCCACATCGTACACCCATCATGCATAATGTTACACAACCCCCTGAAAACACTGGCTTTCTCAACTCTCAGTCTGATTTTACATGAATAATAATGTGTTTGATTTATGCAGAGGCTTTCCAGACACCCCAATGTAACCCTTATTCTGACAGTAACCACAGCATACCATGATGCAAACTGCTCATAATCGCTGCATTAGACTTTTAGATGTTTAATGAAGGGGTGCACGGTAGCCAAGTGGTTAGAGCTCTGGCTTCCCAATAAGGAGGTCGTGGGTTCGACTCCCGGGTTGGACCATATCAACATCTCACGATCTCTCTGGGTGGAGTTTGCATGTTCTCCCCGTGTCACCGTGGGTTTTCTCCGGGTACTCCGGTTTCCTCCCACCGCCAAAAACATGCATGTTTAGGTTAATTGGGTGAGTGAGCGAATGAGAGAGTGAATGGTTGTCTGTCTAACCCTGCGGCAAGTTGGCCACTGTCCAGGGTGTTCCCCGCCTAAGGCCCAAAGTCACTGGGATAGGCTCCAGTCACCCACGACCCCTAACGGGATTAAGCGGTAGAAAATGAATGAATGTTTAATGGTTCCCTCAAAACCCTTTTTATTTAGCCAGTTAAGTCCTTGATTTTTTTTTCTGGTAAGTTTTGGGAAGTGGAAAGAAAATGGTCTCATTGTACATGTTTTATGGGCTCGACACACGGGGAGCGACGTCGCTCGCTCTCTATTTATTTCCAATGGTACCTGTGCGACAGGGCGAAAATCGCTAGACTCTCTCATCTCGGCGACAAGCGAAAGTAGTGCACGTGAAAACCTCGCGCTCGTGCATGTCGTCGTGCACACGCGGGCCTGCGACGCGATTAAGGAAAGTTGAAAAATGTTCTACTTTTATCGCTGTCGCCTTCACGTCAGCCAATCAGCGAGAATTTGTTTGACGAGCCAATGGGGGGCAAGAAAGCTGCACTGTCTACTTCAGAAACATCATGGAGGAGAAAATCATACTCGCCGTGTCGGATTTCCCAATTCTTTTTGACATTTCTCAAAAGACTACAGAGACATATTAAAAAAAGCAGCTGCCTGGGAACTCGTAGGTGCCAGGGTGAATATGAACGGTAAGTTAACATGCGCAAATTTGTTAATCCACATACTTTATGGAGGCTACAGGTAGTAAACAATTATATTAAATTCAGTAATAAAGACTGATTCGACATGAAAAAATATGTATTTATTAAAGTTTTTTACATTAAACATTACCATATGGGGAAAACACAACACAACAGGTATGTTTCTTCAAAAACACTATAGTACAAACATTTTTTGCAAAAACAACAACAACAAACATCAACAAATAAACTAAAAATGTATCAAATGAAAAATGAAAATGTATCAAATGATTTTAGACAATATCATTTTGCCAGGGAACTTCACCAGCAGCAGAGGAGAAATATTCACAAAACTTTTCTCTGATCAAAGCTGCCTCTCTGCTTGAATTATTTGATCCAGCTTGGTGAAGAGGCTCTAAACCAGCTTCTTGAAAACGGTTGTCAGTGGTATTAGGTGGATATTGTGGTGCTCTCTCTGTGTCATCATTTTTCCGCATATAGTTATGTAGCACACATGTTGCCTTCACAACAGAATCTGCTTTTTCAGGGCAGATGCCTAGGACACGGCGATAGATTCGCCACTGAGTAGAGAGAATGCCAAACGCATTTTCCACAATTCTCCTGGCTCTCGAAAGCCGGTAGTTGTAGCACCTCTTGACTCTTGGCAGCTGTCTTCCAGGGTATGGCCTCATGATGTGGCGTTGAAGATGGAACGCTTCATCAGCTACCAGTACATAGGGCATTGGTCCCTTTTCCTCTGCTCCTTGTAGAGGGGTGTCGCCTGGTATCCCCAGTGTCCCTGCCTTCAGATGCTTTCCCAAAGGAGACTCTGACAGAATGCCCCCGTCACTGTTACGACTATAGCCCCCAACATCAATGACTGTAAACATGTAATTGGCATCAACTACAGCTAAGAGAACAATGGAGTGGGAGCCTTTATAGTTGTAGAATTTTGAGCCAGATGCAGGAGGAGCTTGTAGCACAACATGCTTTCCATCAAGAGCACCGATGCAATTAGGAAAATTCCATCTTTGCTCAAATGCTCGTGCGATGGCTACCCAGTCATCAGTTGTCGGCTCTGGCATGTACTCCGGCTGCAGCACATCCCAAATGGCTTGTGAAACTTCTGCCACAATTTTCCCCGTTGTAGAGTTTCCTACACGGTAGTTGAACCCAATGGTGGCAAATGAATCTCCGGTTGCAAGAAATCTGAAGGAAAAACAAAAATAACAAAATTACATTCATTATTATTGTTGTTGTTGATGTTGTTGTTGTTGTTATTATAATTTTAATATGCAGAATCATCATGAAGATTCTTATCATGTAAACTGTAGTAATGTAGGCCTATGTAACAACATTTTGATTAACTATTTATTTCTTTGTTTACAGGTGAGGAGGTCAAAAAACGCTGGAAAAATTTAAGGGACACATATATGAGAATTCGAAAATCACTCAAAGAAAAAAAAAGTGGATCAGCAGCTGGCTCACAAAAAGTATGGAAATATTTCCACATGATGTCCTTTTTGGAGCCACATATCAAAGAGCGAGCAACAACTGGTAACTTGACTGCAGAGCTTTCTCAGGAGGAGGAGGAGATTGTTTTGACCCTGATGCCTGTTCCTGAGGAAGAAAGTGGGCCTGCTGATCTAAGATTTGTGACAAGTGACGATGCAACTAGTGAAAGTAGCCTTGATCAAGCGCCACCACGTTCATCAACTACTAAGGCCACCCCAGGAAAACGTAAGAGAGCAACAGAAAAAGACACCTTTGAAGATTCCATTCTCAGCAGAGTTGATGATATCAGAGCACAGCTCCAACAACCTGATGATGAGGATGAGCTCTACCTTCAAAGCCTTCTGCCAACTTTCAGGCGTTTATCAGGAGCCAAAAAGTCTTTAGCTAAAATGGAAATTATGAGAGTCCTCCATAGAGTCGAATTTGGTGAAGAGTGATAATTTTTGTTTACGTTTTTGCTACGGACCGTTCATTAAACTTTTTCCAGTTCTGAAGTTGCCTTAAAGGCGGGGTAGTTGATTTTCACACTGCAAACATGATTTAGGTTTTAAATTTGACTACTTCCTCTTTCTAATCCTTCGACACATTGCTAATATCAACCTGTATTCATTTTGGTTGCATTTATGGTCAATAAACGCCTTTCTACAAACTACAAAGTGAAACTGGAGAGGACCACACAAGCACAGCTAATCAGAGCGCTGTTTCTGCTCCTGATTAGAACTAAAATTATTAAATTAAAGATAATACACGGTGATCTCATTTTTTTACACAAAGTGTTGCATTTATTATAGACTCTTTAGTGGAAAACTTTACTCATTTGCAACTAAAAAAAGTCAATTACCCCAACTTTAATTTGTTAATTCTTAAGACTGTTCAGAGAAACCTAATACATTGTCATAATTTAATAAATTGTCAGACTATGCACTTTGCACATGTTGATGTTCTATGTTTATCTTTATATTTAAAAAAGCACGCACTTTATGTTTGTACTTTTACATTTGTTTACAGTGTGCAGTTTTGAGACAAAATGTCAAAAAGGTCAGATTTAATAAAGATAATAAAACCTGCTTTTTGTTCTTTTATATACCAAATCTGCTTATAATGAATATTACTAATCATATACTATGTAACCTATGACAATTAAATATTTTAATAATTCAATTATGCTATACAATACCCCAATACACTTTATTATTAATACTGGTATAGATAGATTATCTATAACAATAATAGACAGACAGATAGACAAACATATGCTTACCTTAAACAAATGGCAAGTCGTTCTTCTGGACTAATTGGCTCCCTCATATTTGTGTGAATCTTCTCTATCTTGGGGGTTATCTTGATGAGAAGTTGGGAAAACAGTTCTGGGCTAAGACGAAAATATGCCCGGAATTTCTCAGGGTCTTCCTTGAGGTCCGTCATCAAATGATGGTATTCACCACGCTGTTTTCTTGCTTGTAGAATAGGATGGACCCAGGATCGTTTTTGTTTTGTTTTGTGAAGTGCAACCAATAGTAATATTTCTGTCAAATGCAGCAACACTTTCTGTGATTTCATTTTAGCGTCTTTTTCCCTATGAACCGCTATTACAACCTCTAAATTCCCTCCAAATAAACAGCCAATCAGGTGCGTTGGAGGCTCGCGATCCGCTCGGGAACAGAGCGCGATATGAGAAGCTGCCGCTAGTCGCTGCAGTTCGTCGCTGCCCGTGTGTTCGATTTTAAAGCCCATGCGATAAGTGTCGCTGCACGCTGTCGTTAGTCGCTCCCCGTGTGTCGAGCCCATTAGTGGCTGAAACTTAAGCACTGGACTGGCCTCCTGCTGGGGCCAGAGACAGGACTAAACATGGATCAATCTGCTGGTGCCAGAGTCAGGACTAAACATGGACTGTGCTTCTGCTGGAGCCAGAGTCAGGACTAAACACGGACCGGCCTCCTGCTGGTGTCAGAGTCAGGACTAAACATGGCTTCCTGTTTGGGACAAGTAAAGGGTTTTGAATGCATGTGCTGGGATATTTGACACAGGGCACAAAACTTTATCTGTACTGTCTTTGTAATTTCTCTCAAACGCACTGTTTGTAGACCGTGTGACATTGTTGCAGCATCCACAGACAACAGCACAGAAGCTCTTTTAGAAAACTTGGATCATGCAGGGGAAGCTGACCTGACGCTCGGATGTTTCTCCAGGAGAGGATTTGACTCTTTGAGCTCGTAGTTACGATGATGAATTTGTTGACGCTGGAGAATCATTTGTGTAGTTCAGATGTGTTTTTGGAGCGTGTTGTGACTTCGCTAGAGTTCACATGTTTCGTGACTGTCGGCTCTGAAGCTCGTGTGATACGTGGCTCTGCGGTCGGCTGTGGAGTGCAGCGGGACGGGCAACGCGTCAAGAGCAGAGCAGCTAACAGCGCGGTGAATCATGTGTTCAGCGCATTATTACCTGTACAAAAGACACTAAACATTATACCCAGGCAGGTTGTGAACTAAAATTATTGGTAAAAATAAAAATCACTACTTTGCTGGTTTTGCCTTTTGCGGGTTAGTTTTGGAACGTAACCCCCGCGATAAATGAGGGTCCAGTGTATACACAAACAGTAGCTACACACTTAGCACGATGACATTTAGAACAAAATGTTGATCTTAAACTATAATGTTGCGAAGACACCTAACCTGAGTTACTAACATGAATTATAAAATGTAAACTATACGAAACTATTATTAATGTCTTGATAACTATTCAAAGTTTTAGCACTTTTATGAATCTGAAGCTTTCCTATACACATTTTAGAAGTGTAATCTCTTGTTATTTGGAGCTCATACATTTCATTACCATCCATTACACCAAATAGTGTAGGATTATTCATTCAGCCCTTTTTGCAGACCACTCAACAGGATTACATCTTAGGGAACTATTCATGGCAATCACACACCAGCCATTAAAATTTCCATCTTGTCAAACTCTGCTTAAGAAAGTCCTCAGACGCCAAAATAAACTGTGCTATTCACATGGCACACAGCTGGTCTCAGTGCTTTCATATGCATTATTCTTTTCATATATTCATGTATTCTGGTAAGTTAAGGACATTTACATTCTCATATAAGGAAAACCAATGAGGAAACATGACACCGTAGGCGGATTTACTTTCCTATCCTTTGGTAAATACATAAAAATGAGTCTGACAACTTGGCATTTGCTTTTTGATTCATGCATAAATGTTTTCCGTCATCCCTGTTAAAACTAATGTGGGTTATCGAAAGTATTTGCATCTGAAAACAGCTCCAAGTTATGTAAATGTCCCAGAAGACACTGCCAAGGGAGTGTTTTGTATTAGAATGCATCAAAAGAAATACCCTAAAGATCTGCAGACACCCTTGAGCTGAAAAGCTGTTAATATATGAAGCAAACCACATTTTACACCAACTGTCGACTGGGCTGCTTCTGACACAAGACATATCAAGGACATATAGCATTATGCACAAATTGCCTTTTTTTGTTTTTAAGTTTAGTTTTTAAGATCTAATATTGCTTCTTTATCAAAAACACAGCATTACTTATACTCCCGCTACAAACTGCCACTTTACCATGGTGAGGGAGAGTGTGTGCCCAAATAATCCTCAGAGCTATGCCTCTGGTAGGGTCTCCCATGGCAAGAGGATGGAACAGACAAAGAGCAGTTTCCAAACCTCTGTGGCATTAAAAAAACATCAAGGAATAAGTCACCCGGACTGGAGTAACTGGGGCTCCACTCTGGAGCCAGGCCTGGGGTGGGTGTCTTACAGGACTGGGCCAAGCTCAGTCCGAACAGGCGACAGGGGTCCCGCTTCTGTGGGCTCACCACCCACAGAGGGGTTTATGGGCGTCAAGTTTAGAGAGGACTAGGTGGCAGTCAAAGGCACTTGTCTCGGCTACTTAGTCCACACAAACAACCTCTGCTGTCAGAAAGTAGAACTTTACCTTTCTGGTGGGAAGGACATAAGCTGGTGATATATTTCACAGAAATAGAGTCAAGGCTAAGAAAGGTATCAAAGCATGTTATCAATGAAGATTCAAGAATTTTATTTGCCATTTGTGTCTGTACAGAAGTCCGTACACATTAGAATTATTGTGCAGGGCTCTGTTTCGCACACACTTGAACACAACAGTGAGGTCTGATCGGCATGATCATCATAATAAATAAATATTTAATTTACACATCAAATACAGCTTGGTCTGGTCAATAATTTGTTTGAGCCATTAGCCTCACAGTCGATGGAACAAAGCCTTTATAAAAACGTGTGGTGTTAGTCCTGATACTGTCTCAGGCTGTATTTGCAGTGCTTATGTTTAAACAGAGAGTAACTGACTCGAGTCTTTCATTATTCTCTCTGCTCTTTTCCGTCACCGTTGTGTGTAGATTGTTTCCATTGACGGTAGATTTGTCCCTAACATTTTCTCTGCTGTCTTAATGACCCTCTGAAGAGCCTGTCTTTCTGCTGTTGTGGTGTTTCCGTACCACTCAGTGATGCAGCAGCAGAGCAGAGAATCAGAGCAGTGGTTGCTAGACTGATGGTGTTCGGGATTCTTCATAGAGTAGTTGTTTTCAGTAAAACAATTGAGTGATTTTTTTTTTGCATGCAAAAGAATTAATTCAATTGGAACAATCTGACGTGAAAACTCAACATGTTTAACTGAAAAAAACCTCACTAACCCTAGCTTATAACAGAAATTAAGTACAATAAATCAAAAGCCACAGGAGAACGTTAAAAACCAGCCTACTACTCTAGTGTACAACCCACTTTCTGAATTGAACCTATCTAGCACATATTTCTCTATTGCACAGCCACTTCACTATTGTTTACTAGTTTCCAGAAAAACAACGACTCTATTAAACTTTCTATTTAAACTTGTCTTTGATACATCTTTGAGTAATAATAGAAGCCTTATAGAAGTAGCTGTCTCAAACCTATTTGTGTCCATATGAAAAAAGTATTTAACTTTTCAACTTTTGACTTTGTGGTCTCTGTTACCTCTTCCTTACACTTTTTCCTTCACACATTTTCCCTGATGACTGTTCTTTCATTTTCCATATGTGTCTGAGAGCTGTAAAACCATGTAAGAACGTCTCCAAACCCACAGAGAGGTTTAAACGCTGCACATTATCACCACACTGCCTCAGCTGCTCTCAATGGGCTCCGTCTCCTCTTGGAATAGAATACTTACCATGATTTTTACTCTATGTTTTTATTTTTTGTGTTGTTGTTTTTTTTCAAAGAGTGTCCATACATACAAAACTCTTAAATTTGAAAATGCATCATTAAGTGCTTGAATTAGACAATATGTTTTTTGCTGTCTGAAATTAAGATTTGTCAATTGATCTAGCATATTCAGTCCTTTTTCAATTACAATTGCATGTTTTAAAAGTTATTTCAGGTAAGAAAATGTTGTCTATTTAATTTTTTTTTAGCAAAATAATGAACTTTCTTTTTGTGCTTTTGGCAAATCTTGTTTTAATTAAGGTCGTTGCATAAGTATGATTCACTCATGATCTAATTTAAGACTGCATTAAATCACTCTTTACTGAATCATATTCTTGGATAGGACTGCATGTGTATTTGATAAGATTTTTCACAAACATCATGGAAAGTTTCATACAAGCACACACGTTATAAATCCTTATATCAATCTTAATGACTTTAACTGTTGATTTTGTGTGTAATTAGTCACACAAGTCTTATATAGAACACTGCAAGTGGAAGACTACAAATATATACTCAACAAAAATATAAATGCAACACTTTTGTTTTTGCTCCCATTTTTCATGAGATGGACTTGAAGATCTAAAATTCATTCCAGATACACAATATTACCATTTCTCTCAAACATTGTTCACAAATCTGTCTAAATGTGTGATAGTGAGCACTTCTGCTTTGCTGAGATAATCCATCCCACCTCACAGGTGTGCCACATCAAGATGCTGATCTGACATCATGATTAGTGCACAGGTGTACCTTATACTGCCCACAATAAAAGGCCACCCTGAAATGTGCAGTTTTGTCTCACAGCAAAATGCCACAGATGCCACAAGCATTGAGGGAGCGTGCAATTGGCATGCTAACAGCAGGAATGTCAACCAGATCTGTTGCTCGTGCATTGAATGTTCATTTCTCCACCATAAGCCGTCTCCAAAGGCGTTTCAGAGAATATAAAAATGTCCCAGTTCTTGCATGGCCAGCATACTCACCGGACATGTCACCCATTGAACATGTTTGGGATGTGCTTGACCGGCGTATACGACAGTGTGCACCAGTTCCCACTAATATCCAGCAACTTCGCACAGCCATTGAAGAGGAGTGGACCAACATTCCACAGGCCACAATAGACAATCTGATAAACTCTATGTGAAGAAGATGTGTTGCACTGCATGAGGCAAATGGTGGTCACACCAGATACTGACTGGTTCTGAGTCTCCAGACCGCCAGAGTCTCCAGACCGCCAATAAAGCAAAAACAAAATGCACATTTCAGGGTGGCCTTTTATTGTGGGCAGTATAAGGTACACCTGTGCACTAATCATGATGTCAGATCAGCATCTTGATGTGGCACACCTGTGAGGTGGGATGGATTATCTCAGCAAAGCAGAAGTGCTCACTATCACACATTTAGACAGATTTGTGAACAGTGTTTGAGAGAAATGGTAATATTGTGTATCTGGAATGAATTTTAGATCTTTAAGTCCATCTCATGAAAATTGGGAGCAAAAACAAAAGTATTGCGTTTATATTTTTGTTGAGTATAAGTTTGGCTGTAGTAAAACAAAATGTAGGCAGACTGGGGCACCACCAAAAAACTATCCCCACCACATACTTAGTCGTCAATATGGCTGTGCATCAGAAATATATCTCAGCTTAAAGGTGGGATAAGTGATTTAGGTTTTAAAATCTGACTACTTCTCACAAATCCATTGACATTTATTCATTTTTGGTTGGATTTTTGACTTAAAACTTCTTTTTACAAACAACAAAGTGAAACTGGAGAGAATCATTCAAGCACAGCCAATCAGAGCACTGCATTCGACTCCTAATGGAAACTAAAATTCTTTATTGTTCAATTCAGACAGAACTCAGTGGTCTCATTTTGTCACACAACTTTCTGAGGCAGACTGTGGCAAGCCGGAGTGGAGCTGCATGTTTTAAGAGCCAGGACACTTCGTACTTAAAAAACTATAATCCAATTTAGTATCTCATCCTTTATATTTAGTAACTTTTAACTGCTTCTGGCCATGACGAAACCTGTTTGATTTTTCTTCAGTTCTGGTTTGACTCTGGTCCAGTTCATTCTTTAACATGTTTTATTTTATTCACACTCAGTACCACTCGACACGTTCTTCACAGATTGCCTGTCACACCAATTACAGTTACAGGGATGCACATTTGACCAACTCAGCACACAATAACACACAGCTATGCTTCAGCGGTTTGTTCAATCTCTTGACTTGGAAAAGATCGATGAAAACTCAGGATATAGTGCATGTATTATCACATTTAATGTTCCCAGCTCCACAAGAACAGTCTTTGAACAGAAGTTGAGGTTTCTCTATTGGAACATTAATCACTGACACACTGCTTTGGTATTTTCTTGATGAGAGATGTTGAGTAATCAAAAGACCAAGATTCACTTCAGCCAAGGATTCAATCACGCTTACACATTTCATGATTACTTCTATACAATGTGGTCTGAAATGCATGGAGAAGGTCCTTGATGCTGCTTCTGGCTTCTGTTCAACAAAACTCTCTGGACTGTGGTTACAAAAGGCTCTCCAGGTTCCTATTGATGCTTGAAATACTTGAGAATTGCTTACCATTTACAAAGTTGTATTCAAAGCAAAGCTATACTCAAGATCAAGATCAATCGTTTTATTTCGAACTTGACTGTCTTATTACACAATACATTTATAACAACAGCAGAAAAAACAGAAGAAACAGACAGATGTAGGCTCGAAAGGGAGTGGGAAGAAGTAAAACTTATTTACCCCACCCATTTACTTTGACTTTTACATGGTTGCACATCCTTAATTATACTTATGATTTGAAGTGCTGTTTTTCTAGAAAGCATTTACATGAGGAAATACTGTATTGTAATTATTTTAATATTATCAATAACATAAATGCTCACAAAGATAACAGGACAATAATGCATGTAATCAACTTCTTTCCATCAAACTGTATCGTAAAAAAAACATTTTCTTTGTAATTCACATTAAACTGATGTATTGTTGTACATTTTTTTAGTTGCATCCTTAAACTGTTCCACATTCGAACTCCACATACAGACACACACATACTTTTTCTTGTAGAACGTACAGGCTGTATTTTAAAATTACCATATCCTTTTAAGTTGTAGCAGCTCTCACTTTCTTGGAAAAGATCTTGAATATTTGCTGGTAGTGCATTCTTACTGGCTTTATACATCAACTGCGCCGTTAACAACCCTACAATATCATTTAATTTTAAAAGTTTTGACTGTAAGAATAGTTTGTTAGTGTGTTCCAAATATTCTGCCTATGAATAATCCTGATTACACGTTTTTGTAGGATTACCAATGGTTGTAATGAACTTTTATAATTGTTGCCCTAAACTTCACTCACATAGGTTAAGTAGGGAAAAACAAGACTATAATACAGTAAACGAAGCGACTCAATATGTAACACATACTTATTTATTATTGAAATGTTTTTTGATATTTTCTTTTGTAAGTAAGCGATGTGGGATTTCCAGTTTGATTTCTTATCAATGATAATTCCTAAAAACTTGATTTCTGATACTTTTTCTATTATTATGTTATCCAACACAATGCGTAACTTTGGGTTTTCTTTATAATTACCAAACATCATTACTTTTGTCTTTTCAAGGTTTAATGATAATTTATTATTGTTTATCCAGGATTTAAGTTTCATTAATTCATTATTTATACAATTTATTACCTTTTCATAACCATAATCTGAGTAAAATATGTCAGTGTCATCTGCAAATAATATCAATTTCAATAATTTTGACACATTGAATATGTCATTTATGTACAAACAATTTTGGTCCCAATATTGAACCTTGAGGCAGACCGCAAATAATAGTCTTACATTCTGATTTGTACTCACCCATCTTAACAAACTGTTGTCTCTCACTTAAATAACTGTTTAGCCACTCCCAGGCCAACCCTCTAATATCGTATCTTTCTAATTTTTTTCGTAAAATAGTGTGATTAATAGTATCAAATGCCTTTTTCAAATCAATAAATACTCCAACGCTACATTTTTTTTTGTCTAATTTGTAATTTCTTCCACTGCATCAATAATTGCCATTGATGTAGATCTTCCTGCTCTAAAGCCATATTGCCCTTCATTTAGTATATTATATTTTTCTATAAAGCTGTCGAGCCTATTATTAAAAAGTTTTTCTAAAATTTTTGAGAATTGGGGAAGAAGAGAGACCGGTCTATAGTTTGTGAAGATGTGTTTGTTGCCAGATTTAAATACTGGTATTACTTTAGCAGTTTTCATGTTGTTAGGAAACGTTCCAGTTTGGAGTGAAATGTTACATACAGTATATGAGTTAACGGTTTTAAGATACTATTGATTACTTGTTTTACTAATCTCATGTCTATGTCAAAATTATCAGTAGAGTGTTTATTTTTACACGTATTAACAATTTCTTTAATTTCAGACTCCATCGCTCCAGACAGAAACATTGTATTTGGCTTCCTTTCGACTACTCTGATGTGTCTTTGGCCACTAAGCAAACTTCATTCATACATTTTTTAACCCTAAATAATCCTATCAGACGCACAAAGCACTTTCAAATTTAAAACGCTTGACAAAATCAAAAAAAGTTTTGTGTTGGCTTGTAACTCTTTCCTTGCCAGTGACGAAAATTGTCATCCTTGTGCGGCCACCCATAGCCTGCAAATCACATTAATTTCTGTCTTTGACATTTTATTATATATTATATAGAGAGATAGAGGGCTCTCTGATGTGCAGACTGACTTAGCCTATATGGGTTCAAATCTGGGGTGGAATCAAATCTATAACTGATACTGGCATTTCGCAAAAGGTACTGGCATTTTACACATTTTGGTGGCAATTCTTTTCAAGTTATTTTTAAGTTCCTTAAACTGCTGACCTAAAACAGGTCCATTTAACTTGGCTCATGCCAGATGGACCTGTGTTGAACTACGATTTGAGTTCTTCCACAGTATCCATCTGACTTGACTCGCTGAAAGCGTTTGGGAAAAGGTGGGGTGTTAAGTGAAATACTTCGAGCTGATTGGGTGTGAGGCCTGCCTTATTTGTGCTTATCCACACACCACACCAACAGCTCGTAATGGTGAATCCAATGTCTACGTGGGATAGAACAAGTACCTGTCACACATACTGCTCTTCTTTCAAAAAGAAATGACTCCGAATTTCTGCTAAAACCTGCATAATAAGCAGCAGACAACACATACATTCAGGGGAGCCGCCATCTTTGTTTAGCTGCTACAATGTGATTGGACCTCAAAACCATGCTGCTGTGATGCGAGTGGGCTGAAACACCTCTGTTTCTGACTGTCAAACCAATTGGGCGGCTGGAAGGCCAAATGGTTTATCTTGTGTTTGTGAATTCACAAATATCGCAAGATAAACCATCTGGCTGGCCAGGTTAGGTCCTTTCACTTTCTGTTCAAAATGGCAACAAGCACAGGAATTGTGTTTACTTTTTTTTAATATTAGAAAATAGCTGCAGGATGTTTTACTCTGAATTTTAAAGAGACTATGCTCTGTCAAAACAGAGTGTGGATTTCCAAACAAGACATTTCTGAGAACTCCAACATCTCTTGACTTGGAAAGATCGACGGAAACACAGGAAATAGTCTCTGTACTATCTGATTTAATGTTCCCAGCTCCACAAGGACAGTCTATGAACAGAAGTTGGGGTTTCTCTAATCACTAACACACTGCTTTGGTATTTTCTAGATGAGAGATGTTGATTTATCAAAAGACCAAGATTCACTTCAGCTAAGGATTCATTCACACTTACACAATGATTACTGCTATACACTGTGTCATCTGAAATGCATGGAGAAGGTCCTTGATGCTGCTGCTGGCTTTTGTTCTACAAAACTCTCAAGACTCTGGTTACAAAAGGCTCTCTAGCTTCGAATAGATGCTTGAAATAATTGAATATTTTCAAAGCAGCTGTAGGGTCATAGAAAATGAATCAAACATAACAGAATCAATTCAAATACAACTCGAAGTAAACTCACAATCTACTTTAAAATTGTTAGTGTTCTCAACCAGTTTAAAAACCCTGCAATCACAACAAATGTTCACACTTTAAACAGTCTGAACCCAATGACCAGAAAACTTTTCAGAAACATTTTTGTGGATAAAGAGTAAACCCACAGTCACCCCTGACAGCTTATAAGTTTAGACTGAAAAGATTTTGGACCCAATAGCAAAGTTCTCAAAAAGAAAAGTGCAAGGCAAAGGCACAAAGTTTCCTCTACCGGAAAAAAAGAAGCAACAGAGAGAGAGAGAAGCAGGGGAGTTGATTTCACAGCGAGTGGCTCTAATTGCTGGTGGACTTATCGGGATCAAATCAGAGTGCGGGTCTGAACTGCAGCGCTCTGATCACATCTGCTCCAACATTAATCAGAAGTCCGCTGGGTCCGGACCATTCCATCTCACCAGAAACACCGGACCTCGACACTCTTCATATTGAACTTGCAGAACTTTGTAATGTGCTGGCTCAGATGTGGATAAGGGCCTTGGATATTGCTCAGCTGTGATCTCCAAATCACTAGGTTCAACAAAAATGTAAAAGGCAACAGCAAGTTTAGAAAAGTGTATTTTCAGTCCGTTTCATCGCAGATTCCTTTAGACCTTTAAAGAGAAACTAAACACAGAATCAACGTTTTTAACTGTCAAACGGTGTATATGGTGTCAAAATTGAAAATTTTTGCTCGCTCATTTTGCAGTTATGTGTGCACAAATTGCGACTGTGCTGCCATGATGGTCAAACGTTGTCAGTGCATTTTCAGTACACGCCAACGCCACATCGAGTTCTAACATAGCTGGTAAGGCAAGCTGGAAACCATTCGCCCAATGCGAAATGACGGCATCTGACCTTTAAAATGGGAAATTCAAAGAAATCTGTCATAATATATATATATTTTTTATTGACCTTTATTTAACCAGGGAAGTCCCACTGAGATTCAGAATCTCTTTTGCAGGGAGCCCTGGGGGAAAGGTCAGGGGAGGCATTAATGGACATGTTTTTAGTTGCCCGGAGGAAACCTACGCAGACACGGGGAGAACATGCAAACTCCACATAGAAAGGCATTGGGTCAACTGGGAATCAAACCAGGACCTTCTTGCTATGAGGCCAAAGAGCTAACTGCTGTGCCACCGTCTAATCATATGCACTTTAGAATGTGTAACTGAGGGAGGATGGGGGGATAAAATAATTGGAAAGCTAATTTAAATGAAATTGTACATTTAACATAAACTTAATGAATTTGGTGTAAAACAACCAACAACGCCACTGGAGTTTCATCCAGAAAATAAAATTAAGGACACAAGTTTGTTCAATTGAGTGGACAGAGGCAGAGGTTTACAAAAATATGAATAATTTAATTATTTGGTTTAGGTTAAAAGTCTTGATCATAACACATTTAAAATAAGTTTCACTTACAGTTGCAGTCCAAAGTTCATGTATTTGGGACCAGCCCTTAACACATTATCCTGTCACAGGCACAGTTTCAGGTCCACACAAGAAGGGGAGGTGGGCGACGCTTGGCAGACCCCATGAAAAAATAAACAGGTAACTAACCAAAGTCTAACATTATCTACCAAAGACGCTCGGCAAAACCTACCAGGGACGTGGACGTGGCGCTGAACCCACAGTGACACTGAGACCCCGAATGTTCCTGTTCAGCTTTGCAGTAGCTCTTTCTGTGGCCCAGCGCGGCATGCTACAAGCATTAGCATTAGCAACACATCCAATTTAGACTGAATTGGTCACACAGCAGATGCTTACCAGCGATGCAAGGCGTTAGTTGTGTTACTTTTGTTGTTGGCTATGACGACCTTGACGCTCCCATCACAACGAGTACAACGAACATCAACATCATGCTAGCCCCGAACCTGCACAGCGACGCCGGTGTGTGACGTCAGAGGATGGAGAGGACGCACCAGGTGAACATCTCCCCAATTTATGAGCTGCTTTACGTCATATCACCACAAATGCATAATATGTCTCCAAGTTGTCTTATGATATTTTGAGAAAACCATCAGTAAAGTTTGAGTCAGGACAGAAGCCACTTTTGGGACAGCTTTGACCGTGCCCTGCTCCTTCCTTTTCTCCTGCTGCTTCTGCTCTGGGCTTGTTGGATCTACAGCTGCAGGATGTAATGATTTTGGGTCAACTGAACAGAGCAGGATAAACTACAGATGTGACAATGGCTCTAAGGTACAGCACATCTAATAAATGTGAAGTTCTATCTGTGTACATCTTGTTTATGCCTACGGTTATGACTGCACAAGGTTTAAAATAACATTAAATGTGCTAAAATCTCAATTCCGCCCACTTAGTCCCTTCTCACACTCTGCAGTCGAAGCATGACTGACAAACAGCTTTCTGAGATAGAGGCTGTTTGTTCTAATCCAGCTGTGTTTTTGTGCATACAAATAGGAATACTGCAGAAGGGCGGGGCAATATGGTTTAAGATTTTAATTGCAATATACAGTAGGCCTACATGTTTTAAATTATTGCATGACGATATCCCCAAGACGACCTTGGCCTTTAGTTGCTCTCAAGTCTCTGACTAGAAATTATTGCAATTCATCACAATCTGTCTTCCTCTTTCAAAACTGACAAAACTCAGCTGCAGTGCAATTATACAACCTGGACTTTATCCAAATCTGATGTATTATATATGATATTGTCCTGCTAAAGTTTAACAGAGCTGCAATAAATTGTGCGGATTTACTAATATTTCCATGGTAATGGTTTTTGGCCATGCTTCCCGAGCTCAGCAGTAGTTTTTCAGTTCAGTAATCTAGTTCTTGTAAGTTACATCACATTAACATCATCTATCTTCTCCTGTTTTTGACTCTTCACCTGCTGAGAAGAGACTCACCGTCCTGCACTCCAGCTGGGCTTCCTGTACTCTCACTTCTAACATTTATATCAAACATTAACCCCATGAAACTCTTCAAATGTGCCGTTTAGCTCCAGAATTAGACCTCTGACAGATGTGGGCCTCTGATCCCAGCTGGACATGGGCTTTTCAGTCCCTTCAGATGGAGCAATAGAAAGATCTTTTTATACATACATTACTCTCAAGTGGCTACATGAGCTTCAGTGGATCAAAGAGACATACTTTAAAGACATTGGCATCATTCTTGTTTTGCATGAAGTTAAAAATAACCATAAGAAGTGAAGTTTTATGTGAATTGGGTCACAGTGCAAACAACATTAGGGCACTACTTCCTTGTTTTATCTCTTATACATATTTTTATTGCTCTTTGAACATATGGTTGCCTCTAATTTAGCATCTGATGTTTTAGAACTTAAATATTGTAGGGGGCATTATTCTGTAAGAGGTAATAAACAACCTAGCTTTTCTGAATATTTGTGTTAAAGATTCAGTCTTTTCTTTTATCAACAACGCATCGATTCAAGTGGTGAGTAGATTGAGATTGTTGGTTGTAATCAAGAGTCTCAAGGTTACAAATTGAGTGGTGTTTTCATAACTTGTATATAGACCCATTCCTGTGCATTTTGTTTGTGTAGTTTCTACGGTTACGACTGCACAAGATTTAAAATAACAATAAAAGTATAGGCAGTATGGACAAAGTTATGGCAATGAACTGAACTCGTCCTCGTTCTGGATACACAGCAAACAAATACATGTTCTATCACCCGTAATCAAATAAACAACCTTTAAGTCAATGACACATAACTGAGGATACGGCACATTTTTTCTGTGTATTCTTTTCAAAAACACAAACAAGTTAGACATGAAATATTCCTGTCAGCAAAGTACAGCGCAAATTGGCATCTTCTTTTCGGCTGAGCTCACTGTGCATGGAGAGGGAACAGAGCCTGAGAGCAGAAGATTCTAGGTAAGCAGGTGCTCTCCACCCTCTTAGTGCATGCTGAAATCAACCAAACTAAGCTGCATCCTTGCTCTGTATTTTGTGTACAAAAACAGTCTGACAAAATCTAAAACGTTTGTCAGGACAAATAGCCTCATGTTTTATGTAGCTTCAAAGAATTAAACTGAATTGTTTAGGAATGCAAACATCACTACAGTAATTTGTGTGAACAAATAGTTTCGCAGCGGTTTGTACTTGTAAGTCAATCAATATAAATTTTATTGATGTCAATGATAAGGCTCATGTATCCAGACTTCTATCACTCACTGAGCGCTGTTGCCATTCCGGACGCCTTTAGCATTACTATTGCCTGTGCTGTGGAGTGGCACAAAATCAACCCACTAGTCAAAGCCTAAACTGAGGAGTTTCTCTCTGAGCAGTTATAGAGAGGGATTATCAGTCAACGTCACTTTTTGCTGTACTGCGCATGTTGCCTGGAGAAAGATATACTGTCCTGTCCGTTTTGTTGGCTGGTGAAACTTCTTTAATAAAAACAACAAACATTATGAGAGCAGCTGTTTGGATCAGGTATGAACAGGTCAGGTTCCTGAAGCTTGAGCCACTGTTTTTTTACTCACCTGATGTAACGTGTTTGAGTCATAAAGACATATTTCATTCACAAATGTCGATTTGTTTTCGCATAACAATTAACCCCTTTAGAGCTAGCTAATGTTGCTGCTTCCACAGACATATAATTAGTAGACGGGCAGTTCGACTGATGCTATTGAACAATTAGCATCTGAGCTAGTCCGGTCTGTTTTGAGGAACTCCGGTGCGTTCTCCTGTTTGTTTTCCTATAGCCGTTAGCATTAGCCCGCAAAATACGCAAGTTAAGAAAGATCCAGAGCGTGTCAGCTGTACAAACCTACCGACCACATTTAGCAGAAGTCAGAACCTTGCTACAACTTACTGTTGAGATTATAAAGTGTAGAAATTTCTGATCAAGTGAATCATTTTGGACTTTTATGACCACTAAACATATTCTGTTACATGTCATTATTGAGAACAGCAGAAAAATGACATAAACATCTCCAAATATAAGTTGTACATGTAGCTTCACTTCTCTGTGGAGGAGTGTCCACTTTGCATCGCAAGTGGTGGAGTTTGAACAGCATTTTCTGCCTATGAATGTATCAGTTTGGGAAACATATTATAACATTGCCAATGTTGTTTAATAAAGCTTCATGAAGCATAAATCAGTCCGTTTTGCTAATGGTTTTGCTGAAATTGCTTTTTTAGCTTGTTTTATCCATACTAAAAACTTCTGCCATTGTGTTCAATTGATTTGCATCGTCACATCTACTGGAGGAAAATAGCGTTGCGTTGTTCATGTTGTAGCAACAGAGCAGAGCTGCTGACAGCATGTCTACTAATTTAATGTCCATGGCTGCTACAGATTGTGTCAATCCGCAGCGGTTCTTTCTGCTATCCAGTTTTACATGCATCCTCCTTGTTGAGAAACAAATAATCCCTCTCCACATACAGGGAAGGAAAGGGCTTGTAGCAACAAGGTTGTGGGCTGCTGTGCGGTCACTGTGGTTCAATTACAGTCAAAGTTGCACCTACAGAGAATGTGTGCCATCACTGCTGTGGATGAGCTTATTCTGACCAGTTCAAATGTGCCTCAGCTCACCATGAAAACTCTCACACAGGTGCGGGTAAAAAAAAGACAAAATAAACGATACCTCTAAAATGAGTTTTTCCTTAGAGGGGGGACCATCCGGAAAAGTCGCACCACAGCTAACAGCCCTGATTGTGCTCCAGCCTTTTCTGCAAAGAACAGGCTGTACCCCAAACTCCTAACCTGCAAAACTCTTCATTAAACTTGATTTATTCAGATGTGAACCATGCAGCAGAGACGGACCATGACAGAAAAGATTTGGAGACATTTTCTCACGGACAAACTCCTTACAAAACTTTACTCCAGTCTGCAAATGACTGTTAAACAAACTAAGCTTGAATTTCAAATGCAGAGTTTGACTCAATAAAAGGTCACATGACCTCAAAGAAGCTGTCCAAAAAAGGTTATTTGAGGGAAGAGGAGACATTAGGAGACATACATGCATTTTGAGGATTTACTTTTAGGATGTGACACTTTTTACAGCCAGCTTCCAGTGATGGCCTAAATACTGTATTTAATTCCTGACACACAAAATCAAACCTCCGGTTTTTTGTGAATGTGCTTTGTCAAACTTGGAAAATGTCCTGGACATAAAGAGATGGTCTGCAGAGCAAAAAGAGCTGTTTTGAGACCTGACGACGTATGTACATGGTCGACCAGTTTTTTGTAGTTTAAGTCATCGCTAATCCATATTCCAAGTTTGTTTATAGGGATGAGGAAAACTTGATTGGATGATCCATAAACTTAATTTTCCCAATTGCTTTGTGAGTATTAAAATAACAATAACAATGTGCCCACTCTGAAATAGCTTTTAAACTTAGCTTTTTGTATTAATACTCAATACGTTATTGTTAGATGAAATCAGAAGCATGTGTATATTACACTTACTTCTGTGACGTCGTTGATGAACAGTAAGAATAATGTTGGCGCTAAAGTTGACCCTTGTGGAGCCCCTGCAACTATGCACTTCCAGTCCGTAGTTGCAGAAATACACTTTTCAGAGTTTTTTCAACCCTCTAAAATGTTCTAGCGCTAAACAATAGTATTAGTATACATAATATAATACAAAAAGATCCGGCTCTAATGCAGAGATGCAACACAGTCTCACAAGAGAGAATACATTTACCACGACACAAAAACAGCGTATTATGAGCACGATTTCACGACTTTGTTGAGTACTTATGGTACGCTGTAGATATAGCACAAAATTAAAAAGCATAAAAATGACTTGAGTTTTCACTGAGTAAAAAACACACGAGTTTTGATTGCAGCCTTGTGGGGACATTTTCTTTAGGTGTAATGAGTAAGTTTAGGCATCCAGTTATGATTAGGATAAGGATTTTCTTAATATTCACAAATTGGGATGTTCGCCGTGTCGCCACATGGTGATCACGCGACGCGTTGGTTGGCAGAAGCAGTTAAAACATAATTGGTGGCAAGCTGAACAAACACGAAAAAAGGCAATGTTTGTCTCTTGCTGTGTGACTCGGTGTGCAACAGTTTGATAAGAGTAATTCATAGCGCTCCCACGTGTTCAGAAAAGCCTACACCAAAAAGAAAGCTTTTAATTTCGGCAATTAGATCCAAATGGGAAAAACAATTGAGAGCTAGCCGGAAACTAGCTGGTTCTGCCAACCATTTTGACGTCACATGTCGACTTGGTGAACATCCCTATACAGTAGGAACACATCTTAACAACCACCATAGAAATGAACTGGGACTGTGACATGTGGCATATTTGCACAAAAAGCAGTGAAATTGTGCTAATCAAACACAATTTACAAGTCCTGTAATGTTGTGGTATATGTACGTTTTCTTGTGAGAATGGTTTGGATGACTTGATGATGGCAGATCTGTTTTGCTTTGCATGAGTTAAATGTCCAGAGGTGCTCTCGTGTACAGTATCTGCAGCTTTCCTTCCCGGAGGTGCTAGTGAGTCAGAAGAAGATATGAGGCACTTTGTTCACAGTGGGAGTCCAGTGCATCCCTGGGTGGGCCTTGAGATAAGTGTGAAGCCCCTGTGTGTCAGCCGGAGGTGTGGCACGAGAGCCCAGTGGAAAAATGAGTGAGTATTCCTGCTGTGGAGGGCTTGGCTGTGTGAAAGAGTTGCGTCTGTGCCAGGGCTCATTTGGCTGAAACCTTATAATCCAAAAAACTGACTCCATTGAGTGCTGCAGAAACAGGCTCACAGCCATATTTAATGTGTGACCCGGTGTAACTGCCAAAACACTTCAGGCAGGCTTCAAAATGTGCAAGGTCATGCAGCTCACGGTTATCGTTTCATGAAACAGATGAGCGGACTACCAAAAGGGAAACACATGCGGTAAGATCAATGTAAAACGAAGTAAATGCCATTTTACTCAAAGGTCACTCCTTTGATATTGTAGCTGCAGTTGTTCTCCATCAAATATATACTCAAATGTGTTCTTTGTTTCATTCACAGCTGTTATTTTCATGTAACAAGAGTACTGAAGTTCACTACTCAAGTAAAAGTTTAGTTACGTGTTTAAAAAAAAACGGTTAAGTCCAAGTCTTGCTAAAGCTGCTTTACTTGAGTAAAAGTACAAAAGTAAGCCTGTGTAAATTTCTTAAGTAAAAGAAGTAAAAAGTATCACACTGCCAAAAGTTAACTAATCTTGTTTCAAGACATTTTCAAGAGATTTGAGTTGAATGAAATTCGCACATGGAATGGCAAAATATCTATGGTTTGTCTACGGGGGGTGCATAAGGGTGCATTGCACCCTCATTTGAAAAATTTGCACCCTCAGTTTTGAACGTGAGAAGGAATACATCCTTCTCCTCCTCCCGGGACATGTATGTCGCTGACATGAGTATGTCCTCTGGGCTGAGCCCTGAATCTCACCAGCTCTTAAAAACACCCCTACACAGTACATCAGATTGCCACATTTGGTCACTGTAAAATACACTTAGAATCTTCTACTAACTTTGTCAATGTTAACTAATTTATATAAGTCAATGTGTTCTAAAAGTGTTGCGTTCTTTCCCATATATACAGTATGATCTCTGAAAATAGCTGCACCCTCTTACAACATCAATGCACCCTTTGTCATTTTATTCTGGACCTTGGCCTGAACAAAACCCTGATACACGGCAGTACAGCACTGGCCTGATTGTAAGAGAAAATAACCATTTATGGGCTTATAAAACAACTCGCCTCTTTTTAAAAAGTTGAGAGTAGAAAGTACAGATATTTCTTGAGTTCCAGTTGTCAAGTCAGATTACTTTTACAGTAATGAACCAATTTAGGGAACAAATAAGAAAAAAAGCTTTTGTGAGCCAAAAGCTTTTTCTGTTTTCTCCACGTGGCTTTCAACCAAATCCCATTTTTAGACTTTTTCACATCGTGCTATATCTAACATAACATAACCTAACACAGGTACACAAAAAGTCATGAAATTGTTCTCCTAATACGCTGTTTTTGTGTCGTGGTAAATGTATTGATACAGTACACTTGTTTCTGTGACTCTGCTCCTGCGCCACTTATACGCAACAAAAACTCAAATTCACTCTCTTGTGATGAGCTTTATGTAACAGCAATGTCTGAGTGGATAAACTGACATAAAGAGATCTGTAATTTGACAGTTTTTGGGCCATTTCCATGCTTTTTTCTTACTCGATTGGCTCATAACTATAAAAGTAATGCGACTTGACACTGTAACATACAGCACTTGAAAAGAAAATGACTCCGAGGTCCGACCTCCGAGGACGACTAGAATGCAATATTAGCCCTTTGTCGCCTTTAGCAACTAGCATTGCAGCACTTAACAGCAAATTAATACCAACAGAAGGAACAAGTTTACACGGGCGAGTGAACTGTAGAGACACTATGAAGCTGCCGGAGGGTTATCTTTCACAAAACACAGGACGCAGACACTTTTGATTTTCTATCTGGGCTCTGAGATTTTATCCTAGTATAAGAGTGGGAGAGGGTTGTTCCAGTAGGAATTTACAAGCTGGAATTTAAAAGTCTCACCTGGAAGATCAACTGAGATCATTTACTTTACCACTGAAGTTTCAGTGGTAGATTTTTTTAAGGGAAATTTTGAGTTTTATCTTTAATTTTGTTTAGATTCTAACAAAGCTCTCTAATCTTCTGTTGCACCAAGAAGTAAAGCAGTTTCAGTGACACTAAACAATTTGGGCAGAAGTTATAAAAATGATTCAAATGAAGATCTGGGAAGATTAAGGATGGCATGATTCTTGATAACTGGGTCACTATTTACATGTTTTTAAGCCTCACAAGAACAGACTACTTTTTGTGAGTTTGCTTAATAAAACATGGCTTTTCAAAAACAATATTGCTGTTTTAGAGAGTTAAGTCAGGAGTTTATTAATTAGATGTTGCTGTTTACTTCCTCTAACTGAGAAATTACTGTAGGATCAACCATTTTTCAACCGCACAAAACTGACAAAAAAATGTGTAGACACAAGGATCAAACTAAAACCAGAACTCAATTGAAGCAAAATTATCAAATACTAATTTCGATCCTGACAACAACATTCTGAAAGAGAGATCCAACCTATTTTGTCAAATAATACGTAACAATTTGACAGTCTCCATAGTGTCCTGAGGCATGTTTGTTTGTTCTATTCTCCTGACTCTGTTGTCCTGCTGATTTTGTCCTCAGCCAATTAGATTTTCACTGCCAAAACACGACTTTATTATAAGTGAGGGCGGACCAAACTTTTTTTTCCCTTTTTGGACCAAAATCAGACCGTTTTTTCCTCGGTGGGATAAAATGTTTTAATGTAGAAGTGTTTAAAAGTTTAGTTTGAAAAGAGATGCTTAAATTACCTTTAATACACTTTCACTGCCAGCCCACTCCTTCCCTGCCAGGCCTTTGTGCACATTTTAAACAATATTCACAGATCTTTAATGTGAATATTTATAAAATACCTTTAATGATGACATGTTGTACATCAAAACAGACCTACAAGTGTCTATTTCATTTAAATTCCCTGTTTTCATTAGATTGAATCGACAAACTGTGGAGGAATTCTGCTTTTTGAGATGCTACAAGAAATAACATCTTTAGGGTAAGCATGCAAGGTTTACATGATTAAAACAATGAGGAAATGTGTCTTTTTCATCTTAAACCAACAAAAGCTGTGTTACAGACGAAACGGCAGCACAGAAGTTTTCTACTTTCAGATGCAGATTATACAGATTCAGGCTCTTTCACAAGGCATAGATTATTTAACCCTCCAAACATGAAGAAATGAAGAACAGTAGTTTTATTGAACACTTTTAGCTCGCTCACGGTAGAAAAAGTTTCATTTTTATACATTTTCTTGTCAATAGTTCTCCAGCATTTTCGTCTTTTTAAAGATAACATATTTTGCTTTAAACTTTAAATTTTTTTAGTCAAATATATTTTGCTTGTAATCTGCTTGAAAAAAACTCTGCAAATCAGTCGATCGAGTCATTAACACAGCTGTTGGTTGTTTTGACGAGTATTCTAGTGTCAGAAGAGCACAAAACCCTCTGAATCCCACGCTGGTTGTTGCCAGTCCTTTCTATATGTGGAGCTGAACTGAACTACTGTAAAATCATTACTTATTAAAACACAGTGTATAGTTTTTCCTGTTTGAACTCCAGGGCTCTTTGATGGTGTAAAGCCGCTTTCGTCAGACCTCCAGCCAACTTCTCCACAGCCTCTTTCAGGGCTAATTAACCCTAAACTCACATGAAGTTTGTGTGCTGTGATAAAGAACAACAGCCCATTCTCAGTCTTTTTCTCAAAGCAGCACTAAACATGAAACACACACAAGCCGGCCTCAGTTTTGATAAGACCGGGATCAAACTGTTAGCTTGCAGCTGCTGGAGCAGCAGGGGGTTGGACCGGGCCAATTTTACATCCAATATGGCCGACGCACAGAAGCAGTAAAGAGAATATTTCACAGCTGAATCAAAGCAGGCTGACCTCTTTGTTCGCCTTATTCCTTAAAATACATAAGATACATTGTGTTTTTCATGCATTATGACATTTTTTGAACCATTGACCATCAAAAGTTAGTTTCATTTTAAGTTGAGTTCCCAAACGTTCTAAGCTGGTCCAAAAGCCTTTTTTTTTTTCTTTTTTTTTTTACAAAAAGGTCCAAGAATGTGAGCTTTTTGATCTTCGTGATAATAGTTGTGCTTCAAACCAGTGGTTCCCAACTTGTCCCACCAAACCATCTACTAATGATGACATGACCCACCACTTCAAATGTTCTAAAAGCTTAACAGCATGTCTTGTTTGGTTACCATCTATGTGCAAGAGTTAAATCAGTAAACTTATGCCAAATCAAACTGGTGACTGTTGCAAAAGTGTATTTTATTCAATTTTTTCGTTGCCCCTTGGGAATGAACATATGAGTTATAGTTTTAAAGAAAATGGGCCGGAATGGTAAAGTGTCCCCTAACTCCTATTAAATGGTCACAGTTGTATAATTTAATTACATTTAGTCAAATGATTCACACCAGTATTTCAGAAGCAGACAAGAGGTGTTTTCTCAGTGTTTCTCTGAAGACTGGTCCTGCTGATCTCACAGCAGTCTGTTTCCTCTCACACTTTCTCCTGAAGCTCCACTGTTCACACCAGAACCACAGTAAACTAATGTGTCTGTTCTGTTCCTAATGAGACAGCTCATTACACTGTTGTTGAGTTTTATCAAACAGATCAAAATCAGATTCTAAGCGCACATTTGCTGCTTTGAGAAGAGGTATATACTGTAGCATTAAATAACAACAATATAAGTAGTCCAAATCAGAACCCTAATCTTGAATTGCAAACAGTACCTGTTTATACATGTACTATATTGTATAATATAAATAAAGAGTCACTAAATCTCTTTTTGCCTGTTTTCATGTTTCTTGTTGCTGTGAAGGGAATGTTAACATTTGGACTCTGGATTTTGAACAAAGCGCTGACCCGTCTGGACCTGACCGCGTAACCCTTGAGCCAAACACTTTCAGAGAGAATGGAAAATGTAGACGAAATTCTGTAAAGAAGCACTGTATAGACTGAGCACAGCAAAAAAAAAAAAAGCCTGAGCAGCTGAGACTGGTCTTTCTCACTTTTGGCATTGTGCCAGAAACAGAAACACACGCTTCATGTCGGTGCAGTGCAGCCTCTGGGTCTGCAGACTCTTGTATTGCAGAACGCTGTTGTGGGTGTGTGCCTGGACAGAGCACTGTTTGTGTGAGCCTTCTTTGGAGAGGATTGTGTTCTCTCGCTAATCAGCCAATCACATGGCTTCATTCAGTGACTGGTTTGTCCAGTGGGACACAAACAGACAGAACAGGGTCAAGTCAGAACAAACTTAAAATAACTCCATCACAGAGTCGGTTATCAGTGCAAAAGCAGTTCTCCACAGCAGAGGTCAGCTTTATCCCTTAAAATAACAATAATTTGAAAACAAAAAAATATAATGTATATTATTTATGGCCTAATTATAAATCCAAATTGAAAAATGTTTCTAAAGAAACTTAGTCATTAACCTCCAGACCTTGGCTCTCCAATCTAACAAGTTTGTTTCACCCCCTCCTTTACTCACTGACCACTTTACCAGCTCTGTTTGAAATGTGGTGGAGTTTGAGAGTTTAGCTTCTCTATAACCTTTTCTTTCTTGGAAATGTTTTATTATTAAACAAACTGCATTCTTACATAGGATTAACTCTGTATTGACAAGAACAGAATTCAATCACCAGTGTGGCGCTCTACACACACAGTTAGTAGCAGATTGTCCCTTCCCTTCTCCATATAACTGTACATTAGGTCGTGTATCAGGGGCAGTGTGACCCGTCAGACCGGCCCACAGCTGTCAGAGCAGTGGTTTACAGCAGGTTAAACACTCATCACCATTGCTCTGTCAGTGAGAAGACAGCTGCAGACACCAGAGATAGATACAAGTACAAAGTAATGTTATTTTCTATGAGTGACATGTCTGACACAATTCATGTAAGAGCAAGAGGACATAGGGAACAGGATCAAGGTCATGGCGTTTATGAATGTGTTTGTGGCATTTGTGGTGGAAAAAGTGGAAAAAGAATCATTGGCACAGATCATTAGGATTAGGAAAGTTGTATTCTGTGAAATTCTCCATCTTTTCAAAATTTAGTTTTAAAATGATGGAGCTTTAAATGATTTGCAGACTATAAACTAGAGTTTTATCTTGGTACACACCTTGCTAACATTGATAGTTGCTAACAAATACCCTAATGACATGTAATGTAGAACAGTGGTTGTTCCGACTACCCTCTAACCTTTGTCTCATAAGTACTTTTCATTTCTTAAAAGTACAAAAGGCCCTCACACGACATATCGTGCTGTCTGGTGCACACAGAGGTACTTTTAAGGAACATTCACCAGACGGTCGCAGTCCTTTTCCCCTTCACTTATAAAAAAATCATGTGAGAGTGCACGGTCTCTATACTACATGTTAATGTTTATATTCATGGTCAGATCATCAAAAATATTTGAAATTGACTACAAATATCTTTTACATTCAGAAAACATCAAAACACATCTTTACATTAATCTGAAGCCAGAGTAAAGAAATTTTAACTTCGAATATGTTTTTGTTTAGGAAACAAGAGTCAAATGTGTGTAAAGTAAGATCAGTGTACATTAAAGCATGAGTGTGGCCGTTTTTCTGGAGCTCACAGTATTGAAGGGTTCGGATCGATGTGGTGTGGAACCTGAAGGATGAGATTTATCAGGAAAAATTGCTTCCAGGAGTCACTGTCCCCCAGGTCTCATCCATCACCGAGAAAGACTGCAGATTACAGACGGCCCACTGAGAAACTGAAAGAACTCAACAATATGTCAAATACAGCATGTGGGGCCTGGCTCCAAGGATGGTTTTCCAGTTATTTTCTCCCACTTTTCATTTATTTATTCATGGTAAACTTTCATGAGTGAAAATGCAAAAAAGGAGTAGAACCGTGCTCATGCTACGCTTTAACATGTAATAGTATAGACACATTTACTGAGACCATGTTGGGTTTGGAGTTCATGGGTGAAATGCAGATGAGGCGTTCACCTTTATGACATAGATAAACCATCTATGTCTTTATGTTCTCTCTAAGTACAAATGTTCTGTGTATTTTCCTGTTTTATTTTGACACCTTGTTGTCTTCCTGTTCTTGACTTCCTGCTCTTGATTATCTGCCCCATCCTTGTGTTTTCATCTGTGTCTCATTGAGACAATTAGTATTCTAAATGAGCATGTTGAGATTAGTATTTATTCTTATGTTCTCACTTTTACCTGTTTCCATATACAATGTTGTTTTTGTCACTTGATTTAAAGATTTTATTTCATTAATTTTCTTTCGCTTAATCCAGAATCGGTTTACAGAGGCAGCAGTCTGAGCAGGGAGGCCCAGACTTCTTTATCCACACACACCTCCTCCAGCTTTTCTGGGGGAATCCTGAGGCATTCACAGGCCAGTCGGGAGACATAGTCCCTCCTGCGCGTCCTGGGTCTTCCCCAGGGTTTCCGACCGCTGGGACATGCCCGAAACACCTCCCCAGGGAGCCGTACAGGAGGTATCCGAAACAGGTGCCTGAGCCAATTCAGCTGGCTCTTCTCAATGTGGAAGAGCAGTGTCTCTACTCCGAGTTTTTCCCATGTGACTGAGTTCCTCACCCTGTCTCGAAAGGGAGCGCCCAGTCACTGTGCGGAGGAAACTCATTTTGACCACTTGTATCCGCAATCTTGTCCTTTCAGTCATTACCCAAAGCTCATGACCTTAGGTGAGGGCTGGAATGTACGTAGATTGAGTGGTGAAACTTTACCTTTCACTCAGCTCTTTCTTCACCACAATGATTCGATGCACTGATCCGCCTGTCAATCTCATGTTCCATCCTTCCCTCACTCGCGAACAAGACCCCCAGATATTTGAACTCCTCCGCTCGGGACAAGGACACTCCACCACCTGGGGCAGGGCACCTTTTTCTGGTCGAGAACCATGGCCTCCGATTTGGAGTAGAACTGAATTGTTTTTGTTGTTGTATTTATTTATTTATTTATTTATCTGTGTGAAATTAACTTTCTTCCTTTTTTCTTTTTTTTTTTGGGGGGGGGGGGGGGTTGCTGTTCTGAACAGAAATTTAATTCCTCTAGTTTTACTTGAAAATATTTACTATAGGTAATAGTATTAAAAAAACACTTGTGGATCCACAAGTGAAGGAGCACCCTTTCAACTCTATGAAGTGGAGGACACGAGGGAGTCATCTCCAGCTCCTTCTGTGTCACTCCAGTGGTCCAAGAGGTACATTTACTGAAAAATTCCCAAGATACAGCCAATGCTAAGAAGTGTGACTGCAAAAGGGCATATCCGACAACCACAAACAATGTACGTATCTGTACCAAACAGGTGAAAAGCAAACAGACCCAAAGCCTGACCCTTATACAGGTAAACAGAAAGGACAACACACAGATTGACATTGTTTAATCTTTTCCCAGAGTTTAAGTGCACGAAACCACAGGTAGAATGACACGAGTGGAGGATGAGATGGAGAAAAGAACATTTGGATGACTTGATGAGAATCGGGCAGCGACGTGCAGCAGGTGATGCAATCCATAGGAAACACAGCAGTCCAAGTTCAATTTGTGGTTCTTTGAAGATAAGCATGTATAGCCTAGTTTTGCAATTCAATGTTTGTATCACCCTGACAACCAATGTGAATACATTATTTTCCTGCAAGTTCAGTCTTAAAATTTTCCATTAGTATTTTCTGCCATTAAAATACTCAGCATGTTGAGAGCAAGCTAAGTTTGTTTTCCCCAAGAAAATACACTCCGGCAGCAATTTGTGACAAAATCAAACCACTGTACTCGTCTGCATTTAAAATAGATGTGATGCAGTAGTAAGTTCTCAGAAGCTGCATATGAATATTAACAAGGTCGTCATGCTTTCAGCCACGTTTGGTTCATTTGTCATTTACTGTGACTTTGACTGTATTGTTCTGTTATCAGGCCATCCATCATGAGGTTAGGAAACGCTCTGAGGTCAATGAACCATAAAACACCAGCAGTAAAGCAGGTCAGAGGAGAGCAGAGTCAGAGAGTCATGGAATCAGTCTCAGTCTTCTACGGTGATGATCTCAGAAAACAAACTTTATTACAGCATATGGGCTTCTTAGCGTGACATGAACATTTTTGACAAATTATTTTACCTTAAGAAATCTATAATTTTCAGAGGTCCACTATGACACTTTGATGCTTTTTGGTTGTTTTGTAGTAAGTAGAGCATAAATATGTGTTGTTGTCATTTCTGTTACAATCTAAAGGGGAATGTTTGCATTTTAAGTTATATTTGAAATGAGGTCAAAGGAGGAAACATTGCAGACTGCTATCTCAACTCGATTTGGATCTGACCAACACACTGCTTCATCTCTGCTTGCTGATTGGACAACCATACTTCCTGCTTTTGGAAAACCGCCGGCAAGCTTTCAAAGGTACAACATGTGTGTACTGTACTGTATGTTATCATTGCAACATTTGATGTTTGATTGTTGTTAATAAAACTTAGGTTAATTATAATAAAATCTAGGGTGACCAGATGTCCCCAATTACCCAGGAAAGTCTTTTTGAGACATACTGTATGTCCCATGTCCAGCAAATGACTCCAAAATCATTAATTTGGCCCAGTTTTACTCAAGACATGTCTGAGTCATTCCCATGTTATCCCATTTTGATACCCAGTAGTAGTAAATACAGACAGGTTTGATTAGTCAAAAACACAGACAGCATCTCTCCAATTTCAAACTATGAGCATGTGTTTTTATGCATTTTGTTTGATGACTGAGTGTTGTGCAGTTGCAGATATGTAAGGCAAATTTTCATTTATTAAGAACATTACAGTTTTGTCCTATCTTAACCAAAAAGTAAATAGTGAAAGAGATGTAAATGTTGAATTGACTGAGTGCATCATAATATACAACTTTTTCAATATTTTGCAATTACTTCCAACCTTCAGTTTTTTTATTTTTTAAATCTCATCCTAGTGAAACCGAGTGTGTAGGGAAAGTGGCAGAAAGTTTTTACAACTCTAAGTCCGAGAATTGCCCCGTTAGTTTGTAAATTGTTGACCAAATTAACCAATTAGCCCACCTCCATAGCAACCAAAACTCTTCCATCCCTCTGAACCTGACAATCTAACCATTTCAAAATAGTGGAGCACATCCTGCGATAGGTGGAACAGTTCAGTTCAAGGGACAGAACCTCATGCAGAACCTGTGTTACTAAAGGTTATGGAACTTAAACCATGTAGAGTTTTTAAAATGGCTCCAAAGTGGCCTGTTGGTGCCTTTGCAGTGATGCTGTTAACAATGTTGTGTCATGAATGATTTCAAACTGAGAGCTGCATCTGAATATACTACTGGCATTTTCAGCTAAAGAAAATGAGCCGAGATGAGCCTGTTTAAGCCTTATTACATAAGGTAAAAGCATTGGCATTTGATTTTATAGGCATTTTGGGCCAATAAATGAAAATAACAAACAATTTGAGTCTTGAAATGAAAAACATGAACGAGAGGTCAGATTTTTTCAAACATTAAGTTATTCTGAACATGTTCATTAGTCAAAGAGATGTGTTTCATTCACTTTATTAGAAATAGATGTCACAGTTTTATATTCAGCAGCCAACTCCGTTCACCTGCAGCAATTTATACAATAAAATCACACACAGGAGTTACCTTTGGCTAAAAAAAACATTGAAAAGATTTGCTGCACAGGGAACCCAATGAGATTAACCTTAAATGCTAAAATCTACTGTCTGCTCTAAAGCACTGTTCTCCATCTCCTCTGACTGTATGTGCCAGTCAATTAGGAAATCCACTGTAAGACACTAATCTTACCTTCTTATAGACAAGCAGGTGCTGGGATCAGGCCAAGATAAAAGTCAAAGTCCTCATTTATACAAGACAGGAAACCGGTGTAATCCTACTTCAGGTGTACGCTACGCACACTCCAGATTCATTAAACCTTCTGTGTTTGCGGCAGTCTCTGCTTTATATAGACAACCTAACCGATGAAATTGCGATTGCTAAAGACATTTTCTGTAGATTAAGTAAAAAGACTAAAAAGGACTCAAATATCTCATTCAAGCTTGAACATATTGGAAATGAACTGGATTAGATTAGATGGGATGCTCACTCTATAACTCTCGCTCTGATTTGTCAGAACGGTCAGGCCTGCGCTTGCAGCTCTGTTCAGATCATTCTACTTCCATGGCTGTTTCACACAATGGCCCATGTCCAAAAGTCTGTACCTAACAAAAAGCTAAAGCTTTTGGCCAATATAACAAAACCAGTGAGCAAAAGCCAGTGTGGCACAGTGTCCACCATATTTGATAACCAGTGTTTGGTTCCAATGGTAAAACACAAATGATTAAACAGCCAAAGCTGGTGTAGCATCCATTTATATCTGAGCCACACATCTAGCCTCTGATTCAATTTAGCCATTTAGCTGTTTCTATTTGTGTTTTAGCCCAAAATAATCAAAACATATAGAGGACAGGATGCATGCTGTACGGCGGAGCTCAGCGATTGGCCACTCAAAACAACACGCACAACCATGCATTATGTCACACAAGCACAAAGAAAGAAAATCCAGAGTGGATGCTTGTTTCCAAGCAGTAGCACTAATTGGAGCCAACTTGCGCACACTTGTGCAGGAGGAGTGGGTAAATTTAACCGATGCGTCAATTTATTTGGATACGATTAAAAAAGAAAATTAATGCACTACATTAACGCGATAATTTTAAAAGCTCAAAACAAAACACATTTCAAAAGCAAACCGCATACTAAAGCATGACAGCACATTCCCGATCAAAAAGAATTACAACAATCTGAAAGTTCAAAATCACGTGGCGTCTAAGCTCACTCAATGCTACTACACAGTAAACTTGAGCTGATCAATGAGAGTTACACAAGTACATGGGAGAGAGCATTGAACATAAAATCAACATTTTCTAGTTCAGTATGCACTTGTGGCCCAATCTTTCGTGAAACCTACAAAAACTCATATAAAAATGCTTATGTCAGGCTAAGGAAAACCTCAAGCAGTGTGCAAACATTCATAACTTCAAAATCAAATATAACGACGAGATTCTTTTACAATGTAAAGATGAGTGACTGTATCAGAATGGGATAAAAAACGTATGTATATAGTTCAAATAGTTACTAGACAATGTAAATATTTTCCCAATGCAATATTAACATTTTGAAGCCTTTTTTGTGTTTGTCTGTATTTAATTAACTATCAACTACTATTATTATATATTTGTTTACTTTATCAATGCTGCTTTTAACAAGAAGGCTATAATTAGATTTGAATCACGTTGGCAGTGACCTACTTCTAACTTGGGCTGAGCGTTTTAAGTGAAACTGAAGTTGTGAAATCTTTGAAGCCAAATGCAGATCTCTTTAGTTAATTACACGGGTTAATTCTGAGTGTGTTTGTGCTTAGGTGGGATGTTTATTCATGAGGTCTTTTTGTGTGAGGCCTGTGGGAGAACAGATGACGTTTACCCGCCCAGCAACAGAGTTCTCTTTCAATTCCAAATCTATTTTCCCGAAAGTAAAACTTAGCATATTTTCTCTCAGATAACGACAAGATTCTACCAGCTGTTCTGGATTTATTTACTGACATTTTTCTCCTGACTATATTGAACCACAGCCCTTTGTCTAATCTAACATTGACTTTTTCTTCCAATACAAACAATTGCTTATGTAAGGCAGCAGCTTGTCAATTTATAATCAGGTTGTAAATTGGTGTTACACAGGACCCAATGCAGAGACAGCTGTTGTTGTTAACCTCACTTCACCTAAACTCACAAGAGCTTTTAACCTGGTCACACTGGATATCAAAATTTTGGTCTATTTGTGTAATCTCCAAGGATGTTTCTTCTACAACTAACACTGACACAACAGCACAAGAAGGAAAGAAACATTTCTTGTAGTGTAAGGTTCTGATCCTGACTGACCGTAGCCTCCTTCTCGGGGGGAGTGGCTCAAAAATGTCCAGGGTGAGAAGGATCAACTGCTATCCCACCAGCACGTCCCTAAGTCCTGGAGACGTAGAGGTCCTGGAGAGATGGAAGACTGCAGCCAATCGCTTTGTCAGCAGAGAAGACTGGCTACGGCTCCAGCGTACCACTTGGTGATGGAGGAGGTGAGGATGGACTCAGTGATAGAACTGAGTGGCAGCTTTGCCGCTGGAAGTACATCCTCTACTGGGCCTTTTTCATCAGCGAGCTGATGGACGGCTCCCACTTTAGATCTTGTGTGATGGTGGTGCTAAGGAAGCGGAGAGTCGGGTTAGTATGTCAGGGCAGGGAGGGTGAGGGGCTCTGACTTTTCTGAAATCCACAATCATCTCCACTGTTTTGTGAGCGTTGAGCTCCAGGTTGTCGCTGCTGCACCAGGACACCAGCCGGTCTATCTCCCTCGTGTAGGCAGACTCATCACCGTCAGAGATGGGCCCGATAAGGGTGTTGTCTGCAAACTTGATCAGCTTAACAGAGTCGTTGCTGGACGTGTAGAAGTTAATGTACAGGGAAAAGAGCAGAGGTGAAAGAACACAACCCTGTGGAGATACTGCCCTGATAGTCCAAGTGTTGGAGATATTTTCCCCAGCTGCAGGTGCTGCTTCTGTTATATGACAGTGAACTGTCATGTAACTTGCAAAACAAATGAACTATTGTCTCAATTGGTCTTTATGGGTGTTTTCTAACAAATGCATAACAGTCGAGTCCCATGTTTGTTTCCTTTTTCTCATATTTGGCTTAATTCTCTTAAAGGTGGGGTAGCTAACTTTTTGGTTGTGAATTAGTAGACTTTGTGTTTTTCACTAAAACGTATCAAATGCAAGATTTGCTGATTGGCTGAGCTTGGGTGGACCTCTCCAGTTTCACTTTGTTGTTTATAAAATGAAGTTTATCTTCCGTAATTGCAACCAAAATGAATTCATGTCAATATTTACCATGTGTCAACGGATTTATGAAAGGAAAAACCTGAATCATGTTTGCAATGTGAAAATCAGCTACTCCACCTTTAATGAATTTTAGCATCCTCTGGTAATTGTTTACTAGAACAAAGCCTTGTGACCAGAGTGTAGTGTAAATACAAATATGCAAACCTGCTTACATAGGAAAATGCAGCAGAAATGCGCCTAAAGAAGATCACTGTTCAATCTTTAATGCAGACATCTCAGC